>CM046007.1:76077315-76702332 GCA_025175895.1 Wurfbainia villosa | reverse complement strand
AATAATAAGGCAGAAAAAGAAGAAGAAGAAATCGATTTAATGTACCGTCTAGACGACTGCTCCAAGGGAAAACAACTAGTCACCTGCGAACATGAGTGACAACTTAAAGAGGGAACTGCACATACTCCTTGTTCCTCTTGTGGGTTTTACCCTGCAGTCAAAAAACGAGGAACTTGTAAAAAGTGTAGGCAACAAATTTGTAATATCTGTCTTAAAGAAAATTTTAATATTGACATTCCTGACACACCTAGGCTAGTTTCCTCTCGGACACACTTACTAGAGACTCGTCTTTCTGTGCTAGAAACCCGGCTTAATCTCGTTGAAACTGAACTTAGACAGCTACAGAATCAAGTGGCTAACCAAGACTACGAGGATTTTCGAAATCCTCAACAGTTACATTCTTCCAGAATTCCAGATAACACTAATCTGGTTTTTGTTAAAACTATAAGTATGTGTAACACTGGAAGAGCCACTGACGTGCGTGTCCAATGCACCTTAACAGTCAAAGGTCATACATTAACTTTGCAAGCCCTAATAGATAGTGGTGCCTCTAGCTCTTCTATCGATAAAGAAACACTATTTTCTATTATTCCCTCTTCTTTTTTGTGACAAACAAATCAACAACGGACCAGTACCAGTTTGATGGAATCAAAAATGCTTGCTCTACTTACTTGCCAAGTTGTACTATTTCTTTTAATTTTTGGACATATAATTTTTTGAGAGTGAAGCTATGTTTGAGAGTGAAGCTCTCAAACTTACAGAGTGAAGCTTTCAAAATAAATTAGTTTTTAGGGGTTTTTTTTTTCAGCTACAGTGTTCGAGTGCTACAATGTTTTGCTACAGTAGTACAAGAAAAATGCATACAGAAAACGAAGAAATAGAGAAGTAAGTGGTACCTTTGATAGACCCGAACTTCTCCGACTAAAGCCCTAAGATTTGGATTACATAGACCAGGAAGAGGAACTTAGCAATAGTTCCTCCTCACACCCACCTCAAACTTGTTCATGTCAAACACAAGATTGTTCTTGCATCTATACAGACTCAGACAAATCCAAAATAGACATAGGAAATGAGTATGACTTCTCTACCGATACTATATCTCCTCGGAGTATACTAAATTTAATTAACACCCAAGAGAATTTGGAAGATATTTGTGGTGCTATTTTTAGGCCAAATAGCATAACTAACCATTCAAAATATCCTTCAGAACAAGAAAATATTGTCCAAGTTATGAATTCTGGGTGTATCCGAACTTGTCAGAAACTAGATTAAGGTCAAATTTTGAATATCATTATGAATCTTATATTTTATTAATTAATTGATATTGAAAATTTTGAATATCATTGAGCGTCCATTTGTCCGACTCTTGCATGAAGGCAGGCCTGTGGTAGTTGCCTTCACTATAAGGTTGTAAGTAGCTCTCCTCCAGCATCTTTTAGAACTCTAATAGAAGAAACAAAATAATGTCATTTGCGTGTGCAAAGTCATTCTTTTATCATATTTTAATATAATGCAGAAATTACTTCCAATCCATTTCTGCTACTGTGATTTTGGACGAGAAGGTTATAGAGTTTTGATCTCCTTCGCGACTGAACCGTCCGTCCGCGCCCCATCCGCGATGTGCCGACCCGCCTTCCCTGCCGGCATCGTCGGCGTGTCGTCCTGCCACCGGACCTGGCCCGATCGATGCCCAGGTCGCCGGCAGTCCGGCGGGGCTCGTGAGGCGCCGGATTCCGGCCTCGATTCGGTCGGAATCCGGCGAATTCGCGGTCGATAGTCGGCCAGCAGTTTAGCGGCCATTGTCGGCCGCGATCGGGCCGGATTCCGGCCGAATCGCAGCCGGAATCCGGGCGGGGAAGGATCGCCCCTTGGCGGTCCTTCCCCGCCCGGATTTCGGCCTCGATTCGACCGGAATCCAGCCCGATCGTGGTCGGCAGTGGCCGCGCCACTGTCGGCCGGGAATTCATCGGATTCCGGTCGAATCGCGGTCGGAATCCGGCGCCTCACGAGCCCCGCCGACGACCTGGGCGTCGATCGCGCCAGGTCCGGAGGTGGCTGGACGGTGCACTGATGATGCCGACAGGGAAGGCGGGTAGGCACGTCGCGAACGGTTCAGTCGCGGAGGAGATCAAAATATTATATATATATATATACACGCGCGCGCGAAGTCACTTGGATGTATGGATTAAATGCAAGCAGATATGTCTCCATTCAAATGATGCGGTGATTAAAATACGATGATATTTATAGAATTGATATGGATTGATTCTGAAAGAGATCTAAAATTTTTTCTTCAATTCAGATAATCTTACATGTCTTGACCACTACGTCAAAGCTCATAAGATCCTTTTTAATTTATCTCTCTCATAATGATCATAAAACAGATCAATAGAAACCATTTGATTGGCGATTCCAAATGCAGAAATGCAAGCAAGCACTGTGAATTTACTTTAGAATCTTGTGTTTGATCGTAGGAGTCCTTATACGGAACATCTTGATGGGGGGTTGGAGGAAGCTGCTGCAAAGTTTTGCCCACGCATCAAATTCATGCGTGTATGTTTGTTGTCAATAACTGCAATTTTCATGGTCGTCGTCGTCATATACTAATTTTCTAAGCACTTCTACTTGTCAATATATTATTCTTCGATTTAGATTTTAGACGCATTAGTGTTTGAATAATTCAAGTTATGATCTGCAGCTATGCTATAAATTTAATTATCTGTAATCTCGTTGGTTAGTTTTGACTGCTATTCTTGAAATTTCCAATTTATAACAGATTTTTAAATTTTTTAATGTTGTTGTGGATAGAACCGAGTAAGGCTTATTAATATCATTAATTCGTGTCTAGCGCAATTATCTTTGTACTCCGGAATCTTAACATTTTGTCACTGTACATGGATAATTCATTTCTATGGCTGTTTCTACCATATGCTAATTTCACAGGTGGAATGCCCAAAATATCCAGGATTTTGCTTAACAAGACAGAGGAAGGAGTATCCATTCATTGAGATATTTCATAGTCCGGAATAAGTAATTTTCTTTCTGTATCTCTTTTCTTTCTCAATTAGTAAGACGACAAATATACACGTCAAACGAGAAAGAGAAAAATAAAAAAAACTTGATTAATAATAATAAAATAAAATAAATTTTATTTAAGTATAGATGATGATATAGTAGGGGATAGAGTCCAATGACATAGAAGAATTCATATAATCGATTCTATTTAATGGGATAAAATTTGATTATTATTGTTATCATATATCAATCACAATATTGTGGGTTATGGCAGTTGTGACTTTTTCTATTTTCTTCGTTAATTTCTTATTTCAATTTTTCTAGACAGCTAATCAGGGCAAAGTGGTAGATTCTAACGTCACAAAGTATTTAGTCAAGGTCATGCCAGTAGGTTTTTCCTAATCCTTGCCTCAGTGACTTTTTTCTTATATATGCAATTTTTTTTCTTTGCTTTAGCAATCATTTTGGACATCTAAAATGCTGCTTTTCAACAATTTCATCATCTTGTCGAACACAAACAGTCGATCTCTGAAAAGCTTGTTCTATGTTTGGTTGTCGATTTAATTAGTCTTTTCCTTGTTAATTGGATAATCCTCCTCAGATGAACCGATCATTAATTGATTTTCTTTAATTATCTTGCAGTTTAATTATGATGTGAGTGTATATGGATTCCAGGAGTTTTTCAAGAAACATGGATTTCACGTGGAGAATCCAAGTTAAACAGCTACAAAAGACCATCACTAATTTATTTCAAGAGGAATTTATCCGAAATTTATTGTTTTCAACAAATTTGGCACTTTTGGATTGCAACAAGGTAGGATCTTATGCTAATTGTCCATCTAGGCTACTCTCGTTTTCAAACTTTGGTCGTCTTCCGAGTTGATATGTCTTGTTTTTTCTTTTTCTTTTTCTTTTTCTTTTTTATTTTGGAAGAAAGTCACTAGACAAACTACTACATAAAACCTTTCGAAAAGAGGTTTTACTGTTGGTCCTCAAATCTCATTAGAAAACATCATTTCACCTTTCAAATGTCCTTTATTACTTTGCCAAGATTACTGTACTAGTTGCATGGGCCTGCATATTCTAAATTGACTTACGATTGTTATCGAGATTATGTTTGTACTTTAATTTAGTCAAAACTAATGTTCCGAATTGAGATCGTTGGAGAGGATGACTTGACGAAATGCTCACAGCTGAGCTTCCTTCGGCCGACTGAGCTAGGATGGCTACGGGATGCCAAGTTGATCAGATTAGCTCTCTTCTGAACTTTATCAGGTCAAGCAGGAGGTCGAGAATTAGGGCTCCTAGGTCGGTCGTTAGAATTGTGGGGACTGGAATCAAGTTCTTCATCGAAACCACAAGGACTAGCATTTGAGAAAATTAACAAACACGTGAGAAAAGGGGCAGAGGAATATCTCGGTTAAATCTCTCCGACGTTCAAGTTAGAATATGGAAGAAGATGGAGAAAAACACTGAAATAGCAAAGTTTTTATAGATTACCAGACCCTTCTCATTGGCATTACTCCTCCCTTTATATAGGAAGAACGAAAAGGAAAACTTGATGATATGGTTCCTCCATAAGAATGTGAAGATATGGTCTCATCATGGTAGAAATATGGCGTCACAGGCAGTATTGTAGGAGACATGGTATCGTTATTATGATGAAGGAGGGGCTTCACAAAAGAAATCTTGGGAGATATGCTCTCATCATAATAGATGCAGTATGGTCCCACAGAGAGGATTGTGGGAGAAATTACCTCATTATAATGGAGATATGATTCAATGACAAAGACTGTGGAGGCGTATCTCCTAAAAAGAGGTATAACCATCTATCTGTCGAACTAAGTCGAGATCATCTATTGAGCTCGAGCACACAACCTATACAATTTATCAAACTGAATCGATGTACACTATAAGAAAATCCTCGATTATAGACCAAATTAGAGACCGATTTACATTCTAAAATTGATCTCTAAATTAGAAACCAAGTTATGAGTCGGTCTCTAATTAGAAGCTGATTTATGAGTCGGTCTCTAATTTAAAGACCGACTTAAAGTCAATCTCTAATTTTTTTTTAAATAAATTTATTAAAGATCGAATCCTCCATTCAATCTGTGATTAAATTTTTTTAGAGACCGAATCCTCCGTTCGGTTTCTAATTAGAGACCGAATAGATTATTTGATCTCTAAATCTAGGGTTTTTTTCTTTCCATCCCATTATTTTCCTCGCTTCCTTTCCTCTCTCATCTCCATCCTCGTCATCGCGTGAGCTCACTACCACCCTCAGTTGAGCGAGGAGGCAGCGCGCGACTGCTGTCGGGCGAGGCAATGGTCGTTGTTGCGCAAGCCCACCGTCGTGCGAGCTCACCGTCGTGTGATCCTGCAATCGCGCAAGGTTGTCGCTGCGTGATCCCACGGTAGCGTGAGACCACTATCGCGCGATCCTGTAGTCGTGCAAGGCCATTGCTGCGCAATCCCGCAGTCGCACGAGGCCACCATCGCACGATCCCACAGTCGCACGAGCCCGCAGTCGCGCAAGCTAGCGGTCGCGCGAGCCCACGGTCGTGCATGGCAGTAGTTGCGTGAGGCAGTGATCGCACGATGCAGCGATCGCTATCGTGAGACGAGTTGGTTGGTGGGTCGTGCAGGAACCTCACGTACAAATTCAGTACTAGGTTCTTTCCCTTCTGCATCCTAATCACGTGCAAGCCAAATCAATTTCAGATTTTTCCAAAATAGTTAAGGTAATCACCTAGGTTCCTCTACTATTGTTCTCGATCAATTGATTGTTCGTTTCTCTTCTGTGGTTTGATTCGTTTGGATCGTTTTTCCTGCCTTTTCTTTTTCAACTGGTAGGTCATCTCCCAATCCATGGCTTCAAGGCGTATCGTCGAGGAGTTGAAGGATCTCCAGAAAGACCTGCCGACTTCTTGCTGTACAGGTTTAGAAGAGATTAATCTGGTTGAATAATGAATTTGGTGTAGCTTGATTGAGCTGTAAGGAGCTCAGATGTGGCAGGTTGAATTTTGATGAATGACAGACAACTTAATTGAGATAAATTGGATGGAGATAATTTGGGCTTGACTCAAGTAATTTGAGTTAAGGTCAAGTTTGGCTATGGATAGTGGTGTGGCAGTTTGAAGTAAGAAGGATTATAGTGGAGTGAATTTAATCAAAGGTGGAGAATGTTGACTAGTCTAAGGTGGTGGTTAGTTGCCACCCATAGCTTTGTGGTCCCTTGTGGTAGATCCTTTTTTCAATGTGCCCTGCACTTTATCCCCTTGTGTATACCTCAATGAGTGCACACATCCAATGTTTATTAGATATGTGGTCGAACAAAACATATAGCACAAGATTGTTCCTTCATATAGTTTTTGTTATGCTAACTAGTCTAGGTAGCTTTCTATTGGTTGCGTATGTAGAACTTGGATCGTTCCCTGTTAGCTTTCTCAATGAACATGTGGCATCCATGCATGTGTGTGTTGTTCACTTTTGAATTTATCTTTGTCAATTTTATTTTAGGTCAAGTGGACTTGTGTTATGTTGATATTGTAGGGATTCGATGGTGGCCGGCTAGAGGGGGGTGAATAGCCCTCTATCGTAGACGATGGAATTGCTTCGTTGATTGCTCGTCTACAAACACTATTAGCGCAAGCGAAATATACTAATACAAACAATTAAGACAAAGCAAAGTAAAGAATAGAAAGCACAAACGCTAACACCACAATGTAACGTGGTTCACGGCCTCGCCGCTAATCCACGGTCCAATTCGTCCAAGGTGAATCACGCCTCAAGCTTTCCACTATTCTCTCTTTTACACAAAGCTAGGTGGAGGTAACCTTTTTACACAAGAATCACTCCTCTTACAATATGATGTAAATAAACTCAAGTAAGAGGATGGAAAACGTGTTGGGCACTTTGGAGGAGTTTAGAGCATAAGCATTTTTCTCCCAAAGTCCCTCACCCCTTCTCTTTATAGAGAAGGAATGATCGATGCCCTCGATCATTCCTCGTAGCCGCTGCCCAATAATCCGGCTACTTCCACGCTGATTCCAACCAGCGGCTCATACATCGATGGCGATGATATCATCGATCGACCGATGTCGACTTCGATCAGTCGACTAGCTTTTGTGCTAGTGTGCGGTATCAAGATCGATTCCTTTAATCACCGATCGATCGACTTCATTTTTTAGCTAAACACGGTCGAAACTCCTTCGATTGGAGCGATCGATCATTATGACATGATAGTCGACTGATGCCGGGTAGACCTCAAACTTAACATCCGTTTGAGCGTCCGACGGTCGGGTAACCCTTAACCCTTGCGGTCGAGCCTTCGACACTCAGTCATTCGACCAAGTTCACCTAATGAACTACTTATATTTCACCCATTCTCTCATCTCACTTGAAGTACCTCGCTGAAGCTCTCTTCGTTTGCGGCCACGTCCCTCGGCAGCATCAAGTGCACGACTCTGCAATGCTCCTTCGCATCTCTTGCCCTCGAAGTCTGCTTCTTTGGCTTCGCTTCAAGTCATCTTGTCCAGCGGTCCCTCGGATGCATCAAGCGCACAACTCTGCAATGCTCCTTCGCCGACTCAAGCACAAGGTTGTGAGTTGGTGACACTTGTCAAAGCTCCATGTGCGAATTACTAAGTTCTGCAAGACTCCAACGCACATATCAAATCCAATCATCCTAACTTAAACCCTTTGTCACACACATCAAAACCATATCACGGGTTGATTGTCCTAACAATCTCTCCCTTTTTGATGTGTGGCAATCCGTTTAAGTTAGATAAATATTTGATAAAAATATTAAGGTAAGAAAGCATGTAAATAAACATGATTATCAACTCTCCCCCTTAATACATGAAACTCTCCCTAAATATAATTCTCCCCTTACTTAAACATACATATTTCTCTCTCTTTGACACCATCAAAAAGATTAAACTAAGTTATACAAGCATGACATCAAGTCTAGATAGAAACAAATGTCAAAACATGCCTTAAAATCTAATAAAAGAAGTCACTGGGCATGTTTTCAGTCGATCAGTCGACTGGTTCAGACTACCAGTCGACTGGCACGCCGATTTCAAGATTTTCTGATTTTTGGGCTGAATTTCAGAAATGCATTAAAAATTCTTTAAAATTCGAAAAATCATGAAATTTGGAGAACACATTTCTTGTAAGTGTCTTTATCAATGAAAAATAGTTTTCCATGAAAAATCATTATATTTTTGAAAATTAGGTAAAATCTCAAAAGTTGAAAAAAGTCTAAAGGTTGTATCAATTTTAAAATCTAGTTTTGCCTTGAATCTTTTCAAAACATGAAAATTCAGTTTATGAAATAAGAAATGTTTTTCAAAACATTTGAAATATCCAACCATGATCTTTGCGCAATATGTCTATGAATTAAACATAAGTCTTCTCCATGATTGGTCTATTATTGTTATTTTAATACTTTAAATGACCATCTAAATGTCATAGACATTAGTGGACCATTAGTATCATCCTATCATCTCACTCATGCTATGTTTTCAATCAAGGTAGCCTATAGTGAGTGTGAAATGGTTCCTAAAGGTATTTGTATATACTTAACCATTAATTTCATGCAATTTTACACAAGGTTAAGTATCATTTTAACATACCACATGATCATAAAGACATATATGCATTGATTTCACATTATGATCATGAAACAAGTGTATCAATCAATTGTAATCATGCATTAGGCATACAAACATGATAATAAATCAAGTATCACCTAAAACATGATTTTAACTATTTATGGGTGCATTATCATCACCCAACACTATTTCAAAAATTAATTCCCGCCATCCTATGTCAACCAAATAACATGATATAGGTAAAGTCCACATGGTTGACTATCCTAGGGTTTTTCTAACCCTTAAGGATGGATTTAGGAACCCAATACAAGTTCTTTCCTATGGGGTTCACTGAAAATTCCTTAGAGATCCATTTTCTAGCTATTATTTTCCTTTTATCTTGACCCCTAGCAATCAAACATTTGTAGGCTTCTTCATTTGTCTTTCCCTTATAACCTAAGTCTTTCTTATTAAAGCTTGCTCTTTAGCTCCCAATTATCATGTTAAGGGCGTTGAAGCCTATGGTGAATTTTTCTAGGGTCTTGGTTAAATGATCTACTTTCTCTCTTAAAGTCCTATTTTCATCCATACATGCATCACTAATATTAAAAGGCATATAGTTATCATGTGAGTATACATCATCAAGGCTAGAAGAAATATTATCATTAATATTTAAGCATGTTTTTTCTAGTTTTTCTTCTAAATCCTTAATTTGACCTAGCATGCCTTTATTTTTCTTTTTAGCCCTAAATAATTCCTTAGTAAGGCTAGATATCATGGAAACTATTTTCTTAGGAGAGAGATTCGTTACCATATTTTCCATGTCTTCTTCTTTGGATTCCAATGTAGATGAGGATGAAGCTCCCCCTTCAGTAGAGCTCTCCTCACTAGTGCTTGATTTTTCTTGCTCGGAGGAGGAGATGGAGTCTAGGTCATCTATTGTCATTAGGGCAAGGTTTGAGTAGACACGTTCTTCTTCTTCGGATGATGATGATGAAGAAGAGGGATCATCCCATGTCCTTACTTTGAGTGCTTTGGCCTTCCCCTTTTCTTTGGCCTTCCTCTCTTCTTCCTTCTTCTTGCTCCTCTTCTTTTTCTTTTCTTCTTTCTTTCTCCTCTCTTCTTTGCTCTTGTTCAAGAGTGGACAATTATCTCTTATGTGTCCCTCTTGTTGGCAATTGCAGCAAAATATTTTTCTCCTTGGCCTTTTCCCCCTATCATAAGATTTGTTAAATTTAAAATCTTTTAATGCACGCCTTACCTTCCTTACTATATAAGATTCTTCCATGCTATCCATGGAGGAGGAGGCATCATCGGAGGAGGAAGGAGTCTCCATCTTCTTCTTCCCCTTGTTGGCTAATAGTACCACTCCTCTTGATGGCTTGATGCTCGGTTCTTCACTTATTCCCTCAAGCCTTGTTTCATGGAGCTCCATGGTTGAAAAGAATTCCTCCAAGGTGCTAACTTCTAGGTTCTTGGAGATGTAGAAAGAATCCACCATTGATCTCCATCTTGAGGACCGAGGAAAGACATCTATAGCCTTCATTACCATATCCTGGTTGGAAAGCTTCTCCCCTACACTTGTCAAACCAGTTAAAATTTCTTTAAACCTAGAATATAAAGATTTTACCTTCTCTCCCTTTTCGAGTTTAATGTTGCTTAATTGGGAGCGTAGGACATCTCTCCTTGCTAATTTGGCCTCGGATGCGCCTTCATGAATCTCTATGAGTTTCTCCCACATCTCCTTGGCACTTGCACATTCCCCTATCCGATTCACTTCTTATTGGGGGAGTACGTTGTAGAGGTGGTGCTTGGCCTTTGAGTTCGTCAAGTACTCTTCCCTTTGTCTCTTACTCCACCTTGATTTCTCCAATGACTCCTCTTCTTCATCCCTAGATATCTTGAAACCATTTTCCATTATTAATATAATTTCGAAATCGGTTTAGAAAAATACCTCTATTCGCTTCTTCTACCAAGCGAATTCCCCCTTGAACTTCGGCAGATGAATATTAGAGTCGGTCATCTCTTGATGAAGTGTTTGTTGCGGCGGTTAGTCCTTGACAAGCGACTTGGCTTTGATACCACTTGTAGGGACTCGATGGTGGCCAACTAGAGAGGAGTGAATAGCCCTCTATCGTAGACGATGGAATTGCTTCGTTGATTGCTCGTCTACAAACACTATTAGCGCAAGCGGAATATACTAATACAAATAATTAAGACAAAGCAAAGTAAAGAATAGAAAGCACAAACGCTAATACCACAATATAATGTGGTTCACGGCCTCGCCGCTAATCCACGATCTGATTCGTCCAAGGTGAATCACGCCTCAAGCTTTCCACTATTCTCTCATTTGCACCAAGCTAGATGGAGGTAACTTTTTACACAAGAATCACTCCTCTTACAATATGATGTAAATAAACTCAAATAAGAGGATGGAAAACGTGTTGGGCACTTTGGAGGAGTTTAGAGCATAAACATTTTTCTCCCAAAGTCCCTTCTCTTTATAGAGAAAGGGAATTTCTTCCCGTTAACAACAACAGCCGACTGATGCCCCGATCAGTCGAATGCTCCTGTAGTCGTTGCCCAATAATGACTACTTCCACGTTGGATTCCAACCAACGGCTCCTACATCAGTCGACTGATGATATCATCAGTCGACTGATGTTGACTTTCAGTCGAGTTCCGACTAGCTTTCTGTGCTCATGCATAGTGTGATCAGTCGACTGATTCCCTTAATCAATCGACTGATTGACTTCATTTTTCAGCAAAACACTAGTCGAACTCCGTTCGACTTGGAGCAGTCGACTGCCATGACATGGCAGTCGACTGATGTCGGGTAGACCTCAAACTTAACATCCGTTTGAGCGTTCGGCAGTCGGGTAACCCTCAACCCTTGCGGTCGAGCCTCCGACACTCAGTCATTCGGCCAAGTTCACCTAATGAGCTACTTACATTTCACTCATTCTCTCATCTCACTTGAAGTCCTCGAAGCTCTCGCTTCCGCGCCACGTCCTCAAAGATCGCCGCGACGGGCCTGCAATGCTCCTTCGCGTCTCTTGCCCTCGAAGTCTACTTCCTTGGCTTCGCTTCAAGTCATCTCGTCCGACGGTCCCTCGGATGCATCAAGCGCACGGCTCTGCAATGCTCCTTCGCCGACTCAAGCACAAGATTGTGAGTTGGTGACACTTACCAAACCTCTATGTGTGAATTACTAAATCCTGCAAGACTCCAACGCACATATCAAATCCAATCATCCTAACTTAAACCCTTTGTCACACACATCAAAACCATATCACGGGTTGATTGCCCTAATTGATATCGTCAATAGCAAATTCTCTCAATTGCTTATTAAATTAGTCACATAATCTATATAATAAAATGCTTGATTTCACATGCTAATTGTGTTCTCGGTGTTGATCTAGGTTTCCCATTCACCTATTTTCTATTAAAAATATGAATCCTCTCTTTATGAAGATTGAGGTTTATTGTTTGAGATTCTTTTTTATAATAATTATCATGACAATTATTTACATTTAGAAATGAATGAGTCAGGCTTAGCAGTACATCTCAAGCCATTTCTATTTTCCTTTTAGATTTTTTGGAACTGGTGGTCACCAAGAAGAAACGAAGAAGTGATACCGAAAGGTGATGATGTAACTGTCGACTTGGATGCCACACTAGATAATTTATACATGGGTGGCTCTTTGAAGGTAATGTGATTGATTATCTTTTGGATGATTTTACCATGTTGAAGATTAATAATCAATTAATTGCTCGACTATCACCAAATTCTCCAAACACAATTCAGGAAATCTCTAGTCTAGCTATTCATGGTATTAATTGAGATAAGGTTGTTTATGTTTTGGCAACTTGTGATTATTTTCATTTTTTAGCAAGAAATAAGTTGTTTATGGGAGAATAGCAACTTGAAGATATCTAACAATTCAGATTTTCTAAAAATATTTACTATCTTGGGTTATCTATCAGGTATGGAGGGAAAAGAATGTCATAAAGCTAGCTCTCGATGAGCGACATTGTAAGTAGAGTTGGCCCGGATTTTCAAATTTAATCCTAGGGCCCTGGGCGAAATTGAAAAATTAGTCCCCATTTTCACTACAAAATTTAAAAAATTGGGCCCTAGAAACCTTAAAAAAATCTTGGGCCCTGGGCGAGGGCCCCAGCAGCCCTCCCCCAGGGCCGGCTCTGGCTGTAACTGTAGAAATGAAGTATACCACAGGCAAATTGCTCCAAGAATATTTCAGCAAATGACTGAACAGGTAAATAAGTTGTCATATGGACTGATAAAATTCTTCAAATTTGTATCTGTACTTAATTTATATTTGGACAAAGTAGTTTCTATGACGCATTAATGATTTCACTAAGTTACAATTGGTTTCATGTATAAAGATTATATCATTGTTTTTTTGTTTTGTTTTCAAGTATGTGAGCAATGCTCAAATGTGAAGTATGTGCATGACGGTTACTTCATTATAGTAGATATTGAGAAAGGGATGTAAGATGGACAAGTAAGTCGCTAAAATTTGTCATGACTTTTATCTTATAGTTTACTATTAGACAAAAAAAAATTTCTCCGTAGCTTCTCTTGTTTTATTTTTATTCATTTTATAAGATGTATCAATACACTAGGAGTGGCTAAAGTTGAGTTTGCCTAATTATCTTCATACTTGATTGCTTGTTATAAATTTTTTTGAACTGATGTTAGGAGGTGCTTTTCTACGAGGACGGTGAACCAAAGATTGATGGAGAAGCTAGAGATCTGAAGGTATTCATTGCACTTGCCCTTAGAACATAACTTTAGGTTTTTATTTTAACAGTCTTGTTTAAGTTGTTATCAAATGGTTAATAATTATTCTTAAGATATTTTTTTAGTTTACATAAAAAATTTCTTTCATGTTAACCTTGTTCATGAACTTAGACTATGGAATTTTATTTTCAGGTGGTACTTGATATGATAAGGGTGCAATAGAGTTTACTATCTAACCGCGAGCTCACCACGTACGACTATGAACTCCACTGGATGTGTTTCGGAAATCTAGTTATGCTTATCCTTACTAGTGATGACTTATAGAAGGTTGTCAAAGACTATTCAAGCATCTAGTAATCATATTTGTTTAATTGTGTGTACATTCGAATATTAATAAATTTAAATTTGATTATGCTTTGTATTGTAATGGTGTACATTTGAATATTAATAAAATTAAATTTGTTTAGTTTTATATTATAATTGTGTGTTTAGATGTTGTAAATAAAAATTGAGATTAATATTAATTATAAAAAAAAATGATCAGATTTTTTAAAAAATTAGGTAATTTTGAGACCGATTTCTACCATAGACCGAAATATTAGAGGCCACTACAAGAAAAATTCATATTAGAGATTCGAAATATTCGATCTATAAAACGGTCTTTAATGAATTTAAAGATAAAAAATTAATCTCTAATTTGATCTCTAATATGAGTTTGATCAACTTTGCCGAATTGAGTTGAAGTATATTTTAGAAGTCTGACTCGTGTTTTTTTTTTTACCGAGTTCAACCTCAACTGACTAAGAGTATTTTCCTCCACGTCAACCAACTTCAATAATGTCACTATGTTTTTTTCCCCCTCAACTGTTTCTCTAGATAAATATCCAACTTCTTTCCAGGTTAACTAGGAATTAATAGATTTTCAGATCCCATTCCCTAAATATTTTCATCCATAGACAATACCAGATTGTGGCTGTAAGTTAATTACTCGGTCACAAACAGCAGCAGGAGTCATAGTAACTAAAATTGTGATACGTTACAAATCAAGCGTCCAAATTTTGAGAAAAACAGCAGAACAGTTGATGAAAATCAAAATCAAAGTGGTCACACAACGTACAAGGAAGACCGGCAATTTAGGTTGTCCTACACTACACTGACGGAACTGAGGTGGCATTGCGATCGCTCTTCCCGGGGATCTATGGATAGATACTGCTTTTAGTTTCTTTTGTCATTTTGCATTGTTTCTACGTGGAAGAATGTAACATTAATCACGTAAGTGCTGGCGTCAGGAGCAACCCAAATGATTGGCGAGGCAAAGAAATCCCCTCGCTAGATCTGCAAACTTTCCTTCCTTCCTTCCTTCCATCAACAGATCATGGACTCACAGAGACTACGCTAATTAAGAACGCGATCTGATGTCGTCGCTTAAAAATTTATATGAGCAGCTGCATCGCCTCCGCTTATCTTCCCGCATGTCGGGCAAACTGAGAGGCCGGCCACCGGGAGCAGCGTGGAGATCGCCGCATCCGCCGGCAGCGGCCTCGCTGCAAGCTCCAGAGCTTTCATCTCCTGCAACTCCTTCTGCAGCAGCTGGTTCTCTTTGCTCAGCGCCTCGTAACACCTCTTCAGGAATTCACAATCTATCTCTGTCTGCTTCAGCTTTTTCCTACATGTACGTGGCAGCCAAAATAAACACCGCCGGCGATGGCGATGATGACGAGGATGTAACGCATTTATTTAGCTCTGGAAGCGTACCTGGCTCGCCTGTTCTGGAACCATACTTCTACTTGCCGCGGCTGGAGATTCAATTGCTTAGCCAACGCTTGTTTCTGCTTCTGATGTTATTGCAAGAAAGAAAGAAAGAAAAAGAAAGGAATTACGAGAGCGAAGGATCGTTATATAGTTAAGATTCAAGCACGTATCGTACTCACCGAAGTCAGATTGCTTTGCAACCTGAACCTGATCTCCAACATGGCAGACTGCTCTTTGGTGACTCTAATCTTCTTCCTCACATCGCTGATCTCTTCCTCCTCATCGACTTCTCTCGCCGCTGCTAATTGATCAGCAGCTCCCTCCTGCCGCACCGTGGAGGCGCCTCCGGTCGTGAGGCTCAAGGCCAAGCTTTTGGAAGAGGACGAACAAGGCTGTCGTCGGCGACGACGGCGACGGGAGGGCCTTGGAACCGTAGCTAGCGCAAGAGCAAGGTGAGTCTCGCAGCTGTCTCCCATCCTGCTGCTCCTGCCGTGGTCTCTTGCCTCTGAAACTGGCTCTGTTTCTCGGTATGTGAGAACAAAAAAAAACAAAAGGGACAGAGAAGGGGAAAGCCATGGCGTCTATATACGATTCACATCGACGGCAGAACAAAGAGGTACCGAGTGGGGGTTAGTAGGAAAGGAACTGTGATATGATACACACCGCTTGACCTTTTTTGCGTTCTTAATCACCGCAACACACCTAATCTAATCGCCAAGCGACGCCATCGGTGCGTCATGATTAGGTTTTCCTCCCCAAGGCCATGCAAGCTCGGTGCACATTGGCTGTTGTCTCTCCGTCAGCCTTTTTTTTTTTTTTTTTTTTTTTTTTTGTTTTTTTTTTCTGTTGAGCGTGCCACGGGCGCAAAAAAGAGTCTACTGTTAGCATATATAGACATTATATAACAAAATAAAGAATCAATCTTTTATAAATATGAGAATATCATTGTTCCATATCATTATCAATTATCAATCGTATAAAGTTAGAATATATCAATCTAGCTATTCCTATTAATTAATCCACCTCCGAACCATTATAAAAGAGATCTATGACTAACACATACAAATATGTCTGATAGAATAACTGATTAGGATCTAAATTTACACGTATAGATGTTATCAGATAGGATAACGGATCAATTACAAATGCAAGAGTACCGTCCCTCTATACCATTATCAATTGTACAAAGTTGGAATACGTTAATCTAACGGTCTCTATCAGTCCGTCTTCGAATTATTGTAAGAGAGATAATTTACGATTGACCTTTGAGGCTTTGACCCTTGAGATTAATAACCAATACATAGAGGGATAACACTCTCACATTTGTAGGGAGATTGATTCGTTATTATATTGTGTAACTTCTGTATGCGCTAATTACTAGGTTCTTTTTGCGACTTGGTATTTATTTATTTATTTAATATTTTAATTTTTGTTTGAGTGATTATTATAAATAATTGGAGTGAGTATTAACAATCTCATAAATAAATTTATCATGAATATGATTCATAAATTTTGTTCACTAGATATAGTTTATAATTAAGTTATGTTCATTATTCATGAACAATGTCGACAAATACTGTTTGTAAATATTAACAAGTTAAATATATATGTGTTTAAATTTATTTATTTAATTTATTATGTTATTTAAGAATGTGAAACCGTCATATTAGTGGCTTCCCCTTAGTTGTTCTTAATCGAAAAGGGAGGTATATTGAACGAGTGCAAGTGTGGACTATCTCAATAGACTTGAGCATTTTAAAGGACTAATCTTCTTTTGAAAAAAAATCCACAAAAACGTCGTAGCTAGGGATCGACTCAAAAGTTTAAGGTTATCCAACCCGCCTTATTTTAAGGCCTCAGGTGAAACCTATTAGTTGGATTCTTATAATGGTGAATTTTGATATAAAAAAAGTGTTTGGGCCTTAAATCCACGGTGTATCTAATGTATGAATTTATATGCCCTAAGCGGTCGGCCCAACAAGCCTGGTCCATGGTCGGCTCTAAAATTAAATACATGGGCACTTTACCATTATATCATAGTTCGAGGTTAATTTATTGTATTGTTCAAATTTATTTATTTAATTAATTTTTAATACATTGAATGAATATAAATAAATTCCCGATCATCAAATTTATTTACGAAGATTTAATTCATTTATCGCTGGCTTTCCGATCATTTGATCGAGCCTGACTGAATTTAAAGTCATCGACGATCATTTTGTCACTGGTGGTCAAAATCTTATCTGCTCGGCCGGACGGCTCGATGGAGACCTCCAAATTCCAAAGGAAAAATCTTATCATAAGCAACGAAACAATTACACATAAGCTTATCCTAACGAGTGGATTACCAGCTCCATAAAAGGGCTAAGACCTGCCGCCCGGATCCGATCCAGCCCGTTCTGTTGTCTTTTCGGCCCGGTTGGCCGTGGACCCAGTGAAATTGGATCCGCCAGCAGTTTCCGACACCCTAACCCTCCTCTTTAAATACCGATTCCTTCCCCGCTCTTCCTTTCGGCGATCGGAGCGGCGCCGCCACCGATTCCTTCTTCCGTCTGTGCTCGCTTTTTGGGTTCCTTTTCCTCCGATCTGAGATCGCTTTCTCCTCGCAGATTCGTTGTTTTGAGCGTGATGATTGTGTGAATGTCGCCCCAGTCTTACGATCCCTTCGTGCTTTCGATCGGATTAGTCGTGGTGATTGACATTTCTATCTGATTCCTTCTCGAGCTTATGTTTGTTTATATTCGTTTGATTCTTTGTTTTATTGCTTCTCTCTCTCGTTTTGTTGGAGAACTGATGATTCCAGATCCATAGATTTCGTTCTGTAATCCAGATGATGAATCATCTCTATACATGCACTACCATCTGATCTTCCTTTTCCAATGTTTTTTTTAAAAGCTGAATCTGATTTTTGTTTCATTTGGTAAGTACGATATGCAATCAAGGATGAAGTTATTATGATGCTGATTTCCATGATTATTCCTAACAAATTATCACCATCTTTCGGCTGAGATTGCACGAATTCGTTCTTTTCTTGTGAATTTATTGAGATTTCTGATCAGAAGTATGTGAAGTTGCCACGAGGTATCTGGTGCTCTGTCAATTCATGGCTGAGCATCTCGTGAAAAATGGCAGACGCTGAAGGGAGAACAAGCGATGCGACCCTGGTCGCTCATTTTTGTAAGTGTGCTCCGTGTTTCCGAATCCTGTTCACATCTTAAAAACTTGTAGTGCATTTTGAGCTTATTTCATGGGATGGGAGATTGGTCATTGTTGTGCATTTGGAAGGGAAGAACGAAAGAAAAGAATTATCCATGTTTATATGTGAAGAAAAATGAGAATAGGTAGTTGAAATTGGCGAAGTTATTGAAAGTTGTATTCCACACTAAATGTGTTTGCAAAAGAATTAAATATTAATGAGAGTTTGTATTTGGCTTCATAAGAATATGTTTTTGTTTTTGTTTTTTATAATGTTTGGTTTGATATGAATTATGTTCTTTACTTTATTAAATGAATGGACAAATAAGTTGGAATATCAATCTCACCAATCGATTAAGTTTAAAAATATAAATTTTTTTAAATAGTTAAACAAGATAATCTCTAAATGTGTCATGTTGAAGCCTGTAAAAGGAATTAAAAAAATCAAGTAAGAAATTTGGTTAACAGATTAAACAATTATAAACAGAACAACCTTAATTATCCTCAGAGAATCTAACTCAACATCAAGACATATATAGGTGAATAATCTCTTAATATTTCCTAAGTCTTAGCATTATATCTCCTCTCACAACATATTAAAGCTTATACATAAATCTTAACTCATCTTACTATGTTAATGCCGAAATTAAGAAGCAGAGCTTCATCTTTTCTTTCTCATTTCCCTTGCACTGTACTTGCTTCTAACAAATGCTACATCACTTTAAACAACTTGTCTTTGAAGTTCTTGAATTGACAACAATCTGTTCATCGAAATGGTTCGCCTCTCATTCTGTATTCCTTGTTCAATATTTAGATGATATTGGTGTAATCTGCAGCGGCAGCTGCCCTTGGAACTCCACATAAGGATAAGCCATAGGTATGTCTTCGTGCTCTACCTTCCACCTGAAGAGATACCCCATGGCACAAATCACTTATCTTATTATTGGCATGCAGAATTCATGAATTTATTTTTCATGCAGTTTTTTGGCAAAAAAAGAGAGAGAGAACTTTTAGCATACCTGAAGTTGAGCACCATGTAGTGGAGGAAGAAAGCAGCCTCTACCTTGGCGAGTTCTGATCCTGGGCAAAGCCTTGGCCCACCTCCAAATGGTGTAAACCTCTTGCCTGACGCTTGATTTTGACCCTATTCACCATTTACAGGAAAAAAAAACTGGACTTTCGAATACCAATACTAGTTTAACTTTACAAGAAAAAAATGTGCAACTTGTTGGAGGGTATCTTAATATCATTTAAGTATAAAATACAGCATAATGTACTTTTGCATCATCAATGATTCAGGTCTGGAAGATGAGGGTTCTCATAGAAGATGAGTGAAGTCAATGTAAGAACTCAACAAAAAATTTTGTGATAAACTACCTTCCATCTCCAAGGGTGAAACTCATGAGGATTTTCGTAGAGAGAGGAGTCTAAATGCACTGCACTGAACACTGGAAGGACTTTCCAACCACAGGGGATAAGGTAATCTGGTTAAAGAACATAGAAATGAAAATATTCTATATTATTACAATATATGTGTATGGAAAAAATTCATCTAGTGCACCCATGCTTCTGAGCAAGTGGAAGTATACACCTTTGTATCTGACATCCTTCAGAGCCTTCCTGTGAACAAACTTGACAATGTTTCCACATCTTAAAGTCTCATTGATGACCTAAAAGAGAACACCTCTCTTTATTACAACACATTCTGTATAAGAAGGCCTATGTAATTCATCCTCACCTACATGCTGAGTAAATTCCATTTTCCTGTAATCTTCTGAAGTTAAATGCTCTTCTTTTTTGTTGCCTCTAATGGTCTCATGCTCTGACTGAAAACATCGTAGGAATAGTTTTAACGATGAACCAATACAGATGGAGAGATAGAGATGATACCTTGAACTGCTCTAGAGCTGGTGGACATTGCCCAAGAAAGTATACAGCCATGGAGATCAGAAGAGAGGTTGTCTCATAGCCACCCAACAAAGCGTCAAGAACAAAACTGATCTTTTCCTCCTCAGATAGGTTGCTAGCTGACAGCAAGTCATCTAGGAAGTCACCTTTCTTGCTGGAATCTCCTCCATTTTGTCTCATAGCAAGTATGTTTTTGACAGTGAATGATATCCTAGCTCTTGCCTGCAAAAATGTGTTAGGATATGGAGATTCATCTCCAATCAAATGGGAGCATGAAATGTACGTACACAATAAACTAAATCTACCTGCACAGCTTTTGCATAGGAGGTCCCTGGTATGTAAAGGGGGAAGGAGATGAGCCCCTTCATGAAGTTAAGGAAGTCTTCGAGAACTCTTTCAGTCTGCGACTCACCTTGCGGCATCCCAAGCACTTGCTTCACTATAACACTGAAGGTGAACTATAAACAAGGTAAAGCATTAGATTTAGCATGCAATTAACAGATTTCATTGGGCACACTAATGACTGTCGTAATATCTTGAAGTAAACCTTTCTGGCCTCTTCACAGAGGAAGATCCTTTGCTTGCCCTTCCACGTGGCGATGACTTCAAGAGCCATCCTCTCTATGTCGATAAGATATCCAGTTCTTGACTTGGCGGCGGCGAGCAGTGTCAGAGCCAAGCTTCTCAGCTTCCTGTGAGTGTCTCCGACCACCACAATCATCGAAGATTTGCCAAGTATGCCATGAATAGGGCGGGGATAGCTGCACTGGAAGAGTTTCTCCTCGTTCTGAAGAATGAAATGGTTCAGTTCCTGGTCGCATGAGACTATAGTCGGTGTGCAGAAGAGATGTGACTTGAACACCTTCCCGTACCTGCTTATACTCGAAACAAACTTTTACTTCCTCTCACTACTGTTGGACTTGTAGAAAACCAATTGTGGCGGAGGAAAAATCGTTACCTAGCACAATGGTCTTCCAGGAAACGTCCAAGAGTGCAAGAGGCATGGGGGATCAAAAATCGCAAGGTCTCACCAAAAAAAGGCCATCCAAAGTTCCCCCCTGGAGCAGCTCCATGATTCATCAACAGGGGGAGCAAGTGGTTCAACACCACCACGAACCCCGCCATGAGAAGAACACAGAGCAGTTCTCCTCCCTCCATCATCATCTGCTCACTCTCGAAGAGAATTGATGAAGCTTCCTCTTTATAAAGCAGGCCTGCTCCGTCTATATTTCTACAACAGCATCTAGCTGTAGTTCACTAAACTTGGGAGATTTTTCCAGATTGTAGTCATCACATCACTCTCCCAGCTGCTAATCATTCTTCTTGTTTTGGATGGAGGCACTTAGATTCTTGATTTGAATTGCGACGAACAAGCTCTCTGGCTGTGGCCTTCCTATTTTATGGTCCCAATGCAACACTGAAGCATTGGTTCCCTATTTGAACGGCTACTTAATTAAGGGCCGCACGAGTTGCAGTGGTTGTAGCACAGATAGGTCCAACGTAGACCCAACGAGGCAGCACACAGAACGATACTTCTGATGCTTCATTAACTCTGCCTTTTAGCTTCTTCCACGTTTGATGCCAATATAAATATTTTCGATCAAATAGTCGAATTAAATTGATAATCAAACTAAGTAAAAATTAAGAAGGATTCGAGTTAATTTAAATTAGTCAGAAGATCATTATATCTCGGTCATAAGTTTGTCTCGGTCATATTGTATCTTGACCATAAGCATATCTTGGTCATATTATGACTCAGCTTGATGACTCAATTTTATGATTCAGTTTCATATCTCAGTCTCATAACTCTTTTCATGACTCAGTTTCATATCTCAGTTTCATATCTCAGTCTCATAACTCAGCTTCATAATTTAGCTTCATGTCTCAACCGAATGACTCAACAATGTTTATCATCAGCTTAGTTGAATATTTGTATCTTTGATCAGAAGAATCCTCTTCATGGTCTCAGCAATCAAATCACATCTCTATCATAATAAGGTCATGTCTCCTAAGATCCCCACCGAACAATCACATATCCATCGTAATGAGACATCATAATGAGGCAATACCTCCCAAGATCTCCTCTGTGAAGTCACGTCCTCATCAGGAGCCACATCACTAGGTTTCTCTTGCTTCATTGTCTATATAAAGGTAACAAGAGAGGGCTCCAAAAAGATCTAATCTTCAGCTTCACCTCTTTAAGCAGCTTTCTCTATATTCTTCACATTCTGACTTGGGCGTCGGAGGGGCTTGGTCGAGGTCCCCCTCGGATCCCCTTTCTCACCCGTTTGTGAGTTTTCTCATGTTCCGATCTCGGTACCTACAGCTCCGGCGACCCACCCTCGGTCCCTCTTTCTCACCCATTTGTGAGTTTGCAGACTGTGGGAATATATCTCGACAAGCATTGCATCTTGACTGCATTGTGTCTCAGTTGCATTGCATCTCGGAAGCATTGCGTCTCGGCAGCATTGTGTCTCGGCAACATTGCATCTCGGCAGCATTGTGTCTCGGCAACATTGCATCACGACAGCATTGTATCTCAACAGCACTATGTCTCGACAGCATTGTGTCTCGACAACATTGTATCTCGACAGACTTATACCTCGGCAGAATCACCATCCCTGGCTGACTCATCTCTCGTCTCGATGTCTCAGTCGCAACATAAATGACGTCGTCTGTAGGAAATGTTGAAGCTCAGATGTTGAGAGGGGAGACATCTGAATATCAAATGGTCTAAGATTTCTCTCCAAAAATGTCTCTTCCAAGATACTTTTCTCAAAGCTCTCTCATCCAAGATCACTCTTCCAAGATGACTCTTTTCAAAACTCTCTCATCCAAGGATGACTCCTCTCGAAACTCTCATCACCGAGTCATGTCTCTTCCAAATAAAGTTCTTCCCAAGTCAGATATTCTGAAGTTAAAGTTGTTTCTTCTAAGATAACTCTTCCAAGAGCTCCTCTCAAAGTTTTTTCTTCCAAGATATCTCTTCCAAGAGCTCTTCTCAAAGTTCTCTCATCCGAAAATATCTTTTCCAAAGATAGCTCTTCCCGAGTCATAGCTCTTCTCGATCTCTTTCCAAGTCAGATGTATCTCTAGAGCTCTTCCAAATAAGCTCTTCTAAGATATCTCTTTCAGAGCTCTTCCCGAGTTACCTCTTCTCAAGCTCTTTCAAAGATAACTTTTCTTAAGTTAGATCTGTCGGAGTTGGATCTTCACAGTACTACATTACTCAGTCGGATTTTATGGAGGATCACAATTATTCATGAATCACTCCTCGACTCCACGGGTCTTCTGGAGTTAGAGGATTTGTATTTCGACCAAGGCAATTTGTAAGTCCTCGTGTCATCCTTCTCAGTATTTCAGCCGAGGCAATTCGTAAGCCTTGATACCGACCTTCTCTCTTTCAGCAAAGACACCTGATACCGGATGAAACCACCTTATAATTATCTGTATAATAATAATCTTCCCAAGTCATCATATCTCGGTCTCGTCGAAAGGCAAAGATAAACCGATTCGGCATGCCCGAACCGAATGAAGAGGTCATCTTGGTCGTATTATATTCCAGACACCCCGCGTCTCAGTTATTATTCTCCATCTCGATCGTATTTTATTCTAGATGCCCTGCGTCTCGGTTGCTATTCTTCATCTTGGTCGTATTATATTCCAAACGCTCCACATCTCGACAGTTGCACACTATTTTGGTTATATGTGTTAGTGTCTATAAGATACACATATCTCCACAATGACATGATATTGTCCACTTTGAGCCTAAGCCCTCATGGTTTTATTTTTGGACTTCACCCAAAAGGTCTCATGCCAATAGAGATATCTTTTCATCTTATAATCACATGATCTTTTTCATGTCTTACAACCAACGTGGGACTTTGATTGTATTCTCAATACTCCAACAATTCCCCCCTCCCTCAAACGAAGGACCACATTGACCCTCCCTCAAGCCACTAGGACTTTCTGTCAACTGTCTGGTCCTCCTGATCCAGCTGGACTTCCTGCCAGTTGTCCAGCCCTTCTAGCCCAACTGGACTTCCTGCCTGGTGTATGGTTCTCTTGATTCGAACATGGGAGCTCCACTTCTTTCATTCGAGGTTCATGGCTTGACATGAACCATGACTCTGATACTAATTATTAGTGTCTATAAGATACACATATCTCCACAATGACATGATATTGTCCACTTTGGGCCTAAGCCTTCATGGTTTTGTTTTTGGGCTTCGCCCAAAAGGTCTCATGCCAATGGAGATATTTTTTCATCTTATAAGCACATGATCTTTTCCATGTCTTAACAATGTGAAACTTTGATTGTATTCTCAATACTACAATAGTATGGTCTTCCAAACTATGCTCTACCTCGGTGAGTTAAGTGACATGACGGGCATTCCTATATTTATCTCTCGATTTCAAGTTGATTTCATGTATTTATTATTCGATTCTTCCATGGATATCACCTCTCATAGTTGGTTCCATATATTTATCATTCGGTTCTTCCTTGGATATCGTCTATCATGGCTGGTTTTATGTATTTATCATTCGATTCTTCCTTGGATATCACCTATCATAGCTGGTTCTATGTATTTATCATTCGACTCTTCCTTGGATATCGCCTATCACAACTGGGTCCAAGTATTTATCTTACAGTATAGTGACTCTTTGACATTTTCTCCCTCCGTAATCCCTTTGATCTCCACTTCTACATCTTCACTAAGCTTCACTTCGGTAACAGAGATAAGCCCTACTTGTTATTTTTATGTTCGACACAAGTCTAGTCAGTCGGACTTATGCCTCCTTCGACTAGACAAGAGGAGGATGCTTATGATGCCAATAGAAATATCCTTGGCCAAGGAGTCGAGTTAAGTCGATGGTCAAGCTAAGTGAGAGCCAAGAAGGATCCGATCAAGAGCGACAAGTTAATTTAATTTAAATCAGCCAGATACCATTATGTCTCGACTATATGTTATCTCAGCCATAAGCTTATCTTGGCCATAAGCTTGTCTCGGTCATATATTATCTCAGTCATAAGCTTGTCTCAACCATAAACATATCTCAGTCATATCATGACTCAGCCTGATGACTCAGCTTCATGACTCAACTTTAGATCTCAACCTCATGACTTAGCTTCATATCTCAGCTTCATAACTCAGTTTCATGTCTCAGCTGAATAACTCAGCTTTATGTCTCAGTTTCATATTTCAGCCTGATGTCTTAGCTCCATTTATCATCAGCTTAATTGGATGTTTGTATCTTTGACCGAAAGAATCCTCTCCACAGTCTTTGCTATTATGTCACGTCTTCATCATAATGAGGTCATGCCTCCCAAAATCCTCTCTGAATAGTCACATCTCCATCATAATGAGATCATGTCTCCCAAGATTCTCTCTGAACAGTCACATCTCCATCATAATGAGACTTCATAATGAGGCAATGCCTCCCAAGATCTCCTCTGTGAAGTCACGTCTCCATCAGGAGCCACATCACTAGATTTCTCTTGCTTCACTGCCTATATAAAGGTGACGAGAGAGAGCTCCAAAAAGATCTAATATTCAGCTTTACTTTTTTAGACAACTTTCTTCATATTCTGACTTAGGCGTCGGAAGGGGCTTGACTGAGGTCCCCCTCGGGCTCTCTTTCTCACCTGTTTGTGAGTTTTCTCAGGTTCCGGTTCCGGTACCTACAACTCTGGCGACCTTGCCCATCTCAACCGCACACACCTTGTTGAACCATCACTCCTTGCAGACTGTGGAAATATATTTCAGCAAACATTGCATCTCGGATGCATTGTATCTCGGTTGCATTGCATCTCAGCAGCATTACATCTCGGCAACATTGTGTCTCGGTTGCATTACATCTCGACTGTATTGCATATCGACAGTATTGTATCTCGACAACATTGTGTCTCGGCAATATTATATCTCGCCAATATTATGTCTCGACAGTATTATATCTCGACAGAATCATCATCTCTGACTGATTCGTCTCTTGTCTCGGTGTCTCAGCCACAACAACATTCATCCTAAACCTTTAATTAGTTCTTGGTATTCATGGAGTAGTTAAGTATTTATTCTTTGTTATGATTGAGATTCGAGTGTCAAATAATTCTTATTCTAAAATATGCATTTTTGTTGTTTTGCCTGTACAATAAATTTATTCTATATGCGAGATATCTCTTTGGAGACTTTCCTACTTGTGTTTGTTTATATCTTTAGTTGTTTTTTTTAATAATTCAGATATTTGTTATGGGTCGTGACAAATTATCAAATTTCACTAGTAGTTTGAAATATACATTTTATATACGCTGTGTGAGTGTGAGTTTTGAATTCTAATTATTTGAGAAATTATTCTATTTTTTTATTATCGCACTGTATTTGGAAGGTGCATTTGTGGCTTCTTTATATGATCTTTCTTTCAAATTGAACTTAAAATAAAATATCTATATAAATAATAAAAAATTATGAACTTTTTCTCAAATGGAATCATCCTTTGAGATGTTTAAGTCTATTCAAACATTTCATATTTGTATTTGTTTAATTTATCTTTTTCTTTGATTATGGACAATTAAGAGGGGTCGTTAATGTGACGATTCTAAACCTTAGACCCAATGAAAATCGAAGAAAGAAATAAAAATTTGATTTCTTTATATAAGGCATTTGAGTATCTACAAAGAGTAGGTGCTAAGTGTAAAATGGCAAAAAAACACACACATGATTTCAATGATTATTCTAATGATATCTTGTTAATTACGTTTTCTTCCATGTATACACATTATTAATTGTTTAGTCGAATTTAAGATGTTTTATATTTTAAAATAACAACATCTGAAACAAAAATAGAGTGCATTAATAGATTTTAAACCTTAATTCTTTAGATGTTTATATAGGAAACTAATTAGCAACCAAAAGAAAAAGTAAAATCTAACATTAGATGTGGAATTAATTGATACTTATATGAATAAAAAGAGAATATATCTCAAAGCAATCAATTCTTTTTTTTTTTAAAAAAAAAAGTGAATAAGAAGGTTATAAATGACCTTTAATCCAATCCATTCTCTAAATAACAAAGTATGCAATAATTAAGACATATTGCATTTCCTTTGATACTTTTAAATTAACTTTGCTTCCTCATATTTTTTTTAAATTTACAATTTCTTACGTGAAATTGGGTAATTCCATATTAACAAATAATTATACATTCCAATTAGAGTTCCATTATTTAATTTGATCGTGATTAAATGTTAACATTAATTTAAAATCAATGATCATAATCAAGTCTTAATGGTACATTATGTTACCTTCAATCTTTATAAATAGTCTTCTCATCCTATTTTCCTAACTAGCTAACCTTTGCATCCCTCTGTCTCTTTATATTTGTTTTATCTTCGAATCTTCATGGAAAATCCATCCGAATCATTTAGACTAGTCGATTGTTCGTTAGTCGAAAGGCTTTGGATGAACTCGAAAGAGGATGTGCAAGCAAAAGTGTCAATGCCCTACTATCCCTACCGGTGCAAGAAGTGTCACAAAAGATTTTCGACGAAGCAAGCTTTAGGTGGACACCAAAATGGCCACAACTATGAGAAGAAATTGATGTCCACCTTCTCACATCATGTCGCTCCGACTAGTCCTGAATCTTTCTCGATGATCAACTATATGCACAAACCAACGACTTTCGTAAATGCATCGAACCGCTTAGGTCCTCAACTATATCACACTCTCAAAAGAAGCAATATAGTTTGGTCGTCACAAGATCATCAAAAGGCTCTCGAAGAAGATCGATCTCACTTTTTCGGATTTGTTTCACCAATTCAAGAGGTTGCAAGAAAGGATCGCGAGGGGGCGAAGGTGACCATCAACTTTCTAGATGAAGACTCGTCTCGGAAAGATTGGATGTGTGCTAATGACATGGATCATGGTTATGAAGATAAGGCTAAATTCGATGTTGGCTTAGACTTGAGCTTGCACCTCTAGTAGGTCCAAAGCTTCTACTTCATTTTATGATCTCTTCTTCTATGGTTGGGTTGTCACCTTCAAAATGGTGGTCTTTAACCATTAATAAGGAAAATGAGATCCTGCTTATTTTTATGTGTCGTTTGCTTTTCTTATCGATGAATTGTTATTTCTATCTGGTAAATATCAAACGAGATATAATCTAGAAGGATTTCATTTTTATACATGTTTTTTTTTTTTCATTTTGAAATAAAATCTCAGTATAATGATAAAATTATTACACTGTGACTTAAAAATCACGATTTTGAGTCATAAAAATAATCTCTTTAATAAATTCTTTTCAAGATTTCATATTAGTCCTATTGCTCTTTTATATATTATTGAAGTCCAAAAGAAAAATTAATGGTCCACCGTAAACTCAATTGTTAAAGATGAGCATACTCTTACGGGCTCGGCGTGATGGTTAGAATAGCAGAGTGACAATCATGTTATCACAATTCAATTCCGGCGTGAGCATACTCTTACTTTTCTGATTTATTTTGATGAATAATATTTGTGAGATAAAATCGATACATTCTAAGATGAGTCGAATGGAAAACTTAAACACCCGAATTATAAAAATAAATAAATAAATAAATAAAGATGAGCGTAGAAGATCCAGATTGAATTCAGCTTCATGGGACAGTCAGGAAATTAATATTTGAAACAGACATTTGAAGAAAATCGAATTCCTAAAACAACAAAATACATCGCTTATTTTGGTGAAATTTTATTATCGATGGATCTTGTGCTTCAACAAATCAAATAGCTTCCGATCCCTCTTTTACGCGAAGGTCTGCAAGGGATAGCGAAGCGAAGGAACTAAGAGAAGATTGATCTTCCTCGACGCACTCGCTCCGAAAGTTTCAGACATGTCGATGTCCTCCGCTTTCACTCCCTTGGGAAACGCCCAATCAAAGTGGAACAGAAGCTGAGACAACGCCAATTCTAAAGTGGTCAATCCGAAGGTCATGCCGGCGCACATCCTCCTCCCTGCACCGAACGGCAGGAACTCAAAGTCATTGCCTTTGAACTCTCTGTTCACGCCTTCTTCGAATCTCTCCGGCACGAAGCTATCGGGATCTTTCCAATATCTCGAATCCCTTCCGAGTGCCCAGACATTGATGAGGACCCTCGATCCTGCCGGCATCGTGTAACCGAGAACTTCAGTGGTTTCTTGAGCCACTCGAGGAAACAGGAGCGGGAATGGAGGATGCAGCCTCAGAGTTTCTTTGACCGCTTGATGAAGGTAGTTGAATTGTGGAACATCGGTCTCCTCGATGTAGCCTTTGTCCTTCATGGCGTCTCTCACCTCCTTTTGGGCTCTTTCCAATGTACGAGGGCGCAGCATGAGCTCGGACATGGCCCATTCAATGGTGTTCGCCGTTGTCTCTGTTCCTCCGGCGAACATATCCTGCTCAAACCGACCGGTTGAGAAATCGTCATCGCACACATAAATTTGTGGCTATTTATATATATTTATATATATATATACTCACGATCACGACGGCTTTGATGTTGTCGAATGTGATCGGCACTTCCAAGTCGCCGGCGTCTTTGAGCTTGAGCAGAACATCTATTAGATCCTCCTCTTCGCCTTCATTGCGGTTCGTCTGGTGCTCCTTAATGGTGGCGTCGAGGATCGCGTCTAGTTTTTTGTGATATCTGACCAGCTGGGTGCTAAATCCGGTGAGGACGTCGATAACTTTAAGGGATGGGAAAAGATCGCCGACGCTGAAACCGCTAGCCATTTTGATGACCTCTTTGATCGTCTCCATGAACTTCTTCTGCTGCGGGCATCTTCGACCGAACGACGCCTGGACCACGATGGAGTTGGTCAGCTCGTTCAGCCTCTCCCCGAGGTTCACTGGCTTGCCGATGGCGGCGGCGTTGTTCACGTCGCTCATGAGTCGAGCCACCTGCTCTTTTCTCAAGGACACAAAGGACTTGACTCGCTTCGCGCCGAGCAGCTCCATGACGCAGATCTTCCGCAGCTGGCGCCAGTACTCGCCGTTGGAGAAAGCGATGTCGCTGGCGCCGTAGGCGATAATCTTTGCGGCGGTGAACTCCGGCCGGAAGGCGAAGTTGGCGTCCTGCGCCTTGAGGACCTGCTGCGCCCCCTCCCGCGAGCTGAGGATGATCTGGTCGACCTGCCCGAGGCGGATCCTCATGACGTTGCCGTGCTTGCGCGCGAGGTCGCGAAGGGCGTGGTGAGGGAGCTTGCCGACGAGGTGGTGAATGCTTCCGATGAAGGGCAGCGCCGAGGGGGTGGGGAAGCGCGGCCCGGGGTGCTCAGGCTTGGAGCCGAAGAGCCTCCTGACGACGACGAGCAGGACCAGGAGAATGGAGAGCGAGATGGGGAGGGAAGGGAGTTGGAACTCCATCTCGATCGATCTTTGACTGTGCGTTCTAATCCCGGCAGTCAAATGGGATTTATATAGCAGCCACCACCAGCAGCAGCAGCAGCAGCATAGCTAAGCTAGCGAAATGTTTCGAGTAACGAAGTCAACGTTTGACCATTCCTCCAAGTCAACCGCAATGCCTTCTTCTTGCCGGAGTCTGTGGATCTGAACGTGAACATGCCTGACGATAAGATACGGCGTCTCGGTGTACGTCGCACAGGCTGCCTGAATACGGCGTCCTTTTTTTTTTCTCTTTTCTTTTCTATTTATTTCGTTTATTTATCTCAATGTCAATTTTTATCACATGGCAAATTAATATTTTGTTTGGTACACACGTGGACGACGTTGTGAAATGAATAAGGATATATACTATAAGAATATCAAGGAGCGTTTGGTTTGGTTTGGTTTGTAATTTTTTTTTTATTTTTATTTTTTATTTTTTGAGAAAATAAAAAAAATATAGAAAATGATTTTGGTTGGTATTTTTAATTTTTGTTTTTTAGAAAATAAAGGAGTATTTTTTGAAAAATTAAAAAACATAAAAAAAAATCATTTTATATTTTCATTTTCATTTTTTCAAAAAATAAATAAGCATTTTCTGAAAAATTAAAAAATATAAAAAAAATCGTTTTCTATTTTCTGGAAAAGAGAAAATAAAAACGGGAAATGAAAAAAATTCTACGAACCAAATGCTCTCTTAGCTTTTAGCGACGGAAAATTTTATAGCTAATTGATCACTAATATCATTTAACGATCGATTAACAACCGATTATAACAATTGCTAATTTTTTCATCGTTAATTAATTAACAACGGAAATTAAATTCGATCGCTAAAATTAGCGATTAAAATTAAATTTTCGTCGCTAATTTTAACGACCGAATTAAATTTCAATCGCTAATTTTAACGATGGAATTAAATTTTGATCACTAAAATTAACGATTGAATTATCATTCCGTCGATAAAATTAACTATCGAAATTTAATTTGATCGTTATATTTGATTTTTTTCTTTATAATTAAAATTTATTATTTAACTATGGAAAAAAATGTTTTCTAATTTTAACCATGGATTTTAATTTAATGACCGATTTAAAATTCCATCGCTAAATACGATATTTTTTAACTTAACGACGGAATTTATTTTAATACAGTTTTAATAAAATAAAATTTAATATTTACATAAATCTGCTGATATTAATTATATATTATAATAATATATATCAACACCAATTATTTTAATACACGATTAAAATATCGGTAAATTAGACTAAAATCTCTCTGTCCATGTTTATATTTGGATTCAGTCCCTATGTAAATTTTTTTAGGATTTGGTATCTGACAACCACCCAAATCTTAGTTTTAACTCCCTATAAGGCTGAATTTCCATTTTTACCCTTATTATTTACATAGATTGATTAATTTTTTCATTCATCTTCTCCCACCGATTCATCTTGTCGAGTTTGGCAAATCTATAGACTACCATGCAAGCATGCTTGCTCTTGCATAGAATCAAAATCCATGTCGGTTTATCAATTCTGTGATGGATATTTTAAGATAGACATGTACCGCCAAGCTTACAAAGGAATTATTAATCCCATTCCAACATTTGACATGTACGAGAGCTATCTCGATGATGGAGATACCATTTACGCTCCTACAACTCATAGCCAACCAGGACGTAGAAGGACTAAGCGGATATATTCTCAAGTTGAACAACGTGTGGGAGATGTCATGGGCGAGGGCATAATAGACGAACATGCAAAGAACCAGTGTCATAGTTGGTATGAGTCACATAGACCTTAATACTATATCGTTTTATATAATTAAACTAATTATGTCGTGTTGTTTGTTATTTATTTTCAAAATGTCAAACTAACATCTTATTTTTTTTGTTTTAATTTCTTGCAGGCATAAGCAATTGCTAAACCGAGGAAGCAATTTTGAAGGTTTTTAAAAAATATCTACAAGATCTAGTGATATTTTGTGATTTGTATTAAACAAAATTAGTGTTGGTATAAAACTTTGTTACTTATATATAAGACTTTAATGATCCATTTATGTGGTTAAAAGTTGGATGTTGGTTATGTAATTGCAACTAAGAGATACTTTATGAAGTGATTTATACATTAATCATTAAAATATTGTGTTTAATGGTAGTTTTATATATGTTGTTATATGTTGTGGTTTCATACAACTACAAATGCACATTGACAAATTTTTCCCAGAAATATTTGAAAAAGTACTCAATTTTAGGCTCTCGGAACTTAATTTACCTCAAGTGATACCTAATTTTATGATTATTTGAAAAGGTACTAAATTATTTAATTTTTAAAAGAAATATGTTCTCCACTCATCATAGAATATAAGTACTTATTTAACATTCATAAAATAAATAATAGAATACCTAAAGTGATACAACAAATATCTAATTTTTATCAAGTGATGTTTATTATGACCCTTTAACTACTTGAATTCGGTTAAAAAATTACATTTGAAATAAGTCATTCATCAAATAAAACATAGGATATCTAAAGTCATACAATGAGTATATAATTTTTATCAAGTACTACTTGACGTGACCCCTTAAAAACTTAAATACCAATAACATACCAAAAGTGATAAAATAAATACCTAATTTTTATCAAGTAATACTTATTGTGACATTTTAACTACTCGAATTCGGTTAAAAAACTATACTTGAAATTTAATCTTGAATGACTTATTTGACATTCATCAAATAAATTATAGGATATCTAAAGTGATACAGCGAATATCTAATTTTTATCAAGTGCTACTTGACGTGACCCCTTAAACACTAAATAATAATAGAATACCTAAAGTGATATAACAAGTACCTAATTATTATCAAGTGATACTTATTATGACCCTTTAACTACTTGATTCGGTTAAAAAATTACACTTAGAATTTAATCTTGAATGACTATTTGACATTCATCAAATAAACTATAGGATATCTAAAGTGATATAATGAATATCTAATTTTATCAAGTGGTACTTGATGTGACCCCTTAAACAATTAAATAACAATAGAATATTTAAAGTGAAACAAAAAAATGCCTAATTTTTATCAAGTGATACTTGTTATATCCCTTTAACTACTCGAATTCGGTTAAAAAACTACACTTAGAATTGTTTCTTGAATGACTTATTTGACATTCATCAAATAAACCATAGGATATATAAAGTGATACAACGAGTATCTAATTTTTATCAAGTGTTACTTGACGTGACCCCTTAAATACTAAATAATAATAGAATACCTAAAGTGATACAACGAGTACCTAATTTTTATCAAATGATACTTGTTATGACCCTTTAGCTACTCGATTCGGTTAAAAAACTACACTTAGAATTTAATCTTAAATGACTTATTTGACATTCATCAAATAAACTATAGTATATCTAAAGTGATACAACGAGTATGTAATTTTTATCAAGTGCTACTTGGCGTGACCCCTTAAACACTTAAATAACAATAGCATATCTAAAGTGATACAACAAATACCTAATTTTCATCAAGTAATACTTGTTATGGGCCTTTAACTACTCGAATTCAGTTAAAAAACTACACTTGAAATTTAATCTTGAATGACTTATTTGACATTCATAAAATAAATTATAGGATGTCTAAAGTGATACAATGAGTATTTAATTTTTATCAAGTGTTACTTGACGTGACCCCTTAAACACTAAATAATAATAGAATACCTAAAGTGATACAAAGAGTACCTAATTTTTATTAAGTGATACTTGTTATGACCCTTTAACTATTCAATTCGGTTAAAAAACTACACTTAGAATTTATTCGTGAATGACTATTTGACATTCATCAAATAAACTATATGATATCTAAAGTGATACAACGTATTGGAGTATTGGGAATACAATCAAAGTTTTATATTGGTAAGACATGGAAAAGATCATGTGCTTATAAGATGAAAAGATATCTCCATTGGTATGAGACCTTTTGGGTAAAGTCCAAAAAGAAAATCATAAAGGCTTAGGCCCAAAGTGGACATTATCATGGCATTGTGAAGATATGTGAATCTTATAGGCACTAACAATTGGTATCAGAGTCATGGTCCATGTCAAGTCATGAACCTCGAACGAAGGAAGTTGAGCAGACATGTCCGAATCAAGAGAACTAGACACCAGACAAGAAGTCCAGTTGGATCGGGAGAACTGAACAACTGGCAGGAAGTCCAGTTGTGCTAGAAGGGCTAAACAACGCGAGAAGTTCACCGAGTCGATGACTGCATAGCCAAGGGAAGTCCTGATTAGTTGAGGATCGGATATCAAACAGAGGATGTCCTTCGAAAACGGATAAGCTTGAAGGAGGGGGGGGGGGGGTTAATGTGGTTCTTCATTTGAGGGGGGATTGTTGGAGTATTGGGAGTACAATCAAAGTCCTATATTGGTAAGACATGGAAAAGATCATGTGCTTAGAAGATGAAAAGATATCTTCATTGGTATAAGACCTTTTGGGTAAAGCCTAAAAACAAAACCATGAGGGTTTAGGTCCAAAGTGGACAATATCATGCCATTGTAGAGATATGTGAATCTTAAAGGCACTGACACAACGAATATCTAATTTTATTAAGTGGTACTTGACGTGACCCCTTAAATACTTAAATAATAATATAATACCTAAAGTGATACAATGAGTACCTAATTTTTATCAAGTGATACTTGTTATGACCCTTTAGCTACTCGATTCGGTTAAAAAATTACACTTAGAATTTAATCTTAAATGACTTATTTGACATTCATCAAATAAACCATGGGATATCTAAAGTGATACAACGAGTATGTAATTTTTATCAAGTGTCACTTGGCGTGACCCTTAAACACTTAAATAACACTAGCATACCTAAAGTGATACAAATACCTAATTTTTATCAAATAATACTTATTATGACCCTTTAACTACTCGAATTCAGTTAAAAAAACTAAATTTGAAATTTAATCTTGAATGACTTATTTGACATTCATCAAATAAATTATAAGATATCTAAAGTGATATAACGAGTATCTAATTTTTATCAAGTGCTACTTGACGTGACCCCTTAAATATTAAATAATAATAGAATACCTAAAGTGATACAAGGAGTACCTAATTTTTATCAAGTGATACTTGTTATGACCCTTTAACTACTCGATTCGGTTAAAAAACTACACTTAGAATTTAATCTTTAATGACTATTTGGCATTCATCAAATAAACTATAAGATATCTAAAGTGATACAACATGTTGGAGTATTGGGAATACAATCAAAGTTTCACATTGTTAAGACATGAAAAAGATTATGTACTTATAAGATGAAAAGATATCTCCATTGGTATAAGACCTTTTGGGTAAAGTCCAAAAATAAAACCATGAGGGCTTAGACCCAAAGTGGAGACTATCATGCCATTGTAGAGATATGTGAATCTTATAGACACTAACAATTGGTATCAGAGTCATGGTCCATGTCAAGTCATGAACCTCGAACGAAGAAAGTTGAGCTCCCATGTCCGGATGCAAGAAGTCAGGGAGGACCGAACAACGGCAGAAGTCCAATGGGCGGATGGGTCAACAATTAGTAGAAAATTCAGCTGAGTCAGGATTACCAGACAGTTGGCAGGAAGTCTTGATAGGTTGAGGATCGGACATTAAGCATAGGATGTCCTTCGAGGACGAATAGGCTTGAAGCATACACTTTGGTCAATGTGGTCCTTCATTTGAGGGGGGATTGTTGGAGTATTGGGAATACAATTAAAGTCTCACATTGGTAAGACATGGAAAAGATCATGTGCTTATAAGATGAAAAGATATCTTCATTGGTATGAGACCTTTTGGATAAAGTCTAAAAACAAAACCATGAGGGCTTAGGCCCAAAGTGCACAATATCATGCCATTGTGGAGATATGTGAATCTTATAGGCACTGACACAATGAATATCTATTTTTATTAAGTGGTACTTGATGTGACCCCTTAAATAATTAAATAACAATAGAATACTTAAAGTGATACAAAAATGTCTAATTTTTGTCAAGTGATACTTGTTATATCCCTTTAACTACTCGAATTCGGTTAAAAAACTACACTTAGAATTTAATCTTGAATGACTTATTTGGCATTCATCAAATAAACCATAGAATGTCTAAAGTGATACAACGAGTATGTAATTTTTATCAAGTGCTACTTGGCATGACCCCTTAAACACTTAAATAACAATAGCATACCTAAAGGGATACAACAAATACCTAATTTTCATCAAGTAATACTTGTTATGACCCTTTAAAAGCTCAAGGGATCATCGGAGAAGATCCCCTAAAACACTGGACCAAAAATCAGGTACTCTACAAACTAGAAAGATAAGGCTCAAGTATTCATTCTCAGGAAAGAGTATGAGAAGACTCATGCTCAAGTATTGTGTGTGTGATTCGTGAAATAAAAATATAATACCTAAATAGGTATAAGAAGTACTTACTATTAATCAATTGGTACTTATTTTGACCCCTTAAATATTAAAAAATTCGGCATGATCTTAACGCACGAATAACATACCATCACTACAAAAGTAGTAGAAGAAAAGGGCGAGACTAATACCATAAATCCAATACTCAAAGGTCAATTCATACATCAAACATGAAATTATCATCCCACCAAAATACTGTTCTACAAATTCATAATATCAGGACACCAATTTAAAATATAATTATATCTCCATCATCACCAATACATAACAACTATCAGACAAGATCATCGAAACACTGACAACGCACTGATAAGTCATTTCAATCCTTTGAACAAGCCTCGTTTATCAGACAAAATGGCCGAAGCAATCCGAGCTCTATACCCTTCGATTGATGTGTCCCATTCTTCTTTCCAAAATGTTGGATTATCTCGGGCAAAGCATTCACCCCATAGACAAATATAAACACCACAATTCAAATCATTTCCTTGTTGTCGACTCTTTACAGCAATTACTTCACCTATGTCAGTATCACATTGTTTCACATTCCAAAGATATCACGCCAAAAATTTTGCCTACACAACCAATTCAAACAAACATATTTATCAAATCAATCATAAAAGATGTGTAAAAATTTTTTAAAAATAAAAGTAACTTATTTTTTTATCCAACTTACAAATTTCTTCGCTGCACATTTGTAAATAGGGATGCTAATAGAATTTTTCAGCGTGAAAGATTTTTTGCTTGGAGTATACACGAGCAAGAACCAATGTGCTTTATAATGCATAGGGAAAAGTATGTGTTTACAGTATTCTAGGAGCTCTTTCTTTAGCTCTGACAGCTTGACTAATGAACTCTTGGTCAACTTTGATAAAAATACTGAAAAATTGTTATCGGTAATCCTCTTCTGCTTGGTATTTTCGAGCATAATAATCACATCATTCTATAAAAAATTTAAAAATAATCATTAACTATCACTATGATGATAATATAAATCAAATACTATTAAGAGTATGTACCGGGACATTAGGAGGCATGCAATATATTTCATGCCCATAGTTATTTTCTTTGTTGCTCAAAACATTGAAATAGGCATGAATGAGGTCAGATCGTAGTTCGGTGCCAAACAAACACTGCAATAACTCATACCCATACAATAATACATCATCATCTTGCCAGACTACACCACTACAAAACCAAAATACCAAACTTAGCAACTAAAAAAATAAAATAGCAAAATAAGATTTCAGAAACATTAAAGTAATATAAGATATTTTTACCCCAAAATATCCCCGCAGATGTACTTCTCAATAATATTTTTTTCTTCCGTTGATATTTTATCATGCCCATGAAAATCTAATCTTCCTCGGAACTCCTGTAGAGATTCCTCTACATCACTATCATCAATATTTTGAATATCTATACTCATATCATCCTATATAGAAACAACACAATATAGAAATACAAAATTCAATCAAAAAATTAAACACTACAATACTCGTCAAATATATAAAATATATGCAGGCATTGTAAAAAATATTTACTGAAACTACCTCATCCACGACTTGGGTCAAATGTCGTTTACTCTTTCGCTTTGGGACAGTACTAGGGGGTGTCATGTAGTCTGGATGTTTCTTTTTTTTTCAATCTATCTGTTCTTCTCTGAACAGTCTTCACAATAGATGATTTTGGATTATAAACAATCATCTCTTTTCCTTTTTCGCTATTGCTACCTACATTATCATTATCTCTAGCATTTGTGTTCATTTGCATTTCATCTATAACCACTTTGAAAAAACTCTCCGACTTACCTTTGTCGTGCAGGTTCATTGGCACTTTGTCGTCAACAACTTTGTTCAAACTTTCAACACTAGGATCAGATTCACAGCCTACATCTTTCTCGGTATGACCTTCATCATGCATATGTGGGGAATCCTTAAAGCCATATTGGGTTGTATCCTCTTCAACCACTTTATTTTTCCTTCAACTCTTTAATCTCATTTTCAAGCCTTTTATGTGATCCAACAATTTCAATCACCGAGTCGAGAATCAACCTGGAAATAGAAATGTTAATTAAGCATGCTAATTGGTTGAATAATAGACTCTTAATAAATTTGTTATCTTGGATTAAAAATTGTTACCTCACCAAACCTTTCTATATCATCAATAAGTACTTTTTCCTCTTGGAATGGCTTGATTGGCACAATCTAAAAGTAAAAAAGATAAATTTTTAGTTCAATAACACATTTAAACCAAATTATACAATGATAAAGAATAAATTGCACCAACCTTATTTGACCTCACCGTCATTAATGCAGCCTCTGCACCTTTAGGATTAACAGGAACTTTGCTCTCTCCCCACTTGAATAATCGAGGAAAGCAATGTAAAACACGAGGTTGACCAAGCATAGGAACTCTTTCATAAACCCAACCCTATACAAATACAATGATTAGCATTTACTCACTCAACAAATAACACATATATGCTGAAAATAATACCATCAGTCCAACTATGCAACCTCCCATATATGTTTTCTCTTTTTTGTCCACTTTGGAGTATCCAAGATGGTCTTCAATTTCAACATGCAAAAATCTAAAAGCTGCATCTCCCCAACCATACTCAAAAAATGTTTCCAAATTGTCTAAGTATGGGAAAATAAAACTAGGCGTACCAAAATTGCTAATAGGAAATATAACACAATTAAAAAGTAGCAAAATAAAAAACCTAAAAAAATCATCAATTTCTAATTCTTTATCTGCCAACACAAATAACTTCTCTATGATGACATTTCTCTTAACACATTTCATCCCCTTGAAATGTCGCTCAAGGAAGTTAGAACCCAATTTCAAATCGATATTAACCGGTTGACCAACGCTAGGTAAACCAATAACGATTGAGAACTCCTTAGAAGTGAATGGCACCATGATATTATTTCCAAAACAAAAGTTGCATGTCTCTACTTCAAAGCGTTTAAGCATTGCATAAACTCTTGAGGTGCTTATAGAAAGCTTTTGAATCTTCAACCAATGTGCAAGAGGTGAAGCCTTGATCTTCTTTAATTGTAGTTCGCCTAGTTTGGGAACCAATTGTTCCATGACTGACATAAATTTTGTTGGAGAACACCTTGAATAACCTTCTTTTCCACTTGGTTCAACATCTCCATCATTATCATCAGTGTGTTTTTTAGTCCTTGTCATTTCTAATTCACAAAAAGCTTAATTAGCAATAATTTCAATAAATATTTCCATAAATAAGTCAATAAGAAACACAACATGACATATTAATCTAGATAATGCATTAAGCAATATAGGACAAAATCAGTATCACAATAAGTATCGATTGACGAAAGCCACAAATACATGCCACTTAATATTAACTTTTAAATAATTTTTTTGACATCCTCAGATAATCAAATTTTGGTATTTGAATGGTCAAAACAAGTATCGATTGACTAACATTAAGTATTTTTTCTACCAATTTAGGTATCATTGTTTTATTTCATGAATAACACAAAAAATAATCGAATTAGGGTATTTAATGAGCCAAAATAAGTACCTATTGACTCACATTAGATATAAAATCTTTTGTAGCAATTTAGGTATCATATTTTTATGTCATGAACGTCAAACAAAAGTCAATATTATTAACTTCAAAGTATAATTTATATTTATAACACCAAAAATTGATTCAGAATATTTCAGGCACAAAATCAAATATCTATTTACTCAATTTAGATGCTCTTTGTACCAATAAAAAAAATTATGTAATTATCACAAAAATTTTACTCAAAATTGTATGTAAAATCAGTACAACAATAAGAACCGATTGACAAAGGCTACAAACATAAGTCACTTAATATTAACTTTTAAATAATTTTTTTGACATTCTCAAATAATCAAATTTTGGTATTTAAATAGTCGAAACAAGTATCGATTGACTAACATTAAGTACATTTTCTACAAATTTCAGTATCATTATTTTATTTCATGAATAACACAACTAATAATCGAATCAGGGTATTTAATGAGCTAAAATAAGTATCTATTGACTCACATTAGGTACAACATCTTTTATAACAATTTATATATCATATTTTTACTTCATGAACATCAAACAAAAATCATTATTATTAACTTCAAAGTATAATTTTTTTACATCCCTATAAATCAAATCAGAATATTTCAAGCACAAAATCAAATACCTATTGACTCAAATTATATACTCTTTGTATCGATAAAAAAAATATATAATTATCATAAAAAAATTATCCAAAATTGTATGTAATTAAGCATATTTACATTGTTTAATCTTTTTTACGCATTTGCTTGTTAGTCTCCTTGCTCACTCCTATCGCATTTGCTTGATGTCGTGGGTCGCTAGTATAAGGGAGACAAAATGGTTTTCAAGGGGGCGAGCAAACAGTTTGGTCAAGTGAGGGATGAATCAAGTGTTTAGGGTTACCGTTGGGGGAGGGAAGACGATGACTTGTTGGGAAGAAAATTACTGCTATCACATTTGCTGCCTCAAGTCGCTAGTGGTCAAGGTAGGAGAGTCGATGATTTTCAAGGGCACAAGCAAATGATTTGGTCGGGATCAACCGAGAGTTTCTGTTAAGGGGAAGGGAAGAAGATGGGTTGTTGCAAGATGAATCGGTGGGAGAAGATGAATGAAAAAATTAATCAATCTATGTAAATAATAAAGGTAAAAACGGAAATTCAGTCTTATAGGGAGTTAAAACTAAGATTGGGTGGTTGTCAGGTATCAAATCTTTAAAAAAATTACATAGGGACTGAATCCAAATATAAACAAGAGCAGAGGGATTTTACTCTAACTTACCCTTAAAATATTATACAATAACAATTTACATTCAAATTTTAATATTTACATCTCAAATTACTCATCACTTTATATTCTGTAAATGACATTACAAACTAAAAAATAAAATAAAATATGATCAAATTTCAAAAACGTTTCATGTCTCGTACAAATTTACTAGCTTGCTCGAGAAGTGGACCATGGAAAGGAGATTTTTCTTTTTTAATTTTTAGAATTCTTTAAGGAAAATAATATATACCTCCTGAAAAAAAAAATCAAATATATATAAGATAAAAAATATATAATTGGGAATCATCAATAAATTCCAAATTAGACGAGAAAAATAGATTAAAGATGCCAAGAAAACTTATTTCAGTACGTTCAAGTGTGGCCCTAACAATAAATCATCAAAGAAAAACTTATGATACCCTAATTTTTTAAAGAAACAAAGTGCAGAAGTGCATTCAAAAACTAAATCATCATTCGAGGTCAACAAGATAATAATATCTAATAAAGTAAAGGTTAAATTAATAAATCTTCATTCATTTTAAGTAAAGGTTCGAGTTCAAAAAGAATGAATTTTGTGTAAACGGAATCAATTTCTTATCCTTCTGAGTTATAACTTATAACTCAGTTGTGCTCATTTGAATCCTAAAATACATACAATAAAGACGTTAAATTTATCACCATAAGAAATTTCAAGAACAACTTGTGATCACAGGACAATATTTCCTAAGAATTCATAAATATTTAGTTTGTTATGTCCTTTTTGTTGGAAAATTTTATTCCACAATCAAGTCGGAATTATAGGGAATAATCCGAATTGAAAATTATAAGAACACAACTCAGACTTATCTGTTGAAATGATATCCGTCACTCCGGTAGGAATGAAGACGTTGAGTCTTGCAAAGATGCAGTTTCCTTAAAACAGATTCGTCCTCTCCGATGGTGCTACGAGGTGATGTAGGACGTCTGTCTTCCAGGATAAAATGACGAAACAATTAGCACAACCTAGCACAGATTGTAGTGGCGACTTGACCAGTGTATATAAACACTATCACAGAGTCTACCAAGTAAAAGATAACTCGGTAGAATAAAGAAAGAAAGGTGGAGATTAACTTTCTTTTCGAAGAAAGTTGGAAAAGAAAGAACTTTTCTTCTTCTTTTTTTTTTAGATTTTTATATCAGTTTGCCATAAAACTGATATGAAAATGGTGAAATTAACTTGAGTATTTTGAAATAGAACCAATACAAAAAAAAGATTGAAATATCCACAAACCTAGAGAAGTCAAGTCATGAAAGTTTCTTCTGTCAAAATATAGCTGTGCAAGAATACAAGAATAATAAGAAAGTAAAATCGAGACAGTGAAACCAAGGAAATATAGGAAAATTAAGTAATGTCAAAATTTCTAAAGTCCTAGGCTTATCATTTTATTACAATTAAAATTGCTCACTAGAAATCTAGAACTTGAAGAATAGAATTAAGATGAGTAATAAAATGGGATACAGATACCTCATCTTTCTCAATTGTTGCATCAGCAATGGTCCAAACATTCTCATGGGCATCAAAGTGGAAAAGCTGCAGATGCACAACCATAAAGATCATTAAATTTCAAATCCAAGGCTAAGAGTTGGCCCTTGTTCATCAATGGAAAACAAAGACACATAAGAAAATATAAAAAAAATGGGCGTCGTGCAAGTAACAGCTCAACAAGATAAATTGCACTTGACCAAGAAGATGCTACAATTCAAGAATTGGAATGCAGGAAGTATGAACCAAATGAGTGCCAAAACTTTCCAGAGTGACAACAAGTAAACATAAAGTAATGCTATTACAAGCAATTATGAGAATAAGAAAGAATATGAAAATAGTTAATTATATACAGAGTATCAACAATACCGGTCCATTATTGTTCCCTTGCTTTGTTGATAATCAATTCATAAAAACTATGTTTTTGTCAAATAAAAAGGCACAGGAAGAATAAGTTAGATAACTTGCTAACAGCTTATATATTAATTGATGTGGGGGCAATAAGCTAACAGAAATGTGCAAGAAATGCATACGTGACGTATAATTAAATTCTTTAAAAAAATGGATCTCGCCGCGTGTTGTTGATTTCGCCTGTTTGCGGGATGCGTTAAAGGAGAAGAGGAGGAAATCCTAAACCTCAGCAACAATCGGGGCATGGAAAGGAAAGCAGCGGGAGCAAAGAAAAAAAAAGGAAGAATAAATAAAAATTAACGATCGAAATTAATATTGGTCACTAAATAATAATAATAATAATTAATTAAATTAATTAATATTTTTTAGCTTACGCCATCAAATTAATTAATCAATTTAGCGATGGACTTTAAATTCGATTGTTAATTAAAAATCGAATTTAAATTTCGTCTAATTAACAATCGAATTAAATATATATCGTTAATAATTAAATAAAATTAATATTGATTGCTAATTAAATTTCTGTCGCTAATAATTAACGACGGAATTAAATTTTCGTCGCTAATTAGCACGGAATTTAAGTTTCGTCAGATGAAATTTTAATTTCATTGTTAATTATCAGCGACGGAATTAAATATTCGTCGCCAATTAATAACCGAATTTAAATTTTATTATTAATTAACGACGGAATTAAATTTTCATCGCTAATAATTAACGACGGAATTAAATTTTCATCGCTAATAATTAGTGATCAAATTTAAGTTTCACTGTTAATTAGTAATCGAATTAAATTTCTGTCGTCAATAATTAACGATAGGATTAAATTTTCTTCACTAATTAGTGACCGATTAAATTATTGGACATTAATTAGCGACGGAATTAAATTTTCGTTCTTAATTAACGACGAAACTTAAATTCTGTTACTAATTTTATTCCGTCGCTAATTATTAACGATAAAAAATTAATTCTATCGCTAATTAGTGACTGATAATTTTATTCAATCGCTAATTAATGACGAAATTAAAAATCTGTTACTAATTCAGTCATTAAACAGTGGCTTTCTTATAGTAATTCGTCCAAAACAAATTATCAATTGTCCTCCGAATACGGTGCAGCGTTAAATGATACAGATAAGTGATTCTAAATTTATCTTCTTAAATGGAGATATCTTTGACGTCGACTTATTTTAAAAGATATATGATCATATGATTTAATTATTGAGCTATAAAATACTCCTCTAATATATTCTAGTGGTCTCGATTAAAAATTACTTAATACTCCAATAAAAATTTATGAGACTGAACGATCATCTCAGAATTTATCAGACGAAAAAAAAAATTATCGATTTCTGAACTACATATAAGAAAATTATAAATATTATTAACTCATCTAGGTAAAAAGATAGTCTTAATAAAAAAAAAATTATAATAAGATTTAATTTTTTAATAAAAAATACTTTACTAAAAAAGATTAATAATTTAATAAACTTTTAATAAATTAAATTATTGATCGAGTCGGAGATAATCAAATTTTTTAATGCAGGAGTGAAAAAAAAAGATGGGAGGAAACAAAAAAAAAGATGATAAAAAAATAATATATTTTTATTTTCTCCTTTTTTATCCTTTCTTTTAATTTATTTTTTTAAATAAAAATGACTATTTTCTCCCTTCCTTTTTTCCTCTTCCCCTCTCTTTAAGTTACCTTTAATATAAATGCTCTAGTCTAACCATAGCATTTTTCTCTTAATAATTCTAAACTAGCTTGACTCTTTTTTTCTTTATTAATATTCATCGTAGCAATTTTTGTTTCATATATATATATATCGGCAATTTATCAAACACAGCTGATAAAATTTTGAAATATCCAAAACGCACACTATACTTTCAAAATTATCAAATCGTGCGCATAATTCCCAAAATACCCCTCCCGCCAAACAGATTGTAATTTAATGCAGAGAGAGATTTGCATCCATCCGAGCCACAACTGGAAATCCCGAGCCATCCAAACGTCACTTCTAGCCACGTGGGAGTGGCAGACCCATGCTGTTGATGAGCACCACACGCAGGTTTCCTCCGTCAACCAACTGAGGAACACCTTTTTTTATGAAACCCTAATAGTTATCAACGACATCACTGCTCCCACGAATATATCAGTACTTAATCCAGAAGTTGGCGCAGCTCACTCACCAGCCTCTTCACATAGTATTATCATGTATGTATATGTTTTTATTCTTGAGACTGCTATGAGGTTAATAAATGCATTGTAGGTGGTTGTATAGTCAAGTTTGCCACACACCCATAAATACGATGTAGGCATATCATACCAAAGTAGACCAATGCACCCATAATTGCGATGCAGGAGATTCATAATCGAGTTTTGTCGCCACCTAAATAAATTCCACCTAACTTAAAAGGTGATGCTTCCAATTAAACCCCACGATTACTTAAGTTCCCTGATTGATATTCCCAGCACTAGGAGATTCAACTTGCGAGAGAGTAGGTGGTGCTGGCAATGAAATTCCCAGCACCACCGTATCCCTAAAATTTAAAATCCCAGCACCATGGGAGAGTAGGTGGTGCTGGCAATGAAATTCCCACCGGTCTGGATAAAAGTGATGAATTTAAATCCCAAGTAACATCGTATACTGGCTTCAAATTCTCAGACCATTAAGGTTCAACAAATTCGGATAAAATGAATTTAAATCTCGTCACCAGTAGTCCGAGTTTAATACTCCCAGCACCATGGGGAATGAACTTGTCGAGATAAATGGTGGTGCTGATAATTTATATTCCAGCACCACGATGGTAATGAGATTCAAACTCCCAGCAACACCTTGGTGCTGGGAATCTAATTCACTAGACCAGGGAGATATAAGTGGTCGACATTAAGGGTGGTGCTGGGATTTGAAACCTCGAACACTACGGTCTCATGAATAAGACTCCCAGCACCATTGACATTGGACTGGTCGAGATAAATGGTGGTGCTGGGAATTTATATCCCAACACCACCGTGGTAATGGGATTAAAACCCCCAGCAACACCATGTTGCTGGGAATGTAATTTCCAACACCATGTACATATAAGTTGCCGGAATTGTTGGTGGTACTGGGAACTAAAATCCCAACAACACAGTGGTTCTGCGTTTAAATATCCCAGCACCAGGGAGATAGAACTAGTCCAGATAAATGGTGGTGCTGGGAATTTATATCCCAGCACCACCGTGGTAATGGGATTAAAACCCCCAGCAACACCATGGTGTTGGGAATGAAATTTTCAGCACCATGTACATAAAATTTGACGGAATTATTGGTGGTGTTGGGAACTAAAACCCCAGCAACACAGTGGTTCTGCGTTTAAATATCCCAGCACTAGGGAGATGGAACTGGTCGAGATAAATGGTGGTGCTGGGAATTTATATCCCAGCACCACCGTGGGCCTGGGATATAAATTTCCAGCACCATGGAGAGGGAACCTGGCTGAGAAAAAGAGTGGTGCTGTCAATTTATATTGGAGATAAATAAAGTCGTCTAGGCGGGTCGAGTCCAAGCGTGACCTATACTATCATTCTCCACCTTTCCTTATGCTCCCAAACAGTAGTTATGAAAATTAATGCTCTGTGCCAACATTCGACGAGAGTGTGCAATTGGCATCTTTGCGTGTCAATTGCACGCACCCATAACTCACAGGAGTGTGGGAACTAAGTATCCTCTGCGCATAAACCCGTAAATGTCTTCCTCTTCCATTCCATATAAACGCTCATAATTTCAACATTGAAAGGTCCATCATATGGGTTTCAGAAAAACCCATTGATGGCCTATCAACATCAAATGTTCTAATTAGTTAAGTGCATAATTGGGAAACCTAACCATAAACTCTCATCCTCCACTTGTCTTCAGACTTCTAAAGCCTAGTTAAAAAAATTCAGCCTACTTGCATAGCACACTACATATAACAGTGTTGATTTTAAAAATATTTGCAGGGACGACCCCCTTCCTGATGAAGTGTTAACATTTTTAGAAACAATTGAATCAAATTTGAAGGATAGAGAGTTAGATGATCAAGATTCCATAAATCTGTGCCCAAGTAATATTCCATCTTCTTGATGTGGGCAATAGAATTACCAGTGATCAACACCTTGATATAAATAGAGACGCTTCTTCCATACTCGAAGAAGAGTTTGTCACTGCTACCACAGTAGATCATGAATATTTTGAACAAACTTGGAGTGAAGAGGAGGTAAGTGATATACATGGGATAGAAGAGTTAGAATATACAAATTCTTCGAAAGAATTCTTCGCTGATGATATCCAACATGAAGAAGGTGAGTTAAACCCAGATCAGTACAGTGACTTAGAGGAAGTGTTCCCAATTGCTGATGATCCCTATGTTTTAAATCCACAAATAAGACTATTGGCAGATGTCGATTCATCATATCCAAATGAATTTTTCACTGGATAAGTTTTTTCCTCTCAACAAGAGTTTAAAGATGCACTAGTAAGGCATGCGATGCTAAAAAACTTCAGATACAAGCCAGTTGACACCAGACTCAATAGAATTAAAGTTATTTGCTTTAGTCAGCCTTGTTCATGGAGTCTAGTTGCAAGTGGAGACGTGGAGTTCACTGTCACAAAATATGTAAGCGATGAATGTAGCGGTGTTAGGGAAACAACAGATCACCATGCTTGCACATCCACATTTGTAGCAAACCAGATTGTAGGACGGTTAGCTACCTCTGATGATTACAAACCAAGTTCAATTCGAAGAGAAATGCAAGCTAGGTTTGGTGTTCACATTTCATACAAGAAAGCATTAAAAAGAGTGGTAGGTGATTTTGATCAGGCCTATATTGATCTTCCAATGTACTTGCATGAGTTAAGAGTTAGAGATCCTGATACATATGTTGCAGTACTAAGAAATGGTGAAAATCAATTCTAGCGATGTTTTTGGGCATTTGGTGCTTGTCGAAGAGTATTCAGGTTGTATTTGTGAAAACTAATTGGAATTGATGCTACACATATAGTGTGCAAGTATCCCGGTGTTTTGCTAATATAGCTCTGCGATTGGTAATGCAAAATTATGCGATTGCATTTGGAATTGCGAGTTGAATGTGGATCCGCTGGGAGTGGTTTTGGATCATGTAAAGACATTCCTTGATGTCTGCCCAGAGTCGTTGAGCATTGTATCGAGATAGACATCGGGGATTATATCGTGATTAATAAAGTGTATCCATCTGCCCATCATGCTTTTTGTTGCTATCACTTGTCTTGTAACATGGTAACAGATACCCGGGATAGATCCTCATTAGGTTTATTTTGGGCAGCAGCAAGAGCCAATACAAGAGTTGACTTTGATCGATTAATGCAACATGCGACAAACACAAGGAAGCATATGCGTGGCTACAAAAGATCGATCCAAAAAGATGGGCCAATGCACACTTTCCTGGCAGGAGGTACACAATGTTAACCACTAATTGTTCCGAGAGTTTAAATGCATTATTCAAGGAAACACGTGAACTCCCAATCACCAGTTTAATTGACAACACTAGAAGAAAGCTTGCTCAATGGTTCTATAACCGTAGGGAAGAATCTTCAAAAAAGTCAGGTTTTCTAACACCTTATGCCATTAAAGAGATTGATGAAAGAAGAGAAAGAACTCGATTATATTCGGTATTCCCATATTCACAAACGGAAATGGAAGTACAGACAATAGCTTCTTCGTATATTGTTGATTTGAATAGGCGAAGTTGCATCTGCGGTGAGTTTCAAATTTCAGGAATTCCTTGCTCGCATGCTATTGCAGTCATCATATATCGGAACATGGATCCATACCGTTACTGCGAGCATTATTTTCTAAGGGAAACCTGGGAGGCCACTTACATGGATCGTATTTACCCATGTCGAAGTAAGAAATTTTGGCCTAATGGTGACAAAATTTTTGGAGTTTTACCTCCTCGTAGCCTTGTGCAGCCCGGGCGAAGAAAAAAGACACGCATAGAGTCCAAACATACTGGGAGGGTGAAAAATAAATGCAGCAGATGCAAACAGCTTGGGCATAATAGGAGGTCTTGTAGAATGCCACCGGCTACTAATTCCTAAGTATGTTTATTGTGGTTGTGTAAATATTTTTAAAGGAAACAATGTTAATGTTAATGTTAATGTTAATGTTAATGTCAATGTTAATGTTAAGCTATTTTGCAGAATTGTAATGGAAAAATTTGTTACGCTATTTTGCAAAATTGTAATCTAAATCTCTCTGTGTATCGTGTCCAAAATTTCTGATTTTCAAGGCAGGATTAGGTTTACACAGCCAATTTTCAGAAATCAATCCCCGTGCCAAGTGGCACGCGGCCGAAACTGGGAGGTAGTAGGATCAGAAGGAAGTTTCCTCGACGCAACAACATGTGAAGCCGTTAGGTCTTTCAGTCGATGTAAAGAATTCGAAATTTGGACTCATGTAGGTCCATCAATGGGCTTCGGTCAAAACCCATTGATGGCCCTAGTCACCTCAACTTCGGTCCAAACCAACTCCAGTGGCTTTGGGACTTGACCCTCTGTGTATCGTGTCCAAAATTTCTATTTTTCAAGGCAGGATTAGGTTTACACAGCCAATTTTCAGAAATCAGGCCCCGTGCCAAGTGGCACGTGGCCGAAACTTGGAGGTAGGAGGATCAGAAGGAAGTTTCCTCGATGCAACAACATGTGAAGTCGTTAGGTCTTTCAGTCGATGTAAAGATTTCGAAATTTGGACTCTGAGGTCATCCATGGGTTTCGACCAAAACCTATCGATGGCCCTACACAGACTCTTGTGTTCCCGGATTAAAATTATCGGCACCACCTTATTTAGGTTTGTTTGAAAGTGTACGTGGTACTGGGAATTGAAATCCCAGGACCACTGTGTGTTCTCCGACCAGTTCTAAATTGTACGTGGTCCTGGGAATTGAAATCCCAGGACCACTGTGTGTTCCCCGGTCAGTTCTAAATTTTACGTGGTCCTGAGAATTGAAATCCCAGGACCACCTTATTCCTCAGCCATTTCGAAATTGTACGTGGTCCTGGAAAATAAATTCCCAGGACCACTTTGTTTATGGGATTATAATTACCAGCACCACCGTATTCTAAATCCGTCCGACCGCACCCGACCCGTTAATATAAAACTCCCCGGTGGAAGTTCAAACATCTCAACACCACATTTCATTTCTCTATCGTTCCTTGCGTTCTGTCTCTGTGGAATTCCGCTTCCATTCCCCGGCGGCCGTTCAAACTCTCCGATTCCAGTTCAAACTCCCCGGTGCCAGTCAAAACCCCCCGGTGTCAGTTCAACCTCCCCGGTGCGAGTTAAAACATCTCAACACCAGCTCAACACCATCTCAATGCGATTTTCGACCTAAGTAAGTTTTGTAGATTTCTTAAATTCTGTGTCACTATCGTTTCTTCCGATCTATCTAGGGTTTTTGCCTTTTTCCGTTCACGATCTCGTTTAAACTCGGGCCTGATAGGGTTTAGGGTTTTAGGGTTTACCATTTAAGCAGAGGTAACGTTTGTTTGTATCATCACACATGTTTCAATCCATTTCATCTATTAGTTTAAAATCGCTGTATTACAATGCATTTGGTTGTTAACCTAAGGAATTTTTTTCAGTTAACGATGGCTTCAACTGGTGAATCATCAAGCGATACTTCTGCAAGAACCCGTGCGTTGATGCGAGGAAGAACCAAGAGAATGAATCGAAAAGCAACGCTTCGACGCTTAAAAAAATTTATTGCAAGTGTGCCGCCGAGTGTGGAAGAAGAAACGCTTATTCGGAGCTCCCCCTTTGCGTGGGTTTTGGACATTCCAGATATTACCCATGTCAGACCCCTCGTTCAGAATATGTTTGATAATTGGGACTGCACGGAGAAATGTTTTATATTCCAAGACAAGAAATTGCATTTCACAAAGACGGATGTCTCCCTCATCCTTGGTCTACCAGAAGATGGACTCAAAGTTCCTATGAATAATGAAGCTCCTCCGATGCCTATATTTTCAATATTTCGTGGAAGCTGATTGCTCTAACAAGTATCTGGAGGATTTATTGAAGACTTCCAGATCTCCAGATAATTTAGGATCTGCAAAACTTTATTGTCAGTTGTTTATTTTATATTTTTTCTCTTGTGTGTTTTTTACTACCACCAGCAGTAAGCCTAGAATAGCTATGCGATCACTTATAGATTGTGTAGAGGATTTTGATAACTTAGGCAGGTACAATTGGTGCAAAGCACTTTATACGTACATGACTCCTCAAATGGAGTTAATTGGTATGGGAGTCACATTGCGACCAAAAGCAGACGTCGTAGGTGGATCCACGAGACCAATGCTTAAGGGTTTCACACACTTATTGGCTGTGAGTGAATATATTTTATGTTTTCCGCAAATAGTATAGATAAATCTGTCTATTAACAACTAATCTTGTCATTCCAGGTATGGATGTGTGAGCATTTGTGTATCCTACCTCCACACGTCCCTCATGCTTTGCCAAGAATGCTGAGATGGAGGTGGAGTTCCACAAATGTAAGGGTCGTTAAGAAGATGGTAGATAGTCTCGTACCTGACAAAATCATTGTCGATCTAATTCCAAAGACAAATGAGTCCGATCCGTACATACCGCTTCCCCACCTAGATTTTCTCAGATCAACTCCTCAACCCAAACTCAGTCGACGAAGAGGCACATCGTCCAGTATGCCAGGAGAATGCAGAAATTGTATCTACTTTAAGCACCAAGCTAGTTGAAGCAAGGTGTGATTTTGAAAGCACCTCCCTACTTAAGGAAGCGACCATCGAACAACAAGAAAAAACAATACAGGAGCTTCTTCAAGAGTTAGAGGAGGTCAGGAACAGGAAGGACAACGAGATAAGTGAAAGGGATGATATAATTGCTGAAAAAGAAGCATTAATCGCTGAAAAGGACAGTTTAATACTGGAGCTTCAACTCAATTTACAATCCCGGGATGTAGAGGGGTTACAATCACAGCCTATACAAGCTGTACAAACCCAACAACCTTCTTCTGCATACACTAGGCGGAAGGTTTGTGTGAGGAAGAAGGCTCTTGACGGTCTATCACCCCCTAGCCTTAGAAGCCTCCCTCCTGCATGGTTTTCAAACATCCCTAAAAGAAGGAGAGTTGAAACTCAAATTGTCCCCAGCAAGACTATTGAGTATCCCTCAGTAGACCCTAATATCTCTCCTGCAGAGCCAAACATTGAGCAGGAGTCAGGCCAGGATAAAAAAGGGAAATCAATTGCCGAGGAGGGTGAACCCGAAATATCAGATACCGACACACAAGTCTCCACGGACAAACAACCAACACTCGACGAAGTCAAGCAGAGGATATTGGAGGTGAGCATAAGTTATCCTGTCCAGTCCTATTTTTCAGACAAAATATTTCTGAAACTGAACAGTTTTATTTTGTATACAACAAGCTTATAAAGAATTCACCGGTAAGATGGATCCAAACGTCAGGGAGTCTTTATTGAAACTAAAAAAAATAGAGTAAGACAGTCTTATATTCTTTGTATATACCTTTCATCTTATGTTTTGAGAGTTGCTAATAACCCTTTCCTTGTGTAGTGTGACAGTATCAGGACCAGTGTGGAAGACCGATGCTATTAACTTATACATGGACTCTTTCCTTACAATATTTGATTGGAATGTTTTGACACATGGGGATTGCATAAGCGCATATTTTTCAGTCTTAGCTGAGCAGTGCAAGGTGACTGATAAGGCGTACTATAACTCAATTTTCTGTGGGGCTGGATTCCCGGTAAGTTTTTGGCCCTTTTGCAAGGAATTGTAAACTTTACGGCTTCGGTGTTTTGACAGATTTTTTTATACACAGGATATGTTTAATATTATGTACGCCCAAGCATTCGAGTAAACTTTTAAAACCCCAGGCAATCCAATCAGATACATATTTTGTCCAATAATCCATGACGATCACTGCCACCTACTAGTTGTAGGTGGATGCTTCGGAGGCTCATTAGCTCCCATGTCCCCGGATTAAAATTTTCACTAATGAAAGGATTAATCCGGATGGGATGAGCTTCCTTAGCAACACCATTTCGTCGTCGTGCTAACAACTTGAGTGGTCGCTTGAACAAACTAGTTGTTCAAGCAACACAACTCTTCTAGTTGGTTAGCCGCGGAAGAGACGACGGACGGATCGTCGGTTTTTGTGTTTGTCTTCGGGGTCCATGATTATACAATATATTTACTTATTCACACATGCATAATCAAAACATAAAAGAACAAGCTCAGATCTGTAAATAAAGTTAAAATTACTTTATACCTCACGATCTTCTACCGTATGTCCTATCCTTCTCGTGGACGATGTGTGGACGAAGATCCTCCACGAGTAGAAGCCTTCTAGATCGCTTTCTTCTCTACCTTGTCCACTGCGAACAAAGAGAAGAAACAACAAATACCTTCCTATCTAGAACCGGCCACCAAATTAGGGAATTTGGTGCAACCGTCGGCCAAGGAACAATTGGATGATGCGCCGGCCAACTTCAAGAAGTGTTGCCGCCGGCCACTCTAGGATGAAGGGAGGAAGATGAATGTCGGCCACCTATGGAAGGAGAACCGCCGGTCAAGGAAGAAGGGAGAGGGCTCTAGGATGGGCGCCGACCAAGTGTTGATGGAAGGAAGATGGGCACCGTCCAACTTCAACTAGAAGGAAGAGTTGTCGCCCACTTCTTTTGCTCCAAAACCCTAGCCGCCCACCTTTTGCTCCAAAACCCTAATCCCAATTCGAAAATCACTTACTTGCCGCCCAACCCTAAGCTTTCCTTTTATAGAGTTAGGGTTAGGACTCCTTTAATCTCCACCGTCGGATCTAGGGATTTAACCTTCACCGTCGGATCTAGGGTTTTATCCCAACCGTCGGATCTAGGGTTTCATCTCAACCGTCGGATCTAGGATTTCATCCCAACTGTCGGATCTAGGATTTCATCCCAACCGTCGGATCTAGGATTTCATCCCAACCGTCGGATCTAGGGTTTTATCCCAACCGTCGGCTCTAGGGATTTAATCCTAACCGTCGATTCTAGGGTTTCATCCTAACCATCGGATCTTAGGGATTTAATCCCAACCGTTGGTTATAGGGTTTCATCCTAACCATCGGATCTTAGGGATTTAATCTCAACCGTTGGTTCTAGGTTTTGTTTTACATTCTTGGATCTAGACTTCACAAGGATTATATTAGGCTACGATAGGGACCATAAGGAGGAGTTGGGTCTTGGCCACCCGATGGATCGGAATCACACTAACTTGATCCATCAATGATGTTCCATTCCACTAGAGGATCATCATTGAACTACCTCACCAACCCCCATAAATCAATATGGGCTCCATATATTATTTGTACATTAATCTCCCCGTGTTTAAGATATCGAATGTCCGTCAATTAATTGATTTACTGACCATCAATTAATTAACATCTAATTCCTCGAGTAGTACCACTCAACCTTATCATCATGTTGACTAAGTCAACCAGCTGGGTTTACATGATGATCCTTATGAGCTCCTCAAGGGGACATCATCAACCTAATATATAGGACACGGTTTCCTCCTATAATCAATGGCACACCATGTAAATAATATTATTTCCCAACTTATCGGACATATTGATTTAATCCATCTAAATCTCACCCTCTGGTAAATCAAAGAAATAAATACTAAGCACATGTGCCCATTATTATATCGGGATTAAGAGCATGCACAACATAATATCCGCGGTCCGATTCAATTATGTAGTCAGTACTAAATTGAATCACCTCTATGTCGGTCCTGCTCAATACACCTAAGTGTACTAGTGTAACTCTATGTTCAAGACAAAACAATACCAAGCTACACTACAACCATGCCAATGGTTTGTCCAAAACCATCTTGGTTGTGAGCCTCTACTTATATTTTACAAGGGACTGATAACATGATCTTCTGTGCCACACCAAGCACCATGTTATCTACAATGTAAAATATTAGACAATATGCACACATATAAAGTGCAAACAATGATCATGTGATTCTTATTTCAAAATAAAATGTTCATACAAAAAGAGCTAGGCTTTCAGTATACATTCCAACAATCTCTCACTTATACTAAAAGACTATGCCGTCATCACTCTGCCATACATCTGATCCCCATGTCCTCCACATGCCTATCAAACGCTTTCGCTGGAAGGGCCTTAGTGAATGGATCTGCCAGGTTATCCTCTGATGCAATCTTGGCGACAGCAACTTCTCCTCGCTTTACGATCTCTCGTATGAGGTGGTACTTGCGCTCTATGTGTTTACTCGCCTTATGGGCTTGTGGTTCCTTCGAGTTTGCAACTGCACCACTATTATCACAATAAATTGTGATAGTTCTGGGCAAACCAGGAATCACATCCAAGTCCATCAAGAAGTTCCTGAGCCATACAACTTCCTTGGCTGCCTCAGAGGATGCCACATACTCAAACTTCCATGGTAGAGTCCGCCACACATTTCTGCTTGACACTCCTCCATACTATGGCTCCACCTCCAAAAGTAAACACAAACCCCGAGGTAGACTTACTCTTGTCCCTATCTGATTGGAAATCCGAATCCGTGTAACCCACAGGGACTAATTGATCTGCCCGGTAAACCAGCATATAATCCCTAGTCCTTCTCAGGTACTTCAATATATGCTTTACCGCAGTCCAATGTCCCTGTCCAGGATTACTATGATATCTGCTAACCATGCCCACGACAAAGTAGATATCCGGTCTCGTACATAGCATAGCATACATAAGGCTTCCTACTGCCGAAGCATAAGGAACCGCCTTCATGTCCTCTATCTCCTTTGATGTTTTGGGACACATCTCTTTAGATAAAGGAACTCCATGCCTAAAAGGTAGAAAACCTTTCTTGGAGTTCTGCATGCTAAAACGAGCAAGGATAGTGTCAATGTATGAAGCTTGAGACAAGCACAACATCCTTTTCTTGCGATCCCTTATAACTTTGATCCCAAGGATGTGTCCCACTTCTCCCAAGTCCTTCATATCAAACTGTTTGGACAACCATACCCTTACGTCTGATAACACTTTGATATTATTGCCAACTAACAAAATGTCATCTACGTATAGTACAAGAAACACCACTACGTTTCCGTCACATCTCTTGTATACACAAGGCTCATCAAGACTTTGAATAAATCCATATGACTGGATTACCTCATCAAAGCGGATGTTCCAAGATCTAGAAGCTTGCTTCAATCCATAAATGGACCGATTAAGCTTACATACAAGATGCTCTTTGCCTTTAGCAATGAATCCTTCTGGTTGCCGCATACAGATGTTCTCCTCAAAACTTCCGTTAAGGAAAGCTGTCTTGACATCCATCTGCCAAATCTCATAATCCATATGAGCAGCTATAGATAAGAGAATCCGAATAGACTTAAGCATAGCTACCGACGAAAAGGTCTCCTCATAATCGATACCCTCTTTCTGAGTATACCCTTTCGCAACAAGCCTAACTTTGAAGGTCTCAACCTTCCCGTCTACTCCTCTCTTTCTCTTGTAGATCCACTTGCATCCAATGGTTTTTACACCATCAGGTGGTTCTACTAGCTCCCAGACCTGATTAGAATCCATAGATTCTATCTCTGAATTCATCGCTCTTTGCCAAGATACCGCATCTCTATCTTGGATTGCCTCGTCATATGTCCAGGGATCAGGTTCATGTTCACCTGGGACTAAGTCCGAAGACTCTCCCAAAAACATGAATCTGTCGGGTTGTCTAACAACCCTCCCACTACGACGAGGTGCCTCCTGTGTATGCTCTGTGACACGGTGCGGTGACTTGTGGTGTCTCCTCTTGTCTTGGTGGTGCGAAGGCGGGACTTCCTGTCAACTCCTCAAGAACAATCCTACTTGTGGGCTTGTGGTTCATCACATAGTCCTCCTCTAGAAATCTGGCATTCGTACTCACGATTACCTTCTGATCTCTAGGACTATGGAATAAACCACCCTTCGTTCCCTTAGGGTAGCCAACAAACAAGCATACTTCTGTACGAGATTCCAACTTACCAGTATCTCCCTTCAGCACATGTGCTGGACTACCCCAAATCCGAATATGTCTTAGACTAGGCTTTCGCCCAGTCCACAACTCTGTGGGAGTAGAGGGTACTGACTTAGATGGAACCAAGTTCAGAATGTGTGCTGCTGTTTCCAAAGCAAACCCCCAGAACGAATCAGGTAACTCAGAATAACTCATCATCGATCTGACCATCTCCATAAGAGTCCTATTCCTTCGCTCCGCCACACCATTCTGCTGGGGTGTGCCAGGTGCAGACAATTGGGATTGAATCTCAGCCTCTGATAAGTAACTCCTAAACTCTCCCAAGAGGTACTCGCCACCACGATCAGATCGTAATGTCTTGATACTTTTACCTTGACGGTTCTCCACATCAGCCTTGAATTCTTTGAACTTGTCAAAGCATTTAGACTTGCGGCACATCAAGTAAATGTATCCATACCTTGAATAATCGTCTATAAAAGAGACGAAGTATTCAAAGCCACCTCTTTCCTGGATAGACATAGGACCACACAAATCAGAATGAACCAATTCTAACACATCTTTGGCTCTATACCCCTTGGCCTTAAAAGGCCTCTTGGTCATTTTACCTTCCAAGCAAGATTCGCAGGTTGGGAGATCCTCCACCACTAATGAACCCAAAGGTCCATCAGCTATCAACCTTTGAATTCTGCTTAGGTTAATATGACCAAGCCTTAGATGCCAAAGATATGTTTGGTTCATTTGCGAAGGTTCTTTTCTCTTATTAGACTCAGAAGATGAGTTATTGATTTCTATATGCATCGTGGGAGTTTTTGGTTCAAGAGTATATAAATTGTCAACCAATGTACCAGAACAGATAATCTCCCTATTCCTTTTTATAACCACTTTGTCATTAAAAGAAACAGAATATCCATCCATAAACAATTTAGAAACTAAAATTAAATTCTTTCTAAAAGTAGGTACATAAAGACAATTTCTCAAAACCAAAACTTTATTCCTATCAAAAGATAAATAAACGTCTCCCACTGCAATAGCCGCCACCTTTGAAGCATGACCCATGAAGATGGTAATCTCTCCCTCAGCTAGTCGTCGGGTTTCCTGGAACCCCTGTAAAGTATTACAGACATGATCAGTGGCTCCTGTATCTACACACCAGGCATTGGTAGATAACACCGCTAAACATGTTTCAACAACTAAACAAGAAGATATACCTTTGTTCTTTCGGCGAGGACAGTCCGCCTTCCAATGTCCAGTCTGCTTGCAAGTGAAGCACTTGCCTTTCGGCTTCTTCACTCCTGCTTGAGGTCCCACTGCCACCTTCTTCGCTCCACCTTGTTTCTTCTTCTTCTTTCCTTTCGGTTTAGAGGAAGAAACCTTCTGAGCGACCATGGCTTGAGCACTCTGACGAAAAAGCCCCTCTGCTTTGAAGTTACATCGAAGCTCCGCCAACGAATACAACCTTTTGTTCATGTTGTAGTTGAGGCGGAACTGCTCAAAACTCCTAGGCAGAGACTGGAGAATGATATCGACCTGGGTTTCCCCATCGATCTCAGCTCCGAGGAATTCCATCTCATTAAGATGAGCCATCATCTTGAGAACATGATCCCTAACGGGTGTTCCCTCGATCATGGTGGTCGTCATCAAGTTTCTCATTGCCTCCTGCCTAGCTGCCCTACTCTGATGTCCGAAAAGTTCCTTGAGATTGAACATCATGTCATAAGCTGTGGCTATGGCCTGATGTTGCGATGTTGACATAGATGCCAAAATGTAACACGCACGTCTCATCTGCCTTAACCCATTTCTTATAACGTTCTATCTCCTTTTCATCAGAGTCATCGGAGGGCTTAGGAGGACAGACCTCGAAGAGTACAAATTTGTACTCCTCCGCAGTTAAGACAATATCCAGGTTTCTTTTCCAATTAATGTAGTTTGGACCAGTAAGTTTGTTTTCTTTTAAAATCACAGCAAGTGGGTTGAAAGCCATTTGAAAATCCTAAAAATCACAATGATCAAAATATTAGATTTCAAATATTATTGATTCCTCAAAAACAATAAAATTCCGAAATCAACCAACACCTCAAAACACCGAGAATATCGCATGCCACGATAGTGTGGACGTATACGAATTCTGCATTTGTAAGAGGAGGTTTTACCCATTAATTTTATTATCTTGTCAACCTTACTTTTTGACAAATAAAATTAATAGTTGGTTCCTCTTTGGCCCTACAAATAAAAGCAGTGACTCCGATGGGGAGGATACTTTTAATTTGCATCTAAGTGTGCACCATTACACGATACTAAAGGAATTATTTCGGATTATGTGCCTTACCGATGGGGAAGTACACACGCTCCTTAATAATTTCCTATAACCATTATTTGACCTAGTGATCCGCAAACAAACCCATCCGATGTAGAGGAAGGCACTCAGAGCCAACGCGCAAGTTTGTTGCATCACACGTCAAATTGTAATAGAGGCCGCGGGAATTAATTAAAATGTCCCTCTCCCACTTAGTAAATTAAAATTGAGGAATTTTAAAACATACACAACATGCATATAAAACAAATAAGCAATAAATATGGAAAAAACAGAATTTTTCCAACTATTATGGCATTGTCCTCCAATATGCATCCCGTCGTGTCGCCACCTCGTCCGCTCCATCTTTTCCCGTCATGAAGTCACCAAAGAGTTCAAGGAGATAAATCATTTTATTTACATCCATCGATCCTATACTCCACGAAGGAGTGTACAAATAATCTAGATCGAAAGTAAACTAAAATGATCGGCTAAACAATGCCGTATTTAATTACAAAAATTAAATACTAATCTAGCCTCGTCAACCCCGAGGATTCAAATAATAAATTTTTTTACACACATCCATTCACATACACACACATGGCCATAATAGTCGGATCTTATGCTTGCAACCAAAGAGTTAAACTACGCATATCCTACTATTATCCGACACATCTAATATATGAAAAATGCATAAAAAATTAACCGAATCCGAAACACACAAAACCGGAAACCGTGGCTCTGATACCAATTGTAGGTGGATGCTTCGGAGGCTCATTGGCTCCCATGTCCCCGGATTAAAATTTTCACTAATGAAAGGATTAATCCGGATGGGATGAGCTTCCTTAGCAACACCATTTCGTCGTCATGCTAACAACTTGAGTGGTCGCTTGAACAAACTAGTTGTTCAAGAAACACAACTCTTCTAGTTGGTTAGCCGCGGAAGAGACGACGGACGGATCGCCGGTTTTTGTGTTTGTCTTCGGGGTCCATGATTATACAATATATTTACTTATTCACACATGCATAATCAAAACATAAAAGAACAAGCTCAGATCTGTAAATAAAGTTAAAATAACTTTATACCTCACGATCTTCTACCGTATGTCCTATCCTTCTCGTGGACGACGTGTGGACGAAGATCCTCCACGAGTAGAAGCCTTCTAGATCGCTTTCTTCTCTACCTTGTCCGCTGTGAACAAAGAGAAGAAACAACAAATACCTTCCTATCTAGAACCGGCCACCAAATTAGGGAATTTGGTGCAACCGCCGGCCAAGGAACAATTGGATGATGCACCGGCCAACTTCAAGAAGTGTTGCCGCCGGCCACTCTAGGATGAAGGGAGGAAGATGAATGTCGGCCACCTATGGAAGGAGAACCGCCGGCCAAGGAAGAAGGGAGAGGGCTCTAGGATGGGCGCCGGCCAAGTGTTGATGGAAGGAAGATGGGCGCCGGCCAACTTCAACTAGAAGGAAGAGTTGCCGCCCACTTCTTTTGCTCCAAAACCCTAGCCGCCCACCTTTTGCTCCAAAACCCTATTCCCAATTCGAAAATCACTTACTTGCCGCCCAACCCTAAGCTTTCCTTTTATAGAGTTAGGGTTAAGACTCCTTTAATCTCCACCGTTGGATCTAGGGATTTAACCTCCACCGTCGGATCTAGGGTTTTATCCCAACCGTCGAATCTAGGGTTTCATCTCAACCGTCGGATCTAGGATTTCATCCCAACCGTCGGATCTAGGATTTCATCCCAACCGTCGGATCTAGGGTTTTATCCCAACCGTCGGCTCTAGGGATTTAATCCTAACCGTCGATTCTAGGGTTTCATCCTAACCATCGGATCTTAGGAATTTAATCCCAACCGTTGGTTCTAGGGTTTCATCCTAACCATCGAATCTTAGGGATTTAATCCCAACCGTTGGTTCTAGGTTTTGTTTTACATTCTTGGATCTAGACTTCACAAGGATTATATTAGGCTACGATAGGGACCATAAGGAGGAGTTGGGTCTTGGCCACCCGATGGATCGGAACCACACTAACTTGATCCATCAATGATGTTCCATTCCACTAGAGGATCATCATTGAACTACCTCACCAACCCCCATAAATCAATATGGGCTCCATATATTATTTGTACATTAATCTCCCCGTGTTTAAGATATCGAATGTCCGTCAATTAATTGATTTACTGACCATCAATTAATTAACATCTAATTCCTCGAGTAGTACCACTCAACCTTATCATCATATTGACTAAGTCAACCAGCTGGGTTTACATGATGAACCTTATGAGCTCCTCAAGGGGACATCATCAACCTAATATATAGGACACGGTTTCCTCCTATAATCAACGGCACACCATGTAAATAATATTATTTCCCAACTTACCGGGCATATTGATTTAATTCATCTAAATCTCACCCTCTGGTAAATCAAATAAATAAATACTAAGCACATGTGCCCGTTATTATATCGGGATTAAGAGCATGCACAACATAATATCCGCGGTCCGATTCAATTATGTAGTCAGTACTAAATTGAATCACCTCTATGTCGGTCCTGCTCAATACACCTAAGTGTACTAGTGTAACTCTATGTTCAAGACAAAACAATACCAAGCTACACTACAACCATGTCAATGGTTTGTCCAAAACCATCTTGGTTGTGAGCCTCTACTTATATTTTACAAGGGATTGATAACATGATCTTCTGTGCCACACCAAGCATCATGTTATCTACAATGTAAAATATTAGACAATATGCACACATATAAAGTGCAAACAATGATCATGTGATTCTTATTTCAAAATAAAATGTTCATACAAAAAGAGCTAGGCTTTCAGTATACATTCCAACACTAGTGGCCGACTTGGAAATTTCAGAGTTCATCCACTACAACTCCTTGTCCGTCAGGAAGGCTTACACTACTCAATTTGAAGAAACAGTAAGCATTAGATTAGATTTCAGCTAAATAAACTGTTTGTGTATGGAGGATTCATAGCATTTATTTCGGTCCCAGGTTGAATTCTTTAAAAGATGCACTCTTCAGATATGATAATCGCATCCTCGCTTGGTCAAAAAATTTGTAATGCAAACTTTTCCGTAAGGCCGAGTCCAGTGGTCCGCATAAAGCTCTTCGTAAGACATCTAATAATCTTTGTAAATACCATATTTTATAAGCTAGCATTGGACTAATAATTTTTAATTTTTTACAGCTATGATTGCGCATTTTTTATAATACGATACATTGAGAGCCTATTATTTGGGTACCCTAAAAGATTCAGACAGAAGGATATGAGCAGCTTCAGATTTGTGGTGGGGAATAGAATAATGCGCAGCTCACAATTTTGTTTACAATTATGACTGTGTTGTATAGTGGGATATGTTGTAAGACTATACAGAGTTTTAGATATGTAACTACACCAAGGTGTCTGCCTGTAAAAGTCATTAGTCAGCTGCAAAGGTGTTTGCAATCTGTGTTGTATCTGTACAATTATGGAATATATATACTTTGTTAAATATTTCAACCACTTCGACTTTATGATTTTGTGATGGGATTTCTACGTGGTGCTGGGAATTAAATTTCCAGAACCACCGTGTTCCTGGGATTAAGATTCCCAGCACCACCTTATTTCTCGGCCAGTTCGCAAATGGACGTGGTCCTGAGAATTATATTTTCAGGACCACTGTGTTCCTGGGAGTTAAATTTCCAACACCACCGTATTCCTCGGCTAATTCGAAACTGTACGTGGTGCTGGGAATTCACTTTCCAGCACCACCGTGTTCGTGAGATTAAGATTCCCAGTACCACCTTTTTTCTCGGCCAGTTCGCGAATGGACGTGGTGCTGGGAATTAAATTTCCAGGACCACTGTATTTCTGGGATTTAATTCCCAGCACCACATTTTATCTCGTCCAGTTCGATACTGTACGTGGTGCTGGGAATTCACTTACCAGCACCACGGTGTTCCTGGGATTGAGATTCCCAGCACCACCTTATTTCTCAGCCAGGTCGCAAATGGACGTGGTCCTGAGAATTAAATTTCCAGGATCACTGTGTTCCTGGGATTTAATTCCTAGCACCATATTTTCAAAAATCAGGCCCTGTGCCAAGTGGCACGAGACCGAAAATGGGAGGCAGGAAGTTCACAACGAAGTTTGCTCAACGCAACAACATGTGAAGCCGTTAGGTCTTTCAGTCGATGTAAAGAAATCGGAATTTGGACTCCTGTAGGTCCATCAATGGGTTTCGGTCAAAACCCATTGATGACCCTAGTCACCTCAACTTCGGTCCAAACCAACTCCAGTGACTTTGGGACTTGCCCCTCTGTGTATCGTGTCCAAAATTTCTGATTTTCAAGGCATGATTAATTCCCAGCACCACATTTTATCTCGTCCAGTTCGATACTGTACGTGGTGCTGGGAATTCACTTACCAACACCACGGTGTTCCTGGGATTGAGATTCCCAACACCACCTTATTTCTCGGCCAGGTCGCAAAATGGACGTGGTCCTGGGAATTAAATTTCCAGGACCACTGTGTTTCTGGGATTTAATTCCCAGCACCACATTTTCAGAAATCAGGCCTCGTGCCAAGTGGCACGAGGCCGAAACTGGGAGGCAGGAGGATCACAACGAAGTTTGCTCGATGCAACAACATGTGAAGCCGTTAGGTCTTTCAGTCGAAGTAAAGAATTCGGAATTTGGACTCAGTAGTCCACCAACGGGTTTGGCCAAAACCCATCGATGGCCCTAGTCACCTCAACCGGTCGTCCAAACTCCAGTGGCTTTGGGACTTGCCCCTCTGTGTATCGTGTCCAAAATTTCTGATTTTCAAGGCATGATTAATTCCCAGCACCACATTTTATCTCGTCCAGTTCGATATTGTACGTGGTGTTGAGAATTCACTTACCAGCACCACGGTGTTCCTGGGATTGAGATTCCCAGCACCACCTTATTTCTCGGCCAGGTCGCAAATGGACGTGGTCATGGGAATTAAATTTCGGGACCAGCTGTGTTCTGGGATTTAATTCCCGGCACCATATTTTCAATCGGGCCCGTACTAAGTAGTGCAGTGGAAAGGGAAGCGGGAGGATCACAACGAAGTTTGCTCGAGGCAACATGTGAAGCCGTTAGGTCTTTCAGTCGATGTAAAGAATTCGGAATTTGGACTCCTGTAGGTCCATCAATGGGTTTCAGTCAAAACCCATTGATGGCCTAATCACCTGACCGGTCCAAACCAACTCCAGTGGCTTTGAGACTTGCCCCTCTGTGTATCGTGTCCAAAATTTCTGATTTTCAAGGTAGGATTAGGTTTACACCCAATTTTCAGAAATCAGGCACCGTGCCAAGTGGCACGCGGCCGAAACTGGGAGGTAGGAGGATCAGAAGGAAGTTTCCTCGACGCAACACCATGTGAAGCCGTTAGGTCTTTCAGTCGATGTAAAGATTTCGAAATTTGGACTCTTATAGGTCCATCAATGGGTTTTGGCCAAAATCCATTGATGGCCCTACACAGGACCACTGTGTTCCTGGAATTTAAATTGCCAGCACCACCTTATTTCCGGCCTGTTTGAAAGTGTGCGTGAGGAATTGAAATCCCGAGACCATTGTGTTCCCGGCGATTCTAAATTATGCCGTAGTCACAGGGTGAAATCCTAGGACCTCTGTGTGTTCCCGATTCTAAATTATGCGTAGTCACAGGTGAAATCGAGACCACCTTATTCCTCAGCCATTTCGAAATTGTACGTGGTCCTGGGAAATAAATTCCCAGCAACTTCGGTCCAAACCAACTCCAGTGGCTTTGGGACTTGCCCCTCTGTGTATCGTGTCCAAAATTTTTGATTTTCAAGGCATAATTAATTCCCAGCACCACATTTTATCTCGTCCAGTTCGATACTGATGCGTGGTCTTTGAAATTCACTTACCGGACCACGGTGTTCCTGGATTGAGATTCCAGCACCACCTTATTCTCGGCGGAGCCTTGAATGGGCGTGGTCACAGGAATTAAATTTTCGGGACCATTTGTGTTCTGAGATTTAATTCCGGCACACATTTTGTCGGGCCCGTGCAAGTGAGAGCGAGGCGGCGGGAGGTAGGAGGATCACAACGAAGTTTGCTCGACGCAACAACATGTGAAGCCGTTAGGTCTTTCAGTCGATGTAAAGAATTGAATTTGGACTCTGTGGGTCTGATGGGTTTCGGTCAAAACCCATTGATGGCCCTAGTCACCTCAACTTCGGTCCAAACCAACTCCAGTGGCTTTGGGACTTGCCCCTCTGTGTATCGTGTCCAAAATTTCTGATTTTCAAGGCATGATTAATTCCCAGCACCACATTTTATCTCGTCCAGTTCGATACTGTACGTGGTGCTGGGAATTCACTTACCAACACCACGGTGTTCCTAGGATTGAGATTCACAGCACCACCTTATTTCTCGGCCAGGTCGCAAATGGACGTGGTCCTGGGAATTAAATTTCCAGGACCACTGTGTTCCTGGGATTTAATTCCCAGCACCACATTTTCAATCGAGCCCTGTCGAGTGACACGAGGGCCAAATCGGGAGGCGGGAGGATCACAACGAAGTTTGCTTGATGAAGTCGTTAGGTCTTTCGATCGATGTAAAGAATTCGAATTTGGACTCTGTAGGTCCATCATGGGTTTGGTCAAAACCCGTTTGATGACCCTTGTCACCTCCCAACTTGATCCCAAAGGACATGCCTCTCTGTGTATCGTGTCCAAAATTTTTGATTTTCAAGGCAGGATTAGGTTTACACCCAATTTTCATAAATCAGGCCCCGTGCCAAGTGGCACGCGACCGAAACTGGGAGGTAGGAGGATCAGAAGGAAGTTTCCTCGACGCAACACCATGTGAAGCCGTTAGGTCTTTCAGTCGATGTAAAGATTTCGGAATTTGGACTCCTGTAGGTCCATCAATGGGTTTTGGCCAAAATTCATTGATGGCCCTACACAGGACCACTGTGTTCCTGGAATTTAAATTGCCAGCACCACCTTATTTCCGGCCTATTTGAAAGTGTACGTGGTACTGGGAATTGAAATCCCAGGACCACTGTGTGTTCCCCGGCCAGTTCTAAATTGTACGTGGTCCTGAGAATTAAAATCCCAGGACCACCTTATTCCTCAGCCATTTCGAAATTGTACGTGGTCCTAGGAAATAAATTCCCAGCAACTTCGGTCCAAACCAACTCTAGTGGCTTTGGGACTTGCCCCTCTTTGTATCGGGTCCAAAATTTCTGATTTTCAAGGCATGATTAATTCCTAGCACCACATTTTATCTCGTCCAGTTCGATACTGTACGTGGTACTGGGAATTCACTTACCAGCACCACGGTGTTTTCTGGGATTAAGATTCCCAGCACCACCTTATTTCTCGGCCAGGTCGCAAATGGATGTGGTCTTGGGAATTAAATTTCCAGGACCACTGTGTTCCTGGGATTTAATTCCCAGCACCACATTTTCAGAAATCAGGCCCCGTGCCAAGTGGCACGAGGCCAAAACTGGGAGGTAGGAGGATCACAACGAAATTTGCTCGACGCAACAACATGTGAAGCCGTTAGGTCTTTTAGTCGATGTAAAGAATTCGGAATTTGGACTCCTGTAGGTCCACCAATGGGTTTCGGTCAAAACCCATTGATGGCCCTAGTCACCTCAACTTCGGTCCAAACCAACTCCAGTGGCTTTGGGACTTGCCCCTCTGTGTATCGTGTCCAAAATTTCTGATTTTCAAGGCATGATTAATTCCCAGCACCACATTTTATCTCGTCCAGTTCGATACTGTACGTGGTGCTGGGAATTCACTTACCAGCACCACGGTGTTCCTGGGATTGAGATTCCCAGCACCACCTTATTTCTCGGCCAGGTCGCAAATGGACGTGGTCCTGGGAATTAAATTTCCAGGACCACTGTGTTCCTGGGATTTAATTCCCAGCACCATATTTTCAGAAATCAGGCCCCGTGCCAAGTGGCACGAGGCCGAAACTGGGAGGCAGGAGGATCACAACGAAGTTTGCTCGACGCAACAACATGTGAAGCCGTTAGGTCTTTCAGTCGATGTAAAGAATTCGGAATTTGGACTCCTGTAGGTCCATCAATGAGTTTCGGTCAAAACCCATTGACGACCCTAGTCACCTCAACTTCGGTCCAAATCAACTCCAGTGGCTTTGGGACTTGCCCCTCTGTGTATCGTGTCCAAAATTTCTGATTTTCAAGGCAGGATTAGGTTTACACCCAATTTTCAGAAATCAGGCTCCGTGCCAAGTGACACGCGGCCGAAACTGGGAGGTAGGAGGATCAGAAGGAAGTTTCCTCGACACAACACCATGTGAAGCCGTTAGGTCTTTCAGTCGATGTAAAGATTTCGGAATTTGGACTCCTGTAGGTTCATCAATGGGTTTTGGCCAAAATCCATTGATGGCCCTACACAGGACCACTGTGTTCCTGGAATTTAAATTGCCAGCACCACCTTATTTCCGGCCTGTTTGAAAGTGTACGTGGTACTGGGAATTGAAATCCCAGGACCACTGTGTGTTCTCCGACCAGTTCTAAATTGTACGTGGTCTTGGGAATTGAAATCCCAGGACCACTGTGTGTTCTCCGGCCAGTTCTAAATTGTACGTGGTCCTGAGAATTGAAATCCCAGGACCACCTTATTCCTCAGCTATTTCGAAATTGTACGTGGTCCTGGAAAATAAATTTCCATGACCACTGAGTTTCTGGGATTATAATTACCATCACCACCGTATTCCTCGGTCAGTTTGAAATTGTACGTGGTCCTGGGAATTAGAATCCCAGGACCATTTGTGTTCCTGGGATTTTAATTCCCGGCACCACCTTATTTCTTGGCCAGTTCGAAACTTTACGTAATGTTGAGACTCTTTTTCCAAGCACTCTTGTGTTCCTGGGAGTTAAATTCTCAGCACCACCGTATTCCTGGACCAGTTCGAAATTGTACGTGGTCCTGGGAATTAAAATCTCAGGACCATTGAGTTCCTGGGATTTTAATTCCCAGCACCACCTTATTTCTCGCCTAGTTCGAATTGTACATGGTGCTGGGACTTTAATTCCCACCACCACTGTGTTCCTGGGAGTTAAATTCCCAGCACCACCGTATTTCTCGGTGAGTTCGAAATGGTACGTGGTGCTGTGAATTAAAATCTCAGAACCACTGTGTTGTTGGAAAATTTAATCCCAGGGTCATTGTGTTCCTGGGATTTCATTGTCGACACCAAGAAGTATTAGAACAATATATTATATAACATTTATTAAAGCTCAAACACAAACAATAAACATATTTACAATCACTGTTGATCTATGGGAAGCAGTACCATTTACAAATTAGCAAATTTCATTAATTACAACAATGCATTGTCATACTGCCACCTGAACACTTCTAAAATTACATCAGGAAGTACTCATCCCTTAAAATTGAGACAGAGACATCTATTCTGAATTTGGTCATGTCTGCTTGTCCATCTTCTCACCATAAAGCAGACATCTCATGTATTGCATCACAAAGAAGGCACAATCATTGCTGTAAACATGCAAAGAAAATTTTTATATTTCAATTCAAAAGTATAATTTTCACATTCAGTATTTTTCTTTTAGTACCTTGCCACTTGTTAGGACAATCGATTTATATGAAACCTAGTATCGATGGGGTAATAGGCATAAACATGGATGAATTGCTGCAAGCTCCTTAGGTGAATATCCTTTAAATTGGGATACCTATAATTACACGATGACTAAGTTAACATAACTATTCATTAACAGATAACAAAGTTAAATTGATGGAATATCTATATTTAAAATATTTAACTACTCACCATTTCTTAATCAACTTTTGATCTTCCACCATATGAAATGGAGTTGTAATGATTGAAACTCATTGCTTTTGTGTCGATACACAACAGGTGAAAGTGAGTTTGGTCAGTATTTAGAGGTATAAAAATATATCTAACCTCTCCATCATTCATGTCCGTGTTTATGATTTGTGTTGTGGCAGTCTTCCACGACAATCTTAATGCTGACTGAAATTGTGTGTAGAGGAAAATATTTAAACAGTTAGTATAACATCAAATGTCGTGAAAATACAAGATAATTTAACTCCCTTACAATGAACACGGATGAGCAATACACAGACTTGTTATATGACCTACATGAAGAGGAGGCCCCCCTAAAAAGAATTGAGCAAAATGTATCGATAACCTCCCCAACTGTGAAAACAGATCCATTAACTCCAGAGTATAAAGAATTCAGAGTTAATGAAAAAGGACCTTCCTCCCAAACATAACCTGTTATAGGCCTACAAAAAAATTTAATCGTAAATAAATATTTGCACTTTATAATATTGTAATAGAATTTTTTAATGTAATGGTGGATGTAACTACCATACTTTATTTTTTCTAAACTTTTTAGCAAGTAGGTCACATCAGCATCTTGTTTCTTGTTCTTTGCCGTCTTACAATTTTTCTTGACATACTATGATACAAAAATATTATTAGTTATTTAAATAAAATAACACAAACTAATTTTGGGAAGTATTCTGACTAACCGCAATGACTTCCATTCTCATTTGGTTGAGTTTATCAATTATTGCTTCATCCCTGTCAAGATCTTTTTCATCTTCTTCCAAAATACAGATAGTACCCCTCGCTTGCAATTCATCCATACCAATTTTTTGTTTGCCTTTCTTGTCAAATACTTCTGCTTCTTTTACAGCTTTATCAGGTTGCCCTTCTAATAACTCAACATCAGAAATTTCTGTCTTTTTTCTTTTGCTTTGAGGTACCAATTTTGCCCATAGTGGACTATCAACGGGAGTATCCCTGTAATCATAGCGGGTTCTATCTCGCCGTCTTGTTCTGCTGGCAATTGGTTCCGGTTGAGGTTGAGGGTCAACTTCAGGCTTATTTGATTCAACCTTTATACCTTCTCTTCCTATAATTTCCATTAGTTCTTTTACCCTTTCAGTTAGTGTCATGTTTTCCATTCTTAACTCTTTGAGTTGTCTCTGATAAACTAAACACTCATGGCATTCACTAGTAGGGTATTTTTCTTGTATAGTTTGTGATGATGATGTCTCTATTGGATGAGGAGTATTTTCAATATAATAGTCAACCTTATCAAGCAATATATTTTCACTACGGGTACATACTAGATCAACAATGACCTATCAAAAAATCAATAATTATTTAGATAACGAAAATGAAAAACTGCTAAGTTGTGGTCTTCTATTTACCTGTTCAGGGGAGACTTGCTCCAATAAATTTTTGACCTTGCTAATATGTGAAGGAGTTGCCCTCCACTTATTTATTCGTGGGCCTTTAGTATTGTATGGTCTCTGGATTGGGACATGTTCCAAAAACCAAGCCTACTCATATCGAAAGTGTTACATACTTACGTAAATATAAAAGAAAAAATTATTTAGTAAGAAAGAACTTACAGCCAAAAGGCCGGCAAACCCCTTTAGATAAGGAATTCTCTTACACAGAATCAGTATTATTAGATGAACATATATCTCCAATAGTAGGCAATTGTGGAGCCATAAATTGATGGATGGCTTCGACCCAATTGAAACTACCTATGTTGTCAAAATCATCTACAATATCTACAAGACCTATGGGGACCTTATATGTAGTAGTACAGAACAACACACAAGCAAATATATACAATACATACAACTTACAAAATACCAAAACATCTTCATCTACTTCTACTCTAGTAGAAAAGGTTTTAAGCAAAAACTCTAACCTCGATCTAGTTGGTTCTTTTTTGGAGAATTGAGAATTGAAAAGAGCACCTGATGCATTAGTTGAATTCATAGGAACATAAGCCCCTCTATCTGCAATACCGAGCAAAAGGGACACATCTCTTCTGGTGAAAGCAAGCGCGCAATTGAAAACTTAAAGCTTTGACTTGTCGAATCCCAACTTTGAAATATATTGACCAATATTCCACGGATTTGTGGAATATCTTGTATATTAAAAAAAACAGCAAATGGGGTTTGTTTAATTATCTCTCTGTGCCTTTCATGTAAACAAACTGACGGACGTTGCTTCCCTTTAGCACTTGGACCTCCAAAAAATTCAATAAAGCTGGTCCATCATAGCTTTCTTCAAGACACTCATTATTCCCTAACAATTTGAAAATACATAATTTATTCCTTCATTTTGTAATTGTAAAAAACAAATTTGAGATTTGACAATTTTTTGCAATAATCCTGTAAAAAAATCGACAAAGACCACCACTCTTTTCTCGGCCAGTTCCTCTCCAGGCCGAAATTTATATCTCAACCAACGGTGGTCGGGATATAAATTCCCAAAGACCACCATTTATCTCGACAGTTCCCATCTCACAGTCGGGATATTTAAACGCAGAACCACTGTGTTGCTGGGGTTTTAGTTCCCAGCACCACCAACAATTCCGGCAGCTTTTATGTACATGGTGTTGGAAATTACATTACCAGCACCATGATGTTGCTGGGAGTTTTAATCCCATTGCCACGGTGGTGCTGGGATATAAATTCCCAGCACCACCATTTTTCTTGACTAGTTCATCTCCCTGGTGCTGGGATTTTTAAACGCAGAACCACTGTGTTGTTGGGGTTTTAATTCCCAGCACCACCAACAAATCCGACAACTTATATGTATATGGTGCTGGAAATTACATTCCCAGCACCATGGTGTTGCTGGGAGTTTTAATCTCATTACCACGGTGTTGGAAATTTACGGCTCTATTTATCTAATTCATATACAGATTGAAGAGATCGTCCATTTGTATTTGAATGTTTGGAACCATTCTAAAACCATAACGGAGAAATCATTTTAAACATATGGCATACTTCATATTGGACTAAAGCAAAGAATGCGACACATACCTTGGCCGGTGAAGGAGAGGTTGAACCGGATGCTTGACTCATTCTGCAACACGAAATGGTAGAAAAAAACCCAATAAGATGTACGCCTTTCAACGGAAACCCTAAAACCGAGTAAGAAATGGGTAAAACTCTAGTTAAATGAGAGGACGACATCATATTACCTCGAATCGTCTCGACGAAATTCCAAGAACTCGGAAGCTAACGTAATGAAGCAGGAGGAAAAATGGAGTCTAAGCTTTTCCAAGTTTTTGTGCGCTCGAAGATTTCCCGGAAGCTGAAGACACGAAGACGCTAATGTGGTGACTTGTTTGGACGGGACGTTTCGATGGCTCGGGATTTGGAAATGTGGCTCGGATACATGCGGGATCTTTGCATTAAAAACGCTATTTGACGGGAGGGGTATTTTGGGAATTATGCGTGCGATTTGGTAATTCTGAAAGTATAGTGCGCGTTTTGGGCATTTCGAAACTTTATCAACTGTGTTTGATAAATTATATATATATATATATATATATATTTGATTCTATATATTTGTTTTTTTTCACATGGTTCGAAGTGCTAGAGCTCATATAGGAGACAGAGAGATGGAAGAAAGGGGCCATAACTTTTGAGTATATCTATTCTTTTGAATTAATACATGATTTTTTTAAAAAAAATAGTTCAAATACAATAAGATCAAACTCATATTTTATTTTGACACATTTTTAATTTAAATTTTAATTAATTTTACAATGTCGTAAAGGTTTTATAAGTCTTGTAAAATAATTTACAAAATAATTCCTTCTCCAAGCTCCCAGTAAATTAATTTAAGCATTTTAATTTTTATTAATTTAATTATAGGAATTTAGCTCTTAACTTTTGATAATAAATAAGCTACAAGGAATTATTAATTCTCAAATTATTTTCAATTAATAAATTGAAATTATTTTTTTTTTCTATGCGCACTCGACGTGAATCATCATCAGCTACGGCGTTTGTGATTGGCCACGACTTGGGGGTCCACGGAAATGCTCCAGTAATAATGCGACGCGTCCGGAAATTGATCGCAGAGGAGAGAGTGGATGGCGGGCCGCATAGGAGAGGAGGGTCGCACCGAGGTCGAGCTCCGCTGGCGTCGCGAGCGGCGACATTGTCGTGCTTCCCTACCTCTTCTTCTTCCTCCTCCTTCACCGTCTCTTTTCTTCGCCTTCGTTCCCTCCTCTGACCCCGAACTCCAACGCCAACCCTCGGGGGTCGGTGGCCGGAGATAAGAAAGGTCCCCTTGGCTTCTCCATCGACCAGGTGATCGGATTCTCTTCCTTTCCCATTTACAACGCCTTTTGTGTCTCAATGCAACATTGAAGCATTGGTATCCCTGTTTGAACGGCTGGCTTAGCTTAATTAAGGGCCGCACAAGTTGCAGTGGTTGTAGCACAGATATATATGCCCAACGTAGACCCATCGAGGCTGCACACAGAACGATACTTCTGATGTCTTCATTAACTCTGCATTTAATCAGTTCGTCCTAACTTTTCCTGCAACACAACCTTTAATTAGTTCTTGGTTTTCATGAAGCAATATCTCATCGAGATCGATATCAGTGAGTCTGGCAGGTTCTTTGTTATGATCGAGTGTCAAATAAATATTATTCTGAAATATGCATATTTGCTGTTGTTGCTGTACAGAGTAAATTCTATTCTATATGCGAGATGTCTCTTTGAAGACTTTTCTACTTTGTCTTTGTTTCTGTCTTTCGTTGGCATTTGTGTTGTGCCTAGCTTGTTTCCTTACTGCATATGTTGTATATGATTTTTTCCTTAAAAGTTGAACTTTATATAAAACTCTAAAACCCTAAACCTCATGCCCAATCAAACCGAAGAAAGAAATAAAGATTTGGTTTCTTTATATACAAGGCATTTGAGTATCTACAAAGAGTAGGCGCTAAGTGTAAAATGGCAAAAACACACACACGCACAAATGATTATTTTTAATTATGTTTTCCTCCACGAATGCACATTAATAATTGTTTAGTCGAATTTAAGATGTCTTAAACTTTAAAATAACAACATCTGAAACAAAAATAGAGTGCTTTAATTAATAGATTTTAAATCATAATTCCTTAGATGTTTATATAGGAAACCAATTAACAACCAAAGGAAAAGTAAATCTAACATTAGATGTGGAATTAATTGATACTTATAGGAAGAAAAAAAAGTAAATCTAACATTAGATGTGGAATTAATTGATACTTATAGGAAGAAAAAGAGAATATATCACAAAGCAATCAATCCTTTTTTTTTTTTAAAAAAAAAAAGTGAATAAGAAAATTATAAATGACCTTTAATATAATCCAAGCCATTCTCTAAATAACAAAGTATGCAATAATTCAGACATCTTGCATTTCCTTCGATACTTTCAAATTAACTTTGCTTCCTCATTTTTTTTTAATTTACAATTTCTTACGTGAAATTGGGCAATTCCATATTAACAAATAATTTTAACGTTCCAATTAGAGTTACCATTAGTCTTCTTATCCCATTTTCCCAACTAGCTAATTAACCTTTGCATCACTAGCTCTGTCTCTTTATATTTGTTTTTTTTTATCTTTGAATCCTTATGGAAAATCCATCCAAGCTTTTTTTTTTTTTAATATGGAAGTATCACATTAGTGGCCCCTCCAATTGCCCATATCGATGGAGGAGATAAATCAGGATTCCAAGTAGCAAATGCAAAAGGAGAAGATCGGTCGATATTCCAGGACAATAAAATCTCTAGGAATTGATCCCTGCCTATTTAAAAATTACTTAACATTTACCAACTGGAACAACCCTAGAACAATCCATCCAAGCCTTTAAGAGTAGTCGAAAGAAGTGCAAGCAAAAGTGTTGCCCTACTATCCTTATCGATGCCAGAAGTGCCACACAAGATTTTCGATGAAGCAAGCATTAGGTGGACACCCAAATGGCCACAACTACGAGAAGAAATTGATGCCCACCTTCTCGCATCATGCCGCTTCGACTAGTCCTGATTATTTCCTGATGATCAACTCTATAGATAAACCGATGGCTTTCATAAATGCAACGATTTGCTCGAGTCCTCAACTATATATATCACCCTCTCAAGAAACGCAACGATTAACTTTCTCGATGAGGAAGAAGATCGGTCTCACCATTTCGGGTTTGTTTTACCAATTCAAGAGGTTGCAAGAAAGGATCACGAGGGGGTACCGAAAGTGACGATTAACTTTCTCTCGATGAGGACTCATCCCGGAAAGATTGGATGTGTGCCGATGACATGGATCATGATGATGAGGATCATGGTGATGAAGATAAAGCTAAAGTCTTGACTAAATTCCAAAGCTTCTACTTCATTTTACTATTAAAATGGTGTGGTCTTTAACCATTAATAAGGAAAATGAGATCCTACTTGTTCTAGCTTATATGTAGTTTGCTTTTGTTATCGATGAAATTTTATTTCTGTCGAGGTAAATATCAAACGAGATATAACCTAGAAGGAATCTATTTTTATAATTTTTTTTCCTTTTTTATTTTGAAGTATAATGATAAAATTATTACAGTGTAACTTAAATATAATAAATTTGAGTCATGAAAAATAGTTTATTGTAAAATAGAATATATTGCATACAATACAATAGATCCTTTTCGAAATTTCACATTGATGTATCCTTTTATATACCATTGAAGTCCAACAGGAAGACCCAAATTTTATTCAGCAAATTAATATGACATTTTAAGCACGCAATCCAATTCTTAAAACAATCAAATACATCGCTTATTTTGGTTGTTAAACTTTATTATAGATAGTCGATATATGGATCATGCATGGGCTTCAACAAGTCAATTCAAATAGCTTCCCTCTTTTACGCGAAGGTCTGCAAAGGATAGCGAAGCGAAGGAACTAAGTGAAGTTTCATCTTCTTCGACGTACTTGCTCCGAAAGTTTCAGACATGTCGATGTCCTCTGCACGCACTCCCTCGGGAAACGCCCAATCAAAGTGGAACAGAAGCTGAGACAACGCCAATTCTAAAGTGGTCAATCCGAAGGTCATGCCGGCGCACATCCTTCTCCCTGCACCGAACGGCAGGAACTCAAAGTCATTGCCTTTGAACTCTCTGTTCACGCCTTCTTCGAATCTCTCCGGCTCGAAGCTATCGGGATCTTTCCAATATCTCGAATCTCTTCCGAGTGCCCAGGCATTGACGAGGACACTTGTTCCCGCAGGGATCGTGTAACCGAGAACTTCAGTGGTTTCTTGAGCCACTCGAGGAAACAGGAGAGGGAATGGAGGATGCAGCCTCAGAGTTTCTTTGACCACTTGACGAAGGTAGTTGAATTGTGGAACATCGGTCTCCTCGATGTAGCCTTTGCCCTTCATGGCGTCTCTCACCTCCTTTTGGGCCTTTTCCAATGTCCGAGGGCGCAGCATGAGCTCGGTCATGGCCCATTCAATGGGGGTCGCCGTCGTATCTGTTCCTCCGGTGAACATATCCTGCTCAGACCGACCGGTTAAGCAATCATCGATCGCAATTCGCACACACATAAATTTTGTGGCTATTTATATACTCACGATCACGATGGCTTTGATGTTGTCGAATGTGATCGGCACATCCAAGTCGCCGGCGTCTTTGAGCCTGAGCAGAACATCTATTAGATCCTCCTCTTCGCCTTCATTGCGGTTCGTCTGGTGCTCCTTGATGGTGGCTTCGAGCATCGCGTCTAGTTTTTTCTGATATTTGACCAGCCGGGTGCTAAATCCAGTGAGGACGTCGACAACTTTAAGAGATGGGAAAAGATCGCCGACGCTGAAACCGCTAGCCATTTCGATGACCTCTTTGATCGTCTTCATGAACTCCTTCTGCTGCGGGCATCTCCGACCGAATGATGCCTTGACCACGATGGAGTTGGTCAGCTCGTTCAGCCTCTCCCCGAGGTTCACTGGCTTGCCGATGGCGGCGGCGCTGTTCACGTCGCTCATGAGGCGACCCACCTGCTCTTTTCTCAAGGACGCAAAGGACCTGACTCGCTTCGAGCCCAGCAGCTCCATGACGCAGATCTTGCGCATCTGGCGCCAGTACTCGCCGTTGGAGAATGCGACGTCGGTGGCGCCGTAGGCGATGATCTTTGCGGCGGTGAACTCTGGGCGGAAGGCGAAGTTGGCGTCCTGCGCCTTGAGGACCTGCTGCGCCCCTTCCCGCGAGCTGAGGATGATCTGGTCGACCTGCCCGAGGCGGATCCTCATGACGCTGCCGTGCTTGCGCGCGAGGTCGCGAAGGGCTTGGTGAGGCAGCTGCTTGCCGACGAGGTGGTGAAGGCTTCCGACGAACGGCAGCTCCGAGGGGCTGGGGAAGCGCGGCCCGGGGTGCTCGGCCTTGGAGCCGAAGAGCCTCCTGACGACGACGACCAGGACCATGAGGATGGAGAGCGAGATGGAGAGGGAAGGGAGTTGGAGTTCCATCTCGATCGATCTTTGGCTTTGGCTTTGCCTGTGCCTGTGCGTTCTAATCCGACCACCAAATGGGGTTTATATAGCAGCCCAGCCAGCAGCAGAGTCAACCGACCGAAGGAATCTCGTCCCAGAAGTCAACGTTTGCCCATTCCTTCGAGCAGGGGTGTAATTTTAATTGTAATTGTAACTGTAATTCCAATCAGGATTTAAAATTACTTAGTTTGACCACAAAATTTATTAAAAAAATTCGATACTAATAAATTCATTACTTCCGAAAAAAAAATACTAATAAACTCATTACTTGATACGATGTTAAAAAGAGAAAATAAGACGATCGATGAATGGTCCCAAATTAAGTACTGGGAGATGAGAAGAATCGGGATCATAAGAAACGGAATAGAGCCCGAAGAATCCAGGAGAGTCGAGAGCTTGCCAAGTTGAGAACTTGAATACCTGAGAGTGTCGGTATTCGAGAGCTCAAGAAATCAAAAATCCAGAGAGTCTGTAAAAATTAAAAATGCATCAAGAATGCGATTCGCATTGTCCGTCTCGGATCTTGTGAAAGGAAGATAAATTATAGAGAGATAAAATTCTTTAACATGATAGTAAAACAGAAAGGAATCGATCTAAAATCAAAAGAAATTTTAAATCTCTCATTCAGAATCGAATTTGTTCATTCTGTAAGCAACTTTTTATCTTACTATTGCACTATTCCTGTTGAGATAAAAAAAAAAATCCAAAGAGTCGAGGACTCGAGATGTTACAGTATTAAGAGGTATATATATAATAGATAACGGAGGTGATTACTTATGGTAGAAATATGGAGAGAAGTGTTTATATACTGAGATAGTACGTACAAATACAATGGCATGCAATAAAAGAGGAATGGGGTGAGATGCCGCCGTCTGAGACTCTGAGAGGCGAGAAGATCAGTATCCATGACGTATTCGATGGACGTGAATATGGGTATATATGGTACAAGCGAGAGCCGAGAGTTGTCCATTAGGGGTGTATAATTGGTCGGTTAAATCGAAAAAATCAATCGAACCGACCGAACTTTCAAGTTCGGTTCGGTTTAATCGGAAATTCGGTTTTTTATTAAAAAATATCGATTTATTCGATTTTTTCGGTTCGATTTCGGATTTAAATCGGAAAAATTCGATTTAATCGAACTGATCGATTTTTTCGATCAGTTGACTGATAGCTCAAATCAGTCGATTGATAGCTCAAATCAGTCGACTGGTTAGACTAACAGTCGACTGATGTGATACATCAATCGACTGATCGTAAAAAATCGGTTTTTTCGATTTTTAACCGAAAAACCCGATTTTTTTTTTTTGCAAAATCGGTTTGGTTCAGTGAAAAATTTTGATCGGTTCGATTTTGTTAAAAAATTTTAATTTATTCGATTTTAGTCTTAATCGATTCGATCGGTTCGATTTTAACGAATGCACGCTCCTAGTGTCCATAAATTGGGATGATACGTGCAAACATGATGACGTACCATAAGCAAGGAAAGAGTCAGACGAAATGGGAGAGATACTCATTAATAATGATAAAAAGGGACAAAATCTACAAAAGGGAAAAAAATAAAAAATAAATAATGTCAAAAAAGTAATGAAAGATTGGTAAAACAAAATCACTTTGTATTTTTAATTAGCATCGACACTATCTTATTCGTATTATTTTAGACCGGATCATTTTACTATGACCAAGTGAATAAGCTCAATCGTCGAAGAATTCGACAAAAGAAAATCAATCTCCTATCTCATTAATGGTACGGTAAACAAATATGGAATAACAAAATAAATAAATTATGATTATAAAATTTAACATTTGATTTTTAAAGTTAATTATTTTTAATTTGATATTTTTAAGTTTATATAAAAATAATCAAATTTATTGAGAAATAAAAATAAAATAAAATCAAAATTATTAATTTTTTTAACAAAAAAATAAATGGAACGGGAGCCCACCCTAGCTCAGGGTGGCTCAGCGCCTGGCTGAGGATAAAATGCGGCGTCTCGGTGTACGACGCACCGGCAGCTTGAATACGCCGTCCATTTTGTTTTCTTTTTCCCTTTTTCTTTTCTATTTGTTTTTTTCTATTTATCTAGATGTCAATTTTAATGACATGGTAAATTAATTAATATTTTGATTCAGCACGCGTGAAGAGGCTGGTTTTTATTATTATTATCTTCATGAACAAATATTCCAACATAATATAATAATCTTTTTTTGTTTATTTTTTTGTCTGAGGGGCACCAAAAGTTGTAAATGCACTGTTACAGACCTGTGCAAAACTTCAATTAAACTATTAAATTTACCGAATTGAAAACTTTGATTTATTCGAATATTTAGATTTTAGTTTTTTTCATTCGATTTCGATTTTAAAATGAAAAAAATCGATTTAATCGGTTAACCAATCTGGAGTAAAATAATCGACTAATATGGTATATCAATCGATTGATTTATATAAAAAGTCGACTGTTCTTCTCGAGTCGAAGCTTAAAAATTATGAAATTACGATTCTTTCTTAAACCCTAATCCCCGACACCCTCCATCCTGACTTGATGACTCTTAAACCCTAAACTCCCTGAGCACTCCTTCTGACTCTCGAGCACGGAGCACCCCGAGTAGTCAAGCTCGAGCAACCATCGACGGTCTGCCGTCGACCCCGCAACTCTTGCATGAGTCCCTTACCCCGCGACTGCCACATTAAGGCCACGACTCCCGAGTCCGGAATGTCACCCCGACCCCTCTACTTCTCGGGCTATCGATATCCTTCTGGCTATTCCTGACTACCGCCTCGACCTCGCAATTGCCACATAAGCCCTTGACTTTGCGACTGCCACATGAGGTCGCGACTCCCGAGACCTTGTAGGAACGTTGATGATGAGCAAGAAGGGAGAGGGTGAATAGCAGTTTTTCGTCATCGCTTGGAATTCGATCGTGATTGTGATTTTTAAAGTTAATTATTTTTAATTTGATATTTTTAAGTTTATATAAAAATAATCAAATTTATTGAGAAATAAAAATAAAATAAAATCAAAATTATTAATTTTTTTAACAAAAAAATAAATGGAACGGGAGCCCACCCTAGCTCAGGGTGGCTCAGCGCCTGGCTGAGGATAAAATGCGGCGTCTCGGTGTACGACGCACCGGCAGCTTGAATACGCCGTCCATTTTGTTTTCTTTTTCCCTTTTTCTTTTCTATTTGTTTTTTTCTATTTATCTAGATGTCAATTTTAATGACATGGTAAATTAATTAATATTTTGATTCAGCACGCGTGAAGAGGCTGGTTTTTATTATTATTATCTTCATGAACAAATATTCCAACATAATATAATAATCTTTTTTTGTTTATTTTTTTGTCTAAGGGCCACCAAAAGTTGTAAATGCACTGTTACAGACCTGTGCAAAACTTCAATTAAACTATTAAATTTACCGAATTGAAAACTTTGATTTATTCGAATATTTAGATTTTAGTTTTTTTCATTCGATTTCGATTTTAAAATGAAAAAAATCGATTTAATCGGTTAACCGATCTGGAGTAAAATAATCGACTAATATGGTATATCAATCGATTGATTTATATAAAAAGTCGACTGTTCTTCTCGAGTCGAAGCTTAAAAATTATGAAATTACGATTCTTTCTTAAACCCTAATCCCCGACACCCTCCATCCTGACTTGATGACTCTTAAACCCTAAACTCCCTGAGCACTCCTTCCGACTCTCGAGCACGGAGCACCCCGAGTAGTCAAGCTCGAGCAACCATCGACGGTCTGCCGTCGACCCCGCAACTCTCGCATGAGTCCCTTACCCCGCGACTGCCACATTAAGGCCACGACTCCCGAGTCCGGAATGTCACCCCGACCCCTCTACTTCTCGGGCTATCGATATCCTTCTGGCTATTCCTGACTACCGCCTCGACCTCGCAATTGCCACATAAGCCCTTGACTTTGCGACTGCCACATGAGGTCGCGACTCCCGAGACCTTGTAGGAACGTTGATGATGAGCAAGAGGGGGGAGGGTGAATAGCAGTTTTTCGTCATCGCTTGGAATTCGATCGTGATTGTCTCTATAATTCATTAGTATGCGCAGTGGAATATAGAATAAAGCATAAACTAAATAACAAGACAATCACATGCACAAGACAAAAATATAATGTGGTTCAAAACCTAGGATTCTTACTGTTAGTAATATATGAGAGGTGTCCTAAGGTAATCGCCTTATGGTTGAACCATTTATATGATAAATGAAAATTCACTACTTGAGTATACATGATTTCATGTATTTGATTAGATCTTAAACTCATTTACTGAATGTCCACGATACGATTCACAACATGAGAGAATTTGTGATTGGATCACAACTAGTGAGTATCTCTACATGTGTAATTGTGATGTATTGGAATAATCCCTAGTCGATGAATTGATGGATTTGGACACCATCAATTCTGTCGAAACTAGCACGATGTATACTTGTTGGTGTATCCAAGCAGCTGATTCTCACTAGCTGGAGACATTGTGATGTCCGGAGTTAATCGTGGATGCTAGTTATGGTAACTAGTTCATTGGAGTGACCACCCGTAAGACTTCATATGGTTCTCTGCATATATAGATATGTCAATGAAGTTCTTACTGCAGCTTACGTGCAATGTTCCTTTGACTTTCGGTATTCAAGTCATCTTGATCATGAAGACTTATGCTTTGACATCTTAAGCAAGCATCTCTGAGGAGATGTGGACCCGGGATGATTGGGTATAAGTCGAAGTGATCGAATGTGTTTGAATAGCCTATAAAGGATTCACCACTCCTTGCAAGGAGATGTATACCCATGGCCTCTCGTCGGATTGTTACTAAAGTCTTTGGCCAAAACATTACATGTTTAGAGTAAGGTACTCTTGGATATATGTGGAGTAACTAGAATCCATAGGACGAGGAAACGATACTTGGGCTAGGTGTGACGTAATCAACCTAGTGGGAACTGACACTATAGACCATGCCCTAAACCAAGTGGGTATAAGATGAGTGAAAGAAATGGGGCACGATTCATTGTAGCTGCTGAAGGGTTTCAAAAATAGTTCTGGATCAACCGTTGATCTTTTCGGTTAATTGGGGATCATGATGTACTATTAGGTGTCACTCATGATCGTTCTATAATTAATGATTAATTATAGACGACCAACATAAATCGAGAACCTATTTGGTCACACGCACAACGAGCGTAATCCGAAGGATTTAAAACGAGCTTGAGAATGAGATTCTCAGACCGAGAGGAACTAGGTTTGGTTGGACCAAAAAAGGAGCGAGCATGGAATCGTTTCAGTCGTAATGGAAGCGTGGATGGGCCGTGTCTTTTGAAGACATGATGGATGAACCAAATTGGTTTGTTTCTAATCCAATGGTGGAGAATAAACCAAAGAAGTTTGGTTTGTTTTAAACGAATGAACCAAAGTTGGTTCGGTTTGTTTTAACTTAAAATAGACCAAATCGGTTTGGTTTATTTTAACTTAAATTAATGGAGAGGGTTAACGGATTTTTGATTATGAACCAATAACTATTAGGAGAATTTGTTCTCTATAAAATAGGGCTTAAGGGTTTTGTGAAAACCTAATCTAAGCAACCCAAAAGTTGCCGCCCCCCTCTCCTTCTCCTCTTGTGGTTGGCGCCCAAACCCTTGTCGCCGCCCACCCTTGTGCCGCCGTCCAAGTTGTTGTCGGCATCCAAGCTTCAGCCGGCGATCCTCCGGCGACCCTCCGGTGACCCTCCTTGGCTCCGGTGACCAAGGACTAGCTGGCCCTCTTCCCTTTGGCCGGCGCTACGTATCGGAGTGTCGTTTGGATGACGTTTGGAGCTCCGACAGCGGCTACTTTACCGGGGATTCGATATCCGGTAATCCTCATTAGTGGAGGACGAAGGATTCGTCAAACAGTTGACGAATACCTCTCCGGAGAAGCGAGTTTTTGAGGACTCATTTTGAATCCGAATTTTGATTCGAATTGTGATCTACTCTCGATCACATCGTCTTCGATACGAGGCTAGTGACTCATACGAAGACGAGGCTCGTGACTTTGTGAAGTCATCCCGAAGATACTCGGCGTGGATACGGATAGAGGCGATTCTAGCGAGGATCATTCCGGTTGATGTCTTTCCCGCTACTCGTGATACGTCAGGTATACGTAGAATAAATTTCCTTTTATTGCAAAATTTGAAACTACGGTTATGTCTACACATGTTGTACTATGCATGTTTGTGGTGTGTGTGTTGTAATAAATTTGATTTATTATTTTTTTTTCTTCCGCTGTGCACATGTTTATGAAAAATGTTCGAACACACACTCGTCGCAATGCCGGAAACCCAACACCTACTCCATGGGATGAGCTCTAATGATGCACACCACCACTAATAAACTCCTTCTCGGAATAATCTGAAGGTGGAGAAATCTCTTACAAGTGATTATAAAAATAATACAATAATAAGAACAAGATACAAGCAATTACACTAAACAAATGAATACAAGTAAAGAAAAACGCTTTACAAATATAAGCTTTGAATGCTTGATCTTTGGTTGATTTTGGAATGCCTTAAAGGTCTGAAATGCACCAACAATTTCCCTTCAAATTTCTCAAGAAACGCTAGCCAAAATCCTCCTCTTCGTGCTCCTTATAAAGCTGCAACTTCGACTAATTTTTGCCTAACAATCAACTACCATAAGACACTAGTCGACTGCCCCTGTAGCCATTGTCTCACAACGACTCAATCCATGCTGAAAAAAACTCCAATGGATACACTAGAAGTCGACTGCCCTTACTAACAGTCGACTGTTGGCCTGACAGTCGACTACTAAAGCTTTTATACTCGTGTCCACTTAAAACAGTTGACTGCCCTTCATGACAATCGATTGTTGTGGACCAGTCGACTGCTAGACCCTAGCAATTGACTGGTAGACCATAGAATAACAGTCGAGCATCAATTGACTCCTGCCAGTCGACTGCTCGTAATCCCAGTCGACTAATCCAAGTTGATTAGGCTGGCAAGTGTCAAACACTCAACTAGTCGACTGATTCATAATCTCAGTCGATTGATAAACCCCAAACATGAGGTTTAACTCAAGTATGATCCCTTCATACTTGATATATCACCCTTAGCTTAGACCTAAGCCTTCTAGTCACCTCCATTAGCCTCACGTCTATCAGATCCCTTGAAGTCATCCATGATTTGTTCATCCATACGCTAGCCTTCAGGTACTTCCATTGGCTATTATCATGCTAAAACTGGTCTACTTTGCCAAGGTACATTTGGACTTACACTGCCAAAACACACACTTGGACTTTACGCCGCCAAACATTGGACTTATGGTGCCAAGACTATAACTTGGACTTTATGTTGTCAATATCATACCCTTGGACTTCCCTTGCCAACTCCATATTGGACTTTTCAATTGTCAAGACTCATGCTTGGACTTTCTAATTATCAAAACTCATGCTTGGACTTTCCAATTGTCAAGTACATATGACTTGAACTTTACCATTGTCAAGACCCATGCTTGGGCTTTCCAATTGTCAAGTACCTATTACTAGAACTTTACCATTGCCAAGACTCATGCTTGGACTTTCCATGTCAAGTACTCAAGACTTAGACTTTCCATAACAATCACATTGTTATACGTTTTGTCAAACATCAAAATACTGCTCGAGTCAAACTCGAGTTCGGTCAATCGTGACCTGGGCCGATTGCACCAACAATCTCCTTCTTTTTTATGTTTGACAAAACCTTTGAATTAGATCACCTAACTCAAGCCATCAATTCATCAATTCTCTCCCTTTTTGAAATACATCAAAAAAGCTCTCTTCAAGGGTATTAATGTCTCATATCCCAATGAGATCTTACAATCTCTCCCTTGGTCCAAAAATATATAGGATACCTTCACTCTTCCTAGTGATAAATCTCATACCACTAAATGAGAGGTAATCCTTATTTCTCCAAATTTCCAACTTTCCCCTAATGAGGAAAGACTCATCCATCATCCCTTGATGGATAATCTCCCTCTAAAAGCTTGCTCCCCCTTGACCATTGCACCGACAATGTCCTTGGGGAGTGCCGAAGCCAATAGGAAACTTAATCTATCGAAATTAAGAGTAAAGATTCAACATTGAACTCTCACCTCCCTTAAAATTTTATTTTCACCCTGAACAACTCTCCTAATTCATTTCTAATGAATTTTCACTCTTTCAATGCTTTCCAAAGCATATTCTAGGGTTAGGAGACGTTAGGATACCTAGAGATAGCTGAAAATAGGCTAAACAAATCTTACTTACCCAAAATTAGCTCAGCGGTTGACTTGACCAGCAAGCAGTCGACTGATAAAAGCATCAGTCAATTGCTAGACTAAAACAGTCGACTGCCCTCGAATTTTTAGAACTGAATTTTGAAAATGCATAAGTAAAATATGCATTTCGAAAAATCATAAAAATTTATACGTACATTACTTACATGAAATTAAATGGGTGAAAATAAATTTTAAAATAAAATACCTATTAAAATGAGAGATTGATTCAAAGTTCAAAACCATTGAAACTTTCAATATTTTTTGACTTACTTTGTATCAACTTCTTCGATGGTGATTGCTATCAAAAGATAGACTTCATCAAGGTTTTCTAAAATGATTTTAAAATAGTTTTAAAAAACTATTTTGTACAATAGACTATGGGATAGATGTACATGATTTGTATATTAGCTTTCTTCATGATTCATCATTATCATTTAATGAGTTCTAAGTTCAATATGATGTACTAAATAAGCACATGAACTTAACTCATTTTCTAGCATATCACATGTGTCTAAGGTGTATGAAAACACACACAAGTCAATTTAATGTTATTGTGAGATGTGGATTTAAGTTCATAGGGATTCATACATTTTCTAGGCAGCTCTATTTGATTCCCTTATACTTGGGACTTCAAATCATGTCATTTTGCTTTAAATCAATTTGATGAACCAAAAATAAAGATGATTATGACATGTAAGATAATATAAATAAAGCATGTGCCAATAATCATGATGTCATGATATAAAGATATAATATAAATACAAGAATCACATTAAAATCAACCCTAAGCATTATTATGACATTTAAAATGATTAAATAAAATATGATATCATGACATGACATAATAGAAATACATGAACATACATATCAACACATATAATAAGTACACATCACACAGAATCACAACCAAATAATAGAAGATAAATGACACACAATTTTGTAAAATAAAATATTTCATTTATCTTAAAGTCATTCCTACAAGTGAAAGACAGATGTCCAGACTCTCAACCTCACTATGAAAATAAAAGAAAAATACATAAATATAGTCCTAACTACCATCCACTAGAATCATCTGTTGGTGGTGGTGGAGGAGGTGGAGGCTGCTGACTCAGCATCTAGCTCTGCATCATCTCGAACATCTCGAGCTGACGCTGCTCTATTCGACTCAGCTACTGAGTCACCGAGGACACCTGGTAGGCAATGGAGGACTGCTCTAAGCTGAGCTCCTCCAATTGTGTGTCGACCTCCTCGTGAAAGTCCTCGAATTTGATCTCTAATCGTGCAAAGAACGCCGAGAGACCCTTAGCCAGTGCGGCTGGTAGCACAAGGTCATCTTGCTCCGTAACTCCCTCTCCATGCTCCGCAGTTGGCTCTCCATGCTCCCCAGCTAGCTGAACCAGCTCTGCCAACCACTCCATCAGGGAAGGTCCATAGCATGTTCGCATCCTAGCCAATGCGAAGTGCCTTAGGGTAATACGGTCGTAGGAGTCAAACAGTGGCCTCAAGGTCCCCCTGGAGATGTTTATGCCTCTAGACGTTAACCATGCAATGATGATACGACCAAAAGGCATATGGACCTTCCCTTGGACAGGGGACACAAAATGAACTATGCAATAAAAAATATTTAATGCCACATTGACATCTAGGTGATGCATCACATATATCAAAGATAAATGAGGAGGTCAAACCATGGCTTGACCCCTAGTCACTATAGGTAAGATGCATGCAACACTGACCTTATATAGGACATTATCTAGAGTTGAGAGGTCATTGATGGAAAATAAGTTTTGACCTAAACGACAAGGATAGTGAAAGAAATGTTGATGCATATGATCAAAAGTAATATAATCAAAAGGTGCAGGAGGTGTCGGATCTAGGGTAGGATAAAAACACAAAAGTGTCATCCGATGGTCGACACTCCAGAAATTCCCGTAGGATCTCCAAAGTAAAGTCCAAATTGTGTTTTGCAATGCAAGTCTGATATGTCGAACCATTCCTGACTTTCCTAAGATTGGAGTAAAACTCCTTAAGAAGCTCAATATTAACAGAATGCATGCAAACAATTAGTTTCACTAATTGCTAATGCATTATGATTTGAATGACATCTCCACAATAGGATCAACAAAAATGACTCATCTAAATAACATATAGCCATGGGCTGATACATTCAGGATGGAGCCTAGGATCCTTCACTAGGCTCTGCCCTATGTTTTTGTCTACATGAATGTAATAGATGCAATGAATGAACACAAAACGTGGTTAGATCAAGGCATTTTATAAGAAAAATGGTTAGGGTTTAGGGTTAGAGATGTTACTTAGGTGCCATTTGGATTAGAAGGTGTAGGAGCCAACCGGAGTATGCGAATGCTGGAGGAGAATGGTTGGAAATGATCTCTTGCACCTAGAACCCTAACTTGGGCGGAATCGACCCGAATAGAGAAGGAAAGAGCCTCTATTAGCCTAATATAAAGAAGGAATAGGGTAAAAACAAAGTTTTGCTTGAAGATCTAGGGCTTACCGGGGCTAAAGTCACCGGCAAAAAGTTGGATGGGAAGAAACGAGAGCGTCGAAAGCATCGGGAAGAAGAGAAATGCGTGAAGAAGCCGAACCGCTAGGGTTCGGGCTTATAAAATTACGGCGATCAGTCGACTATGCCGCCAAAGCAGTCGACTACTCGAGGTTCTGTGATCGGGTCACAACGCTAATAGTCAACTGCTCAACTTTATATGTCGAGCTACAGTAACGACAGTAGATTGATAGGAACTATCAGTTGAATGCTCAACTCTCTGTGTCGTGCTACAGTAACTTCAGTCGACTGATGTCTGATTATTTGACTGGAATTTTAAGGCTTTAATTTGTTCACCTAATTTTGTTTCATTTGGTATGCTTATTGCATGTGTATCGATTATATCAGTATTATGCTTGTATTTATGTATTTGTTAATATGTTTTAATATTTTTATTTTATTTTCACAAGCATTAATATCCAATGATTTTATTCCTAATATCTCACCCTTTTTAGATGTTGAAATACACAATCAAGGTGAACCATATATTCTTGTGAGATGCAATACATCATAAACACACCTTTCATGCAAATATATAATATGACATATGAAGTATGACAAGTGTATGACATATAAAGGTATATAATACCTAAGTGTTAGATCCAATTGCCATTTTCTAAAATTAAAGTATTTTTTGCCTTAAATCCAATTTATCCAAGTGTGCCAAAAATCTAAACTTGCACACCATGACCTTTAAACCTGATTGTGTCAATTTTGATCAATTTTCCATACTTCTCAAATTTATTGACATATCCTAAAATCCTTTAGAATTAAGTTTCAATTTCATTTCCAAAGTATCACATAACTTTGGAAATGCCCTAAAGTGCCAACTTTGCTATGGTTAGGTTAATTACCAATCCATTCAAGTTGACACCCCCTAACCCATTTACCGTGATGGAATCACGCTCCTAGGAACCCAATGCCTATTGAAGCTCCTTGGGTTTACTAGATACTCACTAGAGATATCTTTCCTTAGTATCTTCCTAATGACCCTCTTAGGCTTGAAAGTCTTGGTCATTTGATTCTTGTCAAAGTTAGCCTTAGAGGTAACTCCCCTTATAACCTTCTTAGTGATCTTCCTAGGTTTCTTTGAAATCTTAGTCACTAGACACACATCATGGTCAACTCTAAGGATGACCTCCCTTGTGACCTTGACTTTCCTAGACCTAGATTTGGTTCAATAATCAAATAAAACATTGTGATAGGTAGGCTTATCTACCTTGAACCTAGGCTTGTGACTCAAGTCTTTCTTGCCCATAGATGAGTCTTGCCTATTGACCCTTAGATTTTGTCCATTAGATCTTAGAATCATATTTTCCATCTTCTTAAGGGTTTTTTTCCATTTTCTCAAGCTTTAATCTCAAAGATTGATTTTCCAATTCTAATTGCCCAATTTTTGAATTTTCATTCATTCTTTGGGTATTGTTTTTTCTTTTGGAAATATGTCTACCCCTCTTAGGGTTAATGCCTAAATAGTTCTCTACCTTCTTAATAGTTTCCTTAGGTAGAGTAGCCTTATGGGTAGTAGTTCTAGAACTATCCTTAGTCTTAATTTCATATGATTTAGTGCTTAAGCAATAAAATTTATTGTTACTAGCATGTTTTTTATGATCATGAGCAATTGCAATAAAATTCCTAACATGCTTTTGATTTTTAATTAAAGAGGAAACATAATTAAAAGTTACCTTATGGTTTGACTTAGCTCCCCCTACATGTGTAGCTCCTTCCTTGCCCTTGGTTTGCTTCCTCCCCCTAGGGCATTGAGTCCTATAGTGCCCCTTTCGATGACATTTGAAGCATATTATATGCTCCTTGCTCTTAATTAATGGGGCTTCAACATCCTTTGACTTATCCTTGACTTTTGGTGTTGGTTGAGTCTTCTTGATTCGCTTTGGACACTTACTCTTGTAATGTTCATTTTCCCTACACTCAAAGCATACAATATGACTTTTATTTTTAATTAAAATGCTTAAGTTACCCAGGCCGGAAATGAAATTTTGAGCTTGCTCTTCTTCTCTCCTGGAGGTGGATGGCTCACCTTCTTGCTCCGACATTAAGGACGGTCTTTCCTCCCTACAATTCTAGAAGTGGAGGCTTCCTCCAATTCTTCCACCTCTTCTTCTTCCTCGGATGTCAAACACCTCTCGACCTCTGAATCCTCACTCTCTTGAGAGGATGAGGTTGATTCTTCGGTCTCCTTGTCCAATTGAGCTGAAGATGGATCTTCATCCTTGGATTCTTCCTTATTGTCTTGGACCGATTGAGGCTTCTAATGAAATCTTGCCAACTTGCTCCATAGCTCTTTGGCATTCATGTAATCCTCTAGTTTGCACAAAATATCATTAGGTATCAAATTTTTTAAAAATTTTGTTACCTTAACTTCGATCTTGAATTTTTGTCGTTGCTCCTTGGTCAATTCCTTGAATTTAAGGGGTTCTCCCTTCTTGTCCATGGGAGGTTCAAATCCTTCTATGATAATGAACCAATTCTCTATGTCCATCATCAAAAATGTCTCCATTCTCGCCCTCCATGCCAGAAAGTATTCTCCATCGTATGGCGTACCCTAATCCATCCTTAGGTAGCTCCATCTCCTTTAGTGCATTTTCTCCTTAGCAGTTAGTCAGTAGAAGAGCTCCTAGCTTTGATACCAATTGTAGGAACATTGATGACGAGCTAGAGGGGGGTGAATAGCAGTTTTTCGTCGTCGCTTGGAATTCAATCGTGATCGTATCTATAATTCGTTAATATGTGCAGCGGAATATATAATAAAATATAAACTAAAGAACAAGACAATCACACACACAAGACAAGAATATAATGTGGTTCGGAACCTAAGGTTCATACTCCACAAGGTGAGCTCAAGTGAGCTCTAGTGATGCACACCACCACTAATAAACTCATTCTTGGAACAATCCAGAGGTGAAGAAATCTCTTACAAGTGATTACAAAAGTAATACAACAATAAGAATAAGATACAAACAATTACACTAAGCAAATGAATACAAGTAAAGAAAAATACATTACAAATGTGAGCTTTGAATGTTTGATCTTTGGTTGCTTTTGAAATGCCTTGAAGGTATGGAATGCAGAAGCAATTTCCCTTCAAATTTCTCAAGAAATGCTAGCCAAAATCCTCCTTTTCGTGCTCATTATAAAGCTGCAACTCAAGCTGATTTTCACCTAATAGTCGACAGCCATAAGACACCATTCGACTGCCCTTGTAGCCGTTGTCTCACAACGACTCAATCCATGATGGAAAAACTTCAACGGATACATTAGCAGTCGACTACCCTTACCAGCAGTCGACTACTGGCCCAACAGTCGACTGATCAATCGACTACCAAAGCTTTTGTGCTCGTGTCCACTTAAAATAATCAATTGTCCTTCATGGCAGTCGACTACTGTGGACCAGTCGACTACTAAACTCTAGCAGTCGACTTCTAGACTATAGAACAACAATCGAGCATTAGTCGGCTCCTACTAATCGATTGCTCGTAACTCCAATCGACTGATCCAAGTTGATTAGGCTGACAAGTGTCAAACATTCGGCTAGTCGACTGATTCATAACCTCAGTCGACTGATAAACTTTGAACATGTGGTTTAACTCAAATATGATCTCTTCATACTTGATAGACTACCCTTATCCTAGACCTAGGCGTTCTAGCCACCTCCATCAACTTCATGCCTATCCGATCCCTCCAAGTCATCCATGACTTTTTCATACATACGTTAGCTTTCAGGTACTTCCATCGGCTATTGTCATGCTAAAACGAGTCTACTTTGCCAAGGTACATTTAGATTTACGCTGCCAAGACACACGCTTGGACTTTACGCCGCCAAACATTGAACTTATGCTGCCAAGACTACAACTTGGACTTTACGCTGCCAATATCACACACTTGGACTTCCCTTGCCAACTCCATGTTGAACTTTCCAATTATCAAGACTCATGCTTGGACTTTTCAATTGTCAAGTATCCATGACTTGGACTTTACCATTGCTAAGACTCATGCTTAGACTTTCCATGCCAAGTACTCAAGACTTGGACTTTCCATGACAATCACATTGTCATACATTTTGTCGAACATCAAAATACTGCTCGAGTCAAACTCGAGTCCTCTCCATCGTGACCTAGGCCGATTGCACCAACAGTCTGACTATCGTCCTTGACCCCTCGACTCTCGAGCCACTACAAGAAAAGTGAAAAATAACGATGAAATATTAGCGACGAATGATTAATTCGTCGCTAAAACTTATACTTTACAACGAATTTCTTTATCGTCACAAATAATGATATATTAGCGATGAAAATTTAAATTTTCGTCGCTAATATAATATATATATTTACGACGATATGAACATATTCATTGTAAAATGATACTTAGCGAATGAATAAATAAATATTCATCATAAATAACTTAACGATGACCAATTAAACTTCGTCGTAAAATATTCAGTCGAGCCGACAGTTGAGTAAACTTGATTCAGCGGCTGACCAAATGGCTGGCAGTCAAGTTGTCAATCCCGCCAGTCGATTGATTATTAGCGATGAAATATAAATATTTCATCACAAATAGTCAGTGAAGCTGCAAGTCAAGTTAACTTGATTTTGTGGTCGGCCAAATGTCTAGCAGTCGACTGATTATTAGCGATGACATATTTAAATTTCGTCGCAAAATATTCAGTTGAGCTGCCAGTCGAGTTAAGTCGATTATGTGGCCGGCTAAATGACTGCCAGTCGAGTCGTCAATCCCACCAGTCGACTGATGACCAAATATTAGCGATGAAAGTGTAAAAATCCATCACTAAAGTAATAAATATTAGCGACGAATATTGTTAATTCGTCGCTAATCTCCATGAAAAAACCCTCGCCCGTGCCGATTCCTCCATTTTCTTGACGCAACTTCCTCTTCCAACAATTCTCCTGCTCTCCGATGATTCTCCGACGATAAGCTCAACACGAATCTTCCTTCATCTCCATGCTCCAGCTCCAACTTCTCCGTCCTCCGGCTTCTCTTCTCCGGCGCGTGCGAGATCTCCGACACGTGTGACTTCTCTTCTCCGACGCGTGCAAGGACTCCTCTCTTCCCGCGATTCTCTGGCTCCGACAGCAGCTCCGACGCCTTCTTCTCGGCGCCATCTCAAGCTCATCCTTCGACACGAAGACTTAGGTTTATCCAAATTCTTCCTTCACAGCTTTACAATAAATTTAGGGTTTTTTTATATTGTTATTATGATTAGATGATAAATTTAGGGTTTTGTTATACTCAAACGATGAATTTAGGGTTTTGTTAGGGTTTAAGGTTATTGTAGATTATATATACGGTTGTTAGAGTTTTGTTAGTGATTAGACGATGAATTTAGGGTTTTGTTAGGATTATTTTGCGATTAGAGGATAAGTTTATGACTTTCTGATTTTTAGATTATAATGTTTGATAATAAATATAGGGTTATAATGCAAATTGTAAGTTATGTTGTGTGAGGTTTAAATTATAAATTGTGTGATTATTTTTTATGTGATAACTAAATTTGAGTTGGTAAATTCCTTTTATTGAAAATTAACATCAAAATTATTATATATATATTTAACCAGGGTTTAAGAATATGGATAAAAGTTAGATAATGATTCAGAATCGGATTAGTCCTGAATATATCAATGGGTTGAATTAGTTTATAAATATTGCAGAGAATTACATGATCAATTTGAATTTATCAAAAATTCATTGTCCATGTCGATGGTGTGGCAATTTATTTCAGTATGAATTAGATTATGTGCGAGAACATCTTTATAGGTGGGGTTTCGATAGATTATATAAAGTCTGGAACTTTCATGGAGAAGCTTCTACATCATCCGATAGTATAAATATTGTCAATCAAGATGAGAATAATTTTGATGTTGAAGTAGATGATTTTGAAGACGATTTTGAAGACATGTTTACTAATTTACATAATGTAGAAAATATAACCAACGACGAGCCTCAATCAGATGATATAAATGTAAACACAAATGCAAATGATTATAGACGAAGTTATATTTCAATGTTGAAAGAAACACAAAAAGAACTCTATCCCAATTGTACTAAATTTTCGGTTTTCAATTTTGTGGTGAAGTTAATGCATGTGAAGGTGTTAAATGGCTGGAGCAATAAATCTTTTGATATGCTACTTCAGTTATTGCAAGAGCCATTTTCTAAACCGAATGCGATATCATACTCTTATTATGAAGCCAAAAAATAATTAAAAGAGTTAGGATTGACATATGAGAAAATACATATTTGTAAGAATGATTGTATATTATTTTGAGAAGAGCATGAGAATAAAGATGCATATCCAATATGCAAGGAGACCAGATACGAGTACGAAGGTATGAATAAGAAAAAGAATCCTCACAAAATTCTTCGATATTTTCCTCTGAAATCGAGACTTAAAAAGTTGTTTATTTCGAAGCATACAACCAAAGAGATGAGATGATATAAAAAAAGCGAGTTGAAACAGATAGTGTATTAAGACACCCAGCTGATAGTGAAGCTTAGAAAGAATTTGTCAATGCACATGAAATATTTACAGGTAATCCACAAAATATTTACTTAGGGTTGGCTACTAATGGGTTTAATCCATTTGGAAATATGTCAAATGCTTATAGTATGTGGCCTGTTATACTTGTGAATTATAATTTGCCACCATGAAAAATGATGAAGCCACCATATATGATTATGTCTCTTTTAATTCATATGCCTAAATCACCTGGCAAAGAGATAGATGTATACCTATGACCTCTGATAAACGAACTGAAGGAGCTTTGGGATGACGGAGTGGAAGCATATGATGCATCAACTAAACAAGTATTTCAATTACATGTTATGATGTGGACCATTTATGACTTTCCAACATATGGAACAATTTCTGGATAGAGCTCAAAGGGCTATAAGGCATGTCCAGTATGTCTGAATGAAACTAAATCTCAAGAATTAAGGAGTAAAATATACTACACATGTCATCGTCGATTCTTGGATGTGCACCATCCATGGCGTAGAAATAATGATTTCAATGGAAATGTTGGAAAAGAAGGGTCACCACGATTAATGAATGGATATGAGATTTTAGCGCAGTTAGATGCGTTGCCCCAAGTGACATTCAGTAAACATCCTTTATTCAGTAAAAAACGACAACGATCTTCGAATGATACAAATTGGGTAAAGAAGTTTATATTTTTTGAGTTACCATATTTGTCAGGTTTAAAGTTGAGACACAATTTAGATATGATGCATATTGAAAAGAATGTGTGTGATGCTTTAATTGACACATTATTAAATATAGATAGAAAGTCAAAGGACACTCTCAAAGCAAGATTAGACTTGCAAGATATGGGGATAAGGAGTGAGTTGCATTTACAGCCGGAAGGAGACAAATTCAAGAAGTCGTATACAAGTTACACATTGACATTGGAAGAAAGATGTAAATTTTGTCAATTTTTGAAATCAATTAAGTTTCCAGATAGTTATGCTGCTAATATATCTAGACATGTGAATGAGAATGAATGAAAGATATATGGACTAAAATCATATGATTGTCATGTATTATTGCAAAGAATACTTCCAGTTGTTGTACGTAAATTTTTCTCAAAGGACATATGTAGGTCACTGATTGAACTATGTGATTTCTTCAAAAAGATGACTCAAGATCTTTACACACAGCGGACATATGTAAAATAGAGGAGCAAATAGTCCTAATATTGTGTAAGATGGAACGGATATTTTCTTTGACATTTTTTGACATTGTGGTCCATTTGACAGTCCATTTACCTCGTGAAGCTATGTTGGCTAGGCCAGTTTCATCACGATGGATGTATCCCTTTGAGCGATATTTGGGAAGACTAAAAAAATATGTTTGTAATAAAGCACGACCTGAAGGATCTATTGTAAAGGGGTATATTGTAAATGAGGTCTTGACTTTCAGTTCATTATATATGAGTCAGATTGAGACAAGTTTTTCTAGTCCATAATGGAATAAAGATGTCCAACCATCAAAATGCAAATTAAGTGTTTTCTCACAGAAAATAAGAGTCTTTGGCAACCAACAAAGTCTAAAATTGCCATTGTCATTGTTTAAGAAAGCACATTGGTACATTCTGAACAATTATAAAGAAGTCGACCAATATCGAAAGTAAGTGTTTACATTAAGTTATTACTTTAATTCTATTTCATTCATAGAGTTTAAATTGATTAAGTTTTATACAGTGAGCATCTACAACTTGTGTCCCAAAAGATTCATAATGATCAAGTGATGCAAAATCACGAGCGAAATTTCCTACTATGGTTTAGGGATAAAATTGTAACGCTAAAAATTTTAACAAATTCAGACATCATAGATGAGTTGCATTATTTAGCAATGGGACATGATGCTGAAGTTCAACTATATGATGCATGCATAGTAAATGAGATTCGATATCATACGACGTCCCGTGATTCATGCAGAACTAATCAGAATAGTGGGGTCAGTGTATTATCCTCTGACGATGGGGATAATTTGGATTTTTTTTGGTGTGTTGAAGGATATGGTCCAAATATTTTACTCTTTCAAATATAAAGTTCAATTATTTTGGTATGAATGGTTCCAATGTAACCCAAAAACAATCGTTGGTGGAAGAGTATGATCTCACGTGTATTGACACTTCTAAAATATGGTATGATGATATGACTCATCCATTTTGGCAAACCAAGCAAATCAAGTGTATTATTTGAATGATATCAAATATGGAGGTCATTGGAAGGTCGTGCAAAGGGTTCACCATTGTGATATATTCGAAGTAACTGAAGTTGATGAAGTATTTGAAGATTTTGAGGGTGGTAATATCTTGATTATGGAGTCAAATCAAGAGATTTCATCCAATGATTCAACTTCAATAGTTGGTGAAGACTTAGCAATAATTCAACTTTGTCAATTAGATGTTGAGCATCACCAAATTAATATGGCAAATGCACAAGTGGATCTAGATATGGACGCTCAAAATAATCATATTGTCGATGGGAAAAATAGTGAAATTGACAGTGAGACGGATGATTATTTATCCTTTTCAGATGATGATAGTAATTAGATGTATTTACATGGCATTTATATTGTTCTTCATTTATATTTCATGTATTTAATATAATCTTTTATTATACGTCGATTTGTATATAATGTTTATGTCACAACTATGCAGCCTAAGAGAATTGAGCACCCCCAGTTGTGCCTACGCGTGATAATGACAGTGCTCCTGCTCCTACTGGTTAGTTATGTGGTTTTAAGTATGTATATTTTGTTTCCTATATATTCAACTTGTTAATTGTTAACATTCTTTGATTTACAGTTCATCCGGCACGTAGAGAGATACGAAGCACACACTCCGATCAACTCTGACGGAAAATCGAGGAACGGGGTAGATTACCTATTACATTTCATAAGAGCGATGGTCACCCTATCGGGACCAATGCAGCAACTTTTATGACAGAATTAGGTCTATCAATTAAGAAGTTCGTTCTCCTACAAGCTAAGAGTTGAAAGCATATTCTCGCAGATAATAAATAGATGATATATGATCGATTATCTGTAAGTATGAGTATTTTGCTATTTAAAGAATCAACCATCATTCGTTATTAAAATTCAATATTGGTATTTTTTTAGGCTACTTTCAATATTAGTTTTGTCGAGGAGGTAACGTCAGTAAGGAAGGAGACCGACGGATTAATGAGTGCAAGGTAAGAGAGAATCGAAATAAAATACACACTCATTATAAGAGTCTACTGCATCTTTCCCCCACCGAGCGGCGACATCATATGCCGAGCGAGTTTTGTGAGACGCAAGAAGATTGGAACTATATGTGCGATCTGTTTGAATCAGAGAAATTTCAAATAACTCAATCTTTACCAATTATCTGAGTTATATATAAATTAAAATATGTGCAACTCATGTTTTAAGTTTTATCTTAACAAATTTTGATATTGTAGACCCAATCGACAATAAATGCCCAAAATCAAGCACAATTACCATTTACCCATCGAGGTGGCTCAAAATCATTCATCCAGTACAGTTACAACGTTGTAAGTACAAATTTTATAGGTACAGTATATTAGTTGGTATTTTTAATATTAACACATTATAATATTTTTCAAACCGATCAGTCTCAAAGAAAAGATCGAATTACTGTCTTTAATACAACCCACTGTACCTCGTCAAAAGGATGGAGTAGGGAGAGAGCCGAAGCTGCATACATAAGATATAATCCATAAAATTTAGTAAAGTTATTTTTAAATATTAGTAATTCTTTAAAAACATATTGATAATGTGTTTTATTATTCTTAGGGTGAAATGGTGAGATTGCGAGATGAACACATCCAGTCACAAGAAATTGGAGATGACATCGATGCAGTTCAGATTGCAGATCAGGTGTGTGATCAAGTACTCGATTTTTGCTCTGGATATGTTAGAGGACTTGGAAGTGGGTCAAAATCAGTTAGATCCACTTCTTCAGATGTTAGCTCCTCCAGAACAACTAACGCATCACTACGTGAACAACTTCAGTCCACCCAAGAGGAGCTAGCAAACACTCAAGCTCGATTAGCTAGCACCCAAGATGAGTTGACATCAATGAGATCAAGAGAAGATATGTTCGAAGCAATTCTAAATCGGCTTGCACCTGAAGCATTACAATCATTGGCGCATGAGTCATCTTCAGCTCCACCTCCTCCTCCACCTTAGAGTTTGTGAACATTTATATTTTGAGCTAATGAAATTGTGCTCGATTTGAATGTGTTTGCATTTTAATACTATGAATTTGTGAAAATGGATGTTTTGGACTTTAAATTTGATGTTATGTTAGTTGTTTTTAAATGTATATATTGGTTTTATTATTTTAGTTGTATGTTGTTAAGTTAAATTGTGTGGTTGATATTGTATTATAGGATTTCGAATACAAATAAAATAAATTTTGGAAATATGTATTTTCATGGTTAGCGACAATTTTTTAATATTTTGTCGCTAATAGTCGATATACGGCTTCAGGATTTTGAGGGTTAGTGACGAAACTATAAATTTCGTCGCTAAATTTGAAGTATCAATCCAGTCGCCAGTCGACGCGTTCGACTAGTGTAGGACTTTAGTGATGAAATTTATACATATCATCGCAAAAGTATCTCCAGTCGAGGCGCCAGTTGAGGTGCTCCCGCTTCTGTGGTTGGCCAAAAATAGATGTTAGCGACGAAATTTATTAATATCGTTGCAAAAGTATCTCCAGTCAAGGCGCCAGTCGAAAGGCTCCCACTTCTGTGGCTGGCTAAAAAATAGATTTTAGCGACGAAATAAGGTGTTTTCATCGTTAACTACCAGTCAAGTCGATAGTCGAGTTGCAAGCGACTGATGTTTAGCGATAATTATTTATATTTCATCGCTAATATCGATGATTTTTCTATTTTTCGGTGTCGAGAATTTGCGATGAAATCTTTATTTTTGGCGACGTTTCTATTTCCGTCGGTAATATTAACGACAAAAATATTTTAATTCATCGCTAACTTGTCTTAGCGACATGCTTATTACGACGACTCTAGCGATGAAAGGTTTTTGTCGTAAAATATATTTAGCAGCGAATATTTGGTATTAGCGACGAAAATAATTCATCGCTAATTTCCCTTTTTCTGTAGTGAGTTGTCCAATATCCTTCCGGCTATTTTCGACGATCGACAATCCTCTAGATATCCACTGTTCCGTGACTTCCATAATTCCAACTGGTGGTTAGTTTTATTATTTACTATTTGGATTTATTGTTTTAGGATTTAATGAATTACATGATCACATGAATATTAAAACTTGTAAGATTTAGAGTTTCATTATAATTCTAAATTGATATATATATATATATATATATGTATATATATATATATATTTGTTTAGTTGTCAAAGGAAAATCCTCAAATATAAATGTGAATAATAGTTGTTCAATCTCACGATCTAGACCTTTAGTGGGTAACAGGGAAAAATTAAGCAAACAAAGAACAATAAAACCAAGAAGTGAAGTATGTGATCATTTTACGAAGTTTACTAATGTTGCTAATGAGATTAAAGTCAAATGCAAATATTATGATAAGGAGTTTTTTCCCTATCCATACAAGAATAGAACAATAAGTTTGAAATCTCATATGACCTTGTGCAAAAAATATCCTCATGTTATTGAAACAAATTAAACACAATTGAGTTTTCAAATAGGTGCAAGACAGGATGAGGGATCTCTCATTTCATGAAAATTTGATCAGGGTGTATCTAAAAAAGCATTAGCTAGAATGATTATAATGGATGAATCACTTTTTAAATTTGTAGAAGGAGAAGAGTTTAAAGCATTTATGGTTATGGTATGTCCAAAGTATAGAATTCCTTTGAGATGGACAGTAGCATGTGATTGTGTAGAATTATATACAATTGAAAAGTAAAAATTGAAAAGTCGATTGCTTGATTTAACATAAAGAATTTCTTTGACTACTGATATATGGACATCAATTCAAAAATCAACTATATATGTTTGACTGCTAATTTTATCGATAAAGATTAGAAGTTGCATAAAGAATTTTGAATTTTTGTCTAATTATAAGTCATAAAGGCGAGACAACAGTTTAGCTAATGAAAATTACTTGAGAGGTTAGGGAATTAATAGAATTTTCACTATTACTTTTGATAATGCAAGTTCAACCCCCCTTTAGATTAAGCAAGTTCAAAGAATTCATAGAAATCGAAAAAATTGAAAGAAAAAATCATTATGTTTGAATGTACTAACCAGAGGAATTCAATTTATTTGATGTTAAATGTAGCTGAAAAATTTGAAAGAGCTTTTGATATGTTTGTTGAACAAAACTCATGTTTTAGAATATATCTTCAATATAATGATTGGGATGTTATTGTGAATTATAATGGAGATATGATACTTGGATTAGACGGGTTACCGCAAATAGAATTATAGACTTTTGATGGGAAGCCAACAAGTGCTGATTGGAATAATGTTAGACTTTTTGTATCTCTATTACAAATTTTTTATGAGTTAACATTAAAAGTTTCAAGAACCTTATATGTCACTTCTAATACTTTTGCATATAAAATCAATTCTATTCATTCCATATTAAAGAAGTGGCAAGAAAGTGATTAACATGATGTATGTTCAATATAATTAAGAATGAAAATTAAATTTAACAAGTATTGAGGAGATCCAGAGAAGATGAATAAGTTATTTTATATCGCAGTGATACTTGATCCAAGACATAGATTAGATTTTGTGGAATTTATATTAATTTAATTATATGGAGATGAAAAAAATGCAAGAGTAGGAAAGAATATAAAGGAGATTTTATTTGCTTTGTGCAAAGATTATAAGGAGAAAATGGAGCCTCAGAGTTAGAGTAGCACCTTAAAAATTTCAATTATTTCAGAATTAGGTGATAGCGACATTGTACCTAAAAATGTAAGTCAAATAGATTTGAAAAGACAATCAATCTTTGCAAAGTATAAGAAATAAAATACACACATTTTTGGTGATGGCAATATGTCAAAATTAAATAAGTATCTTAATTAAATAGTTGAAAAATATTGTGAGACTTTTGATATTTTGGGATGGTAGAACTAAAATTGTCATAAATTTCTATAATTGTTCAAATTGCTCATGATGTGTTAGTTATTCCAATATCAACAATTACTTCAGAATTCACTTTCAGTACTGATGGTCAGGTATTTGATTGTTTTGGGAGTTCATTGACTCCTAGAGTGGTAGAAAGTCTAATTTGTATCCAAGATTATCTTCGATTAAATTTGGAGCCAATTAATATCGAATAAATTTTAGAAGATATAGAAAAACTTGAAAGCGGTACACCTTATTTAAAAAAAATTATAGTTAGTTGTTTGTTTATAATTAAAAATGTATAGAGTATTAATTTATTTGACTTGTATCATATTATAATTTTTTGTAAGAGTTCTCAAAAATAATAATGGATTCATATTTTTCAACAATACCAATTCATATGTAATTACCCTTTTCATGGTATATTTCAAATATTTTAATTTAGTTATGTCACGCCCCGATGGAGTCCCCGCGAGACGAAAATCCGGCAGTATCTCCCCTGTACGGGTGACAACACCAATTTCCATACAAGGCCTACACGACCACTATACATCGGTCAACACGACCAGAATCCAAACAATCCACGCAGATAATAAAAATAGGCCTCTGGCCATCAACCAAAATAGATAGATAACATCTATCACAACTATACTTACCCCTTCTGCCATCTGGGCAGGAATACTCAACCAACACCCAATCCAGAACAATACTCCGAATAGAGGTCCATAAGGACACCAAAAATCCACGAGTACATAATCCAACTCCAGTCCTAAACATATCTTCTAATAAAAATCCAAATCCGTAAAACAAATAACCAAATAAAAACTTCCACGACGAAGGGGTTTGGCAGTTGGACTCCCCTGACAGCTTCATCCTGAAATAGATATAAATCAACGGGGTCAGTTCAAAGAACTCAGCGGGTATAGTCGATATGCAAGTAAGATATAGCTAACAATAAAAATCATGCCAGTACAGTCTCACATATAGGGTATGCAAGAAATAAATATAACAGGACTGTACTAACCTGAATCTCCTACCCTGATATAGGAGCATGTGCCTGACTAGAAGTAATAAAGTCCTCACCATATATATAAATATGTATCCTGTATGCATGACAATCATATGCACATCCAAGGCAGCAATAAATATGCAGCAAACACAATACAAATGATATCCATGCAAAATGCATGTCGTGCCAATGACATGGTCACCCCTGACGTCAGTCAGCCGCCTCACACGCGATGGTGAAGCCGAGTGGGTAGGGCTATGACAACTGTGCACTCTGCCATCACTGCTCCTGAGTGACCGAGTGGACAGGATGTTGTCGGAGTACACCTATCCTCCTGCCCCAAACATAGTGGGGGAGCTAAGCTCTCATCTCCCGGTGTCATAGACCAGAGGAGGGATCCCTGCCCGCTACCACGCTGCCTCATCGCTACCCATGAGCGGACCAGCGGAGCCTGACAGAGCAACTGCACACACCCTCCTGATGTACCACTAACCCATGAGTGGCAGTGTGTGCAGGCCATGTAACTGGCTGTGGGCTCAACAATAATGAAACCCCGTCCAGCCAGCATGCAATCATGCAAAAATGATGCATGATACTAAAGCATGTAAATCCTACTCAAAATACCTATCCGAATAATATGTACAACCAATATGTGCATATCCATAATCCAAGTAACTATGATCCAAATAAAATTGGGAAGATATAATCATAACCTATCATATGCATGTATCTAGTAGGCACAGAAAACATACTAGGCATATAAACATGAAAATTATTGCAAGCTATCCTAAATAGCATATCAACATTGACTATATCTAAAAGATAAGTCAAAATACCCGCCTGCCAAATATCCGCAAAGAGAACCAGATCGTCACGACCGTGATCCTGCCTCGTGACCGAAACCTGCATAACGCATAACTATTATTAAGCACAAAATATCATTCATCGACAAATCGAATACATAATCGATTCCTTCCATAACCAATTAATCCAAAATAAATCCATCAAATCCAAGCACACGACAACGTGCTAAATACTACTATGTATCTCCAAGTAGACCCTCAACCCGTAGGTCATAAATTGTGATTAACTCCTCAATCCAAGAACATATCCTTGCAATTAATCTCACCATGATCAATACTCATCATATGAAAATATTATCCATCTCACAATAAATAATCGAATCGGATCCTACATCGACCTCATATCCGATCCACTAGATTGATTTAATTATCCTATTCAACCTAATCAATCCTCCATACATAATTACAGAACCGATCATAAATATAAATCCAACCTAACTCTAGGTGACATACACACGACTCAACCAATCCTTACCTCAAACTCGATCCAACACTTGGATCCCACAACTTGGCACCCACAATCCATTTACAACTATTAACAACCCATAATTACACCGATTTAGGGCTCTAACCAACCCTAATTGAAATCTCATCACAACACATCAAACCTCAAGCATCAATCTCATTACAAACATCCACAGCCTAACTAACCTCCAAACACCTAGTCGTGCATAGTCGGGATAGCCAGGTACAGCCGGCTCAAACTCCATAATCAACCCAAATCGACCATAAATCTGGTCCACAGCCTTTTATAACCTATGAACCACCCAAAACACCTTCTATAATCACTCCCCTCCTTCACAACCGGGCAACAACTCTAAAATTAGCCCATTTACAGCCGTTTACATCCCTAAACGGAACCTCACAGCCAACCCCATCTCTGTCCCTCCGTTCAACCTCACCCAAAATAGATCCACAACAACAATCCACCTGAACAGACTAAAGAAAAGAAAAACAAGATATATACCGAAACTTTGGAAGCTCCCCTCGGCGGTATCTCCTCGGTGCGGGACGATCACGGCGGCGGAGACTGGGCGGAGAACGGTCGATGTTGGCAAAGGAGGGCACTCGTCGTCTGTGGCCGAGGAGGCTAGCGTGCGTCGTCTGTGGCAGAGGAGGCCGGCGCGTATCTGTCTGTTTATGGCGGCCCGTGGGGAGGAAGGCGTCGGCGCGGCGATCAAGATCTTGAAGCGGCGAGAGCCGTCTGCGCACGATCCTGTTGCGCGGCTATGGTCGTGAGCCGAGAGCGTCAGAGTCGGGCGGCGGCGGCGGCAGAGGGCGGCCCGCAAGGCTCGAAGCGCGCGAAGAAGCGAGCATCGTCAGCGTTTGCGGAGGAACAGAGGCATCGACGAACACACAGAGGGCCATCGGGGTGGCGGTCAGATGCGAGAGGGGCGATGTCGGCGAAGGGAAGCACAGCGCGACCTTAGCGTCGGGCAGTCCAGGGAAGAAGAAACCGTCGCGTGAGGAAGAGGCGTCGGGCACAGCGAGGGGAAAGAAAAAGGAAATAGAAAATAGAAAAATCTATATTAATAACCTAGGTTAAATTTATCCTATTTACTCATCTAAACAGGCCCTTTAAAAGCCTGTTTTTCCTATCCCCGTAATTATCTCGTACGACCTCCGTTTAAATCCAGAAAAATTTCAGAAAAATTCCTAAAAATCCCAAAAAATCCGAAAAAATTTCTAGGATTATTTTCTTAAATTTTTGGCCATTAAATTTAGTATTTAAATTTTCCGTATTTAACATTCTCCCCCACTAATAAAAATTTGGTTCCCAAATTTCCTACTCGTATATTAGTACGAGATGTCCCAACAACCATCTCAAGCATTTGGAGATAAGTCGCACCTCAAGTGACCAAGTGGGGTTATTGATATCCCTTAAAATCAAATCACACCTGCTTCTAGCAGTCCTTCCAAAGTATGAATAGTATCTTCATATCGACCACCCTATCATAAGTACATAGTTGTACCAGAGTGGAACTCGATATCTGTGACCTGTTAAAGACTATGTCATAATCCTAAAGTAAATCCTGAATCGCTATCGCATACGATACTCACAGATACTCCATGAACTGGAAAATCTCCACAGTATAACCTATCCAGCGATCCAACAAACTCATCGTATGGATCGGAAGAAAATGAGCGGACTTAACCAATCATACTAAGTCCTTTTCGAATTCCAAATAATCTCCCAACACTGTCAATCATATTATGCTTTCACGTCCATCTCGGTACAGAACCTTGCTGATTATTTATATACCACCTTTACTAGTTGACACACTGAACACCAGACTTCCAAATCAACTATGTTCAGCATGTCGTTCCACCATGGAGAACGTTTCAATATTTACTACTTTCCGGATACAATCCTATACATCTGCAACATATAGAACCTATTGCAATCTTCAGCAATACTTATCAAAATATCATGACCAAGCCTCGTGGCTCTCGGAGTAATGCAAAAGGCACTATCTGCAGGCAACGACATGATACCACGACCGGGACTCGTAGTCAGTCAATATGTCAGGTAGCTAACTAGCCACAGACGACATACGAATTCAACTATCACTTACTCCGAACCGGTAGAGCAAGAGTACAACTCTATGGTAAATGCTCTCTATCATCCAAACAGGAATCTATCTGTTGTTCCTGAATCAATAGTAACTCTTCCTAAATTCGAATGCAACTATTCAACCCACTATTCTCCTCGGAAACGGAAAAATATTTTCTCTCAAAAGCAATCTGCTATCTAAAATCCATTCTATCGCACAGAACGGAAGGTGACTGAAAATCTTTACTGACTAGTCTCCCTAGTTGCAACTTTCCTTGTTCTAACAACTCTGTGCAGCTACCCAGTAGCTAGCTAAAACCTCATAAGCATCCATGCTCCTCGCCTATACAAAACAACATAATCACTGCTACATCCACGTCATATATATGACAACCCATCTCGTAGTTCCTCATTTGACGTAAACATGGGATACGTCTTGATCAACTACATCAGAAACGCTCCATTCTCTGAAACATTGCATCCGCATACAACACCCTTCCTTCCACCCGAGAATGATCAAACAACACTGTGTAAAAGTCAACCATCGTCTGAGCCCTGAAACTAGTTTCACAAGCTTCAGACCAAGTAAATTTCATCATCAATCAGCGGTGTAATACTGCTAGAGCATCATATCCATATCTATGGTAATAATCAAATCAATACCAGAAAACCATCATCTACGGTGGCCGAGTGCTCAACTCCAACTACCACCATCACAAATGATCCAATTGTGTCCAGAATACATGATTTCCCAAATCCATTTGGAGATAAGTCGCACCTCAAGTGACCAAGTGGGGTTATTGATATCCCTTAAAATCAAATCACACCTGCTTCTAGCAGTCCTTCCAAAGTATGAATAGTATCTTCATATCGACCACCCTATCATAAGTACATAGTTGTACCAGAGTGGAACTCGATATCTGTGACCTGTTAAAGACTATGTCATAATCCTAAAGTAAATCCTGAATCGCTATCGCATACGATACTCACAGATACTCCATGAACTGGAAAATCTCCACAGTATAACCTATCCAGCGATCCAACAAACTCATCGTATGGATCGGAAGAAAATGAGCGGACTTAACCAATCATACTAAGTCCTTTTCGAATTCCAAATAATCTCCCAACACTGTCAATCATATTATGCTTTCACGTCCATCTCGGTACAGAACCTTGCTGATTATTTATATACCACCTTTACTAGTTGACACTAATCAACACCGTGCATTTCCAAATCAACTATGTTCCACATGTCGCTCCACCATGGAGAACGCTTCAATATTTACTACTTTCCTGATACAATCCTATACATCCGCAACATATAGTAACCTATTGCAATCTTCAAAGAATACTTATCAAAATATCATGACCAAAGCCTCGTGGCTCTGAGTAATGCAAAAGGCACTATCCGCAGTAACGACATGATACCACGACCGGACTCGTAGTCACCAATATGTCGTGTAGCTAACTAGCCACGCATTTACATACAATTCCAACTATCACTTACTCCGAACCTAGAGCAAGAGTACAACTCTATGGTAAATGCTCTCTATCATCCAAACAGAATCTATCTGTTGTTCCCAATCAATAGTAACTCTTCCTAAATTCGAATGCAACTATTCAACCCACTATTCTCCTCGGAAACGGAAAAATATTTTCTCTCAAAAGCAATCTGCTATCTAAAATCCATTCTATCGCACAGAACGGAAGGTGACTGAAAATCTTTACTGACTAGTCTCCCTAGTTGCAACTTTCCTTGTTCTAACAACTCTGTGCAGCTACCCAGTAGCTAGCTAAAACCTCATAAGCATCCATGCTCCTCGCCTATACAAAACAACATAATCACTGCTACATCCACGTCATATATATGACAACCCATCTCGTAGTTCCTCATTTGACGTAAACATGGGATACGTCTTGATCAACTACATCAGAAACGCTCCATTCTCTGAAACATTGCATCCGCATACAACACCCTTCCTTCCACCCGAGAATGATCAAACAACACTGTGTAAAAGTCAACCATCGTCTGAGCCCTGAAACTAGTTTCACAAGCTTCAGACCAAGTAAATTTCATCATCAATCAGCGGTGTAATACTGCTAGAGCATCATATCCATATCTATGGTAATAATCAAATCAATACCAGAAAACCATCATCTACGGTGGCCGAGTGCTCAACTCCAACTACCACCATCACAAATGATCCAATTGTGTCCAGAATACATGATTTCCCAAATCCCTGGACGACTAAGTCGTCATAAGTCAAACAAGATAATCAACCCTCGTACAATTCATACCAAGTATGAAATTGTCACCACTATACACCTGCATCCTCTTTACTCTAGGTCGATGATATATCAATCATCCCTACAACTTTGATAATTGTATGACACTTTGTCACTACAATATCAACACACCAATCATAAATAAATCCTAGATTATACACAGGTGTTCTATAGTTGATCTAAATAGATCCTCAATCCACCATGAAGGATAATCATTTCCTTCTACCACTACCACATTCCATCATCGATAACCGATGTATAACCTCAAAGGTCCATCTCTCTTTGAACAATGAGTTCCAGAGCTTCTCAAGAAATAAAATACTAGGACAACAAATATCCCATCCAACACCTCCTTTAATTGGAACTTAGATTCTTCCAATTCCCATAATGTTAAGCAACACTGATACCAACTAAATTATCCCCTGAAAAATCATCTTTCCAACAAATACCTCTCAGCATCATCAACCTTGCCAACTTTGAAAGACCGATCGATGACGGTATCCAAGCAACTCGATTTGGCTTACAGCCAATTTAATGACATTGCTTTGAGTATATTACGAGTTTCAATAACCTTGTGCGCTTTACACTAGCCCTCAGCTAACGCACCATAAATACAAACATTTGGCTCGTAAAATATCATTACCTCAGTACCAAATAAAATATCACCCAGTAGGGGATCTTCGATATCAAAAACTATTTCCGAAATCATTCCGATCGCCTACTCTACTTGCCTATACAACGGCAAGCCTAGAAGTTCATCCAACACTATATCTGATTACTCTCGAATTATACAGGCATCCGAGAGACATTATTATACCATCATGTCACAATCATAATCTCCAAGTTAATATCCAGATATCCACATCATATCAACCAAGTTAACTATAGCTCAACTAAGTCAACTCTCCCACCATAATATAACATCTCCAACAATCAACCTCTAAACATCAAAAATCATTTTCATACCCCTCTGATAATCATCACAGTAATCATCTCAACATCTCACCTGTCGGTGGAAACACTATTAATCCACATGATTCAAATATAGAAATCCTTTTAATCCTATCTGTATATGTTTTAACCATAGATATCTGTAAACACCTGTATCTCTCAATATATCATCAAGTAAGGTAAACTTAGTAATACCTCAATGATCAATCCTTCAACCATCTACAATTCCTTTCGAGTAAAGATGCAAACTCATCCAAGTTATGCTCTTAACAAATTCCTTATTTCACAGTGACCTAGAATAAGAATTTGGTAACTGTATGAATCTAGATGTATACATCTCTTTCTATCATTTTCTTTAAGAACCAAACAACCAACCTCATATCTCCACAAGTACACAAACCACTTCTGATAGCCACATAAATTTGAGGAGAAAACTTAAATCCATATTCCTGTTTTCCGCTGGGAAATGAAGTGTTTCATCAATCTTTCATTCCCGAGACAGAGCCTTGATCACCACCAAAATAAACTAAAATTTCAACTAATCCCTCAATCACTCAAGAGATTGTAAACTTCCATCATCAACATCAAGTTACCATCTCTAACAACAGACATGATCAATATCAAGCATCAACATGGGAACGAAATAATGTCACGTGAATTCAGCTAGAAGATCACGTTCACGACTTCTACGGTTGCCTTATCAGAAGTGTATGTTATTAACACTAGACCGACTACACCATTACCTTGAGACACTTGCTGCAGTGTCATTTTCATCAATATGACTCACCCTAATGCCTCCCGATAGGAACTGATGGAAGATCCAACTATCCTAATCCAAATGTAAACCAATAAATCGTGGGTGATCAAAAACAACTCAATCACTATCTTGAGCCATTAAGTGGGGGTAAACTCTGCAAGTCTTACAAACTCTATAGTGAAACTCCATTAACTATTGATCACCTAACTTAAGGCTCAAGAATTCTCCAACAATGAGTCATACAAAATAACATGGGGAAATACTGTCTCTCGAAAACATCCTGAACCCATGATCCCGTAATGGGTTATTTCCTCAAATAAATTTCTTCTACATATTCCACCAAGTAACAACTTGATCATTACCATAGTAAGAAACTAACTCCACTCCCCCTATATAAATACCAGTTAGGTACTTAACAGTACCTTCAACGTTATTGATCTAAGCTCAAGCAGCTCAAGGATCAAAATCCCTATGGAACTTCGTAACTTAAACCTCCATTGTCTGGATCAACAATAGTATACACTCCTTGTCCATTACCCACCAGGGTAATAATCTGCCTAGCATAATTTGTGAAAATCCCTAACACTATAGTTCTTGATTTCCACAACCAATGTGACGACTTGACCCCTGCTTTCTGACTCGGTATCAGTCAGCCCTCAAAGGAAATTCACCTTTTCGACACAGGTTCAAGACTCACAGACTGAACAGATTGTTCATGTGGTCAACTCCATCCACGATTACCAATAGTGACCAATACACTAAATGTTATTTCCTGTTATCCACTAAACTCATAGCCAATCTAACCAGGAGTATAAACACTACGACAACTCCGGCTGGTCGCCTTGGTGGGCGACCCCTACTACGAGTCTGCACATGAGTCAAAACTCTATAGACCCTTCTGGCAACTCCTTAGCCAAAGATCTCACTGTCCTCTTGCGTGGTTACCCTGCACCACGTCTCGAAGCAAGAGCACGCTCACCTCATCTCATATATGTTAAATTATTATAGATATTACCAGAATAGATGTTACTAGAAGTAAAAATATATAAAAAATTTTAGCATACCTATTCACCGTAGGAGAGGTCCCATCGCCGCCAAAACCCCATATTGACCTCGTCAAAAATCCTCGAATTTTCGAAACATAATAATCGTCGGAAATCCATACCAATCCAAAATTTCCAGATTGCCTCGCAAAACCTGCCAAAACATGGCGAACTCCGAAAAATCCAAAAACCCCTAGGAACTCGAAAACCTAGGTGCTCTGATACCAAATAAATTGTCACGCCCCGATGGAGTCCTCGCCAGACGAAAATTCGGCAACATCTCCCCTGTACGGGTGACAACACCAATTTCCATACAAGGCCTACACGACCACTATACATCGGTCAACACGACCGAAATCCAAACAATCCACGCAGATAATAAAAATAGGCCTCTGGCCATCAACCAAAATAGATAGATAACATCTATCACAACTATACTTACCCCTTCTGCCATCTGGGCAGGAATACTCAACCAAAACCCAATCCAGAACAATACTCCGAATAGAGGTCCATAAGGACACCAAAAATCCACGAGTACATAATCCAACTCCAGTTCTAAACATATCTTCTAATAAAAATCCAAATCCGTAAAACAAATAAGCAAATAAAAACTTCCACGACGAAGGGGTTTGGCAGCTGGACTCTCCTGACAGCTTCATCCTGAAATAGATATAAATCAACGGGGTCAGTTCAAAGAACTCAGCGGGTATAGTCGATATGCAAGTAAGATATAGTTAACAATAAAAATCATGCCAGTACAGTCTCACATATAGGGTATGCAAGAAATAAATACAACAAGACTGTACTAACTTGAATCTCCTACCCTGATATAGGAGCATGTGCCTGACTAGAAGTAATAAAGTCCTCACCATATATATAAATATGTATCATGTATGCATGACAATCATATGCACATCCAAGGCAACAATAAATATGCAGTAAACACAATACAAATGCTATCCATGTAAAATGCATGTCGTGCCAATGACATGGTCACCTCTGACGTCAGTCAGCCGCCTCACATGCGATGGTGAAGCCGAGTGGGTAGGGCTATGACAACTATGCACTCTGCTATAACTGCTTTTGAGTGACCGAGTGGACAGGATGCTGTCGGAGTACACCTATCCTCCTGCCCCAAACATAGTGGGGGAGCTAAGCTCTCATCTCCCGGTGTCATAGACCAGAGGAGGGATCCCTGCCCGCTACCACGCTGCCTCATCGCTACCCATGAGCGGACCAATGAGCTCGACAGAGCAATCGCACACACCCTCCCGATGTACCACTCAGCCATGTAATCGGGCCGGGCTCAACAATAATGGAACTCCGTCCAGCCAGCATGCAATCATGCAAAAATGGTGCATGATACTAAAGCATGTAAATCCTACTCAAAATACCTATCCGAATAATATGTACAACCAATATGTACATATCCATAATCCAAGTAACTATGATCCAAATAAAACAGGGAAGATATAATCATAACCTATCATATGCATGTATCTAGTAGGCACAGAAAACATACTAGGCATATAAACATGAAAATTATTGCAAGCTATCCTAACTAGCATATCAACATTGACTATATCTAAAAGATAAGTCAAAATACCCATCTGCCAAATATCCGCAAAGAGAACCAGATCGTCATGACCGTGATCCTGCCTCGTGATCGAAACCTGAATAACGCATAACTATTATTAAGCACAAAATATCATTCACCGACAAATCGAATACATAATCGATTCCTTCCATAACCAATTAATCCAAAATAAATCCATCAAATCCAAGCACACGACAACGTGCTAAATACTACTATGTATCTCCAAGTAGACCCTCAACCCGTAGGTCATAAATTGTGATTAACTCTTCAATCCAAGAACATATCCTTGCAATTAATCTCACCATGATCAATACTCATCATATGAAAATATTATCCATCTCACAATAAATGATCGAATCGGATCCTACATCGACCTCATATCCGATCCACTAGATTGATTTAATTATCCTATTCAACCTAATCAATCCTCCATACATAATTACAGAATCGATCATAAATATAAATCCAACCTAACTCTAGTTGACATACACACGACTCAACCAATCCTTACCTTAAACTCGATCCAACACTTGGATCCCACAACTTGGCACCCACAATCCATTTACAACTATTAACAACCCATAATTACATCGATTTAGGGCTCTAACCAACCCTAATTGAAATCTCATCACAACACATCAAACCTCAAGCATCAATCTCATTACAAACATCCACAGCCTAACTAACCTCCAAACACCTAGTCGTGCATAGTCGGGATAGCCAGGCACAGCCGGCTCAAACTCCATAATCAGCCCAAATCGACCATAAATCTGGTCCACAACCTTTTACAACCTATGAACCACCCAAAACACCTTCTATAATCACTCCCCTCCTTCACAACCGGGCAACAACTCCAAAATTAGCCCATTTACAGCCGTTTACATCCCTAAACGGAACCTCACAGCCAACCCCATCTCTATCCCTCCGTTCAACCTCACCCAAAATAGATCCACAGCAACAATCCACCTGAACAGACTAAAGAAAAGAAAAACAAGATATATTGGTATCTCCTCGGTGCGGGCGATCCGGAGAATGGATGATCTTGTGAAGGAGTACTCGTCATCTGTGGCCGAGGAGGCTAGCGTGCGTCGTCTGTGGCAGAGGAGGCCGGCGGCGACTGTCTTGTGGCTGTGGCGACCGGCGCGCGCGGAGGAGAGGCGACGGGCGCGGCAGTCAAAGATGACGAGAACGGCAAGAGCCGTCTGCCGACACGATCCTGTTGCCGCGGCTATGGTCGGCGAGCCCGCAGAAGGTCGTCGGGGCAGCGGCGGCACTTGTGGAGGGACGACCGCAAGGCTCGAGCGCGAGGAAGGGCGAGCGCCGATGCTTGCGGAGGAAGAGGGGCGTCGGCGAACACACATAGGGCCATCGGGGCGGCGGTCAGATGCGAGAGGGGCGGCGCCGGCGAAGGGAAGCACAGGGCGACCTTGGCGTCGAGCAGCGAAGGGAAGAAGAAATCGTCACGTGAGGAAGAGGCGTCGGGCACGACGAGGGGAAAGAAAAAGGAAATAGAAAATAGAAAAATCTATATTAATAACCTAGGTTAAATTTATCCTATTTACTCATCTAAACAGACCCTTTAAAAGCTTATTTTCCCTATCCCCGTAATTATCTCGTACGACCTCCGTTTAAATCCAGAAAAATTCCGAAAAATTCCTAAAAATCCCGAAAAATCTGGAAAAATTTCTAGGATTATTTTCTTAAATTTTTTGCCATTAAATTTATTATTTAAATTTTCCATATTTAACAAGTTACAAGTGTATTTACTTTTTAATTATCTTGTTCAAGTGGTAATAATAAATTTTTTACTTCTTGATCATTATTCATCAGGATAAACACAACTATACAAGCGGTGAAGAAAACAAGTCTGAAGTCAATAAAGAGTGACGGGAAGGACTAAAGCTAAGGACTCAACTCTCAACTCTCAAATCACAACTCTCAAGATTCAAGGATATGTTGTATTCATTTTGACATATTGTATAACTTGATTACTTGAATGTAAAAATGTTAAAACTATATACTTGATTGCTTGAATGTTTTAAGTTTTAATGAGATGTTTTATATAGTTTGATGTATTGATATTTATTAAATTGTGTCTTATACTCTTGTTAATATGTATAATATATTTAATTTAAATAGTTATGTTATTGTGTAATATTGAATGTTTTAACTTTTAACGATGAAATTTAAGAATGCGTAAGAAAAGAAATTCTATAAATATAAGGGAGATATTTTATTTTTTTTAATTAATAAACAATATAAATGTAAGGTAACATATAATAGGTGATGGTGTCCTCTTCTTTGACCTGTTTAGATCTCTTCCTTCTTCTTCAAGAACTCCTTCTGAGTTCCTTGGATCCCTAAGCTAAGCATTAGATCTGTCACTTCACAAGAGAGAGTTAGGGGTGGGTCGGCTTCCTGGTGCGGCCCCTCCGACGCTCAAATTAGAAACAAAAGAATGGAGAAATAGAATGTAGAAGTGAGAAGATATCTTTGAGGTACCGAATAGCAAAGAGAAAAACCAACCCCCATCACATTCCACCTCTGCCCCTTTTATAGGAGATTTATCCCACCTCTTCTTGAAGTGAATTTGCTTTAATGGTGCCCTTGCCAACCTGTCAAGATATAACTGTTTCTCTCGCTCCTTTTCAAAATAGCTCTTGGTATGCTCCCCACGTGTCCCTTATTTTTCCTATCAATCATTAATCAAATGAATAAACAAATAAATAATATAATATTTCATGTCAATAATATTCTTTATTTAAGAAATCCCCCTTTCCTGTACCCAAAAATACTCGTATCCCCTTATATGCTTAATTTAGAAAACACTTAAGGTCTGCATGTACATCACTTAGGAAATCAATATACTGCTCGAGAAATACACTAATTGCTCAGGAAATATACTGACTACTCGAGAAACATACACACTACTCGAGAAACATACCCACTGCTCGGGGAATACATAGACTGATCGAAAAAATCTAACTCGCCAATGCGCTCTGAACTATCTGCACTTCTCTTCCTACTTGGCACGGGAAATACCTATATCACTCGAGAAACACACTAACTGCCCGAGAAATATATACATTACTCGGGAATTACATATATCAATCAGGAAATGTCTATACTGCTCTGTCAACACAACACTTAGCCCTACACAACTATTCTGCTCGCCCTTACTCAACTCAGGAATTACATATACAACTCGGGAATTACATACACTGCTTGAACAATTGCATTTATCAATCAGGAAAAATCTATGTTGCCATGTCAACACAACACTTTTCCCCCATCACAACTATTTTTCTCACCCTTACTCAGCTCGGGAATTACATATACTGCTCGAGAATTACATACACTGCTCGAGAATTATATATATTGATCAGGAAATTCCTACACTGCCTTGTCAATAGAACACCTAACTCTGAGCGTGACTAACTTGCTCACCCTTACTCAGCTCAGAAATTACATATGCTGCTCGAAAAACATACTAACTGATCGGGAATTACAAATATCAATCGGAAAACGCATATACTACCATGCCCATACAACACTTAGCTCTAAGCGTGACTAATCTGTTCATCCCTACTCAACTTGGAAATTACATATACTGTTCGAAAAACAAACTAACTGGTCAAAAATTACATATATCAACCGAGAAATACATATATTGTCCTACCAATACAATACTTAGTTCTGAGCGTGATTAATCTAGTCACCCTTACTCAACTTGAGAATTACATATATTTCTCGGGAAACACACTAACTGGTCAGGAATTACATATATCAACCGAAAAACGCATATACTGCCCTCCCAATACAACACTTAGTTCTGAGCGTGACTAATCTGCTCACCCCTACTTAACTCAAAAATTATATATATTGCTCAGGAAACACACTAGTTGGTAAAGAATTATATATATCAATCAAAAAACACATATACTGCCCTACCAATACCACACTTAGCTCTGAGCATGACTAATCTTCTCACCCCTACTCAACTTAAAAATTATATATACTGTCCGGGAATTATATATATATATCAACTGGGACAGGGATATTTTGTTCTATCCATAACTCTAAACACCACTACTCTGCTTGCCCCTTATACAGCTCGAGAAACATACTAACTAATCAACAACTAAGCTTGAAACCCTCTGAAAATATACTAAGTATGACCGAAAAATCCCGATCCCATCATAAGTCCCCCCTCTTTAATAAAACTGAAGAGCAAAGTCGAGTGAAGTTTTACAAGTAATACTCCAAAACTGCCTTCCCTGAGAAACAAAAAAATTTTTGCCTTCTGCCTTAGCCAAAAAACCTCACATCCATAAAAAGTTTCTCCTCCTTAGTAAAACTGAAGAGCGAAGTCAAGTGGAGTTTTACAAGTATGCAAAAGTTTTCATATTAAGCGTAGACCTTAAAACTATCATACTAGATGCAGGGCCTCAAACTGTCATACTAGGCACAGGACCTCCAATTGTCGTAATAGGCGCAGGGCCTCAAAAAAGTATGTTAGTGATTTACTTGCCATTATAGTCCTCGTGGGGGAATGTAATTACCTAATCCATAAGTTGTTATATTAGGCGTAAGAGCTTTGAGAAAATTTTACCTGTCATTATAGCTGACGTTATAGTCCCCATGAGAGAATGTAATTATCTAGCCCATAGGTTGTTATATTAGGCATAAGAGTCTTGATAAAATTTATCATCTTCTGATTTCTTGTCTTAGGCGTAAAAGCCTTTGATAAAATTACTAATCCCTGCAAAAGAAACCATTATTAAACTCTTAAACTTTTGCATTAGGCGTAAAAAAGCGTTAGAAAAAATTGCCTACTTCCTACAAAAAAAAAATCAAAATTCAAAACTTTTGTTGAAAGTTTAATTCTTTTATGTCTTGTATATCCATATGTTCTATTTTGCATGTTTCATGTATCTTTTGATTTTGTTCGCCAGTGTTTCAGGATACAAATAGGAAATTCTTTTGATCATGGATCCCTATTATCAGAGATTAGGAGACTTTCATTAGGCTTATGATTCAGGGATTAGTAGAACTGCCAGAGAACTCACCGCACCAGATGTTGCTTGCCAATTTTTTTGCATTCAGTTTCCTGAATTAAATGTGGATGTTGAACTCTTTGAAATTATATGTTTGCTTCTGAAATTCCATGGTTATGCTAGCGAAGATCCAATTAGGCATTTGCAAGAATTTCATATGGTATGCTCAGCAATGAAGCATTATGCTCAGAGTATTTCTATTCTCTTTATCAAACATGGCAAAGGATTGGATATATTATCTTCCTCCTGACTCTATTACATGTTGGAGTGAAATGAAGAAAGCATTTTTGGAAAAGTTTTTTCTGCATCCAGGACCATAACAATTCGGAAGAGCATTTGTGGTATTGAGCAAATGATAAGAGAGACTCTACATGAGTATTGGGAGAGATTCAAAAGGTTGTGTGCTAGTTGTTCCCATCATCAGATTAGCGATCACATGCTTATCTTGCACTTCTATAATGGACTATTTTCCATGGACAGATGTATGCTTGATGTAGCTAGTGGAGGGGCCCTAATCAACAAGACTCCTGCTCATGCTAGAGAACTTATTGAGGTTATGGCTGTAAATTCACAACATTCTTATCAATCCCTACCAACATTTCAAAGGTCATTGCTTGAGTTCCAAAATAACCCAATGCTTAACAGCCCACAGCAATCCTAGCAGATGCAAATACAAAGATTCATTCAGCCTTCTCAGAGACCATTTCTATGGATATCGTCGCGCTAGAGGAGATGGATTGTGGAGAACGTGATAGACAAGTTTATGATTCTGCTGCTCTACAAGACTCCGATATTTCTATGTGCTATGGTAGTGAAGTTGTGGATGATGTGAATGTTATTATTGATAAGAGTGTACATATTATTGTAGATGATATTGTTACTTCTTCTTGTGGTATTATTGTTGTTGCATATGATATTTTAGATGTAACAAATATTATTATTTATATTGAGGTTGATGATGTTGTAAATGAGACAGTGTCTGCAAACTTATTATGTTCAATTGTGCAACTACTTGATAAGCCTGACCAGAATTGCTCTAAAGATATCAAGCTAATTCATGTAGGAGTGATGAATAGCTAGAGACCCTAGAATGGACACTCCTACTATAGCCTAAGCCTCCAATATTTTTGCTCAACAAGGCCTCAACACCAAATACAACAATCTAGCTTCCAGACTGGTTGCTCCAAATAAATCGCCTCTAACCACTTGAGCTAATCTTCAAGGAGATGATAGCGAAAAGAGTGGAGATTGTCTTAGCTACGATTATTCTATTTCTAGGTTGGATTTTACACTGGAATCTTCTTTATCCACCTGGAAGAACCTTCAAGAAAATGATGATGAAGGGAGCTAGACTTGATGACATAGATCATATGAAGAAGGTGCTTACTTCCACTCGATCCACTCCACTCCCAGCCTGGCTGCTCTTGAACCACCTTTAACCACTAGGAGCTCAGGGGAGTATGTTCCTTTCTCTTTCTTTTGTTTTTCATTTTCTTGTTGTATATATGTTTGCTTGCTTTTACTTGTTTCCTTTTGCTTATTTGGTTTGCTTGCTTTGCCGTAGTTTTTCCAATAATTCCTTGCACGTCCTTCCGTAATGCTTTGAGAATTGTTAAAGCATGATTAAGTTTGACTATCGAGTTTTGGATTCATTGGTTATGATTGATTACATTGCTTATGTGTAGTCATTTGTTATGGTGATGGACTCTACCTTGATAGATTAAGCTTGATATTCTTATTCACCTAGTGAGGTTTATTGTCATGTTTATCTTTTATCCTCTTGTGTGTGATAACACTTATGAAACTTGACACTCTAGAACTTGCTTTGATTTTTTTTGAAATTACCATAATATAAGCTTGCATAAATATGATGGAGGCAATTTCTCTTGTTATTTCTTTTGATATCTCCCCTTTCCTTTGTCATTATTATTAGTCATACATTCGACCCAATACTTTCATGGTATTGTAGTTTCCTTGATATATCTTCTGATTGTCATTATATTGTTACTTTCACATCTTTATTGGTTTTCCTTTCCTTATAATATGATGAGAGTTTTGGGGGATTTAATGAATATATACCATGTAATCATATATATTCATTAAATATACGAAATAACATCAAATTAGAGTTAACAGTAGAAATTAAGATAAGTCAATCGATTATTTCATGAATCAGTCGACTGTTTATAAAAAGGTTATCAGTAGACTATAACTGTCCAAAGAGAGGTTCACCAAAGTATCAGTCAACTGAACAAGAAAATATCAGTCGACTGTTTTTACTGTAGCAATGCAAGTCACACAATATTTAGCAATTGACTGATATGTCATAACAATCGACTAACTCAGTCGACTCTGAAATATTCTGTATCTACCTATAATTAATACAGTCGACTGATTTACTATATCAATTGACTATTTATACTGTAGCAAGTCACAGAATATTTAGCAGTCGACTGATATGACATAACAATCGATTGTTATCTTCATCAGTCGACTGATAGAGAAAATCAATTTTTTTCAATTTTTAATCGAATTAACTGATTTTTTTTAGCTAAATCGATTTAGTTTTGTTGAAATTTTCAATCTATTCAGTAATTTAAAAAAAATTGATTTAATCAGTTTTGATTCAGTTTGATTCAATCGGTTTAGTTATAATTGATTGCACAAACTAATTGTGACCATTATTGTCGTGTTACGAAGAAAGAATGGATTACGTATTATTTTGATAATATAATATGTAAAATGGGTGAATGGATAAAAAAAACTATTTATTTTCTCTGTAAGTAGAGTCCGCCCCTAGGAAGGGATGGAGCCCTCGCTCAATGTCCAAAAAATAAATTCCTCAATTTTCAAAATTTTTAGTAGAAAATGGAGTTCAATTTTTAAATTTTACCTAGGACTCTATGTTCAAATTTTAAAATCAAAATCGGCTCTAAATCAAAGTGAACAATGGAGCAGGCTAATGGTATTTTAAGTCAGCCTAGACTGGTAATTAAGCAACACTTATCAGGTAATGCATTTCTCCTGAAAAACAATGAGCAAAAGCAGGAAGACAAAGAGAAGGGAGCTGTGGTAATGTCTCTATTACGGTGGAAGTAGTAGGGATTCACGTGGCAAGTGTCAAATTCGATGGATGCAAAGATACATGACAGACCTATACATTTTACAGCAAAGTCACGTGATTAAAAGTTGACTTGAATGAGTTAGGTTTGAGGAGAAACGTGTTTTCATGGGGATGATGCGATGGTAAGACAGAGTGTTATTTGTAGAATGGGTAGAATTCGATTCCAGATGAGGGATCTAAAATCCTCCTGACTTCAAATGGATCCCTCCCTGTCTTGCCATCGTGTCAAGAGATATTGTCCTCCCGTGATTTACCTCCCTCTCGTCAATGCTCTGGGACGGGTGACAGGGGACTGCTAGTTGGACAGATTCTCAACTTTTTGTATGTTTGAGGAGAAACTTAGTCGGTCCTTACGAAACAATTATTATGGTTAGTAGGAGACATTGTTCCCAGTAAAACAATTAACAAAGATCAAATTCTACTAGATAAATCTATAAATCCTTTATCCCTCTCTTCTATTAGTCTCAAAAATATTGTAATTTATCTCTTTCATATTGTTATGAGATCAATTGACGGAGATTTACAGAGTAAGGATTTTACTTTTTTGCTCCCAAAGGAAAAACTTGGTCAACTAAGTGAATGAGCTAGTATGCATGAATGGATTTACATAAAGATTGTTCTGGACTATAGCCTTTTTTTACTTTATAAATATTATGTTCGGATCCAATAGATAAACTCAACTATAGTCCGTCCTAAAATTGATAGCCCAATCCAATTTTAATTTCTAGATCCGTGTGTGTGGGCATGGATTGATGCATAGGTTTTTATCCATTCACTTTTAGATATCATTTCCTAAGCTCTTGAGTATCATAGGACAACGAGTCAATCCCTCATAAATGAGAGAGTATCATTTCTCCATTTGTTAGTTACTAGTCTCAAAAGTTAAAGGTCTATCGTGATTTATCTTCCTTATGATGGTTCGGAGGCGAACCGGTAAAGATCACTAGATTAGTGAATTTCAACTTTTTGTATCATTGGATGGGAATAAAAGAGTATCTATTATGAAAATGTGGTATAGTAAAACAAATAAAGATGTGATTCGCATCTAAGAACAATTATTGATTCTTATTTAGATGTAAAAAATTGTAAATGATATTAACTTAGATATAAAAAAATAGTTTAAGAGCACAGACATTTTTTTTATAAAATAAAATACTTTTTTAATAAAATCATAATTTTTATAATAAAAATATTTTTAAAAAATAGATAACTTTTTTAAAAAATAATTCTAACCATTTTTTAAAAATTAAATTATTGATTGATTTAGGAAGATAATCAATATTTTTTTTATTTTTTAATGCAAGAGTGAAAAAATGATTAAAAAATAATTTATTTTTTATATTATTTTATATCATACTATTGAATGTCACACCGATTAACTCGATATATTTAAGAAAAAGACAAGAGAGGCATGGATCAATCTTGAAATTTATTCTCTTAAATAATTATTTTTCGTCCAGAGGTAAAAAAAACGGTAAATTAGGCTAAAATCCCTCTGCCCATGTTTATATTTTGATTCAGTCCCTATGTAATTTTTTTTAGGATTTGGTATCTGACAACCACCCAAAACTTAGTTTTAACTCCCTACAAGGTTGAAATTCCATTTTTACCCTTATTATTTACATTGTTTTGGTTAAATTTTTTTTACTCATCTTCTCCCACCGATTCCATTTCTTCCAACAATCCATCTTCTTCTCTCCCCCAACGGAAACTCATCCTAACACTCTCCTACCTTGACCATTAGCGATCTACAACAATAAATGTGATAATATCGATTTTCTTCCCAACAAGTCATCGTCTTCCCTCCCCCAACAGTAACCCTAAACTCTCGGTTTATTCTCCACTTGACCAAACCATTTGCTCACCCCCTTGAAAATCATTCTCCCTTATTTCAACCACTATGACCCACTGCAGCAAGCAAATGCAATAAGAGCGAGCAAGGAGAGCAACGAGCAAGTGCGCAAAAAAGATTAAACAAGGTAAATATACTTGATTACGTACAATTTTTGATAATTTTTTTTTGATAATTATATAAAAAATTTTATTGATACAAAGAGTATCTAATTTGAGTCAATATGTATTTGATTTTGTGCCTAAAATATTCTAATTTGATTTTTAGGGATGTAAAGAAATTATACCTTGAAGTTAATAATAGTGACTTTTGTTTGACGTTCATGAAATAAAAATATGATACCTAATATGAGTTAATAAGTACTTGTTTTGGCTCCAAATTATTTTACTTAAAATTCAGTCCCTATGTAATATATTTTGTGAATTGGTATATATACCTAAATTTTACCAATAGTAATTTTATGGGGTATGTCACAAAAAATTTCATTAATTTTCATAGCCTTTCTTAACTTTCCCTTTCAAATTCTAATGTTTTGAATTTTAATGGCAACCTATTCCATTTAAATTGGTTAGATTAGCATATAAAAAATTTGTTTATGAATTTTCTAAGTTCAATGTTCCTTTGTTGAAGATGATGTTGTAGAAAACATGATAAATTTTTAATTTTTCAGATATTCCACGGTCATTGTATTGATGGAAGTCGGATCTAGGGGTGCTAATTTTTCATTTATTGGAAGTTGTTGTTATGTCAATGATCTTTATTTGATTTCAATTCCTAATGGTGCAACTCTAATAGAAATATTCCAGAGTCTAAAGCGAAAATGTGATGCTATTAATCCTGAGTTAACGATATTGCGATACATAGCACCATGTGAAAAGATTGCAGTGACATTGAATGAAGATGATAATGTCCGAAATATGATAAATCTTTATAGTTGTCTGAAATTGAATATAATCAAATTGAGAGCAGCTCCAAAAGATGATCAAAGTCAGGTTAACATAAATATTGAAAGGTAATTTTTATTTGTAATGTTGTTTTGATTTGAGTGCAAGATTCAGAATTTACAATGTTCATATATTTTTTTGTACTAGTTTTTTTTTGCAGCACATGACTATTATTTTTCATTATTGATTGTGTATATTAGTTAGTTAATAATTTTAAAATATCTATTATAATTTATATTGCAAGTTCAATTGTTATTAATTGAAAATTGAGTTGGTTGCTAATGTATTGTTTTGATTTGTATTAAAATGGTAAGGTTTGATTTTGATGATGAAGTTTGTTCGAACGGAGACAATGAGCTTGAAGTTTGCACTATAAGCAATTCTATTGATTCTTGGATGCATTGCATATCCTATGAAGGCCAAACATTTAAAGATGCTACAGAGTTCAGGATTTGTCTTAAAAACTATGCTATTGCTACTAGACGATCATTTTCTTACAAGAAAAATGATAGTGATAATATCATAGTTGTTTGCAGCAAAGAAAATTGTGAGTGGAGAATTTATGCCTCTAAATATAAATCAGACAATTTATTCGGCATAAGAAAATGCAATTTAATCCATAGTTGTGGGGATGATAATTTGAGGACTAGAGGTCACCCTAAAGCTGATTCAACTTGGGTAGCTAATGTGGTGAAGGAGAAGTTAAGGGGAGAGCCATCATATCGTCCATGTACAATGATGAAGGACATTCAACGAGATTATGGAGTAGAACTTGAGTATCATAAAGTTTGGGCGGGCAAAGAAATGTCAATGCATGATATTCATGGACCGATAAAGGGGTCATATGATAAGTTGCGATGGTATTGTCATCTTGTCACAAAGAAACAAATCAGGAGTTATCTTTGAATGTGAAATTGATCCGATGACAAATAAATTTAGACGATTATTCATATATTTTCATGCATGTCTTATTGATTTTATTAGTGGTTGTTGTCCATTAATTTTTTTGGATGGAACTCACATTAAGAACAAGTACAAAGGATGTTTATTAGTCGCTGTGGCTAAGGATGTGAATGATGATATTTTTACACTGACGTATGCAGTTGTGGATGCAGAAAATGATTCTAATTGGGAATGGTTTTGCTACCAGTTAAAACATGTCTTGGCTTCCCAATACATCATGGTATTTTGTAACTATACTTTTTTCTCTGACCGACATCTTGGATTGATCAAGGCTATTCAATTTGTGTTTCCTGGTAGTCACCATGCTTATTGTCTGAGACATCTAGTCGATAACTTTGTCAAACATGTGCGTCGTATGTTGTTTTTTCAATATGTTAGCCATTTATTTTTGTTTATTTTCTATCAACTGGTTATTATATATATATATATATTAAATTTTATTCTTGTAGGTATTGCATAAATACCCTCTTCATAACAAAAAACATTGGTCTTCTGTTTTGAAGAAAGTCAGATATCTATAAGATAAGGAGTTTACTCAACATATGTTAAGTATAACTAATTCGATGTCACTTGCCCAGGAGTTTCTTGTGAACTTGTCCCCTGAAAATTGGGTCAATGCTCTGTTTATGGGTGATCGATGGGGTGTCATTAATAATAATATTGCTGAAAGCTGGAACAATTGGATAAAACCTTCTCGCTATCTATCTATTGTGACTATGGTAGATAATATACACATTCAAATTATGACCATGATGCACCAAAGGCGAGAAAAAACATTGGAGATGACACAAGAACTAAGTCCAAAAAAGGAGAAGGAAATGTCAGTTGCATATAGTAAATCTAGAACCTTAAAGGTGCACAAGTCTTGTGGAGTTCGGTTTGAAGTCATAGATGGGGATAAAAGTTTTGCAGTAAATTTGAATTCATGCCATTGTTCTTGTCGAGTTTGGCAAATCTATAGACTACCATGCAAGCATGCTTGCTCTTGCATAGAATCAAAATCCATGTCGGTTTATCAATTCTGTGATGGATATTTTAAGATAGACATGTACCGCCAAGCTTACAAAGGAATTATTAATCTCATTCCAACATTTGACATGTACGAGAGCTATCTCGATGATGGAGATACCATTTACGCTCCTACAACTCGTAGCCAATCAGGACGTAGAAGGACTAAGCGAATACCTTCTCAAGTTGAACAACGTGTGACAACGTGTGGGAGATGTCATGGGCGAGGGCATAATAGACGAACATGCAAAGAACCAGTGTCATAATTGGTATGAGTCACATAGATATTAATACTATATCGTTTCATATAATTAAACTAATTATGTCGTGTTGTTTATTATTTATTTTCAAAATGTCAAACTAACATCTTATTTTTTTTGTTTTAATTTCTTGCAGGCATAAGCAATTGCTAAACCAAGGAAGCAGTTTTGAAGGTTGTTAAAAAATATCTACAAGATCTAGTGACATTTTGTGATTTGTATTAAACAAAACTAGTGTTGGTATACAACTTTGTTACTTATATATAAGACTTTAATGATCCATTTATGTGGTTAAAAGTAGTTAAAAGTTGGATGTTGGTTATGTAATTGCAACTGAGAGATACTTTATGAAGTGATTTATACATTAATCATTAAAATATTATGTTTAATGGTAGTTTTATATATATTGTTATATGTTGTGGTTTCATACAACTAGAAATACACCTTGACAAATTTTTCCCAGAAATGTTTGAAAAAGTACTCAATTTTAGGCTCTCGGAACTTAATTTACCTCAAGTGATACCCAATTTTATGATTATTTGAAAAAGTACTCAATTATTTAATTTTTAAAAGAAACATGTTCTCCACTCACCATAGAATATAAGTACTTATTTGACATTCATAAAATAAATAATAGAATACCTAAAGTAATACAATAAATACCTAATTTTTATCAAGTGATGTTTATTATGGCCCTTTAACTACTTGAATTCGGTTAAAAAATTACACTTGAAATAAGTTATTCATCAAATAAACCATAGGATATCTAAAGTGATACAACGAGTATGTAATTTTTATCAAGTGCTACTTAACGTGGCCCCTTAAACACTTAAATAACAATAGCATACCTAAAGTGATACAATAAATACCTAATTTTCATCCAGTAATACTTATTATGACCCTTTAACTACTCGAATTCGGTTAAAAAACTACACTTGAAATTTAATCTTGAATGACTTATTTGACATTCATCAAATAAACTATAGGATATCTAAAGTGATACAACGAATATCTAATTTTATCAAGTGGTACTTGATGTGACCCCTTAAACAATTAAATAACAATAGAATACTTAAAGTGATACAAAAAATGTCTAATTTTTATCAAGTGATACTTGTTATATCCCTTTAACTACTCGAATTCGGTTAAAAAACTACACTTAAAATTTAATCTTGAATGACTTATTTGACATTCATCAAATAAACCATAAGATATCTAAAGTGATACAACAAGTATGTAATTTTTATCAAGTGCTACTTGGCGTAACCTCTTAAACACTTAAATAACAATATCATACCTAAAGTGATACAATAAATACCTAATTTTCATCAAGTAATACTTGTTATAATCCTTTAACTACTCAAATTCGATTAAAAATCTACACTTGAAATTTAATCTTGAATGACTTATTTGACATTCATCAAATAAACCATAAGATATCTAAAGTGATACAACAAGTATGTAATTTTTATCAAGTGCTACTTGGCGTGACCCCTTAAACACTTAAATAACAATTCCATACCTAAAGTGATACAACAAATACCTAATTTTCATCAAGTAATACTTGTTATGGCCCTTTAACTACTCAAATTCGATTAAAAAACTACACTTGAAATTTAATCTTGAATGACTTATTTGACATTCATCAAATAAATTATAGGATATCTAAAGTGATATAACGAGTATCTAATTTTTATCAAGTGCTACTTGATGTGACTCCTTAAACACTAAATAATAATAGAATATCTAAAGTGATACAACGAGTACCTAATTTTTATCAAGTGATACTTGTTATGACCCTTTAGCTACTCGATTCGGTTAAAAAACTACACTTAGAATTTAATCTTGAATGACTTATTTGACATTCATCAAATAAACCATAGGATATCTAAAGTGATACAACGAGTATGTAATTTTTATCAAGTGCTACTTGGCGTGACCCCTTAAACAATTAAATAATAATAGAATACTTAAAGTGATAAAAAAAATACCTAATTTTTATCAAGTGATACTTGTTATATCTCTTTAACTACTCGAATTAGGTTAAAAAACTACACTTGAAATTTAATCTTGAATGACTTATTTGACATTCATCAAATAAATTATAGGATATCTAAAGTGATAGAACGAGTATCTAATTTTTATCAAGTGCTACTTGACGTGACTCCTTAAACACTAAATAATAATAAAATACCTAAAGTGATATAACGAGTACCTAATTTTTTTCAAGTGATACTTGTTATGACCCTTTAGCTACTCGATTCGGTTAAAAAACTATACTTAGAATTTAATCTTGAATAACTTATTTGACATTCATCAAATAAACCATAGGATATCTAAAGTGATATAACGAGTATGTAATTTTTATCAAGTGCTACTTGGTGTGACCCCTTAAACACTTAAATAACAATAGCATACCTAAAGTGATACAATAAATACCTAATTTTCATCGAGTAATACTTGTTATGACCCTTTAACTATTCGAATTCAGTTAAAAAACTACACTTGAAATTTAATCTTGAATGAGTTATTTGACATTCATCAAATAAATTATAGAATATCTAATTTTTATCAAGTGCTACTTGACGTGACCCCTTAAATACTAAATAATAATAGAATACCTAAAGTGATATAACGAGTACATAATTTTTATCAAGTGATACTTGTGATGACCCTTTACCTACTCGATTCGGTTAAAAAACTACACTTAGAATTTAATCTTGAATGACTATTTGACATTTATCAAATAAACTATAGGATATCTAAAGTGATACAACGTGTTGGAGTATTGGGAATACAATCAAAGTTTCACATTGGTAGGACATGGAAAAGATCATGTGCTTATAAGATGAAAAGATATCTTCATTGGTATGAGGTCTTTTGGGTAAAGTCCAAAAATAAAACCATGAGGGATTAGGCCCAAAGTGGATAATATCATGTCATCGTGGAGATATGTGAATCTTATAGGCACTAATAATTGGTATCAGAATTATGGTCCATGTCAAGTCATGAACCTCGAACGAAGGAAGTTGAGCTCTCATATCCAGATCAAGAGAACCAAACCCCAAACAGGAAGTCCAGTTGGGTCGGGAGAACCAAACAATTGGCAGGAAGTCCAGTTGGGCCAGAAGAGCTGGACAATTAGCAGAAAGTTCAGCTGAGTCAGGATGACTAAACAGTTGGCAGGAAGTCCTAATGGGTTGAAGATCGAACATCAAGCAGAGGATGTCCTTTGAGGACGAATAAGCTTGAAGGAGGGGGGGTGTCAATGTGGTCCTTCGTTTGAGGGGGAATTATTGGAGTATTGAGAATACAATCAAAGTTCTACATTGGTAAGACGTGGAAAAGATCATGTGCTTATAAGATGAAAAGATATCTCCATTGGTATAAGGCCTTTTGGGTAAAGCCCAAAAATAAAACCATGAGGGCTTAGTCTCAAAGTGGACAATATCATGCCATTGTGGATATATGTGAATCTTATAGACACTGACACAATGAATATCTAATTTTATTAAGTGGTACTTGATGTAACCCCTTAAAAAATTAAATAACAATATAATACTTAAAGTGATACAAATAATGCCTAATTTTTGTAAAGTGATACTTGTTATATCCCTTTAACTACTTGAATTCGGTTAAAAAACTACACTTAGAATTTAATCTTGAATGACTTACTTGGCATTCATCAAATAAATCATAGGATATCTAAAGTGATACAACGAGTATGTAATTTTTATCAAGTACTACTTGGCGTGACCCCTTAAACACTTAAATAACAATAGCATATCTAAAGTGATACAACAAATACCTAATTTTTATCAAGTAATACATGTTATGACCCTTTAAAAGCTCAAGGGTTCATCGGAGAAGATCCCCTAAAACACTGGACCAAAAATCAGGTACTCTACAAACTAGAAAGAGAAGGCTCAAGTATTCATTCTCGGGAAAGAGTATGAGAAGGCTCATACTCAAGTATGGAGTCTTATACTTGGAAGAACCGAGTATAAGAGACTCGAAATTAGGAGTGTCGAGTACAAAAGCACAAGTAATGTTGGGTACTCAATTAGTCGGAGAAAGCAGTATGTTTGCTGGACAATGGTACTCGACCAAGGTTCCTCGTACTCAGGAAATTGGTGGGATGCCTATAGAAGCATCTAGCCGACTACGGAAACCCAAGATCTGAGTACAAGAGAATCAAATTTGGGAGTGTTGAGTACAAATGTTCTAGACAATGAAATAAAGAAAATATAATACCTAAATTATTTTTAAAAATACCAAATTTGAGTCAATGGATACTTATTTTGGCTCATTAAATACTCTGATTCAATTATTGAATGACTTTAATTTGTTTGTGAGATTCATGAAATAAACCTAAATATTAGTCAACCAATACTTATTTTGACCTCTTAAATATACATTGAAGTTAATATTAGTGACTTTTGTTTGACATTCATTAAGTAAAAATATGATAAATAAATTGTTAAAAATGATACCTAATTTTAGTTAATGGATACTTATTTTATCCCATTAAATACCCTGATTCGATTATTGTGTGTGTGATTCGTGAAATAAAAATATAATACCTAAATAGGTATAAAAAGTACTTAATATTAATCAATTGGTACTTATTTTGTCCCCTTAAATATTAAAAAATTTGGCATGATCTTAACGCACGAATAACATATCATCATTACAAAAGTAGAAGAAGAAAAGGACAAGACTAATACCATAAATCCAACACTCAAAGGTCAATTCATACATCAAACATGAAATTATCATCCCACCAAAATACTATTTTACAAATTCATAATATCAGGACACCAATTTAAAACATAATTATAACTCCATCATCACCAATACATAACAACTATCAGACAAGATTGTCGAAGCACTGACAACGCACTGATAAGTCATTTCAATCCTTTGAACAAGCCTCGTTTATCAGACAAAATGGCCGAAGCAATCCGAGCTCTATACCCTTCGATTGATGTGTCCCATTCTTCTTTCCAAAATGTTGGATTATCTCGGGCAAAACATTCACCCCATAGACAAATATAAATACCACAATTCAAATCATTTCCTTGTTGTCGACTCTTTACAGCAATTACTTCACCTATGCCAATATCACATTGTTCCACATTCCAAAGATATCGCGACAAAAATTTTGCCTGCACAACCTGTAAAATACCGGAAAAAAAACCCTTGTTAATTAATAAATTGTCTTATAGGATTTTTTTCAGTAATTTTCTGGAATTTAATTGGGTTCATATGATCGAATCGGAGGAAGATTGAGGCTTAAATAGGTGATTTGAGTTGGACTTGAGCTGGCTCAATCATTTGACCAGTTTTTAACGCTCGAACCCAAACCCTATCCCTTCCGTTTCTCCCTGATCGACCGTTTCTTCCTCTTCGCGAGCGTTTCTGTGTCGATTCTCTTCTTCGCCCGATCCTATTCTCCGCGATCCTCTTCTTCGCCTGATCCCCAATCCCTAATTTCCGATGGCTCTGGTCGCCGAACCAACAGAGTTCCCTCTTAGATTCTTCGCATGCCGCCTTCTCCCTCGCGCGCCGGACACGCCGCTGTCGTCGCGAGCTCCTCTTCAATCGCCGACGCCCCCAAGCTAGTCGTCACGCCACTCGTCGCCGCCCCGACGCCACAACCTTGTATTCCCGACCCATCGCCTCTCTATCGAGCGTCTGCAGCAGCCGCGCTCGAATCGTCGCCGACCTTCTGCTTGCACAACCTAGCGGATCGATGTGAGCCAATGCCGCCGCGAGGGATCTGCTGCCACCCATCGCCGTAGCCCTCTTCCACTGCACGATTTCCTCATTTCAGTCACGGTGGATTTGCTCCGACTGTCGCTGTTGCAGTTGAAACTTCACCGTTGTTGTTCCTTCTCGCCGAGAGCTCTCTGCCATTTCTCCTCCCACCGATCGGCGACTTTCTCCACTCGATGCCGCTGATCTCCTTGGTGAGAAAGCAGAGCTGGCCGATCACCGCCAGGTGTCTATGTCGGTGGTCGCCACTCGATCCCTCTTTCTCGGATTTCCACCTCTAGCCATCGTCAGCCGCCAGCCAACTCCTCCGGTCGCCCTAATCAACCTGTACGCGACCACAGCGACACCTCACATCGTCAGTGCCCAAGTCAACATACCATCTGTTCCTGCTCGGCCATTGTTGGCTTATCTCTGGCTATCGACGCCCTTTCACCATCGATGCACCGGACGCCTCCACAGCCATTGCGGGCGATTCTGCGATCCAAGCGTATTGGTGGCTGTTGGATGAGCCCTTCAACATGCGGTTTGGTTAGTGTGACACCTAGATGGTGACGGAGCAAATGAGATCGAATCAACAATAGTTGATTTGTGCTTCAAGATATGCTGAGGGAAATGGAAACAACGTGAGGTAAGCTTTGATTCAGATGTGTTGTAGCTCTGCATTGGGTTAGAGCAGCAGGGTTATATATGGATTTGTATTGTTCTTGATTGAGATATGCTGTGAGTACAGGTGATGGCAGTGAGCTGGGGATATGGATTTGGGTAGGCTTCATAAGGTAAGTATACATATTGGTTCGAATGTTGGTAAGGATTTTTGGATTGTTGTTTAGTTATGCAGTTGATGAACTGAAATTGATATGACTGTAGAGGTTATTGGGTTGCAGTTTAATTGGTTGTTTTCAGATTGGATCAAGGAGCTTGAACCTTGATTCGGAATAGTCTTTTGGATGTGGAGCTTCACAGAGGAGTCTTCGAATTAGGTGGGTAATTTCCTACCTGGTCCGGGTAGTTGTATTTCATTCAGATTTAGTCATTGATATGAGCATGTTAGGTGTTCATATTACCTTGACCCTGTTCTTTTTATCGTATGCTTGATCCTTTACCGTTGGCTATTAACTCTATTGCTGATATCATGTTTATTTTATCATGATTAGGAGTTATACATATAGGTGATGCAAGTAATTTAGAATTTGTTTAAGTTAAGTGCAAATGGTAAAGTCCGGATGACAACCTGATTGTACATTGGGCAAAAAGGTCATCCGTAGGTAGATAATGTCTTTAACCTAGGGTTAGTTCTAGTACCCTTAGGTTGTATGTTACCACCGAACATGTGTTGTGTAAATGGACAGAGGAATGATACTTAGGGTATCGCTATGGACCGGTGGTCCTAGCTTGTTATAATAAGATGAGTACGACTCTCTACAGGATAGAGAGTGTGTCCATCAGTTGAGTACGACTCTCTACAGGATAGAGAGTGCGTCGAGTAGATTGATATGACTCTCTACAGGATAGAGAGTCTATGGTGGATGTCTGTATGTGAGACATTGCATTCATGCATTTACATGCACGCTGGCGACGAGGTCTCCCTTGTGGTTAAGAGGGTCGCCAGTCATCCTGCCTCCACGGTTACTCATAGAGGAGTCACCCGTGTGAGGGCAGAGCATTGTGGTGCCGCACTCTACCACTATAGACGGTGGTAGTTGGATTTGCATGTCGTAGTCCTGCGTGTGTGGCACTCGACCACTCATGGGTAGTGACTGTCGGAGTGGCCAACAGCAGGGACCCCCATCGTGTAGCTTGCTCTTTACGCTTATATGCTACTCGATCATACTGCCCACTCGGCCACTCGAGAGTAGTGGTTGGTGTTGAGTTGGGATAATTTTCATGCTCGAGCCACCGAGGCCACACTGGGGTCGTGGTAGCTTTAGGGTGAGCCGACATGACCATGCATGCTGCATTGCCGACTGATGGCATTTTTGCATATTGTCATATATATACATATATGCATGTATATATATATATGGATGATTGTGATTAGTATACATATATAAATATAGTCTATATATATATGCTTATTGTGATGTTGCATTTGATTGTATTATGTTTGCTGCATTTGATCGTACATCATATTCATGCATGTTTCTTGCATATGTGTGATATTGGTATGGGTTGGATATACCATAGATACCTTGGCATGTAGCATGAGTAGATTATGTGTTGGTATTACTCTTCCTGTTATATATATGTTTGATATATGTTCAGGTTGGATCAGAGTAGCGTAGCTTGAACTTGTATGTATGTCTGCATTTTATGTTATTCATTTCAGTTAGACGGTATATGTTTGTATTTATATACTATGCTGATATACCTGTTGTACATCTAGATTATGTTGTCGAAATACATGTGATATTACATATATACATATTTTCTATTACCTACTGAGTTTTACTCACCACCCATGGACCACGGTTTTCATCGCCAGTAGCGAGTAGAAGACTTCATGTGACTTAGAGCACCGCGGTGACGCGTCATCTCATCTCACGAGGCTCCCGTATTTTGTTTTGGGCCTGCTGTCCGTTGTGCATTGTATTTTGTAGTTGTTGGAGTTTTCGTGATGTATATGTTGTATATTCAGATTTTGTCGCAATTTTGTGTTGTTGTGGTGTGTTAGTCATACCGGTATGCATGTGTGGGATTGTTGTATTGTTGTAGTTTGTTTCCGCTGTGTCTTGTGTAGTTTTTTGTTTTTATACATATATATTGTTGTTATTGTGGGCCTACGAGCCTTGTATTAACCCGAAATGTTGCCACGTACAGGGGAGGTGTCGTCTGTTTGATTTTCGGTTCGGCATGCTCTCGGGGCATGACAACTTTAGTGGTATCATAGCCCAAGGTTCTGCGATGCCATACAATTTGTTTTTGTGTCGAGTCTTGGATTCTCGGGAGTCGATTTATTCGGTTTTGGTTTTTGAGATGAGATGGACAGCGGCCTGAGCTCCAAGCAGCACGAGGTAAGAATTCCTGAAAACTTATGGTTTAGTAGATATTTATCTAAACTTGATCAGTAGGTGTATACAGTATAGTTATGACACCTGTGCAGACTTGTAGTAGGGGTCGTCCACCGAGGCGACCAACCGGAGTGACCTTTAGGGTTTATACTCCCGGTTATGTTGGCTATGCATTTAGATGCTTATACCAGGGAATAACCTGTAGTGTGTTGGTTATTATACGTAATCGTGGTATGAGTTGACCACGGGAACGACCTGTTGAATCTGTGAGTCTTGAACCTGTGTCGAGGAGGTGATTTACCTCTGAGAGCCGACTGATATCGAGTCGGAAAATAGGGGCCAAGTCGTCACATTTATTATGGAAATCAGAGACTACAGTCTTAGAGATTTCCACTAACTGTGCTAGTCAGATCATTACCTGTGGGTAATGAACATACTTATTGACTATTTGTGATGCAGATAGCGGAAGGCTAGGGTACGGTGTTTCATAGGGATTTTATCCCTGGGTTGTTCGTACTGAGTTTGTATAACTTTGAGAGTACTTTTGAGTACTTAACTCATGTTATACTGAGAAAGAAGAGTTGTTTGCATACCATTATCGGGATCAAGTCGGTATTTGGTGATAAATGCAGAAAATAATCTTCGGAAAATAATATATCACTTGATCATGGATTAGTGATGTTGAAAGAGTGTATTTCCCCGTGTCACTTTTAGTGACACATTATAAGGAATTCTTGAGCTTCAAGAAAAGGTGATCAGTTAGTAACAGTATACGGTGCAGAGTCGTGAGACTTGCGAAGGTTACGGCCACCTAATAGCTCAAGCAGATGAATGGATGATTTAAGCCACCCAGAGTTATTGGCTTATAGTTAGATTAGGATGTCGGGATCTTCTACCAGATCCTGCCGGAAGACGTTGGATTGAGATAGGAGTTTAGCAATGACTCCGTATAAGTGTTTAGGAGATGAAGATCGATAAGCAGATATTGCAAGTCAGATATTGGAGTAAGAAGCCTCCGAATGTTGAACAAAAGAAGCAAGATCGGAGTCAAAGGCCTTGGGGCTACTTTCCGATTATAGAAGACCAATCGCAGATCATCAGAAGGTTTTTGTGGATATCAGCAAAATCAGAACAAAGACTTCGAAGGGATTATGTGCGTGCAGTGCATATCACGAAGACACGCGAAGTCAAATTATCCGTTGGAGCAGTTCAACTGTTTCTATTGTTGAGCAACCAGGACAGTGGAGGAGGTGTACTTTAAAGATTCAGTTGAAGACTACCAATGGTGTCCCGGGAGGATGATGCACCGTCTCAACAACAGAGATCAGCACAAAAGCAGTATCAGCAGAAGACATCGTAGAAAACTCATGCGGACAACAACAGTTACCTCCAGATACGATTTGCTTTGTACAGAGGAGAGAATATATGACGATGGTCATAGCTATACAGTATTCTACAGTTGCAGCTCGTAGAATTTAGGGATGGGATTAGATGATCTAGGAAAAATCCCCGCGGCATTCGTCACAGAAATGTGACCGCTTTGTCGCGAACTGTTGGATCTGATTTGGTTCTCTTCGGAGAAAGGCCGAGACCTGCGTGGAGCCTTTTGGATCGGATCAACAGATATTTGATCATTCGGGGTATTACTCTAGTTTACCCTCTGAGTTAATATATTGAGAGATACTTGTAGTTTACGGGTATCTTGGTTTAGAATATTCTTAGTTCGGATTAGTAAGGTTCCTATACATCGACTTGTGGGTCGGTGGTATCTCTACCGTCAAGTGAGAAGGTGACCAACAATTAAGAAGTCAAGGGATGCCCTTAGACTCTGATAGATATACCTTTACTGTAGACATATCCTTACGGATGATTAAATGGTTAGTAGCATGGTATGGTATGTCTCTCGGATGTGCGTATAATCCGAGAGCCTTCGGATGTAGTTTTGGATGAACTTCTAGCCTTGTCGTTGCATAGGCAAGTGGAGTTGGCAATCGAAATGATTGCGGAAATAATTCCGATATCAAAGATCACATAACGAGTGATATTTTTGTTGGTATTAGTGTTGTTAAACACTATAAAAGAATTTGAATAACGTGAGTTGCGATTATAGGAGATGTTGGAGGGGATATTTATATGTCCCAGTATTCCTCCTTGAGAAGATCCGAAACTCTTTGTTGAAAGAGAGATGGACCTTTGAAAGTATGTATCGATTATCGATGATGGAATACAGTAGTTATTGTGATGAATATCCTTCGTTATGGATAAATGATCTATTTAGATCAGCTAAAGACACCTGCGTATACTTTAGGGTTGATTTACGACTGGAGTACTAATACTGTAGTGACATGATGTCATACAATTATCATTGTCATTGTAATAATTAATATATATCATCAGCCTAGAGAAAAGGGGATGCAGGTGTGTAAAGGCGACAATTTTATACTTGGTATGAATTGTATGAGTTTTGATTAAGTTGTTAGACTAATTAACGATTTAGTCGCCACTGGATTTGAGAATCGTGTATCCTGAACACGATTGGATCCTTTTGTAGTTGTTGAAGTTGCGTAACTTGGCCACTGTTGATTGTGGTAGTTGGAGTTGCGCACTCGACCACCATAGATGGTGGTTTTCCTTGTATGGTTTGATTAGTACTGTAGATGTGGATAGAATGTCTTAGCATTGCTATACCACGGACTTGTTTGACAAAGATGATGATGGAAATCATTTAGTCGAAAACTGGTGAAATGGGTTACAAGACCTAGACGGTGGTTAACTTTTACACGAGTATTAGTTAATCCGTCCGGAGTGGATAAAAGGAGGTTGTACGGGGATGTATCGTTTCAGGGGTCGGAACGATTTCGATGCAATTGAATGAGGCGTATCTTATGCCTACGTCAGTTAAGAAACTACGAGATAGTCTGTCATATACATGACGTGACTTTAGTAGTTATTATTTGCATTTGTAGTGATATGGAGCAGAAGTGCTCATGGAGTTTTGACTAGCTACTGGTAGCCACTATAGAGTTGCTGGTACGCGAACAGTTGCAACAATGGCAATAAGGGAGATTGATCGCTATAGTCTTCCATGCACTTACAGAGTGTGTGGTAGAGTGGATTTTGAATGGTTGATGGATTTCTCTTTTGAGAAAATAATTCCCCGTCTCTGATAAGGATAGTGGGTTCTGGAGTTGCTACAGGAAGCACATCATCCGAGATGGGCTATGTACCTTGGTGGTACTTGGAGGTACTGAGATTGGAAACGTTTATTCTGGTGGATTGGTATAAAGAGAGTTATAGCAGATTTTGCTGCTCGATGTTTAGTATACCAGTAGGTGAAGGCTGAACATCAGAAACTCGCTAGATTGCTCTAGGCAAATTCCAATTTCGGAATGGAAGTGAAAACATATCACTATTGATTGCGTTACGGGATTGCCAAGGACCCGTAAAGGACATGATGTGATTTGGGTGATAGTGGATCGACTACCCAAATCATCTCACTTTCTGCCTATTCGTGGAATGAACTGGTAGGATTGTCTGGCAGAGTTGTACTGCTGAGAAATTATCAGATTGCGTGGGGTACTTTTAAGTACCATATCGGATAGAGATTCGCGATTTACCTCGCGATTTTGACAGAGTCTGCACCAGACTATGGGCACAGAGTTTCGGCTTAGTGCAACATTTCATCCGCGGACTGATGGACTGTCTGAGCATAACATTCAGACATTGCAGGATCTATTCAGATCTTGTGTCGTGGATTATGGAGGTGTAGCTTATCGGTTGGCTTTACTTCCGACACTTGCGGGTGCTCACAACGTATTTCCTATTGTTATATTAAGGAAATACGTGTCGCATGTCGATCATGTTCTGAAAGAGGTTCCGAATTCTACCTCAGTCTAATGCGACTTACAAGGAGATTCCAGGGTGGAGCCTGGGTCGCAAGGAGCGATAGTAGTGGCACGAAAACCATCTGACTCGTAAAGGTTGGATTACAGCATCATACTGATGAGGAGGCTATATGAGAGCTGGAGGATACTATCCGGGCTCAATAGTCTCATCTGTTCACTTGAGGAAGGTGTATGGTCCTTTCGAAAACTTGCTTGAAGAAATTTTTGCATGTTAGTACGAAATTTGGGGACCAAATTTTTATAAGTGAGGGAGAATGTAAAATACCGGAAAAAAAACCCTTGTTAATTAATAAATTGTCTTATAGGATTTTTTTCAATAATTTTCTGGAATTTAATTGGGTTCATATGATCGAATCGGAGGAAGATTGAGGCTTAAATAGGTGATTTGAGTTGGACTTGAGCTGGCTCAATCATTTGACCAGTTTTTAACGCTTGAACCCAAACCCTATCCCTTCTGTTTCTCCCTGATCGACCGTTTCTTCCTCTCCGCGAGCGTTTCTGCGCCGATTCTCTTCTTCGCCCGATCCTATTCTCCGCGATCCTCTTCTTCGCCTGATCCCCAATCCCTAATTTTCGATGGCTCTGGTCGCCGAACCGACAGAGTTCCCTCGTAGATTCTTCGCATGCCGCCTTCTCCCTCGCACGCCAGACACGCCGCTGTCGTCGCGAGCTCCTCTTCAATCGCCGACGCCCCCAAGCTAGTCGCCGCGCCACTCGTCGCCGCCCCGACGCCACAACCTTGTATTCCCGACCCATCGCCTCTCTATCGAGCGTCTGCAGCAGCCACGCTCGAATCGTCGTCGACCTTCTGCTTGCACAACCTAGCGGATCGGTGTGAACCAACACCGTCGCGAGGGATCTGCTGCCACCCGTCGCCGTAGCCCTCTTCCACTGCACGATTTCCTCATTTCAGTCACGGTGGATTTGCTCCGACTGTCGCTATTGCAGTTGAAACTTCACCGTTGTTGTTCCTTCTTGCCGAGAGCTCTCTGCCATTTCTCCTCCCACCGATCGGCGACTTTCTCCACTCGATGCCGCTGATCTCCTTGGTGAGAAAGCAGAGCTGGCCAATCACCGCCAGGTGTCTATGTCGGTGGTCGCCACTCGATCCCTCTTTCTCAGATTTCCACCTCTCTCCTCCTCGCCCTAATCAACTCAGACGCGACCACGAACACCTCACATCGTCAGTGCCCAAGTCAGCATACCATCTATTCCTGCTCGGCCATTGTTGGCTTATCTCTGGCTATCGGCGCCCTTTTACCATCGATGCATCGGACGCCCACGACCATATCTGATTCTGCGATCAGCAATCAGTATTGGTGGCTGTTGGATGAGCCCTTCAACATGCGGTTTGGTTAGTGTGACACCTAGATGGTGACGGAGCAAATGAGATCGAATCAACAATAGTTGATTTGTGCTTCAAGATATGCTGAGGGAAATGGAAACAACGTGAGGTAAGCTTTGATTCAGATGTGTTGTAGCTCTGCATTGGGTTAGAGCAGCAGGGTTATATATGGATTTGTATTGTTCTTGATTGAGATATGCTGTGAGTACAGGTGATGGCAGTGAGCTGGGGATATGGATTTGGGTAGGCTTCATAAGGTAAGTATACATATTGGTTCGAATGTTGGTAAGGATTTTTGGATTGTTGTTTAGTTATGCAGTTGATGAACTGAAATTGATATGACTGTAGAGGTTATTGGGTTGCAGTTTAATTGGTTGTTTTCAGATTGGATCAAGGAGCTTGAACCTTGATTCGGAATAGTCTTTTGGATGTGGAGCTTCACAGAGGAGTCTTCGAATTAGGTGGGTAATTTCCTACCTGGTCCGGGTAGTTGTATTTCATTCAGATTTAGTCATTGATATGAGCATGTTAGGTGTTCATATTACCTTGACCCTGTTCTTTTTACCATATGCTTGATCCTTTACCGTTGGCTATTAACTCTATTGCTGATATCATGTTTATTTTATCATGATTAGGAGTTATACATATAGGTGATGCAAGTAACTTAGAATTTGTTTAAGTTAAGTGCAAATGGTAAAGTCCGGATGACAACCTGATTGTACATTGGGCAAAAAGGTCATCCGTAGGTAGATAATGTCTTAGTACCCTTAGGTTGTATGTTACCACCGAACATGTGTTGTGTAAATGGACAGAGGAATGATACTTAGGGTATCGCTACGGACTGATGGTCCTAGCTTGTTATAATAAGATGAGTATGACTCTCTACAGGATAGAGAGTGTGTCCATCAGTTGAGTACGTGTAAAATACGAAAAAAAAAATTATGGATTAACCCCTTTAATTAATTTGGGTTTAATTAATGGGTTAAATATTTAGCTGGGCTGGAATTGGGCTTGGGCTTAAATTGGAATTGGGCTTGGGCTTGAACTGGATTAGGCCAAATCAGATTGGATTAGACTTGGATTTGGTTTGAGCTGAGCTAACCAAATCACGTGAACGACATTAAAAAGCCGCCGAACGAACCCATTTCATTCGCGATCCCCATTTCTTCTTCGCGTCATTTCTCTGCTCCGCGTTGCTTCCATCACCGACCTCCACTCGTCGGCGTCTGGTGCGAGTAGCTCGACGGTGCCACCACTAGGGCTGACCTCTGGCTAAGGATCAAGGGGGGTGTTCGCCTGGGGAAATCTCAGCGACATTTCCGATGGACGGGCGGCGTTGTCGTCGTGGCGGTGAGCTGCCATGCAGGTGCGGTGGTTTTCGTTTAGTTAGGTTTCTTTGTTGTTCCATAGATCTTGTTGTGTTGATCGGAGTTTGGCTGAGAAACCTGGCATTGTCGCGGCAGATTCGATTTTTTTTCCGACGATCTGTGCTTGCTGGGGTTGCTTTCAGCCGGCTGTTTCGGGAGCGCTGAGCTGAGATCGGGAAAGGTTGTTTGCCGGTGGAGATTAGAGCTGGTAAGAATCAATCTAACCTACTCTTTACGTCTGTGATGGATTTTTCGATTGGAAGTTGTGGTATCCGTTGATACGGGTGTTGGTGTTCTGTTATTGCTAGCTTCTCGTGAGTTGATGAGTTTCTGGAGTTCTGAGTTTGCGTCTGATTTGGCAAGATCATCATCGTTGCCGCCGGAATTAGTGTTGGAGTTGGTGTTGCGCCGGAAAACAGGGAGTGCAGCCGGAGGAGATTTGATGGGTAAGCTCATGTTACCCTTTCTATTCGACGGTCGTTATGTGTTTGGATGGTGGTTGATCTATGTGTGTGTGTGTGTGTGTGTGTGTAAATTGATTGGCGGTGATAGATCGATCTTGAAGTAAGCTGCCATTATAACCCTGATTCAAGTGTTCAATTCTGTTTCCTTAATTGATTTGGTGGATGATCAAAGGATTTTAGAGTTGTTGATCTGTGCTGGGTGTGTGGGGAAGAAGAAGTTGTAGAATGGGTTTGAGCTGAGAAATTCAAATTGATGATTGGTTAATCTGTGAATAGGTAAAATGGTTTAGGTGTTGTTTGGGATGCTGTAATAAAGATGTTGGATGGATGGACAGTGAGGTTTAGAGTGTTATACGATTGTTAACATTGAGTTGGTTGATTATTGATGCCGATCGGATTGGTTGTGGCGTTGTATATGTGTATAGCCATAGATATTTAGTTAATCGGCATTGATGGTTTGAGCAGAAGCTGGATCTGGATTTGGATTTAGTGAGGTAGGTGAATTTGGATTTGATATGGATGCTTATAGTATTTACAGTTGATGTTGTAATCGATTGTTGATTTTTAGTTGTGAACGTAGTAGATGTATGTACTTGCTAATTAAATTTGGTGGGTATGTTCATGATGTTAAGGTGTATCAAATTGGGTTAATTGGAGTTTCTAACTCGTGGACAAGGAAAGGATGCGAATATAGAACGAATTAGTGTTTAGTTCGTATAATTATCGGAGACTTATACTTAATCATAATTTGTTATTATTGTGCAGGTTTGGGATACGAAGCAGGTCTGCGACAGTGACGATTATTCGAGCTTCGTATCAGGTGGGTAATATCTACCTGGTCCGGTAGTTTTGATCAAATTTCTGTGCATGATCTTGGATATATGTTTATACCTGTTTACCTTAAATCCACTCTTATTTAATCATATGCTTGTACTGTCTTGACCTTTGAGATATATACTCTGTTACTCATTGATTATCTAGCACGGATAGGAACTATAAACCCTATTATGTATTAGCTGATAGAAGTTCAATAAGTACATGTAGTTGGGGTTATCTTTGTGACCTCAGATTGGGTTACTGTGTTACCTAACTAGAGTTAGGTGATGGATTGGATTATGGAGTCGATCGTTATATCATAACCGTATTAGTGGTGCATTTATGGTGGATCTAGTTGTCTGTGCATAGATAAGTGTATGAGTGTCAGTATGTAACCATGGACTAGAGGTCCTAGCGTGATGGTATATCCATTATGGATTGTGTGCCTGTGTATGGTTATATGGACGGTCGATGGTATCTCGCTACTGACTAGAGGTCTTAGCATGGTTGACTGTCAGGTGTGTATGACTCTTTGTGTGATAGAGAGAGTTTTATGGATTGTAGTCCTTGCATGGTTGACTTTTGGTTGACTAGGTCTCCCCGTGAGTAAGGGAGTGTTGCGAGGATTTGTGTGTGAGCTATGCATCATTACATTTCATGCATGCTGACGACTGGGTTTGCCTTGTGGTTGAGACGAGTCGTCAGTCATCCTGCCTCCCCGACCACTCGGGGTAGTGGTTGCAGGGTTGAGGGCAGAGCATTGTTGTGTGTGTCATTTTCGGCCACTATGGATGGTGGTAGCTGGAGATGCGTACTTGGCCACTGTGCGGAGTGGTAGTTAGCGCACTCACCCATTATAGACAGTGGTCGTGTGATGTGCAGTTGTCCTGGGTGCGGTGCTCGTCTACTCATGGGTAGAGACGGAGCGGCTAGCGTGAGGACCCGTGTGGCAGAGCATATAGCTCTATGACGGGCTAGCTACTGTTTCATACTACCCAACTCGGTCACTCGAGAGTAGTGACGGCTGGAGTCGGGATAGTTGTCATGTCCTGCCACCTAGGCCACATTGGGGTCGTGGTAGTGAGTTGGGTGCGCAGGCATGACCATGCATATGCATTGCTGATATATATGTATGCGTGTATTTGATATATGTTTTACATATGCCTGTGAGATGCTGCATTTGATTGAACTATGATTGTTGCACATGCTTGTTCATCATGATACATGCCATTTGCATTTTATATACTGCTATGTGTTGAGCATGATACATGCGTTGATTCAGACTGTTGTATGCATTTGATTAACATCATGTCATTGTGTGGTACGGACCGGGTTGTTTATTACAGGTGATCATATATTGTTCATATGTTGGAGTATTGGTCAGGTATGGGATGGACTTGGTACGTTATATGTGTTATGTTATTGTATATCTGTCAGGATGATATAGCTTATGGTGTTGCAGACCGTCAGGTACGTTGGTACATTACTTTATGTTCAGTTGATCAGTTTAGTATATACATTGAGTATGATTTTACTGTAGTTACTTGTTATTAGATTTGGATATGACTGTATGTCTATTGGACTTATGCTGTATACCTGTAGATTTTCACATGTATACTTGTAGATCTATCCTTATATATTGTTCATGCACTTTCTATATATTACCCCTGAGTTTATACTCACCACCGGACCACAGGGCTTCTGCCGAGATAATAGGTAGAAGATTCCTTGGACGTTCGGAGCTCCGCCGGCTGATCTCATCTCACACCGGACGAATGGATATGTTTTCTGTGTTGTTGTATCCTTACGGATTGTTGGTTTGGGTTTTTCCCTGTATTGTTTCCGTATTTGTGATATACGGACATATTGTATGTATTTGGTCTTTGATTTGATTTCTGTTATGATTCTTGTCGTGTCAAGTCACTCCGGAGTGCACAGTTGGTCTTTGTATCTTGTTGATCTGTTTGTATTGTTTCCGCTGTGTTTAGTGCGTTTGATATGTTGATATCTATGTATATCATATTGTTGTTGTGGGCCTACGGGTCTTGTATTAACCCGATATGTTGTCACGTACAGGGGAGATGTCGTCCGTTTGCTTTTCGGCACGGCATACTCCCAGGGCGTGACAATTTTATTGGTATCAGAGCCCTAGGTTGCGAAGTCCAATTTCGGATTTGATTTCGTTCGGACATCGAGTTTTGCTTTACTCGGTTTTGGTTCGTGAGTTCTGGGATCTGGCTGTTGCGGACATCTCCGAGCTACAAGGTTTAAGGTATGTTAACAGTTATTACATATCCTTCTATTGGTTATGCATTTAGTTGCTTATAACATGGATGACTTGTAGGATATTGGTTAGTATTCGTAACCGTGGTTTGAGTTTGACCACGGGAACGATATGTTGAGGTTATTAGATATGTACCTGCTATCGAAAAGGTAATTACCTTTGAGATCTAGAGTCGGAAGCGGGGGTTAGGTAGTCACATCTCTTGTGGAGATCAAGGATTACGGTCCTAAGATTTTCACTAATTATGTTAGTCGATCATTACCTATGGGGTAATGAACTACGCGACACACTATTCACGTGATGCAGATAGTAGAGGATTAGTTTGGAGATATTCATAGAGATTTTGATCTCTGAGATGGTCGTTCTAGGTTGTATAACGTTGAGGGTACTTTTGAGTACTTAACTCGTGTTATACAGAGGAAGCTAAGTTAGCTGCATACCATTATCCGGATTTAGCCGGTACTTGGTGTAAGATATAGGAAATAACCTACGGGAAATAACGTATCACTTGGTCACAGTTCAGTGATGTTGTGAGATAGTATTTTCCCACGTCATCTTCTTTGACTCATTGTCAGGGAATTCTTGGGCATCGAGTAGGGTAATCGTTTGGTTACGAAGGTACCGTGCAGAGTCGTTAGACTTGCGAAGGTTACGACTATTTAATAGCCCAAGAATGTGATTGGGTTGGTTTTGACCACCCACGGGTTATCGGTTGACATCTTGATCAGGATGTTTGGATCTCCTACTAGATCCTATCGGAAGGCATTAGACCGAGTCATGTGTATAGAAATGACTCCGTAGCAAGTGTTTTAAGAGTTGGAGATTTGATAAGCATATATTGCAAGTCAAATTATGAGAATTAGAAGTCTCCGAATGTTGGATAAAAGGAGCAAGATTAAAGTCATGAGTCACGAGCGACTATTGGAGAGTTTTTTTCGATCATAGAAGACCGATTGCAGATTGTCAGTAGCTTCTCATGTTTATCAGTGAACTCAGAGGAAAGACTCCGAAGGGAGATTATGTGTGTGCAGTGCGGGTCACGACGACACCAGAGTCAGATTATCCGATGGACCATTGGATCTGTTTCCACTATAAGCAGTCGATATCTACGGGGAGAGTATGTACTTTGAAGACTCAGTTGAAGACTATGGATGATGCTTTCGAGTGGACGATCCACAACCTCGAAAGCTGAGATCATTACAGAAGATTGGGTTATCACATCAGCAGCGATTTACTACCTCAGATATAGTTGGAGCTCTTTGATACTTTCATCCGGAAGAAGTAAGTTACTCAGTAGTATCAGCCAAAGATATCTCAAGATTGCACGTTGCACAACAAATGTTACCTTCCCAGACGAGAGCAACTGTTACCTTTCCAGACGACGACAACTGTTACTTTCCCAGACGTGGTTATGCTTTATTCAGAGGAGAGATTTTACGATGATGGTCGTATCTACGCAGTATTCTCCAGTTGCAGCTATACCTTTCACAGAGTCGGAGCGTGTTATGATGTTGACAGTTCTTCAGTATTTTACAGCCGGATGTGTACCCTTTGCCAGTACAACAGTGTTTACCATATCCATTGCAGTTGTTGCAGTTAGTACCTCAGTTCCAGCAGTTGATTTCAGTTTCTCCATGATAGTCTTTGCATCTACATGAGCTCAGCCGTCCAGAACAGATGTTGGACAAGTTTACAAGATTACTCGAGAAGAAGTATGGAAGACCGAAGGATCGGTCCTTCGGGGTATTACTTTAGGTTATCCTGTTTGCGGATATATCGAGAGATACTGGTGAATTTGGATTTAGTGAGGTAGGTGAATTTGGATTTGATATGGATGCTTATAGTATTTACAGTTGATGTTGTAATCGATTGTTGATTTTTAGTTGTGAACGTAGTAGATGTATGTACTTGCTAATTAAATTTGGTGGGTATGTTCATGATGTTAAGGTGTATCAAATTGGGTTAATTGGAGTTTCTAACTCGTGGACAAGGAAAGGATGCGAATATAGAACGAATTAGTGTTTAGTTCGTATAATTATCGGAGACTTGTACTTAATCATAATTTGTTATTATTGTGCAGGTTTGGGATACGAAGCAGGTCTGCGGCAGTGACGATTATTCGAGCTTCGTATCAGGTGGGTAATATCTACCTGGTCCGGTAGTTTTGATCAAATTCCTGTGCATGATCTTGGATATATGTTTATACCTGTTTACCTTAAATCCACTCTTATTTAATCATATGCTTGTACTGCCTTGACCTTTGAGATATATACTCTGTTACTCATTGATTATCTAGCACGGATAGGAACTATAAACCCTATTATGTATTAGCTGAAAGAATTTCAGTAAGTACATGTAGTTGGGGTTATCTTTGTGACCTCAGATTGGGTTACTCTACAATTTCGTTAGCGCAGCGGAATATATATAATAATAAAAGCAATAACGAAATGGACACAATACAAATCACAACAAGAGCATATAACGTGGTTCGGAACTGAACCGGTTCCTACTCCACGGATTGGATTCGTACGAACCCTAGCGATGCCACAAACACCACTAACAAATAAAACTCCATCTTGACACAAGTCAAGGGTGGAGAAACCCTTTACAAGTAATCTTACAACAATAAGATACAAATACAAGCAATTACAATAATGAATACGAACTACAAGTAAAGAAAAGACTTTACAACACTTGTTTTGATTGCTTGAATGCTTGGTTGCTTGCTTGCACTTGGAGACCTGATTTGCACCAACAAATCGCCCCAATAGCCCTCAAGAACCGATCATTTTTCCTCCATCACGAGCTCCATATATAGCTTCAACCTGTGCTGGAAAAAGTCAATCAGTCGACTGATCGGGACCATCAGTCGACTGATACCACTGTTGTCGTGAGACAACGGCTAGATCCACGCTGGATAAGTCCAACGGATCTACCATCAGTCGACTGATTGTGACCATCAGTCGATTGATGGAGTCTCGAGCACCTCAGTCGACCGATCACACGATCGGCCGATCGCTCAACTCATCGATCGGCCATCAACCTATGGCGATCATTGCTATAACCCATAACCCACAGTCAAACCCTAGTTGACTCGGTCCAGTCGACTGCCACATGGTACCAGTCGACTGGCACACCTCAAACATGAGGTTTTAACTCAAGTCTGATTCCCCCATACTTGCTAGACCACCCTTAGCCTAGACCTAAGCCTTCTAGCCACCTCCATCAGCCTCACGCCTCTCGGATCCCTCCAAGTCATCCATGACTTGTTCATCCATCGCGCTAGCCTTCAGGTGCTTCCGTCGGCTATGTCATGCTAACGGTGTCTACACCGCCAAGGCACATTGGACTTACGCCGCCAAGACTCCGCTTGGACTTTACGCCGCCAACCATTGGACTTATGCTGCCAAGACTACCGCTTGGACTTTACGCCGCCAATATCAATCCCCTTGGACTTCAAATGTCAACCCATGTTGGACTTTCCATGTGCCAAGACACATGCTTGGACTTTACATGCCAAGACCCATGCTTGGACTTTCCTTGCCAACACATGTTGGACTTTCCATTTGCCAAGTACTCAAGACTTGGACTTTCCATGACAATTATATTGTCATATGTTTTTGTCGAAACATCAAAACACATCAAAACATCACTCGAGCCAAACTCGAGTCCTGGTCAATCGTGACCTGGGCCGATTGCACCAACAATCTCCCTCTTTTTGATGTTTGACAAAAACCAAACAAATGATTGAGTTAGAATACTAACTCCAATCCTTTACCAATTATCCCAAATTGGTAAATACTCTCCAAATGTTCTCCCCCAAATATTCTCCCCCTTTTTGACTAACAGCAAAAAGTTGTCTCCCCAAGAGGGTCAATGTCTCATGTCCCAATGAGATCTTACAATCTCCCCCTTGGTCCAAAAATACTTAGGATGCCTACCATCTTCCTAGTGATAAGTCCAATATCACTCAAGAGAGACAATCCTATTTACTCTCCCAATTTCCAAATTGGGTCTCTCAAAATTCCCATCAATTTCCCAATTGATGTCATATTATCCCAATAACTTCTCCTTTTCAAGGAGAAAAACACATCCATCATCCAAAGATGGATACCTCCCCCTAAAGGCTTGCTCCCCCTTGACCATTGCACCAACAATGTCCTTGGGAAGTCCCTAAGCCAATAGGAACTCTAAACCATCAAAATTAAGGTTAGAAATTCAACATTGAACTTTCCAACACCTTAAAATTGATACAAACCCCAAATACTTCTCCTAATCCATATCCAATGGATTTACACCCTTTATAATGCTTCCCAAAGCATATCCTAGGGTTAGGAGTGATTAGGGATCATAACCGTAGCTGAAATCGGGTTAAACAACCTTGTTTACCCCAAAATCAGGCTACCAATCGAGTGATTCAGAAATCAGTCGACTGGCACCTCCATCGATCATTGCCACCGAGCGATCAAGCGATAATGGCGAAAATCGATTTTGATTATCAGAAATGAGTTTTGAAAAATCATAACTAATTATACGTATATCGAAAAATCACGAAATTTGATACGTATAATACTTATGACTAATACAATGGGTGAAAAATGTTTGAAAATTATTTTACCCATTAAATAGTGAAATTGGCACAAAGTTCAAAACCATTAAAATTTTCAATGTTTTGGCCCTACTTTGTATCAACTTCATCAATGGTGATTGCTATCAAAAGATAGACTTCACCAAGGTTTTTCAAAATAATTTTAAAATGTTTTCAAAACCTTATCTTGGATCATATTCCTTGGGCTCTATGTACGTGACTTGTACACAAGCTCTCCCAATGATCCACAACTAAAATTAGATGAGTTTTAGTTCATCTAGATGCAAAAACTATGCACCTTGAACTTAACTCATATCCTAGCATATCACATGTATCTAGGGTGTATAAATACACATACATGTCAATTGAATGTGAGATGTGGGTTTTGGTTCATTTAATCTAGGGTTTCATGCATTTTTCTAAGGCAACCCTACTTGATTCCCTTATAAATGGGACTCCAAGTCATGTCATTGTCCTTAAATCAATTTCAATCAAATTATCTTAAATGCATGAGTGATTATGGCATTAGAGATGATATAGATAAACACATGCTCATAATCATGATGTCATGGCATAATATGAAATCTAAAAACACATGACATTTAATCCTTAATCCTAAACATGTACATGACATATAGAATGATTAAAAATAAGCATGATGTCATGGCATGTTATATGGCAAACAAAACATGGCATATAAAATATATAGGTATAGTAATACCTAAATTTTAATATTAATTGTCATTTCATATAATTAATTATATTTTGCCATATTTCTATTTTTCTCCCAAGTGTGCCAAAAACCCAAAATGGCACACTAACCTCTAAACCTAAATTGTGCCAATTTTGATCATTTTATCAAACTTCTCAAGTAATATTGGCACATCCTAAAACTTTTAGGATTAAGACTCAAATGTATTTTCAAGGTAACCATAACCTTGAAAATGACCTAACATGCCACCTTTGCCATGGTTGAGTTAACTACCCATCCAATCAAGGTTGGCACACCCTAAACCCATCTTAGCGTGAATCAATCACGCTCTTAGGAACCCAAAAACGATTTGAGCTCCTAGGGTTAATTAGGTATTCCTTAGGGATAACCTCCCTAGATACCTTCCTAATGACCTTCCTAGGCTTGTTAGCCTTGGTCATTTGGGTCTTACCTAGGTTGACTCTAGGGGTAACTCCCCTTGCAACCTTCTTAGTGGCCACCCTAGGTTTCCTAGAAACCCTAGCCACTAGGCACACCCTTTGGTCAACTCTAGGGATGACTTCCCTATTGACCTTGGTCTTCCTAGGTTTAGTTTGTGTCCCATAATCAAATGGAACACTATGGTAAGCTACCTTAGGCTTAGGTTTGTGACCCAAACCTTTCTTACCCTTGGTTGACTTTTGACTTTTAGATCCTAGATGTTGACTTTGACTTCTTGACCCAGGAATTTGACCATTAGACCCTTTAGATTGATTTTGTATCTTATTTAGGGTCTTTTCAAGTTTCTCAAGCCTTGACCTCAAGGCTTGGTTCTCTAGTTCTAATCGCCCAATTTTAGAATTTTGATTTAAACCATGGGCATGGTTCTTCCTAGGCATATGCCTAGTCCATTTAGGGTTAAGGCCTAGATGTTCTCCTATTTTCCTAATTGATTCTCTAGGTAAGATATTTTTAGGGACATTAGTCCCAAACTTCTCCTTATTCCTAAGGTGAACCTTCTTAGCTCCTAAACAAATATGTTTGTTATTTCTAGCATGCTCTTTATGATAAATAGCAAGAGAATTGAAACCCTTAGCATGTTTTTGCCTATTAACTAAAAAGGATGCATTATTAGAATATACCTTAGGGTTAGCTTTGGAAGCTCCCTCTTGGGTCTTCTTCTTCCCCCTAGAACATTGATTCCTATAATGTCCTTTTGTATTGCATTTGAAGCATATGATGTGCTCCTTGCTCTTGATACTTGGGGAACCGGCGTCCGTTAACTTTTGTTGACTTTTAGGCGCCGGAGGAGCTTTCTTGACTTTCTTTGGGCACTTACTCTTATAATGCCCAAATTTCCTACACTCAAAACACATAATGTTATTTTTATTTTGAATTGAGGTGTTTGAGTTACCAATGGTGGTGGAGACCGAAATTGGACTTTGGGCTTCTTCATCTTGACCGGATGTCGAAGCTTCTTCTTCTCGATGTTCCGGTATGAAGGTTCTCTCCTCCCCCTCAATCCTTGAGGTGGATGCTTCTTCCACTTCCTCCACCTCTTCCGACCCGGAAGTTGACTCCTCACTTTCTTGTGAGGATGATGATGATTCTTCTTCGGTCTCCTCCTCTTCCAAGTCTTCTTGGACCGATTCGGGATTGTCGTGGAACTTGATCAACTTGTTCAACAACTCCTTGGCATCCCTATAGCTTCCTAATATGGACAAAATATCGTTAGGTATCAAATCAATCAATATTTTTGTTACCTTAATGGTTGTCTTGAATTTTTCCCGTTGCTCCTCGGTCCATCTCTTCATCTTGAGGATTTCGCCGTTTTCTCCTCTCGGAGCATCAAAACCTATAGTCACGGCAAACCAATTTTCTATATTCGTCATTAGAAAATATTCCATCCTACCTTTCCAATACGCAAAATGTTCGCGGTTGAAGGAAGGTGGGATGTTGATGTCGTCACCCAATTTTTCCTCAAATTCCATATTCTTCCCTCTAGCTTCTTGACTCCGGGTTGTTAATCCGTAGAAGAGCCCCGTGCTCTGATACCACTTGTTAAGAATATTGGAACGGCTAGAGGGGGGGTGAATAGCGTTTCGCCCGATCGTGGATGGAATTCAATCTCGTTCGTGTCTACAATTTCGTTAGCGCAGCGGAATATATATAATAATAAAAGCAATAACGAAATGGACACAACACAAATCACAACAAGAGCATATAACGTGGTTCGGAACCGAACCGGTTCCTACTCCACGGATTGGGTTCGTACGAACCCTAGCGATGCCACAAACACCACTAACCAATAAAACTCCTTCTTGACACAAGTCAAGGGTGGAGAAACCCCTTACAAGTAATCTTACAACAATAAGATACAAATACAAGCAATTACAATAATGAATACGAAATACAAGTAAAGAAAAGACTTTACAACACTTGTTTTGATTGCTTGAATGCTTGGTTGCTTGCTTGCACTTGGAGACCTGATTTGCACCAACAAATCGCCCCAATAGCCCTCAAGAACCGATCCTTTTTCCTCCATCACGAGCTCCATATATAGCTTCAACCTGTGCTGGAAAAAGTCAATCAGTCGACTGATCGGGACCATCAGTCGACTGATGTCACTGTTATCGTGAGACAACGGCTAGATCCACGCTGGATAAGTCCAACGGATCTACCATCAGTCGACTGATTGTGACCATCAGTCGACTGATGGAGTCCTCACTCGACCAGTCGAGTCTCGACTCCGATACGTGGCGAATTCTCGAGCACCCGGTCGGTGATCACCTGATCGATCATTGCTCGAGCTCATCGATCGGCCCAACCTGCTATGGCGGTCATTGACATAACCCAGCGGTCGAAACCCTAGTTGACTTGGTCGGTCGGCCCACATGGCACCCGGTCGGTGGCACACCTCAAACATGAGGTTTTAACTCAAGTATGGTTCCCCCATACTTGCTAGACCACCCTTAGCCTAGACCTAAGCCTTCTAGCCACCTCCATCAGCCTCACGTCTCTCGGATCCCTCCAAGTCATCCATGACTTGTTCATCCATCGCGCTAGTCTTCAGGTGCTTCCGTCGGCTATGTCATGCTAACGGTGTCTACACCGCCAAGGCACATTGGACTTACGCCGCCAAGACTCCGCTTGGACTTTACGCCGCCAACCATTGAACTTATGCTGCCAAGACTACCGCTTGGACTTTACGCCGCCAATATCAATCCCCTTGGACTTCAAATGCCAACCCATGTTGGACTTTCCATGTGCCAAGACCCATGCTTGGACTTTACATGCCAAGACCCATGCTTGGACTTTCCTTGCCAACACATGTTGGACTTTCCATTTGCCAAGTACTCAAGACTTGGACTTTCCATGACAATTATATTGTCATATGTTTTTGTTGAAACATCAAAACACATCAAAACATCACTCGAGCCAAACTCGAGTCCTGGTCAATCGTGACCTGGGTCGATTGCACCAATAACTGTGTTACCTAACTAGAGTTAGGTGATGGATTGGATTATGGAGTCGATCGTTATATCATAACCGTATTAGTGGTGCATTTATGGTGGATCTAGTTGTCTGTGCATAGATAAGTGTATGAGTGTCAGTATGTAATCATGGACTAGAGGTCCTAGCGTGATGGTATATCCATTATGGATTGTATGCCTGTGTATGGTTATATGGACGGTCGATGGTATCTCGCTACTGACTAGAGGTCTTAGCATGGTTGACTGTCAGGTGTGTATGACTCTTTGTGTGATAGAGAGAGTCTTATGGATTGTAGTCCTTACATGGTTGACTTTTGGTTGACTAGGTCTCCCCGTGAGTAAGGGAGTGTTGCGAGGATTTGTGTGTGAGCTATGCATCATTACATTTCATGCATGCTGACGACTGGGTCTGCCTTGTGGTTGAGATGAGTCGTCGGATCATCCACCTCGACCACTCGGGGTAGTGGTTGCGAGGTTGAGGCGAGCATTGTTGTGCGTGTCGTTCTCGGCCACTATGGATGGTGGGTAGCTGGAGATCGCACTTGGCCCTTGTCTTGAGTGGTAGTTAGCGCACTCACCCACTATAGGCGGTGGTGCGTGTGATGTCGATTGTCCTGGGTGCGGTACTCGTATACTCATGGGTAGAGACGGAGCGGCTAGTAGCAGGGACCCCCGTGTGGGTAGCATATAGCTCTATGGCGGGCTAGCTACTGTTTCATACTACCCAACTCGGTCACTCGAGAGGGATGACGGCTGGAGTTGGGATAGTTGTCATGTCCTGCCACCTAGGCCACATTGGGGTCGTGGTAGCGAGTTGGGTGCGCAGGCATGACCATGCATATGCATTGCTGATATATATGTATGCGTGTATTTGATATATGTTTTACATATGCCTGTGAGATGCTGCATTTGATTAAACTATGATTGTTGCACATGCTTGTTCATCATGATACATGTCATTTGCATTTTATATACTGCTATGTGTTGAGCATGATACATGCGTTGATTCAGACTGTTGTATGCATTTGATTAGCATCATGTCATTGTGTGGTACGAACCGGGTTGTTTATTACAGGTGATCATATATTGTTCATATGTTGGAGTATTGGTCAGGTATGGGATGGACTTGGTACGTTATATGTGTTATGCTATTGTATATCTGTCAGGATGATATAGCTTATGGTGTTGCAGACCGTCAGGTACGTTGGTACATTACTTTATGTTCAGTTGATCAGTTTAGTATATACATTGAGTATGATTTTACTGTAGTTACTTGTTATTAGATTTGGATATGACTGTATGTCTATTGGACTTATGCTATATACCTGTAGATCTTCACATGTATACTTGTAGATCTATCCTTATATGTTGTTCATGCACTTTCTATATATTACCCCTCAGTTTATACTCACCACCCCGGGACCCTGGGCTTCCTGTCGCCTAGATAACAGGTAGAAGATTTCTTGGACGTTCGGAGCTCCGCCAGCTGATCCCATCTCACACCGGACGAATGGATATGTTTTCCGTGTTGTTGTATCCTTACGGATTGTTGGTTTGGGTTTTTCCCTGTATTGTTTCCGTATTTGTGATATACGGACATATTGTATGTATTTGGTCTTTGATTCGATTTCTGTTATGATTCTTGTCGTGTCAAGTCACTCCGGAGTGCACAGTTGGTCTTTGTATCTTGTTGATCTGTTTGTATTGTTTCCGCTGTGTTTAGTGCGTTTGATATGTTGATATCTGTGTATATCATATTGTTGTTGTGGGCCTACGGGCCTTATATTAACCCGATATGTTGCCACGTACAGGGGAGATGTCGTCCGTTTGCTTTTCGGCACGACATACTCCCGGGGCGTGACAGTACGACTCTCTACAGGATAGAGAGTGCGTCGAGTAGATTGGTATGACTCTCTACAGGATAGAGAGTCTATGGTGGATGTCTGTATGTGAGACATTGCATTCATGCATTTACATGCACGCTGGCGACGAGGTCTCCCTTGTGGTTGAGAGAGTCGCCAGTCATCCTGCCTCCACGGTTACTCATAAGAGGAGTCACCCGTGTGAGGGCAGAGCATTGTGGTGCCGCACTCTACCACTATAGACGGTGGTAGTTGAATTTGCGTGTCCTAGTCCTACGTGTGTGGCACTCGACCACTCATGGGTAGTGACTGTCGGAGTGGCCAACAGCAGGGACCCCCATCGTGTAGCTTGCTCTTTACGCTTATATGCTACTCGATCATACTGCCCACTCGGCCACTCGAGAGTAGTGGTTGGTGTTGAATTGGGACAGTTGTCATGCTTGAGCCACCGAGGCCACACTGGGGTCGTGGTAGCTTTAGGGTGAGCCGACATAACCATGCATGCTGCATTGCCGACTGATGGCATTTTTGCATATTGTCATATATATACATATATGCATGTATATATATATATGGATGATTGTGATTAGTATACATATATAGATATAGTCTATATATATATATGCTTATTGTGATGTTGCATTTGATTGTATTATGTTTGCTGCATTTGATTGTACATCATATTCATGCATGTTTCTTGCATATGTTATACAGTGTGTCGGATATTGGTATGGGTTGGATATACCATAGATACCTTGGCCTGTAGCATGAGTAGATTATGTATTGGTATTACTCTTCCTGTTATATATATGTTTGATATATGTTCAGGTTGGATCAGAGTAGTGTGTATGAGACTTGGGTATATACTGCATTTTATGTTATTCATTTGATTAGGCGGTATATGCTTGTATTTATATACTATCTTTGATATACTGTACATCTAGATTATGTTGTCGAAATACATGTGATATTACATATATACATGTTTTCTATTACCTGCTGAGTTTTACTCACCACCCCCGCGAACCCTGGGTTTTCTGTCGCCCAGGTAACAAGTAGAAGACTTCGTGACAGCTTGGAGCACCGCCGGCTGACGTCATCTCATCTCACGAGGCTCCCATATTTTGTTTTGGGCCTGCTGTCCGTTGTGCATTGTATTTTGTAGTTGTTGGAGTTTTCATGATGTATATGTTGTATATTCAGATTTTGTCGCGATTTTGTGTTGTTGTGGTGTGTTAGTCATACCGGTATGCATGTGTGGGATTGTTGTATTGTTGTAGTTTGTTTCCGCTGTGTCTTGTGTAGTTTTTTGTTTTTATACATATATATTGTTGTTATTGTGGGTCTACGGACCTTGTATTAACTCGAAATGTTGCCACGTACAGGGGAGGTGCCGTCAGTTTGATTTTCGGTTCGGCATGCTCTCGGGGCGTGACACTTGGTTACCAGGATTCATAAACTTTAGTACTTAGCCTGGAGGTCTAGAGTTCGAATCCTGGGGAAGGCAAAAACCCACTTCCAGGGGTGGGAAGACCAGGTGAGTAACGGCCGGGCCAGCGAGGCGTGATGTCGTCGCCGATAGACCAATTCAAATAAACATATTTATCAAATCAATCATAAAAGATGTGTACAAATTTTTAAAAAATAAAAGTAACTTATTTTTTTATCCAACTTACAAATTTCTTCGCTGCACATTTGTAAATAGGGCTACTAATAGAATTTTTCAACGTGAAAGATTTTTCGCTTGGAGTATACACGAGCAAGAACCAATGTGCTTTATAATGCATAGGGAAAAGTATGTGTTTACAGTGTTCTAGGAGCTCTTTCTGTAGCTCTGACAGCTTGACCAATGAACTCTTGGTCAACTTTAATAAAAATACTGAAAAATTGTTATCTATAATTCTCTTCTGCTTGGTATTTTCGAGCATAGTAATCACATCATTCTATAAAAAATTAAAAAATAATCATTAACTATCACTATGATGATAATATAAATCAAATACTATTAAGAGTATATACCGGGACATTGGGAGACATGCAATATATTTCATGCCCATAGTTATTTTCTTTGTTGCTCAAAACATTGAAATATGCATGAATGAGGTCAAATCGTAGTTCGGTGCCAAACAAACACTGCAATAACTCATACTCATACAATAATACATCATCATCTTGCTAGACTACACCACTACAAAGCCAAAATACCAAACTTAACAACTCAAAAAATAAAATAGTAAAATAAGATTTTAGAAACATTAAAGTAATATAAGATATTTTTACCCCAAAATATCCCCGCATATGTACTTCTCAATAATATTTTTTCCTTCCGTTGATATTTTATCATGCCCATGAAAGTCTAATCTTCCTCGGAACTCCTGTAGAGATTCCTCTACAGCACTATCAGCAATATTTTGAATATCTATACTCATATCATCCTATATAGAAATAACACAATATAGAAATACAAAATTCAATCAAAAAATTAAACACTACAATACTCGTCAAATATATAAAATATATGCAGGCATTGTAAAAAATATTTACTGAAACTACCTCATCTATGACTTGGGTCAAATGTCGTTTACTCTTTCGCTTTGGGACAGTACTAGGGGGTGTCATGTAGTCCGGATGTTTCTTTTTTTTCAATCTATCTGTTCTTCTCTGAACAGTCTTCACAATAGATGATTTTGGATTATAAACAATCATCTTTTTTCCTTTTTCGGTATTGCTATCTACATTATCATTATCTCTAGCATTTGTGTTCATTTGCACTTCATCTATAACCACTTCAAAAAAACTCTCTGACTTACCTTTGTAAATGCATGTTCATTGGCACTTTGTCGTCAACAACTTTATTCAAACTTTCAACACTAGGATCATCATCCACAGCTACATCTTTCTCGGTATGACCTTCATCATGCATATGTGGCGAATCCTTAAAGTCATATTGGGTTGTATCCTCTTCAACCACTTTATTTTTTTCCTTCAACACTTTAATCTCATTTTCAAGCCTTTTTATGTGATCCAACAATTCTGAATCACCGAGTCGAGAATCAACCTGGAAATAGAAATGTTAATTAAGCATGCTAATTGGTTGAATAATAGACTCTTAATAAATTTGTTATCTTGGATTAAAAATTGTTACCTCACCAAACCTCTCTATATCATCAACAAGTACTTTTTCCTCTTGGAATGGCTTGATTGGCACAATCTAAAAGTAAAAAAGATAAATTTTTAGTTCAATAACACATTTAAACCAAATTATACAATGATAAAGAATAAATTGCACCAACCTTATTTGACCTCACTACCATTAATGCAGCCTCTGCACCTTTAGGATTAACAGGAATTTTGCTCTCTCCCCACTTGAATAATCGAGGAAAGCAATGTAAAACACGAGGTTGACCAAGCATAGGAACTCTTTCATAAACCCAACCCTATACAAATACAATGATTAGCATTTACTCACTCAACAAATAACACATATATGCTGAAAATAATACCATCAGTCCAACTATGCAACCTCCCATATATGTTTTCTCTTTTTTGTCCACTTTGGAGTATCCAAGATGGTCTTCAATTTCAGCACGCAAAAATCTAAAAGTTGCATCTCCCCAATCATACTCAAAAAATATTTCCAAATTGTCTAAGTATGGAAAAATAAAACTAGGTGTACCAAAATTGCTAATAGGAAATATAACACAATTAAAAAGTAGCAAAATAAAAAACCTAAAAAAATCATCAATTTCTAATTCTTTATCCGCCAACACAAATAACTTCTCTATGATGACATTTCTCTTAATACATTTCATCCCCTTGAAATGTCGCTCAAGGAAGTTAGAACCCAATTTCAAATCGATATTAACCGGTTGACCAATGCTAGATAAACCAATAACGATTGAGAACTCCTTAGAAGTGAATGACACCATGATATTATTTCCAAAACAAAAGCTGCATGTCTCTACTTCAAAGCGTTTAAGCATTGCATAAACTCTTGAGGTGCTTATAGAAAGCTTTTGAATCTTCAACCAAGGTGCAAGAGGTGAAGCCTTGATCTTCTTTAATTGTAGTTCACTTAGTTTGGGAACCAATTGTTCCATGACTGACATAAATTTTGTTGGGGAACACCTTGAATAATCTTCTTTTCCACTTGGTTCAACATCTCCATCATTATCATCAGTGTGTTTTTTAGTCCTTGTCATTTCTAATTGACAAAAAGCTTAATTAGCAATAATTTCAATAAATATTTCCATAAAATAAGTCAATAAAAAACACAATATGACATATTAATCTAGATAATACATTAAGCAATATAGGACAAAATCAGTATCACAATAAGTATCGATTGACGAAAGCCACAAACATATGCCACTTAATATTAACTTTTAAATATTTTTTTTGACATCCTCAGATAATCAAATTTTGGTATTTAAATGACCAAAACAAATATCGATTGACTAACATTAAATACTTTTTCTACCAATTTAGGTATCATGATTTTATTTCATGAATAACACAAATAATAATCGAATCAGGGTATTTAATGAGCCAAAATAAGTACCTATTGACTCACATTAGATATAAAATCTTTTGTAGCAATATCATATTTTTATGTCATGAACGTCAAACAAAAGCCAATATTATTAAATTCAAAGTATAATTTATTTACAACACCAAAAATTGATTCCGAATATTTCAGGCACAAAATCAAATATCTATTGACTCAAATTAGATGTTCTTTGTACCAATAAAAAAAATTATGTAATTATCACAAAAAATTTACCCAAAATTATATGTAAAATCAGTACCACAATAAAAACCGATTGACGAAGGCTACAAACATAAGTCACTTAATATTAATTTTTAAATAATTTTTTTGACATTCTCAAATAATCAAATTTTGGTATTTAAATGGTCAAAACAAATATCAATTGACTAACATTAAGTACATTTTCTATAAATTTCGATATCATTATTTTATTTCGTGAATAACACAACTAATAATCGAATCAGAGTATTTAATGAACTAAAATAAGTATCTATTGACTCACATTAGGTACAAAATCTTTTATAACAATTTATATATCATATTTTTACTTCATGAACATCAAACAAAACCCATTATTATTAACTTCAAAGTATAATTTTTTTACATCCCCAAAAATCAAATCAGAATATTTCAAGCACAAAATCAAATACCTATTGACTCAAATTATATACTCTTTGTATCAATAAAAAAATTATGTAATTATCATAAAAAAATTATCCAAAATTGTATGTAATTAAGCATATTTACCTTGTTTAATCTTTTTTACGCATTTGCTCATTAGTCTCCTTGCTCACTCCTATCGCATTTGCTTGATGTCGTGGGTCGCTAGTGGTTGAAATAAGGGAAACAAAATGGTTTTCAAGGGGGCGAGCAAACAGTTTGGTCAAGTGAGGGATGAATCAAGTGTTTAGGGTTACCGTTGGGGGAGGGAAGACGACGACTTGTTGGGAAGAAAATTGCTGCTATCACATTTGCTACCTCAAGTCGCTAGTGGTCAAGGTAGGAGAGCTGATGATTTTCAAGGGCACAAGCAAATGATTTGGTCGGGATCAGCCGAGAGTTTCTGTTAAGGGGAAGGGAAGAAGATGAGTTGTTGCAAGATGAATCGGTGGGAGAAGATGAATGAAAAAATTAATCAATCTATGTAAATAATAAGGGTAAAAACGGAAATTCAGTCTTATAGGGAGTTAAAACTAAGATTGGGTGGTTGTCAGGTATCAAATCCTAAAAAAATTTATATAGAGACTGAATCCAAATATAAACAAGAGCAGAGGGATTTTACTCTAACTTACCCTAAAAAAAAAAATAGTTCGAATAAAATAAGTTCATACTTCTAATTTATTTTAACAAATTTTTAAATTTAAAATTTAATTAATTTTACAATGTTGTAAAGGTTTTATAAGCCTTGTAAAATAATTCACAAAATTATTCCTTCTCTAAGCTCCTACTAAATTAATTTGAGCATTTCAAAATTCCTAATTATTACATTCAATTTTATTTTCATTAATTTAATTATAGAAATTTAGCTCTTCACTTTGACAATAATTAAGCTATACCAAATTATTAATTCTCAATTTATTTCAAATGATTAATTATAATTAATTAATTTTACGAATTTTCCCTTCCTTTTTTCTATGCGCACTCCTATGTTTGACCAGAGAGATTCACCACCAGAAGCAGAAACAGACGGGAATGGTTAGCTGCGGCCGTTGTGATTGGCCACAAAGTTGCGGGTCCCTCTGTATGCACCTGCAAGAATGCGACGGGTCCGGAAATTGATCGCAGAGAAGAGAGCGGAAGGCGGGCCGGCCGCATAGGAGAGGAGAGGAGAGGAGGGAGGGTCGCACCGAGGTCGAGCTCCGCTGGCGTCGCGAGCGGCGACATTGTCGTGCTTCCCTACCTCTTCTTCTTCCTCCTCCTTCACCGTCTCTTTTCTTCGCCTTCGTTCCCTCCTCTGACCCCGAACTCCAACGCCAACCCTCGGGGGTCGGTGGCCGGAGATAAGAAAGGTCCCCTTGGCTTCTCCATCGACCAGGTGATCGGATTCTCTTCCTTTCCCATTTACAACGCCTTTTGTGAAAAGGCCGCTTTCGTTTCATCAAGAATCAGATTTGTTTCTTCCGATCATTTTATAAGCTTGTGGCTATACATATCAGGATTCGTTTGTTTTGCGCAATGGGATCCTTCTCTTGAGTTTTGTATACTTTTTTATATTCTGTTGGTCGAATTCCTCTGCTGGTGTTTTTGTTTTGTTAAATGATTTTTGGAAATTATTGACCATTGGAGTTTATTCGTGTTTTCTTTGAATGAGTAATGCTCTGCTTCAATCTTTGAAACTAATCCATATCAAGATTATGAAATCTATATGCTGCTTTATTCTTTCTCAATGCCATGCTAAAATATTTGGGTCACTGCTATCTATGCTAATCATATTCAGAGGATGCATTTTTTCTAGATAGCACAAAGCACGTTTTACTGTCGCATTCTCAGCATTGTTGGCTTATTTGCATTCTCACATTTAAACGTGTAAAATGCCTCCAAAATGGGAAACTGGAGCTATCAAATTCTAACAGCTTGTTATGCTACTCAGCTTATAAGGTACATGTATAAGGTGAAAAAAGGGTAAAGAAGAAGGTAAGATGAGGCGCTGGTTTTGCTGTGCTAGTAATTTTGATCGATCTTACCATGCGCATGAAAATGAATGCCTCACAAGCCCATCAAACGACAAATTTGGTACGTTGTTTGACTCATTCAATTACGATATGAGATCAGTTTCTATGAATTTTATATTCCATGTTGATTTCAATAATTACAGTGGCTATGTTTAAACTAAGGTCATTATGAATACTGTTCTCTATAAAATCAAATTTACTCTTTTCACACATTTTGATTTCATGTATCATGTAATGGATCATTGGACTAATGAGCTTTAACTTTCTAGCTTATATCGACCAATCATATTGTACTTATTTACACCGTGATACTTTATCAAGAATCGATCATTGCTTTTGCCCTATATTTGTCATTTTCAAATAACTTGCTGTATATGATTTTAATTACCGAGAGAGAGATGCCCTACTCGGTTGGATTTAATTCTAATGGATGGATAAATACTGGTATAATGGCATCATTTTGATAAAAAATAATCCGATGCACGAAACTCCCACTATGTGGAGTCCCAGAGAAGGATCCATTGCAAGCAGCCTTATCTTGCTTTTTGTAAGAGGCTATTTCCAGAATTTGAACACGTGATCTCTTGGTCACAAGACAACAACTTTACCGTTGTGCCAAGGCTCCCCTCTAATGACATCATTTTGATCTTTCATTATTTTTAGAATTAAAAATCATATAGAATTAAAGAAAAGTATTATTAGGTTAATTCATTGTTTGAAGCTTTGTTGGCTTGTGTCCATCGTCTCCAACTCCTTTGGCTTGCGAGCTCCAATTTCCTTCTCTTGTTGATTGACATCGACCAACACAAACTAGGTTGTCCACATCACTAGCACATCTTTTTCACATGACTCTATAGGTTGTTCAAAGTCATTTAGTGTTAGGGTTCTAGCACAAGCTCTATAGGTTCAAAGTCATTTAGTGTTAGGGTTCATCACTAAAACCCTATCACTAAATGACTTTGAACCTTGCATTAAATATTGTAAATAGAAATGAAAATTGTAGTAAGGTACCGAAATAAACTTCACTAATAGTAAATAATGTAAAAGAGTGTGACTAAATTCTGTCTTCTTGATAAGCTATAATTGTCAAAAATAATTTAAAAATAAAATAGATAAATGGTGTAACACAAGCAAAAATGTTAAATTTTGTATTTAATGTACAACATTTTATATAGAAATATTCAAAAATGAGATTTGACTAAGCATGGTTTTAAAAGGCAACCACTTCAATCAGAGTTGGGAGGAATCGTACCAAGGACAATATGATTACATATGGCACAATACATGACAACATATGCAATTGAAAAAGTTCTAACTAGTTCATTTGAACTAATTTAGACTGAACTAATTAATCTAAAAAATTTACCTGCCCTATTTGGTAGCTTGTAACTTATAGGTTGACCTAAACACTCGTTTAGCAAGTGATAACTGCTTAATATCAGTAAATGTATATTACTTATAGATCATCTAAGTGTGTATTGTTGATTAATATTGAATGTTATATTTTTTGTGTTTTACAATGTATGATTGACACGTATTTTTTTCTTAGTAATTCTGTGATTGAATTTGTTGATTAATATACATTATTCTATATATGTTAGTCCTTTCAATGTAAAAAATTAGTTTAATATTTTAATACAGATTTCCTATGGCTCCAGTTAGTGCGATTTCAATCGAAAAATGAACCGAATCGCATTCAAAAAAATTGTGTTTGGTTTGGTTTTTGGACCAATTAGTTATGAATTTCTCTATTTGTGATAATAAAATAAAACTTTACAATATGATTATTTTGTTTTACAAATTATATTATTAAGGAAAAATTAATTCATAAAATTTTATATTTTATTAGCAAATTTAAATATCACAATGTTTGAATGCAAATTCGATTCAAACCATCAATGAAACAGATAATTTTGGTTCCATTTCTATTATGTTTAGTTGGGTTTAGTTTAGTTTCATAAAAATTGATGAAAATATTATTTTGATCCAATCACTTCATTGGTGTGTGATCTCCGATCCTGGTAAAATCTGTGGTTCTTGGTCTATGTGGTTTGCTCTTGTTCTTGCATTCGATGATATTTCTTTCCATGTCTCAGGAATGCCAAGGGGTTCTAGGTACTCTGCTGTTACAAAAAATGAACCACCAAAAGCACCTCCTCCTATTGAAGTGCCTGCATTGCTATTAGACGAACTAAAAGAGAGAACTGATAATTTTGGACCAAAAGCTTTGGTAGGTGAGGGATCATATGGAAGAGTCTACCTTGCAGTTTTGGATGATGGAAAGCAAGTGGCCTTGAAAAAACTTGATTCTACATCAGAACCTGAAGCAAACACTGAATTTTTGACTCAGGTTTTCCTCTCATACAGTATTATTCTTAATAGTTAATTTCGTTTTTTTTTGTGTTCGAATTTGCAGGAAAAAGAATAAAATTCATCATTTTATGGTCATCCTAGTCCACGAAACTTGAAGAACTAACTGCACCTTGTATAACCATCAGGTGTCCACAGTATCAAGGTTGAAGCATGAAAATGTTCTGCAGATGCTAGGATATTGTGTTGAAGGAAATATTAGACTGTTGGCCTATGAGTTTGCTACAATGGGCTCTTTACATGACATTCTTCACGGTATAATATGCATGAGTCATTGCTACATGTATGTTATAAGTTTTGGTGCCTATTTATAGCATATATGTTTTTAAAAACATATATCTTTTCTTCTTGGAAGTATAGGTAAAAAAGGAGTTCAAGGTGCACAACCTGGCCCACCACTTGATTGGCTGCAGCGAGTGAGGATTGCTGTTGATGCTGCAAAGGGCCTGGAATATCTTCACGACAAGGTTCAGCCTTCAATACTTCACCGCGACATCAGATCAAGCAATGTCCTTTTGTTTGAGGACTTCAAAGCAAAAGTAGCAGATTTTAATCTCTTAAATCAGGCACCAGATATGGCTGCTCGTCTTCATTCAACCCGTGTCCTTGGAACTTTTGGTTATCATGCACCAGAGTAATTTCTGATCTTAAAACTTCAGTATTGTTTCAACGTGTCTTTTTTTTCATATTTTTCATTACCCTTGTATTATTGGTAACCAATTATGTCAACAACCATAGTACTGCTGAGTTTTTTTTTTTAATAAATTAAGCATAGTGATATTGTTTGCTTGGATTTCTTCTTGTTCAGGTATTTAGGTGCTTAAACAGGTAACAACAGTTCTTGTTCTTGTATATTCATTTGGTATTACTAACAACAGTGACTACATATGGTATTAGAAATTCCTCCACTCTTGATTATATACCTTTGCCAAATATAGATTCAGAGGTTTAATAGGGTCGAACAGAGATTTGGGGTCTTGAAGAACAGAAGTGACATCATGAAGCAATATATTTTAACTGTTTGAAATGTACTGAGTCAAGTGGATTAGGGACTTGCAATTAATGTTGATACGGAGAGAGAGTGATGCCATACATGGCGTTATTGAATTCTTTATCTACCCCCTCCGCATTCATGTTTGATTAGAACTCATACTTGAGTCCGAATAACATAGATGCTACATATATATAGTTGAAGCCGAACTCGTAGTATCTATTATCTATGATGTTGAGAACATGCTGCGAGCTGCTTAAGTACAAGGTTAACGTATGCCGTGCTTGTAGATATGGTTTGCATCAACCAGTCTTTAGTATAATGACACATGTTGTGAATTGTAGGCTTTGGATTTGACTTATGCTGGATCTATGAATGAAAACTTTAGTTTGATCTTATACCTGTAAATTGGTTTCAGAGAAATGCTCACAGACTTAACAATATGCCTTGAGTTAGTAAACGTTCTGCAATCATTTATAGAAAGCCAAATTTGTGAAGTTCTGAAGCTCTGTTACTGTGGAATGTGAAGCAACCTACAAGTACCTGAACTAATCCTGAAAGTACTTTTTCCCTCTGGATTTTAAGTTTCATGTTTTGAAGTTGAAGGTCATTTTGCCAGTAGATATTGAAGAAATGGAGGTCTTTAATATTTTTAAGAAATTGATTTGCAGATAACTAAGAAATTAAGAGATCTCTGGTGTTCAGCTTAATTTAGTGATTTCCCTGTCAAATTGTACGGAAGGCTGGATCTACAGTAATATTTAAATCATTTAAAATATTGTTACTATTTTTTTTTTTGGCTCATCTATACTTTCAACTCGAATTGATTTGAATGTCTAACTGTAGAATCTATGGTCTTTCAAAATGTTTATACAATCTTAACCTACTTTTTTCTCTTGTTCCCACATTTTAGTATTAATTATGTCATCATTTCCGGTAGCACCAAAAACTTCATGTTAGCATTGTATCTTTGTCACATTAATTTTTTGTACTTGTTACCTAACTTGCCCATCATCTTGATCCATAGAGTATTAACTATTAAGTATGACAGATCCTGCTACAACCATATAATACTTTTTTTCTAACCTGATGAGCAGATAACGGAGACTTCAAAAGCTCCTATCACCACCATCCAATCTTCATTGTCTTCATTAATATCTTCTTATTGAATAATAATTTTAAGATATGTAAAGTTGTTCTTACAATAATTTTCATGTTCATCCATCTTAATCATTCCCTCACTTCTTTTTCACTTTCTACTGAAACGATAGTTTGTAATTCAATTTTAGTTCTACTTATATAATCTTTTGGCTTCTCAAGTTATTCTCATATGATTCGAGCTTGTACTTTAATACATATACTCTCTCATCAATTAGCACAATACCATCTATAAATGATGCAATTCAGAATGTTCCATCTGGATATTTGTCAGTTTTATCGGCTAACTACTTAAATTGTTCTGCTTGTGTAAATAAAAGTACTTCAAAATTTTTGACGAATATATATTTTATATCTTCCAAAACTTGGGCAGGTATGCTATGACAGGCCAGTTGACACAAAAAAGCGATGTATATAGCTACGGCGTTGTACTTCTCGAGCTGCTTACTGGCAGGAAACCAGTTGATCACACAATGCCTAGAGGACAACAAAGCCTTGTCACCTGGGTATGCATTTATTCACAAGTAAAATTTAGGCGATCCCATCCATCATAAAACTTGTACGTTAAAAAAAAAATCCCAGAAAATAATACCAAGTAAATCTTTATATATCTCACCTCCTCTTGAGCATTATTAATAATCATATAACCAACTGCTGATCTACATTGGCTATCTTAACTTTTGAAGTTTTTCTTGAACAACCAATCTAGTAACATGTTGCTTCTCATCTTGACGCAGGCAACTCCTAGATTGAGTGAGGACAAAGTCAAACAATGTGTGGATCCAAGACTGAACGGAGAATATCCACCCAAAGCAGTAGCCAAGGTCTACTGCGAATAATCATCATCAACTTTTGCTTATGTTTTTTGCTCAATTAATTTGCTGCTTCTAAGAGGCAAATGCTGATGAAATCGCTACTATTTTTGCAGTTCGCTGCTGTGGCAGCTCTGTGTGTGCAATACGAAGCGGAGTTCAGGCCCAACATGAGCATTGTGGTCAAGGCACTCACACCTCTGCTTGTCAATAAACATAACCCTGCACAAACAGCTCCCGTCGCCCCAGGCCAGCACCTGTAGATTCATGATTCATGTTGCAGGCCAGCGAAGCTCCATATACATTCATTCGTCTTCGTACAAATCTGTTTTACTTTGAATGTTGTTTTTCTGCTTCCAAACACTTTCGCGAGTGTGAGTGTTGTTTCCCCCTCTTTTTACCGCATTTTATCTGGGCAGGTGTTACTGTATTGCTTCTGAGCTCCACAGTGTTTGTTCTGATCATATATATTCGGGCTTTTGTGTGGATAATTTTTTTTTAATGGTATCAAAAATGAATAAATCTCATGAATTAGGGGGGAAAAATAGTATATAAATAATGTAGTAAAGTTCTTCTATACGATGCAAACATAATGTCAACACATGGTTAACATATATTTATACAATAAATCTATTTGTTATTTGTTGTTGCATCCTACATTTATATTCATAATGCAAAAATAATTCAAGGCTAAGCTATATTTTTTTTAAATAATAATTATACAAAATTTTACAACATTACAGAACTTTTCTATTAAATTACATATTAAAAATAATGGATCTCGAATTATTATTTTCTTATAATTATAAATTCTACAGTGGCACAGAGGTATGAGGTTGTTAATGATTAAAGGTTGAACTTACCTGATATGCTTTGAGTCATCTTAGCATAGGTCCATCCAGCTTTTTTTATAAAAAAAAAATAATATGAATATTTTTAATAATATTAAGATTTTGAAATTATTTAAAAATCTTGATGGTAAGTTTGGTCCGTGCATGAAAACAAAATCAGCTCGATTTGTACGTTAGGAAAACCAAGATTCAAACGTTGTGGGAAAACAAAATTGATAAATTAATTAGTCGTTTTTACAAAAGTTCGAGTAAGAAGCTAAATAAGGCTAAGGTAACAGTTGGACACCAGATAATTACCAGCCATTTTATAATAATAAAACATGTCCAGAAAGAAACAAGAATAAGTATATATATGAATCACGAGTATCTTTATAAGGTAAAGTTCACTGCACGAACAATCGATCACTTGTCATGCTCATGCTCATGCACATAAGAAAAGAAAAACCAAGTCAAAACAATGCAGCTAAGAGCAATTGGCTCACTAGCACTTCAATATGTCTAGAATAGCAAAACCAGTGCAAACAGATACAAGAAAGAAGGCGATCTTACAAGATGCTAACCGTATGAATTGTTTAGTTTTATATATATATATATATGCACACATAACTTATCTGTGAGTATCCGTGAACAACTTCGTTATTCGTAGTCCAATCGGATGAGCATTATAACTCAAACCTTGAACCTTACGAGATCGAACGATGAATAATGAAAATGCTCATGAATATTCATAGATGAATTGTGTAATATAACATTCTTATATATCTTTATACTCTATTGTGACTGATATGTGATGATAATACTGCAGCAGGGAGCCATTACAAAGAATCCCATGAATTAAACAAATTTCCACTCGACCAACAAAGATGGAAGGTCTTGAAGTAGTAAGAAACAATGGCAGGTGTTTGAGGTCTTAATCTATAGCAATGATAAAAAAGCCAACAGATATGTACATTAGGTAAACAGGATACAAGGCCAAGGCTTTCCTTCTGGGATTAACTGCCGCGCTCATGAAAGGATATGCTGCCCAACAGCTCCATGCGAATGCAATGGAGACGACCACTAACTTGATTATAACATTGCCAACCAACATGCCAACTAGGGCTCCTACATCCAGGGGAAAGAGACAGTAGCCAAGAAGACTAAGACTTTGAAAAAATATTATATGGCCACCCTGATAAACAACAACAAAAAAAAAAAAAAAAAATTGTTAGTCCAATTTACCACACGAAAACTACAAGACAAAAAAATAAAAACAGGTACTGTAAGCATGCCAGGCTGCTGACCAGAAGTAGAACATTCATCGTGAGAATAATGGCACCGGCAGCAAGGATTGCAAATGCAACAGCAAAGACTTCAGACTGTCAATATGAGCACAAAAACATACGTCCCTTATCCAAGAGGAAATTGCTTAATAAACAAAATCATCGAGAACCATAAGCATTGATCACGCAAAGGAGAGTAAGAAGCAAAATGATAAAGCAAAGCTCATACCATCTAATTCCAGTGTTTAAAGGAGATATCAGAACTCAGAGATTATAGTAGAAAGCGAAAGTGCATATATCTACAAAATTGGGGAATTTCAACGGGACAACTTGGCCAATGGACCACTCTCTGAAGCTTTGGAAGAAGGCTAAAAATCTGAGCAACCCAGCTAATTTGTTCATGATGTTTTCTCAGCAAGTTCAGGAAACTGATTCATAGCATAAGCCTTTCTCTCACATATTCATCGATGTAGTTCTGTACGACTTTACCCTAGTCTGTCTTCAGCCACTATCATAATGAACTTCTACTGCAACAGCAGTGTATTGTTTATTTTAAATCCATTTGTTGGCATAATGGATTTTTTTTCAACCATATAAATCATTAGGGATTAATCAAAACAATATTTTAGAATATCCAACTATGGCATATGATAAGCCTCCAAAAAATTACCGCATAACTATTGCAAATACATGCACACGTACATATCTCTTCATTGAAGCTAGGCTAAACCAAAAGAAATTGTTAGAAGTGATAGAAGAAGAAGGGAAAAAAAAATTAATTAGGGCTGTTACATTTGTTTGAAATTAATAGATGTTTCACCAAACTGAATGAAAGAGGTTTTCACAACTGAAAAAGAAAAATCAAATTGAAATTGTAGTTGAATTCACAATTTGTAGGAAAATAACATTCTAAAATTCAATACTAATTTTGTTAAGAGGGATATGAAACTGGACCGACCATGATTCGAAATTGATGATTCAATGGTTCAAAACCGTGGGTTTGTCAACTCAAAGACTCTCTACTCATAATCTTAATTTTCAAGGTGGTTATGATTCATGATTCAAAACCACCAATTATGATTTTCATAGTTCATGATGGTTCAATATTATTTTTATATTTTTTTTTTAAATATTTTAAAAATTTATAAATGTGAAAAAAAAATTTAAAAAAATGATTTGAACTTATTTAGATTGCCTACATATTCCCTTAAGATATAAGAGAATTTTAGTATGGTGAGGCATATATATACACACGCAAGTTATAACTTTTGAACAATTTTGTATGTTAGGTGATAATCTTCATTATATATATAATTTAATAATTTTGTATGTTCAGTGATAGTCTTCATTATATATATAATTTAATTATTTTGTATGTTCAGTGATAGTCTTCACTATGTATATAATTTTATTAACCAACAAATTATATCCCTTAGCAAATTATTATTGAACATATCATACAAGTCAAATGGTCTCTATAAACTCCATAAGTTAGGTGTTAGATGGATAAAAAAGTAAAATAAGATCCACAAGTGACCTACTAAGAGTGCCAAATTGGATTAACAAATTGAATGAGTTAAAGGTGGGATAATCCCATACTATAAAATTTAAGGCAGATATGTTGTTTAAGGTAAATCATTGATTTATATTGAATCGCAGTATTAAAACCATCAAAATATTGTGAATATTATTATGAGAGACCCTCTTTTCATTGATTGAAAAAAAATCTAAACCATTTAATAAAAAATTGACTAAATATTTTTTGATGTCATCTTACTAAAAGAATGCTTGCATGCACAGCCCAAACTAGTTCCAATTTTCCATGGCTAACAAATGTTTTTGAATAAATGCATCAATCCAACTTATTGACAAGCTACAATACTATACCTTAGTTCTGTGAACATTACAGCTGTTTCCCTTCAAAAAAGTTGCTGAAATGGTTGTCAGAGGCTAGAAATTTTCTCCTTCTCTAAGGTAAAATCTCTGTCTTCTTCTCAATATTCTCATCTTTTTTTTTTTCATCCGCTCTAATATTTACAGTGGTTCTCCTCAAAAAGAACAGCTGAAATAGCCAATGAAGGTCAGTAATCCTCCTTACTATAGCTTTTGTTCAACTTGAGTCTTCTCTTGCAAGTTTGCTTAAGATATTCTTGTTCCCATGTCTTTAGTTGCTTATTACTATATTTTAATCTTCTTTAACTTATTATTGCTTTGATTATGTTTACTTTCAATAGGATCCTACAAATGTCTTTGATTGTGCTTATTTGTTCAGTGTCTATTGTTTAGTTAATTACATTCTAACATTGGAACAAGACTCTTCATCAGATATAGACCACCTGGGGCAATCCTGCATGGAAATATAGAATATATATACCCAATAAGAAAGATGCTAATACTATTGCATGCAAGTTTTATGGGAAAATACCTAGGTGAGGAATCTACAGATTTGTGCAACACCTTGCTCATGTTCAGGGTAATATTCAAAATGTCAAAAAATTTGCCTCTAAAGATGATAAAGCTTGCTTTAAATAAGTAGAGGAGCTGACGATAAAACATACAAGGCAAAACTGCCTGATGAAGAAAGAGTAGAGGTGAATATTTGAGGTGTTGGATGAAGCAAGAGTAGAGGTAAATATTTAGAGAAAGATAAAGAGATTCAAGAAGTGGCAGTAAATATTCAAGAACTAAAAGAACAATAAATTGATCCACAACTACTGATCTAGCAATAAGTAATGACATCAAAAGATTTAAGTGGAGAAAAATAAAAGAAAGATTTGCCAAGGAAAAAGGAGAGTCAATTAATATGTAGCTAGATGATTCGATGAATTAGGCATCCAATTTCATTTAGCCAATAAAGTTTTTCAGATCATGGAGAGACGAGTGGTCAAAATGATACGAGGCTATAATGCTCCAAATTGACATGAGCTCGGTGAACATTTGCTTAAGAAAGTAGTGGCAAAGACAAGAAAATTTGTAAGCGTATTGAGACGCTTGGAAGAAAACTGATCACATCACCATGAGTGATTCATAGATAGATAAAAATAAAAAATAAAAAAATAAAAAAAAAAAGAAAGAAGATAGGCAAACAGCGGACTTGTGTGTAAATAGTGAATTAGGCAAAAATTTAGACCCTCCAAAAAAATTAAGAAAGAAAAAAAGTTATTTTGCAGCGTTTGGGGGCATTTGGATAGGCAAGAAAATATATGCGCATTTTGATTGTTTTTTTCAAACTACAGAACATGATTAGAACAAAAAGTATAAGTTGGCAAGTGAATAAGAAAATTTGCCAATGAAAAACAGAAAAACAATGAAAAATGAATTTGTAATACTGCGATGACATCCAAAGGAAGAACAATATCTTAAACTCGAAACAAATCAAAGCTGGAGCTGAAGATCTGCTCTTACCTTCTTCACCGATGCAGACCAAGAAAGAGTTAATCCGAGGAACACGATGAAGAAAAAGGGCCCCCAAAGATCCCAATCCCTGAGTGCCCTTCCCGGATCCTCTCTAAACGGATTCGGGAACACTACCAACTTCAGATTGCTCACGATCCTCGCTAGATCCCGCTTCACCGTGTCCCAAACGGGCTCCGTCAGCGTGTGGGCGGGCGAGCCGAAGGCATCTGCGGCAACGCCGATACTAGATCTTCCTGTCGGAGCAGCAGCGGCCGGTACAGCCGGTACGACCGGGGGCGAGGAGGAGGGCGGCGGCACCTTCTGGTAGGTTGGCAAGGGGGCGGGGGAATGGGAAACGGGGACGGAGACGCGAGGGGGGCTGGGGGGACGGGCGGGGAGTACAGTGGGCGCGTTGACGGGGACATTGAAGAGGTTCTCGATCTCGTCGATGTCGGACTGGGAGGAGTGGTGGAGGGGGATGGTGTCCTCCTGCGACATATTCGCCGGCCGCGACGGTGGGGCGGCGCAACCGCAGAATCGGAGGAGGAGGGGCGGGGCGGGGCGGGCAAGCGAGGGTTCCGATCCGGTTACCGAGAGGAGTGACCTGTGTTTTATTTACTTTGATGAGAAAGGTAAACGCTTGCTCGCTTCGCACGAGAAGCCCGTAACCGTAACCGAGACCGTAAGAGGACGAGCAGAGAGTAGAAGACAGAGTCCTCCCGAACAGCTTTCACATGGTTCCAACGGCGTCGCTATGCAAACTCCGCTGAGATTTGGTACGGAACAATGTAATTAAATTTGCAATTAATAAAATTTATAATGCAATATAATTTATATTACATTATTATATTTGAATTTTTATCACAAAGATTATTTTATTTTTTTATTTGAATGTTCATTATTTTTTTTTATAAGAAATATAATTTATATTATTATAAAATAATAAAAATATCTTTATAATTTCGTTCGAATATAATCAAAATTCTGATTGATTCTCTATGACTGTCATTGTCATCGTCGATCTTCGATTGTCGATCGTTCATGGTCGTCGATTGTCGATTGGCCTTCGACCATCGATCGTTTATAGTCGATCGTCAATCATCGGGGCCATCGATCGTCGATCGTTGGTCAGCGACGACCGTCAATCGATGACGACCATCGATCATCAGTCGTCGACTGTTATCGGTTGCCGACGATCGATGGTTGCCAGCCGATGGTCCTCGACCGTCACCGATCAATGGTCGTCGGCCATCGATGGTCACCACTGTCAATGATTGTCGATTACTAGTAATATAATTGACAATGATATGATCAAAAGAACGAGATCTAAGATCAGGAGTATTTTTGACATTTAAATTTTTAACCTCGTAATATAATTGGATTACATCGATTTTATCCTGTAATTTATATTATAATATTTCATTATCTTTTGTAATATGGATTATATTATATTATAATTTTAAAATTATAATAAATAAAATAACTTATGGAATGTAATCTTAATTACATTACAATATTGATGATCCGTACCAAATACAGCCTAAAAGGTTATTTAGATGAGGGAATGAAAACATAAATTAATCATTTTTTTTATTAGCACCGTGTATTCAACTCTTTTAGACACTACTTTCGAAGGTAATCGATAGAACGATAAATAAATTAAATATTTATGAATAAATTTAATTCGTCCGAGTCTATTTATATTTATTCAATAGATATCAAATTAATTAAATGAATAAATTTAAAAGCGAATATATTCGACTTATTAATATTCATAAAATGAACACAAATCATGAATACAATTTATAAATTATATTTCTAAATAAAACTCGTAAATTATATTCATCATCATCCGATTCCGTTATAAATTTATTTATATCCGTTTGAATTATTTATACTAACCAATCAAACAAATAAATAAGTTTGATTTAAAAATATGATAATATTTAAATAAGTTAAGCTTAAATAAATTTGAATCAAATTTGACCGAACTTGATTTAAAAATTTGATATCGATTAAATAAGTGAAACTTAATTCAAATCAAACCAAGCTCAATTTAAAAAAAAATCAAACTAAATTTGAATAACTATTTCAAAATTTTGATTAATTTTGGACGTGACTTACCTCGACTTAATTATTTTATTAAATAATTATAAACGCTATAAAATTTGATTTGATTTGATTCATTTACCATCCTAGTGATCGATTCAATTTTATAAAAAAAAATCATCAATAAATTAGAAAGTCTCTCTTGGTGAGCAACCTGGCCTTTTTGAATTTGTCAGTCCATTAAACAAAAAAAAAAAAAAACCTCAATGTCGTGTAGAAATTAACCATTTAGTTTATTTAGCATAAAGCGTTTTTCAAAATTTATTTTTTAGATTCTTCGATATTGAATAGATGTAAAAGTATAATCAAATTAAAAATATATTATAGTATAATTGTTTAGTTGAAAATAACTGACAAGAGTCATTTTTCATGGCTTTGCCTTGTTCAGTAAATCTTCAATTTCATCCTCGTGCCTTTCTGATTTTCGTTTGGAAGTCCTTTTTTTTTTTTTTTGATAAATCCGAAAATAATTGCGGTAGATAATGATTCAACCGTCCAATATTTTAGATGGAGAAAAATACTTTACTTGAAAATTGAATTATGAATACTTAAGAAACTAAACATTTTGTAGTCCAAAGAATAATGCTTCAATTTGATAGTTCTTTATTTTTTTTAATTAGAATTAGCTATCTAAACTTTTGATCCGATTAATTCTGAAGATAATCGATTAAGTCCTATGAAAATTTTTATCAGCCATCAGAATAAATTCGAAAAGTACTCGTAATCCGACAGTAAAATCTGACTCTACAATCGCACCGTCTTTGTAAGATCATCCAACGTCAAAATCTCACTTTGACTATGCTTATGAAGATAAATTCTCAACTTATAATCCAGCCCAAACCCAACTCCTAGCCCAAAGCTATCAAATATATATATTTTTTTATATTCATCATCATCGACTTTAGATTTCTTCCGGAATCAGTCCACATCATATCTGTAAATACCGTTGTATCTTAACCACCATCTCATCCCGTGGTGACAACCTTGAGAGTTTGATAGCCCTCTTTCATTCTTTATTCTGGTGGATGAGTATTTACACAATGCTTCAACTTGTTTTCTCTGAGGGATAAAAAATTTGATAGATGTATGACTTGTCATGCTCGTCATCTAGCTTGTCAAAGACTCACTTGACCTGGCTGGTTTGAGCAACTCGATCACTTACTACCTAATCCATGTACAAACTGCTCTAATCACTTGGTCCATCAAGAGCCATCAACTCGCCCAAACTGACTCACATGAGTGGTGAAGTCCAATTAGCCGGATCATTTAACCCATCAGATTGCTACGGTCGAACCAATTGGTTCGTCAATCCTGTCCAAGTAGCACAGCCTACCAATCCAAGTAAGTCTCCGAGTAGCATAGCATAGCCTAGGTTTGTCTATCGCACTCCCATTGCTGAATCCAAATAACTCTTTAGACAGCCTGGTCTGCTCATAGCAACAGAAGCACTCGACCACCTCAAACCACCCTAAATCAAGCCACCTAAATGGATCAACCACTGAGCAGCCTATCAAATTACCTTGTTCCTCTTGGTCATCATCTTTCTAGTCATATTAGAACGTTTCCACATTTCAAACTAGTCTAAACATGGAAGGTTGTTTTCTTCCTAAATAAAATAAGTTTTAAAAATAAAAATAAAGGACAAGAACATCTGCAGCAGCCTGGGCCAAGCTAAACATTGATTTATTCCCAAACACTTGTAACCATAATACTAACAATAATCTCATGCAGTCTTCAAAACATCTAATCTCCCATGACAATACATTTACAAAAAACAAAAAACAAAAAAAATCAAATGGAATGACAAATCTTAAAATGCCCGCTCATTACATGCATTTCTCAATTTATGATAATCAATGAAAAACTTTTATATCACCCCCTCAGAATTAATCAGACCGAACACTTATATACATGATGTCAATTAAAAAATAATAATAGCTCACCAAGCACAGTGCAGTAGTTAAAACACCCAATGCTAAACTGAAAATAATTCAGAATATCAAGATTCAATTTCCTCTTAGAGCAAAATATGAAATATATAGCTCGGAGTGTGAATAAAATTATACTTCCGTATTTATCCGGTGAAGGAATCAGGAAGAAGAATCATCCACCTCTAAAATCTATCGGGCGAAACTAAACACCTAGATTATCAATAATAATAATAATAATAACAACAACAACAACAACAACACAAGAATAATTTTTGACAATCATATACCAAAGCTGTATACAGAAAATTATACTTGGACAATCATACACCACATGGACCCAGCTAAACCTCATCTAGCAATGGAACCATCTCACGTCATTAGTAACACTTCTCACATCAATGCACACGAAAATTGAACAAGCAGCCAGACCGCACAAATCTCTCAAGCACTCTGAAGCTTAATGAAAACTAAGGAACTTCCTTATCACCCCCACCTCCATATTCACAAGGAAATAAATAATAACTAAATAACCAAATTCTAGTAAAGAACCAAGAAACGGATGAACTGTTATGTACAAATGAAGTTCAGGAATGACTATAATTCTAGTGGAAGACAGAAGAATTTCTCCAAGAAGTGAACCAGACACTGAATGGGATTTCTAGGTTCTTCATCAGGGTTATTAGTTATTGGTATTTCAGGAGGCAAATTTTTGTGGAATGCATTTACTGCAGCAGTCACACCATCTTCATTCTGTATCTGCTTTGCCAACTCCATAGCACGCAATTTGACCTTCATAAACAAAATGAAAAAGGAAAGTGTTGGAGACAATAGGAGAAAATACCAATTTAATAGCAAGAAGCAATTATCCACACTGTTCCAAACATCGGATAACATGGGCTATACAGACTGGAAATGTAACAACTTCTGTGCAATAGAAAATTAAGAATGAAAAAACAAAGGCATCGTAGATTACTTACCTCTGGTTTAAGCATAAATTTTATTGCATTTGCAAGGCGTTCAACAGTGAGCTCAGATATTGGAATTGTTGCAGGTCCAACCCCTATTGCATGAATCCTCTCACCCCAGAAAAATTGATCACCAAAGAAAGGAATAATTGCAGTTGGGCACTGCCAGAAAGGTATAGTTCATAAGCTAAGAACAGCAAGTCAATTATCAACTCAGACACCAACAATAACTTAAAACGTTAGATATTCTCCACCACATAGCAACATCAAAACCAAATATATTGCTGATCATTCATGCAATACTAAGAGGCATGATATGAGCGCACTACACTATTGTCCACATTTATCTGAAATAAATTAGATAATCTCCAATTGCTGCTAAAGCAGTAAGAATTCATGGATATTAAACTAGATAAGAAATTAAACTTCAGTCCTGATCAGCATCCCTTTATGTTGTTTTCCTTTCATTTTGATGCACTTTATTAAAACCATAAAGTCTTCTTTTACCTCCTTTCATCAGTTATTTTTCTCATGCCTAGGGGGAAATGAATAGATATTGAATTAACTCTATCAAGAACTTAAAATTTGAAGCACGTACAAATGAAATTGTAAAGAAAAAAAAAATGTGAGAACCTTGAAGGAAAGAACAGAGTGATTTGAATGACAATGCATATGTTTGCACAAGTGCTTGCATAGATTAGGATAAGTTCAAAGAAAATAATTACCCCAGCTCTTAGTCCAGAAGCAGTAGTACCAGCACCACCATGGTGAACCTGGAGCATATATTCCGGAATGAGTAGCTGTTACTAAGCGAGAAAGTTTAATGTTCATTTGACGTACTACAGCTAACTTAAAAGTGGTCTTATCTAATAATTATTTTCTTTTGAAAAAGGAAATTCTGATAGTTAACATGGGAAGAATATGATTAACTTACAACAGCCAACTATAAATCTTGCTATTCAAGGCCAACAATATAAATCTTGCCGCTGGTCAATTCATAAACTAGTAAATGATTACCCAAAAAAGCTATTAGGAGTAGGATTTAGACCATTGTCTCAAACACACTAACCAACAATCATGTTCAAGTAGAAAGTTCACTGCAAATATTCACATTATAATATAAATGCATAACATAGGTCATGTCACATGTGCACATTATCAAGCCATGTTTGTGTAAGCTCAGGGCAAAATCTTATGCTTCATTGAGCTATAAGTGAGGCAATATTACTTAGAATAATCAAATTAATTAAATTATTTTTTATTACATTAATTAGTGTTTTCTTTGCTCTCTGACTACTCCTTACACCTTTCATAAATTCAACTCTTCAAACTATAATCTCTATTGGTAGTCTTTGAACATATTTCTACCATTTCATTTTATTTTCTCTCGTTTTATCTGTGGGAACTACATTTAGCTCCTCATAAATATGTCTTAGCCTTTCTAGTAATTTCATTCATCCATCTTAGTATTACACCTTTCATAACTTCAACTCTTCAAACTATATTTCAACCATTTCAACTTATTTTCTCTCATTTTATTAATGAGAGCCACATTTAATTTCACAAAAATATATCTTAGCCTTTCTACCATACATCTATCTTATAGTATTTTTCATCAACGCTAAATAAACTTTTGATACGTGTTGCTACCAAACAACCCGATCCTCTAAATCCATAGGTATAGTAGGTCATACCAGTGCTTTACAAAATTTTCCTATAATCCTAAGGGGATACAATGATCACAAAAGCTTCTCTTCACTTCGACCACCCATTTTTTAATCCTATTATTTATATTTCTGTCAATACCTCTTCTTGTTGAATACTAGATCCAAGATCCCTAAAAATCTTACAAGGATTTTAAGTTAAATAGCTTTTCCATTAGTTTTTTCTTAATACAAAATCACATTTCACATATTCAATTTTTGACCTATTATTTGAAAACTTCTAGTTCCTAAACTTTTCTTAGCAATTCAAGCTTCAAATTTAATCTAATTAAACTCTTATCAACTAACATTATTGTTTGCAACTAACATACACTTATGTGATTGGTGAGTTCATCTGGTACTAATGTTAAGAATGTTTACCTTGAATATGATTGGTTAGTTCATTTACCTTTCATGTAACCCTACCAATAATACCAAGCCAATGCCAAGCCAAGCCTAAGTGAAAAAAGTTGAGGGGTTAGGCATAGCCATTTAGGTTGTGTTTCCTGGGAAGGAAGGGAAAAGGCCAAAAAGTTTATCCTCCAATGGATAATTAAATAGATAAATTTCTAGAAAATTAATCAAATTTCCTCATTTCTCCTGATCCATCTCCCTCATTTCTCCCTCTCAATCTCGTGATTGTACTAGGCATTGCAACCCTTTCGTTGTTGCCGCTTCCAACCCCTTCACCATGCATTAGCATAGCTCAAGTTATTGTTGTTGTCCACTCACACACGCATAGTTACAATTTCATTTGGCACCACAACTTGTTCTGTCATCGCCGCTCATTTCCCCTCCATTTGTCTATGTACAGACAGCCCACATTGTTGGTAGCAGTTGTTTGCGCATGCCCAATTATGATTTTTCATAGTACATCAACCTTTTCCTTGTCGTCATCACTCATCTTCACTCTATTGTTTGTTACAAAGTCTTTTAACATCGTTGTTTCCCCTATCAGAGAAGAATATTGTAGGGTCGATCGATGTGTATGTGGTGGCCGGCTAGAGGGGGGTGAATAGCCCTCAATCGTTCGATGGTGGAATTTGTTCGTTCTGGTTGCGTTGTTTTCCTACGATTGTCGTTAGCGCAGCGGAAACAATAGAAACAATAATAATACTAACAACAATATAAGCATACGCAAACACACACGATATACGTGGTTCGGAACTGAATGGTTCCTACTCCACGGGCGAGCGCACCGAGCTCTAGTGATGCGCACGGCACTAACTAAACCACTCCTTCTTGACAACACGTCGGAGGCGGAGAAACCTCTCACAAGCAATTACACTAAGTAATGAAATACAAGAAATACAAAGACAAATACAAAATACACGTAAAGAACACTTTACAACGCTTGCTTTGAACCCTTTGCTTGTAGCTTGCTTTGGATGGCTCTTGAAGGAATGGAATGCAGCAGCAATTCCCCTCCAATAGTTTCCTTAAAGTCTTGGCGAAATCCTCCCACTTGAGCTCCATTTATAACCTGCATCAAGCTATTTTCGCGCCCAGCAGTCGACTGACAAAAGGCCCCAGTCGACTGCCCCTGTAACCGTTGTTTCACAACGGCTAGATCCACGTTGGACAAGTTCCAACGGATCTCCTACCAGTCGACTGATGATGCCCATCACCGATCGTGACCTAGCAAATAATCGTAATCGCCACGGAGCGTTCGTGCTCGCGACATTCCCATCACGATCATTATCTCTAGCCGATCGGCGCCGACATCATCGATCGGCATAATCCATGGCGGCCGATCGCCACCACAAATCGCATCAACACCGGCCGAACCTAGTCGACTTGGATCATCGAACCGCACCTATGTCGGCCGATCGGCCTGCCGGAAAAACCTCAAACACCAAGTTGTTTGAGATCCGACCGTCGGGTAAACCTCGAACATCAAGCTTTGAGCCTCCGACACTCCTCTTAGCCACTGCCAAGTCCACCTTATCCCTGGAGTTCCCCACCGGCTCTCTTCCCTCGGCCACGCCCCTGACGCGCCGCGACGGCCGCAACGCCATCCTTCACGCCTCTTGCCCTCGGCGTGTGCTTCCTTCGTCTCACTCCATTCGCTTCCCGTCCGGCGTCCTCTGATGCACCTGCCGACGGCCGCAATGTCATCCTTCACCGACTCAAGAACCCCGAGCCTAGTGAACTTACCAAGTCCTCAAGACTTCCCACATGTACTGCCGCACGGCCTTTGCAATGCATTTCTCACTACACCGCTTACCTTCGCAATGCTTTGGACTTTTCTCACACCAAGCTCCATGCTTGGATTTTCCATGTCAACTCCATGTTGGACTTTCCCACACCAAGCTCCATGCTTGGATTTTCCATGTCAACTCCATGTTGGACTTTCCCATGACAATCTCATGTCATGAGTTTTGTCTATCATCAAAATACTATCAAAGTACTTCTCGAGTCAAACTCGAGTCAACCTGGGCCGATTGCACCAACAATCTCCCCCTTTTTGATGATTGACAAAACTACCATCTCAAGTCTACCAATTCTCCCATATTGACAATTCTCATATCCCAATGAGAATTCCAACGAACCCTAATTGGTAACTTGGTAACTTCTCCCTCTTTTTGACATTACATCAAAAAGGTCCTCCCCAAGGGTATGAATGTCGCATATCCCAATGAGATCTTACAATCTCTCTCTTGGAGGAACACATGCCTATAATCTTTCTAGTGATCCCATATCACTTAAAGAGAGGCAACCCAATTTTCCTCCCATGAGGAAATACACATCCATCTTACCATAATGGATACCTTCCCTAGAGGCTTGCTCCCCCTTAACCATTGTACCAACAATGTCCTTGGAGAGTCCCTAAGCTAATAGGAACATTTAACTAATCAAAATTAAGGCAAAGTTCAACAATGAACTCTTATCCACCTTAAAATTGATACTCTCCCTAAACCCTTCTCCTAATTCATGTCCAATGGATTTCCACCCTTTCTAATGCTTTCCCAAGCATATACTAGGGTTAGGAGTGGTTAGAGGACCTTAACCTAGCTGAACATGGGCCTAACAAACAAGGTTTACCCGAAATCACCAGTCTGATCAATTCGTAAATCGATTATGCCACCCCATCATCAATGGCCTCCTTGGCGATCGATAATGCATTCATAGCTAAAGATTTTTCTAAAATCCATAAGTAAATATACATAAGTTTAAAATTCTTGAAATTTGATATGTATATTACTTATCATAAACACTATGGGTGAAAAATATTTGAAAATTATTTTACCCACTAAATTAAGAGATTGACACAAAGTCCAAAAGTTAAGAAAAGCTTCAATAAAGAGCCCTCTTTGTATCATCTCATTCAATAGTGATAGCTATCAAAAGATAGGCTTCACCAAGATTTTTCAAAATGTTTTCAAAATATTTTTGAAACTTTTAATTCATTTTCCCTAAACATCTCACTTGTATCTAGATGTGTAAAACACATACAAGTCAATTAATCTAGTGAGATGTGGGTTTTTGTTTTTTAATGGTCTCATGCATATTTCTAGGCAATATTCTTTGATTCCCATCAAATTATGCCTTGGTCCTTGATTCCATTTTATTTTATACATGATGATTATGGCATAAATATGATATAGATAAAAGCATATGCCAAAATCATGATGTCATGGCATGTGAATGACATTTTAGCATACATGACATATAAAGAAGAAGTCTAAACATGATCATGACATTTTTAGAGATAAAAATGAAGATGATGTCATGACATGACAAGTAAAATATACTAAGGTATAAAATACCTAAGTGTTAAATCCAAAATGTCATTTCTAGGAATTACCCCATTTTGCCTTAATGTCATTTATCCCCCTAGTGTGCCATAAACCCAAAATGTCACACCAATACCTCTAAGACCTAATTGTGTCAATTTAATCATTTTTCAAACTTCTCAAAGCATATTGGCACATCCTAATGTGTCAACTCTACTATGGTTAGGTTAACTACCCATCCACTTAGGGTTGACACACCCTGACCCTTCTAGCGTGAATCGATCACGCTCCTAGGAACTCAATACCTATTGGAGCTCCTTGGGTTAACAAGGTATTCACTAGGGATAACTTCCCTAGATACCTTCCTAATGACCCTTTTAGGCTTTGAAGTCATAGTCTTTTGGGTCTTTCCTAGGTCAACTCTAGAGATGACTCCTCCTTTGACCTTCCTAGTGGCTACATTAGATTTCTTTGAGGTCTTAGCCACTAGACACATACCATGGCTAGACTTAGGGATAACTTCCCTATTGGCCTTGGTTTTCCTAGACCTAGAAATTGTTCCATAATCAAATGGAACGTTATGATAAGTCTTCTTGGGCTTAGGTTTGTGACCCAAACCTTCCTTGCCTTTAGACCGTTTTTGAACCTTAGGTCTTGACTTTTGGGCATTTTACCCTAGAATTGAATTTTCAATAATCCTAAGGGTTTTCTCCATTCTCTCAAGTCTTGACCTCAAGACTTGGTTTTCTAACTCCAATTTCCTCAATTTTTAATTTTCATTAGGTTTTTGGGAAATGTTCTTCCTCTTAGGCATGTGTCTATCCTTCTTAGGGTTAATGCCTAGATTTTCTTCTATTCTCCTAATGGACTCCTTTGGTAAGATATTTCTAGAATTATGAGTCCTAGGTTTGTCCTTAGAGAAACTAACATGCTTAGCACCCAAACAAACATATTTATTATTTCTACTAGCATGCTTTTCATTTATAATGGCAAGAGAACTAAAATAATTTTTAGCATGCTTTTTATCCCTAGAAATTGAAGGTGCATTATTTAAATGTACCTTAAGATTAGCTTTGGAAGCTCCCCCTACATGAGATACACCTTCTTGCCCTTTCTTCCTCCCCCTAGGGCATTGGCTTCGGTAGTGCCCCTTTTGATTGCATTTAAAGCACACAATGTGCTCTTTGCTTCTAGTTGTGGGGACTCCGGCATCCTTTGACTTTTGGTGCTGATGTCTTTTCCTTAGCCAATTTAGAGCATTTGCTCTTGTAATGCCCTTTTTCCCTAGACTCAAAGCATATTATGTGATTTTTATTTAAAATAACAACACTTGAGTTACCTAGGGAGGTGGTGGAGGCCTCTTCACTTCTTCCGGAGGTAGAAGCTTCATTTTGATCTTGCTCTGGAATAGAAGCCCTTTCCTCCCCCTCAATGCTAGAGGTGGAGGTCTCCACTAAATCGTCAACATCTTCAAATGTTGTGGGTGCTTCTTCCTCGGCATTCTCCTCTACTTGTGCCGATTGGGAATTTTCTTGGAATTTCATTACTTTATCCCATAATTCCTTTGCATCCCTAAAATTACCCAACCTAGACCAAATATTGTTAGGAACCAAATCACTAAGTAATTCGATTACCTTGAGATTTGTCTCGAAATCCTTGATTTGGTCTTGGGTCCACCTTGACTTCTCAATTTGCCTATTTCTTTCATCCCTAGGCAATTCGAAACCGTTTTCTAAGATTAGCATAAAATCAAAATCGATTTCTAGATATACCTCCATTTTTCTTCTCCACCATAGAAAATCTCCTTCGAACTTTGGTGGTTGAAGGTTGTAGTCGGCCATTTTGTAGTGCTTGTGTCGGCGGTTAGCCCTCGACAAGCGCCTTGGCTCTGATACCACTTGTAGGGTCGATCAATGTGTATGTGGTGGCCGGCTAGAGGGGGGTGAATAGCCCTCAATCGTTCGATGGTGGAATTCGTTCGTTCTCGTTGCGTTGCTTTCCTACGATCGTCGTTAGCGCAGCGGAAACAATAGAAACAATAATAATACTAACAACAATACAAGCATACGCAAACACACACGATATACGTGGTTCGGAATCGAATGGTTCCTACTCCACGGGCGACCTCACCGAGCTCTAGTTATGCGCACGTCACTAACTAAACCACTCCTTCTCGACAACACGTCGGAGGTGGAGAAACCTCTCACAAGCAATTACACTAAGTAATGAAATATAAGCAATACAAAGACAAATACGAAATACACGTAAAGAACACTTTACAACGCTTGCTTTGAACCCTTTGCTTGTAGCTTGCTTTGGATGGCTCTTGAAGGACTGGAATGCAGCAGCAATTCCCCTCCAATAGCTTCCTTAAAGTCTTGGCGAAATCCTCCCACTTGAGCTCCATTTATAATCTGCATCAAGTGTGAGCCAATGATCGTGATCGACAAAAGGCCCCGATCGCCTCAGAATCGTTGTCTCACCGGCGGATCCACGTCAGACAAGTTCCAACGGATCTCTACCCGGATCGATGATGCCCATCACCGATCGTGACCTAGTAGTCGATCGTCGCGCCACGGCCCGAGCGCTCGCTCGCGACATTCCCATCATCGATCGTCATCCCTCGCGGTCATTCTACTGCCGATATCGATCATTGTCGATCCATGGCGATCAGTCGACTCAGCTGATCTAACACGGTAACCCTAGTCGACTTGGATCGATCGACCGCACCTATGTCGATCATTGCGGGAAAAACCTCAAACACCAAGTTGTTTGAGCATCCGACCGTCGGGTAAACCCTCGAACATCAAGTTTGAGCCTCCGACACTCCGTCTTAGCCACTTGGCCAAGTCCACCTTATCCCTCATGGAGTTCCCCACCGAAGCTCTCTTCCCTCGGCCTACGTCCCTCGGATGCGCCAAGCGCACGGCTTCGCAACGCCATCCTTCACGTCTCTTGCCCTCGAAGTGTGCTTCCCTTTGGTCTCACTCCATTCGCTCCCCGTCCGGCGGTCCCTCGGATGCACCAAGCGCACGGCTTCGCAATGTCATCCTTCACCGACTCAAGAACCCCGAGCCTAGTGAACTTACCAAGTCCTCAAGACTTCCCACATGTACCAAGCGCACGGCTTTGCAATGCATTTCTCACCAAGCACCAAGCGCACAGCTTCGCAATGCTTTGGACTTTTCTCACACCAAGCTCCATGCTTGGATTTTCCATGTCAACTCCATGTTGGACTTTCCCACACCAAGCTCCATGCTTGGATTTTCCATGTCAACTCCATGTTGGACTTTCCCATGACAATCTCATGTCATGAGTTTTGTCTATCATCAAAATACTATCAAAGTACTTCTCGAGTCAAACTCGAGTCAACCTGGGCCGATTGCACCAACAAATATGTTCTCGCAGCAAATGGTTGTCTTAGGGTTGAGAAATACGTACAAAAGAGGAAGGCAATTGAGTTGGGAACATGAGGCTCACGAGCCATTTTTCTGTTTGTCTGGCCTAGACTGATTTTAGCATAAAAGGGTTAATTATTTTGCTTTGTGAAAATATTAACTACTCCCAAAGAAACAAGGGAAGTTGGCCAATTTTCCCCCTTTTCCAAATCCATTTTTTCCATCCCTACCCTTTTCAGCCTTGGAAACTCAACATTTGTTTAAATCCTATAAACATGATCCTTGACCCAAAAATGTCATAGATTTCTAAGAATTATAAAACAGTGACAAGATTGTTTTTTAAGATTCTAAAGAAAGACAACCCTTAATTAATGGCACCATAAGTTAACAACTACTCTTATGCAAATTGACTGAAAGGAAAAGTGTGTAGTAGAAGTTAACTTAGTATATCTGCAGAATACAGATCCCTACATCAAAGTGTATATATATAATAATTGAACGGCATACGGTTTGATAAACCATTTGAAATAAAACAGATATAAAGTTAGAAAACTCACCACTGCAGCACAGTGAGGAAATAGCCAATCATGAGGGCAGTCCCCAAGAAGATAGACATCAGCAGGAACTTCATACACTGCATTAGTAAGATGAAATCATTCAACTGCAGGAATGAATTTATTATCATGACTTGAAAAAGAAAGCCAAAATACTTACTCTTCAGACGCAGCATTAACATGATACAAATTAAAGTTACAGTTTTAAATGACAGAAATGAATTATTTAGTAGTAATTGATATGCACTAACAAGAAAAGTTCCTGCGAAATAAAAAATCACTGTGAATGGTACATAAAATCAATGTTTTAGAATCAGCTTTGAAACTAATTGTGCTACATGCAATTGGAGTGCAATGATGGAAGGAAGGAGGAGGAAGCTCTATTGATTACGAAGAATGACTTGGGTCAAGGGTAAGTGTTGATTGAGAACAATAACTCGGGATATGGGTTAAAGGGTTTTCAATGGGCTTATATAGGTTAGTTATTTTTTACTTTTGATCAATTCACTGTGGACCATTGTCTCTGCAATGGAGACAGCAAAGAAAGTGGCAATGCAGGCAATCACATCTTCTGACTGCAAAGAGTGGACTGATTATGATATAGTTGTTCCAATTCATCAATAAGGGGGAAAAAACAAGGAAGAAGAAAAGGAGGAAAAGAAGAGGAAGAAGCAATGATAGCTTCCCTAACTCCTGAATGTTGTACCCCACCTCGTTTGTGCACAGCTCACTGACATAACTGCTGTATCAATGCTGCCTTAGAATGGTCATTTATTGATTTTGGTCTACAGAGAATCATGAGTGTCACTTATACTGACCAAGCATGACAAAATTTTAAACCATGCAAGAAATCAGATATTTAGAGCACAACATTCAACTACTCAGAAGCGACTAACTAGTGCCAATGTGAGGCACCGGTGGCACAAACCCAAAATAAGTAAATAAATATTTCAATGATATTCGAAATAAAGAATTTTATGTAACTTAATTGAGTCTGACTATTATCTGAATATTGGAAAAATGAGGAACAAAATATCAAGGTTAAAACTATATGAGATGATTATTTAACTTATTCACAAATTCTAGCAAATTTCAATGTCTGTAGTAAAGTATAATATCAAGTACATACAACATCCAAGATCTCCCCATCCACGGCTAATGATCCCCCTTTGTCCTACATATTTTAGTGCTTCTAAAATGATAGTTGTTGTCTTCCTTGCATCTTCAAGAGGCTAGCAGACAAAATGTAAAGCATAAATATTTCATCGAATACAACTTAAATCAAGACAACTAACTAGAATGATGAATAAGAGATATTGTCTTTACAGAAAATAAATTACATGGACTTCACGATGTTGCAGTATGATAACTAGATACCAGAGTATAAGAAAAAGATCTTGAAATGGGAATTAAATTTATTCACCATCAGAAACCAAGAATGAGTCATCCTTGATATATGCTTGAGTTTCATTTTAACAAAGACGGGTCAGTACTAAAAAAAATATGAAAGAACATGTAAATAAGTGAGTTTTCCATAACTCTAAGCTGAAGATACAATTTGATTTTTAGCACTTCTATGTTGACGTCAAGCATAGTTTTAAAAAACAGCATCTAGGTAGATTTGAAAGGGGACCGCATAATGTTTTCAAAACAAAAAGAAAAAAACATTGGTTACCTTACTTGGTTGTTTGAGTGTTATGACTTAAACACTTGTTTTACAAGGGATACACTTTTGATCTCTAATGCTTGGACTCTTCATCAACCGCTATTTACCCATGATAGATACCAACACCCAAACAATGACACTCCCAAGTATAAAATATTTCTATTGATCACGTGTAAAAATTTTAAAAAGAGTGGATGACAAATTTGAGTAAATGGCTGAATGTCTTCCTCTTGAGGATCCTTTCCATTAAATAGGAATTACTGTACAAACTATTTTGAGTAAGAAATTATATTCAGCTAATATATTAATTACAGATAATCTATTTTAGGTAATAATATATACACAATTAATAGCATAATTAAAGTAAAATAAATTCCATAATTGATAGTCCATAATCTCTGCCATTGATAGTTGAGACTTAGATCTGCATTCATGTTGAATACAAATTATTGAACCCGAGTAGCATAGCTCTAGACAGTGATGATATGCATGCTACTTATATATACACATCTACTTTTACATTGTTAAACAATATTGATTGTTACATTTTTGTGTTTTTTTCTTGTATGATTTGCATATATCTTTTTCTATGTGAAAGCATGAGTTGGGTATATCAATCGATATTCTTATTATAAGCATTTTATATATTTTTAACACCACGCATGCACTTTGCAATACATCAACAATATATATCTGCAGATACTTTTTTAAAACCTTGGTATTAACTTAGCATCAACAGAAATGAAGAAAATTAATAAAATAATTACATTTTACTTTTAACACAGGCCCGTGTTTATGCATAGTATCATATTTTTCAAAAATTTAATTGCTAAGTGAGGACCATGTCAGGCTCATAGCTGTAGTGTAAGTGTAGCATATTCTGCATCACAGTGCAAGTACTGTTAGTTTCAATTGTCCATCACACCTTTCCTGTTATAACCACCTTTCAGATCACAGGAACGGGAAAATGTCTACAAAGTAATATGCTTTATCTTACAGATTCCCATCGTGTAATAGTATCGTAGAAACAATATATGGTCAGGCCTTTAAACTCCATATTACTGAAATTATATAATCCTAACTAAAGTGATTACCCTTGTCATAAAATGTTGTAATAAGAAAGCCCTAGTGTACACAGATAAAAAAACTAGAAAAGAAACAAGTGACATAATCCAACAGACATCTACATGAGATAAAGAGGACTACCACACTGCCAAAACCAATGTATATGGGCTTCGGACCCTGTTGAAGCCATTGCTGAAAGTCCTTTTTTGGTTGATACTTAGTTCCATTGTTCAAGAAACAGAAACCAACGACATCAACTAAAGCACCCCAATCTGCCAAAGGTGGAAAATGGAAATATTATGCATTTGGTTCATGTTCTATTAGCACATACTTGGAACTGAGACAATTTACCTAGAAAGAAAAAATCATAAGGATGGAAATTCTAGCAGGAGACAACTAAAACAAAAATACTATTTTGTAGTTATTAGACATCCTCGACAATGAACTAATTAACTAACACAAGGTGTATCACTTATATTTATTCATTTAGAGATACTGCAACCATTCTTGTTTATGCTCTTTAAGGAAGGTCTACAACAATAACCATTAAGCTTTATCCCACTAGGTAGGATCGGCTATATGGATCCTTCTACGTTATTGGGTTTTATCCCCTACTATATTAGCACTTTAAGGAAGGTCTATTAAGGAATATTTATATCCGAGCAAAGGGTTATGCATCAGGAGGGAACCAATCAAAGGTCTGTCACTGAATTGGAATCATGAATAATAAAGTTCAGACAATCTGGGTTATGCAACTTAGTGAATGCATTAACCAAGTTAGAGATAAATGATGACGATGATGATGATGATTGGTAAAAGATGTGTTGATTTCTCTTTTGCCAACTAAATGAAGAGCAAGCAGCAAGACATGCATCGATAAAGAAAGTTTGACTAACCATATTTGCAAAATCTAATATTATTAGTATGATTTATCAAATAATATATTCATTTATGATAACATATTGTGTTTTACCGATCCAATTTTATTTAATATTTTTTTTGTTATGAATTATTGCTGATTTGATATTTCATGAAACATATATGAAATCATAACATGATTAATCATCTTTTGTTATCTCATATATGAAAATATTAGTTTCTTTTTCTTTTTTGAATATTTTTCTTGCCAATTTTAGTTTTATTAATCTTGTCAATTTGATAGTGTCAATACCAAGATTTTAGCGATTTTGACATCCATGGTCTTAGTAATAACTAATGAGAACAATCAAATCATCAGATCTCAACCACTCAACTACTAATTACATCTTCCACTTCAGCATATCCAACTCTTCTAACTTAAAATTTATTAGTTGTCACTTAGCATATCATATCACCTCAATCTATTAGTTATCCATTGGTTATCTAGGTGTAATGCAACCATCAACATCTTTCATTCAGGCTTCGTCCAACATTTTTCCAAATTGTGGATGAATTAATTAAATTGGTCGACTGAAAATCCGACGTCATAGAACAAGACATAAATCTTAGAAATTAATGCTATATCCAAATCTGCAGTTCCTGTAATGAAACAAATCTCAAGTTATCCATCTCAATGATAGAATGAATCTGTAAAAATCATAGATGAATCCATCTTGGCCTATGCATTGTTTACAACAAGCTGGTTAAGTAGTAGTCTTATCGCCTCACTGTTGAACTGCTTATCTAAGTTCACAAAAGCAGTAGAAGTAGGGTGTAGAAGTCCCAAACAGATCTCAATGGCACAAGATGTACATGCGCATCATGATGATATGTAATCTAAAAGCCACAGACGTCATTTCCAAAATGATGATTGAGTCATGATTTAAAATGTCGATCCATACCAAGATCTCAGTCCGTGAACAGAACGAAACGGTTTCGGTACCATGTCAAACCGCGTCGATTTCGATACTTTTTAAATATAAAATATATTAATTAAAAATAAAATTTTTAACTTAAATATTAAAAAATACAAAATAAAAAATAATTTAAAAAATAAATAAAAGGGAAAAAACATGTGGCGCTTCCGCGATCCCGCGAAGGTCGCCACGGGATCGCGGCAATCTCCACGAGCCCATAGAGATCGCCACGGGATCGTGATAGCCTCCGCAATCCTACAAAGGTTGTTGTGGCACCCCGCGGTGCCGGTGTTGGTACCGATGCCAGGCAATGGATAGAATAATAAATTTCGCTCGTACCGTCTGGCACAGGTCGAGATTTTAAATCATGGATTGAGCTTTATAGATTCAATCACAAGGATAAGATCCAATTTGTTACAATCAGCCATTAGCAATCAAGTGTAAGAATAGCAGTGCCCTTATGATCAAAGTTGGCCAATTTGATTCTGAGATAAATTAATCTAACATTAGCAATGGGTAGAAACAATGAAGAATCAAAAACTAAGTCAGTTAAGCCATGCATTTCTGAGTAAGCAGTTCAATGAAACAAATCCATCTGCACATCTTTAAGCAAGAGACAATATTCACTGAACTAATAAACATCTTTTGTCAAGATGTACGTAACAATAACTTGTTGATAGCTGAGAGCATACTTTTATGGTCATTGCAAGAAACATGGATCATAAACGACAGTAGCTTATCTACATCAGTCAACCTAACAATTTAGCTAAATGATAGGAAGTATTGAAGATAAATTCTTGTTCCAAAAGAATTATGATCATAGATCCTGACTGAACATTAGTAGTTGCACTTGGGATGCATACTTTTAATTTCAGTAATACATAGATGTTCATGCCGATGAAAACATGACAAACAGGCAAATAATGATGTCAAGATAGTTCTAGTCACTATAACATAAACCCTGAAATAGAATAAGTAATTCAAATCCGAGTAAATACTCAAATTTCCAGACAACACAAAAATTACCACTTGGCTTAGGTACAAGGTGGGGACTCCACATGTATCCTGTTGGCAAATGTGATATAGAGCCATGATATGTACTGAAGTAAGCAATAGGAGGTAACTTCAACTTCCTTTTTCTGAAGTCATTAATAAATCCCCTTATACCCCACCAGACAATTAAGTCCAGAATAAGATAAGATAGCTGAGCAAACAAGATACGGTTTATTAACAAAGAAGCCAAAACATAAATTAGACAGCAACAGAAAAAGCTTACTCTGTATGCTGCACTCTGAGGCACACGAGCAAATGGATGTGGGAATTCATTAGTTGGCCTGCCTAAAAATAGAATGGTAAGTGCATCTCTTTCCAAAATCAAGTCACAAAATTATGCCCTATAAGACAGAAGCATGAATTATTGAAGGACGCAACCTAGGAATCTAGACAAACACAATGCCTCCTATTTGTACTGCTAGGACTGATAAAGTTTAACTTTCAGGAAGGTGTCCTGATGTGTGTTCTTGACACTGTGCTTCTCCAATAACTTCACTCGCACATGAAAATTATAAAAATCCCACATCAATAGTGCAACATATTTCATGAAACTACACAACAAAAATTACTATATATTTTGCTTCCTCCATATAACTTAACAATAAATAGAATGCTTGGAATCAAAGAACAAATTCAGCAATGATAGAGAATCTTCTATCTTAGTTGGTATCTTTTGATAGCAAGCTACCTAGTAGTCAAGTGGTCTAATTACAGCAAGTGTTTATGAGATACAAGTTCTGGCAAATTGTGACCGGAAGGAATACATGTACTGCATCACTCACTAGATATGAAAATGATGCCTCATTAAGGGCGTTTTAAAACAGCATGGGAGAATCAATCAAAGCTAGTGGACGCATACAGCACTATATGTGAAAACAACAATAAGGTGGAGACAACTTCGCAGAAAACTTACGTCCATGGCATTGTGAAGAAGATATGGAGAGGTACACCAAGAGCTTCAGCAACATGCAAATGTCCTGTAGGAACGAGTTTTATCAGAAGAGGAAAAAAAATTGAGCAGTTTTTTCTATTGAGATCTATATAAATCAACAAATTCTAATATTATGCACTGTTGAGTTAAAAACCTATAACCTCACTTTAACCATAATGTATGATAGAGACACAAAACTAACATTGTCTACATTCAAGGGTAGTGCAACTATATAAAACATAAGTTTGCAATCTACCAACAAAACTCTCTTATTCTAGTGTCACAAACAAGCATTTCAAAATAAACTTAAGGCAGAAAACAGAGAGAATTTTCGCATACATGTTTGACGTCTTTAGAATAAGTGCATAAAATTCAGAAAATAGATCTTCAAAATCAATTTGTATTCATTTATAGAAAGTTTCGAATGATTGAATGATTAGCTTTACTTGGGGCTAAGAATGCAAGATCTAAGGTTCGAATCCCACAGAAGATGAGAATATTGATAATCTTCAGTGAAGAGGAGAAAGATTTCTTCCGTGTTTAAAATTGCTTATTTTATTTGTATTTTACAACCCAGCATGAGAGCGAACAAATACACACATCCATACATATAACTTTCGTGTTATCTCCCCGCTCTTAACTAATTCAATGCCTCCGATATATAGTAGATAATAATTAAAACAATTAAAATTATATGATAAATTCAAATGGCTCATCCAGTATTGCCTAACTAATTCAATTGACTATTCCATACTTGGCCATTCTAAAAATTGCAATAGACTTTTGCATGCATGCCACCAAGGTCTATGATCTCATTCTGGTACCGAGTTTGGGTGGTTGGACAGAGAGGTTGTTTTGATGCCAACCAGGAGTGTGTTAGTACAGGATGGTATGAGTAGCTCTGAACACAAAGGGAGAAAAACAGAGAAGAGTATAAGACAAATCATAAGAGGAGAAAGGAAATAGAATAGGCATACTAGTTCCTATTAAAAAATATATGATTTATGATTCATTACAAGTAACATAGAAGACTGTCTTCGACCATAACAGAGTTCTGACAAAACCATGTTATGCTTTTTCTGGGTCATCTGGATACTAAACATCTAAGATAACCCAACTTTCTAGTGTTAATTATTAATCAAAGTTCAAGTTTAGCATGTAGACTAATAATTAATGTACATATCTTACCATAAGCAGGAGGATTTGCAATAATTGCTTGTGCTCTGAAAGGCATCCCAGTAACCAAATCAGGTTCTGTGCAAGCTGGGAGTAGAGAATCAATTATCTCCTTCAGTTGTTTCCTTTGAACATTAATTTCTGCAGGTCCTGATAATATAAAACCCTTGTTTCGTGCCATATCTGTATTTGTAGACATTCTGAAATAGTCAATTTGACAGATCTGTAACTTATTATCCTTTGCAAGTAGGCAATGGAATATAAACCAAGTCCTGTTCAGATTACAATGCTCAGTATTGCAAATCATGCATGGCTATAGTATCAAGTTGTGTGCAATGTTTAAACTTATGTTCAAATACTTGATATTCAAGGTCTGTTTACTTAGATGGAAGATACAAGGGAGATGAGGAGAAGTGATAAAAAATGTCCATAAATGAAGTTCCCCATGAAATTTTGTGATGCTTTCCCTCTTTTCCTTTATATCTTCCTTCCAAGTAATAGGGCCCTTAATGTTGAAGTAAATTAGGCCAGACAGAATCTATAAGCCTATACAAGATAAAGCATAAAACCTGTAGAAAACATGTTAGGTATATTTTAGAATTATGTAATTGTAATAGGTAATGTAAAGTAAGAAACTAGACTAAGACTGGAACGTAAGCTTACTGGTTTGCTATTGTATGTAAACAATAAACACTAATTGCTCAATTTCTGCTTCACTGTTTTTAATTTCTTTTTGTTATAACAGTCACCGATTATCTATGTATGTCTGGATTCGCTATAGATATCACTCCAAAGAACAACCTAAGATCATATACAAAGTATATGCAAGGTATTTGATGCAATTTTTAGTTTCTTATTGAATTTACATATCCATATAGCCTGTACTTCCTTTGAGAACCTAACAAGTTTTTTAATTGGATTATGGTTCTAACTTGTGAAGTTTGTCTTGCTTAATTTGAGTGTCGTTTATATCTCAGAGCCTCTCCTAACAAACCAGATAACTATGTGAGCTATGTCATATAGGAGACTAATTTTCTACGCATCAACCACATCCCCAATTTGTGGAGCCCGCTACTCTGTAGTGGTAGTCAATCTTAAACATATGGATCTAAAAAGTTCACTTTAATTCAAAATGATGCATTTTATCCCCTTACTTTTAGCGTGTGAAAATTAGAAGTTCTCACCTAGGATTAGAATCTTCTTTTTTCCAATCCCCCTTCTGAGAGGTTGCAGTTTTATGTGACAATACGGCCTCCACTCTGCCACCATGCTTCCTTCCCAATCTTCGTATATTTATATGTCAGAGTCTTCTTCTCCTTTGCATCTCTCTTTGGCATCCTCTTGACTATCATTAAGCATGCTTACAACCTCTTTGGTCTAGGGTTTTGGCTTTCTTTAAAAATCTCCCCTCCCATGTATCTAACGATGCAAACATGAATACCCCTTAAGGTATTATGTAGATGCACAAGCTGCATATATGGAGCAATTTCTTTCTGTCGGTAATGCAAACCCAGTCAACTTGGAGAATTTGCATTGCAAGCAATCCACCAACCTCAAGATCATCATCCTCAACGACAACACTTACGACAAGTTTCACAATATGAAGGTCCTCCTCGCTACAATAATATAACAAGTTTTCGACTAATGACTATATGCCTCCCTCATACTAAAATGAGTTATGCCTCAAATGTGAGCATCAGTTCTTATAGCATCCTATTAGATAAATTGTAAGTTTTCAAATTGAGACTAAATAATGGACCCAAGACATCTCATATTCGATATATCTTGGTTAACAATTGAAAGTTTGACTTAGACAAGCACGATCAGAAGTGAAATAAGTACATGTAGAGGATATGGATAATCTTGGTTTACCCAATTCTAGCATACTCCTTTTTACTATTTTTGGTCCTCGACTTCTCTTTGTAGTGTTTATTTCCTCCTTGTGATACCTGACAAGGATACAGAAGATGAAACATGTGAATAAAATTCTCGCCTTTGTTGATTTCTCTGACTCTCTAGCATCACTCCTCTGTCATTGTTGGTGCTCCAATTGGTGTTTTTTTTCTTTTTCCCCTTCCCTTATTTTGTAATGTTTAATCTCCTCCCCTCCTTGTGATAAACAAATGAAGTCACACCATGAGTGATGAAAGGCAAACCTTCTTGTCTCAATTAGTAACATCTATTGGTGCTTCTCTTGCCCTCTTCTCTATTTAGTGTTTCATTTCTTCCCACGACTGAAAAATGAATTCAAAAAATGAGTCATGGGACTAGAATTATTCTATCTTAGTCAATTTGAAATGGAACTAGCCAAGTAAGATTTGTCTCAATCATTACAATTGAGATTATATCGGCACATGAGGCATAGTGACATTCACTTGTGTTGGAAGAGTATGGGCATCCATCAGTGATCAGAATAGGTACAATCACTTGAAGGTATGATGAATACTAGAATTCAATAATCATGATGATAACTAATTATATTTTTATTCAAATACAGATTTCATTAGTTTGCAAGCAATATTTGTAATATATATAATTTGTTTGCATAGAAAAATACCTACATTTCAATCTTCATTGTAGTGTGATTAGCCAATAAATGCCTACTGTATTCTTATGTCCTCTTTGAAGGAGTTAACCAGTCTGGTTGCACATAACTTTCCTTTCAAATTTTCATAAAACTAAATCAATTGTGTATCCTGCCAGCCATTTTCGACAAAAGGCAACAGATGAAGATAAATAGCACGTACATAATGATAATTGAGTCCATTGCTATTAAGAGTTATTATTATTATAAGATGTGCTTATATGAAACTGTAATCACCAAAGCATGGAAACTAGAATCAAAAAAAAATAAAAATAAGTGTGAAAATTGATGACACTGAAGGAGAACACAAGCCAAAATATGTATATTCTGATTAACTAACTCTTTGATACTCACATCCAGCCATTACTCGTGGATTTCCACCCAAAGGATAAAATTCCAGACCAAATGATCTTACAAAACTACAGAAGTTCACATGAGTTGCCAATCTAACATGATGACCAAACTCCTGGAGAAAGAGTCAGGTTTTTGTCAGGGGACTAAGAGATAGAAAGGCACAAAATTATCAACATAAAAAATGTAACTACATAACTTCTCTCCAAATAAAAGAGAGGAATACGAATCTCTTTACAAGAGGTTATTTTCAGAAGGTAGCATTGTCCTTATTTTAAAAGATATCTAAATCTCTTTTTCTTTTTGTAGTTAATATTCTACCTATCGTTATTTTGTTCTTCGAATTAAATTGGTAAATATCAAATTGAAATACTCTGAAGACTGAGGATAGTTGGAAATCATAAATTATTAACAATCACTTGCTGAAAATTGCAGCAGCCCATATTTTTTGGTTTGTTTATTCTTCTCTGGAACACAACTTCTCCGCTTAAAGAAAGATTATACACACTGATTTGTGAGAATCGGAATGCAAGAGTCAAGCTTATAAAGGATTTAGATAGAATAGATAAGGTGTCCTAAATTTTGTCAGAGGACCATACAGAGTTTGCAGCAAATGATATATATGAACATGAAGCTCCTAAGAACTATAATATATACATTTGAATTTTCTAGCTTTCTCATGATATTTCATATCGAACATACACAAAGGAATATTCTAAAACTACATCTATATTCAAGAAAAGTATATTGTAACAAATATGATAACATCAACCTTCAAAAGGTTCCTTTTGTGTTTACTTGCCTGAAGCTTCTTTGCAAAAGCTATAAAAGGTTGCACATCTCCTCTTGTTCCAACTACAAGCATTGCTATCATTAGTCTTGGAATTGATTTGCAGGGCTGAGAAGCAATCCCTTCAACAACTTCTGGTGCAGAATCAAAACCATCAAACTCCAGAAGTTCTGATGCTACAGGAGCAGTTTGTGTAACATCTACCTCCACTGTACCATCATTCTGGATTTTTATTAGATCTTCAATTATCTTTTTCTGAAAAAATTGGAACAAAGAATTGGATAGGAAACCAAACAGAAATAAAGGCATCAAAACAACAGTGTAGACAATAGAATTTTTGCAGGTTGTTAAACCCAAGGCATTTGACAATAGAATTTTTGCAGGTTGTTAAATCCAAGGCATTTGAAAGAATAAGGAACCAGAACCAATCAGAAGATGGACAGAGGTACTGATACTGGAGTATGATTTAAAACAACAATTAACTCTAATACTGTCCTTGTACAACTAGTCAACAAACATACCACTGATACCAGCATGGCAAGCACTCCAACTAAAGCACGTGAGCATTTTGGTAAGGGTAAAAAATGATAATCAATAATTATGAAATGAATAAATACAGGATTTGGTAGATATCTACCTTCTCTCCCTCTGGCAACCTGTCCAATTTCAAGTCATATTGTGGAATCTCTTTTCTTCGTAGTTTCAACCTAGGCAAAGTAAGCTCAGGCCCTTTAAACAACAAACTGCAGCTATTAGATCTCAATTGTTCAGCACCACAACACTCCAACCCTGAGAATTCAACAATTACAAAAAATAAGCTTCCAACATCATTCTAAATGTAAAAAATTAAGTAAATATCATACGAGAAGCACATGAATAGGCATCAACATTTAAAGTAGGATCTGGATTAGACTAGGATCTTAAGATCCAATCCAATTCTATATATGTTTAACATTCCTACATATGATCTCGTTCCTGACACCTTTAATTAGAATTATTCACATTCAATTACACATTTTACTGATCGACATTTACCATAATAAATAATTTTCTGTTGTGCCATATTATTTGAGAAAGTTCTCAATTGTATAAGATTCCTTTTACCCCTTAGTAGAAGAATCTTTGCTAGTGTTGTATGATCATTCAGATTCTCTGTTTCAATCCTATGATCAGAATCTATGAGCCTCCCTTCATTCCTAGGTAGGTTATCGATCCTGACAACCTTGTTGTTCAAGATGGGTTCTAAGACACCAACAAGAAAAATGTAAATTCCTTACAAAGCTTGAAAGATATTTTTGCGAATTTATATGCTTACACAGATGATAAGAGAAATTGAAGTAAAAGCTGAAGTGAGAAATATGCATCTCAGTGTATTATAGAGAATAAACATCTAACCACAATATGAAAGGGGAATGTTCACAATACGTATGGCATGTTTACTCGGGCAGAAAAAAGAGAGGAGCGATTGAAACGGATGGGAAATGATGGATGAAGGTTTTTTATTACATACATAAAGATGGAAGAAAGAAGACGGAGTACTGTTCAAGTCCTACTTTTGTTTCACCCAGAGAGGATGGAAATGGTTCCCACACACCATTTGTAGACTTCGAGTAGCTACTTCAACAATCCACACACAGTATCACGAACGAGGGTGGGAAAGACAATCCCAAAAATATCAGACAGAAAACTAACCTAGCTGTAGCTGAGACGACGTCCAAGAGCGAGTGGCACATAAGTCGGAGGCATAAAAGTCCAACGATTTGCCTGAAGAATCGCTAGCTCCATCGTCCACATCGGAAGAAATACCACCAGGCCCTTCCCCGCAGCCGCCCTCGCCGCAAACTTCGCCGCCAGCAAGCGTCGCAGAATGCTCACTATCAATTACCTCTCTATCTTCCAAACCCAAAGCCACTGCCCCATTCCTCATTTCTTCACCGCGATAAAGCCAGCAGATTCAGACTTCCGAAACGCACCGGAATCACACCGAACCCCGGCAGATCTGAGACCGCCGAGGCTTCCCGAAACCCGGAACTCGAAGGGGATCTCAAAATTACAGAGGTCGAGCGAAAGACCGCTGGGTTGGCATCGGGTATATAACACACCTCTCGGCTCCGGATCTGATCTGCGGTTTGACTGGCAGTTAGCGTGGCAGCAGGTTTGTGAATATATTTTTTTTATTTTTTATTTTAAATTAAGAATTTAAAAATATATATATATATAAAAGAAAGATATACCACCTAAATTTTTAAAATATCTAAATTATTTTTATTTTTATTTTTAATTACAAAATGACGCACCAATTTTGTGATTGCTCCACTGTAAAATTGTGATTACTTTGATAGCGATCTCTATGGATAAAATAGAATGATTAATAATAAAATAAATAAGAATTAATTTTTGTTTTTGGATGAAAATATCACTCGAAATATCTATCCTCTATTTTATATTATTATGAAATCAATATTGAAAAATATTTGAAGTGAATATTATCATTTTTTTTATCACAAATGGACTAATTGATCATGAAATCACGACGGAGCAATAATGCATCATTTGGAAAATCATTCACTCAGAATGACGGAGATTGGGTCACGATGGCAAGGAACTAAAGATTATAATTTTTTTTTACACTGAGTATTCAATATTCAAATTTTAGACTTGATTAATTCCGAAGATAATCAATTTTACCTCATAAAAATTTTATATAGATCATCAAGATACAATAGGAAATATTCATATGAACAATCTCAGCAATTACAGTATCTTTGATTTATCATTTTATTTTAAAGAAAATCTTATAAATAGGTCAGGATTGAAAATCAAACTGTAAATATCTAAAAATCGAATTGGATACCCTACTACGATACCATAGCTCAACGACAAAAAAATTATAATTTTAACATATTGGCATGTGATCATAGCTTACAATTGACTTGATCACTTTCGAGTCATGTTTTAATAACGGGAACGGTTAACTTTTTTGCTTAGTAGAAGACAGATTAATCCTCTGAGAATGATATGTTGCTAGAACAGTAAAAATGTGATTACATATGGACAAGAATCAATTTTCAAAATAAATTTAAAATTCTCATTTGAATTCAGAAATTGTTCTAATCAACAGATCAAAAGATACAATTCTTCGTAATTTATCTTTTTTATATATTATCGAAAGATAGATGATGAAAAACATCAGGACCGGACCAACCAACGTAATCGTTTTTGTTTTTGCTGCTATAGAAGATGAAGCTGTTGCTCGTGGTTAGTTTCATGTTGCAGTCTTGATGGTCAGAGGCCACAGTGACCTTGATAATTGTAAAAACACCTACAGTAGTTGAAGCTCTCGAAAACAAACACAATAAGTATATCTCCAGTCGATAGACCTCAAATGGAATGATAAAATATTCAGAGAAATCATTAAAAGAATTGGAGTTTAAAAAAAAAATAAAAAAAGAATATTCGAAAGATAAATTTAAATATATCTTTATTGGATGCTTTCTAGGAGTCCTTGATCGAGGTGCATTTTCGAATACTATTTAGTATCAAAAAAGCTATCCCTCGTTACAGTGTTGCAAAATAAGAACAAAGTGAAAACTCCTACGGTGCCAAAGCTCATTTAAAGTTTTTTTTTTTTTTCTTTTCCTTAAAGGTAAGGGCTCGACGATGATATTGTAAAGCTCAAGAGAGAGTTTAATCCATTCTATAATGTCATAGTGGAGAATTTCTTGGTACATTGATAGATAGCTCCTGTCCTCACCACCTTGTGGCAGGCAAAGCAAAGAAAGAAAATATATTCCATTAGTCCTGAATGACAAGAGGAATATCAAACCATGATGAATCTCGGAGTGCATTGTTCAAATCGATATAAATTAAGGAGATCGATCGAGTGGTTGTTGAGCAATAGTATTATCACTTGCCTAATCAAATTGCAGAATAGCACCCATAGAACAAGATTCAAAGTGAATGACAGAACCTTTGAACAAAACGAAATACATCAAAAAAAAGCATTGAAATTGTAATTGAGGAAGCTTCTCAAATTGCTCATCTCATATTCCAGGCAGAGCAAGAAAATAACAGCTTCCTTGAACCAAGAAAGAGAACTCCTTGAGACATGAAAACAGTAGCAGGAAAAGAAATAGAAACAAATCCGGCCTACACATTGCTTACGAATATTCATAGAAAGCTGCTAACATACAGATTTTTGTGATTGTTTCGACCTCGAATGGTGCAGTGAAGCAATGAACTAAAAAAATATGATGATTTTCTTCTGCAGACATGGATAGTGATCAGATAGAATGTTGATCTCTAGAAATCTATTCGACCAAGGTTAAGCATTGCAACTGCTTCAGTAATCATGTGATTATCAATGATGGAAAACAGAGAAATAAATAGAAGCCATTTGAGTTGCAGAAAACTCCAACACAACCACTCTCTGGAGCAGCAATACATTGGAGAATAAGTTGGGAAACTTATTGAAATTATTGTCAGTGTGGCATGCCAACAATATGCCATGGCAGCAGAACAAAAATTCAAATTATAAAAATAGAGATCTAAGTGATTTTAGCTCTTAAGGCAATACCAAGCCCCAGCATAAGTTATGTTATTCGAATGGCTGATAACCATGAAAATGCTGAACTGATTAAATTTGCTGAATACTTGGGTGATGCAGTAACCATCATGTAGTTGCAGTGGGCATTGGCAATTAACCAGTATAACAAGATTTTACACATAAGAGCTGAGGAAATAATTCTATAAAGTCGTGAAAGCCAAAATAATAATAATAATAAGGCTGCATTTTGTACGGGGTAATGTAATCAAGTTTGTAATGTAATATATATTACATTATTGTGTTTGGTTAGCGATCGATGTATAATCTTTGATTACAAAAGTGATTACATTATTTTATTTGGTATCCATTATTTGTTATAAGGAATGTAATTCATATTATTATAAAATAATATAAATACTCTTATAATGTTATTTGAATGTAATCAAAATCTTAGTTTATTCCCTGTGACCGTCATCGCCATCGTCGGTATTCGATTGCTCATCATCGGCCTCGGAGAGCCACGATCGTTGGTCTCCGATGGACAGCAGTCGACGGCCACCTACCGATCTAGGGTCGGTCAGCAGCCAATGGTCGGCCGACAACTAGCTGATTATCGACCGGCGACTAGCCGATGATCGATTGGTTGTCCCCGACCGGCGATCCTCGATCGCTGGTCATCGGCCGTTGGTCGTCGGTTGTCGATCGTCGACCAATGGTCGACCGCCAACCAATCCCCAATCGCCGATCAATCGGTTGTCGGTCGTCGGTCGTCGGTCGTCGGCTAGTGGTTGATCGTCAATCGGTCCCCAATTGCCAGCCAGTGGTCGGTCGCCGACCGACCATCGGCTGGCGATCGTCGACTGGCCACCGATCACCGATCGTCGAGCAGCCACTAGCTGTCGGCCATCCGACCCACGGCACCGTCGGTGGCCGTTGGCGATCATCGCCGATGGTCGCCATCGGCAGCCTCTGAAAAGCAATGAGAAAAAAAAAAAAAAAAAAGATATATTTGTCATAATAAATATCGAGTTCGTAATGTAATCGGATTACATAACATTTCCTTTGTAATTCAGATTACGAATCTTTCTTCCTCTTTTGTAATCTGATTGCATTACATTACATCTTTAAAACATTGTCAAACGAGTTAATCCATCTTTAATATAATCTTGGTTAATTACCCCTCGTCAAACGCAACCGTTGGGAATTCTAACCCAAGTAGCTTGTATGTTTGACCTAGCCTATGATCAGATTTAAACAAACTAGCAAAATCAGCAAGTCTGAAATGGGATAAACAGTGAAAGAGTATCTGTGTGATTCTGCTTAATTATGCTGTCAACTGAAATGAACAAGCAAATTCCAAAATTTTCATTCAAATAGGTCACAAACTTTAAATCCGTGAACAATCTTCCAAACAATAATTTTCAATTACCTTGCAGCCAAATAAAGATGCTAAAACTACCTTCTTCATGTTCTTTTGCAAGTATTTAACCTGAGTGGGGGGGATGAATAAGAGACCTACTGTACCATATCAACTTGAGTTCATTGGTAGAATACCACGGGAGGAACCTTAAATCCTGAGTCTGTGAGGAACGGGATTACCTGCGGCTGGTCGACCAGATCGCGATACAGGGCATACTCGGCCGCGTAATCATGCAAGTCCAACTCCGCCTTCTGGTTGGTGTGGTAGTGGTGCTTTGCCTCCGGTGACTTCCCGAACCCGAAAACGCTGACCCGATCGCAGATCCCCAATGCAAGCATCACCGCCTGCATTCCCGATGAGTAATGGAACATCTTTTCGTTGTGGGCCTTCGCCCACCCCACCGCCGGCGTCCCTGTCTTCTCCACGAACCTCTTCAAAGAGTAGTACTTGACGATACGGGAACAGAGCATGTCGAATCGAAGGTCCGTGACGAGGAGCGGCGCCTTGTGGGACGAGTTGCAAACGGCGTAGTCGAGGAAATGGACGGCCTGGCAGATGTACATCACGATAGGGACGGTCTCGCCGTAAGGATGGCAGAAGCAGCCCTGCCTCCGAGCGCAGAGGTGGAGGATGTTGCTGTTGACGAAGGAAAGGTCGGTCTTTGTGCCGACGTGTGGGCCGTACCCGTTGACGCGGGCGTTGTTGAGGCGGATCACGAGCTCGTGGCTGTCGATCAACTCGCCATGGCTGGTCTTGAGGAGAATCCCGCTGTTGCCGACTACGGCACAGGAACCGTACCGCCGATCCCCATTTCCGCCTGTGTCCGAGAGGCCGCGGCGACGGTCGATGGGGCGCTTGACGAGATCGACGAGGTCGTGCATAACCCCCGGATCGAACCGGCGGCGTCGGAACCAGTCGCGGAGGGCGCGGCGGAAGTCGGGCAGCGCGATGTAGTCCTTAGGTGCGCGAAGCCGTTGGGGGAACCGCATCGCGTGACGCCGCAGCACCTCGATGTGGCCCTCCCGCCGCCAATCCGAGTAGCTCAGCGGCCGTGCCTCGGTGCCGCGGCGGCGAGCCGAGGAGACGAAGGACCCGTCAAAGAGATCGTCCACATCCTTCCGCAGTTCCCCATCCTCGGGCTCCGCCGCCACCAGCCTGACGATAGAAGCGTTGGCCGACGGCGCAGCCCCGCCCGGCCGCTCGCGGCGTAACCCTTCCTGGAGCGCCGCCCGGAAGCTGAAAACGGAGAGCACGGCGAAGACGACCACAAAGATAAAGGGCAAGCGCAGAGACCGCTTCATCCTCGCCTCTAAACGGACGTAACCGAGGGAGAGCTCTCCTTTCTCCGACAAGATCGCATCTTTAGGAGCGGAGGCCGGAGGCACATCAATAAACAGCGGGGGAGGCAGCTACAAAGGGGGTTTCTGGGTCGCCATGGATGGGGATCTCAACAGCTCACAGCTCGAAGAAGAGAATGGAGGAGATCGGGATTGTCGTTTTACTCATTTCGCACCCACGATCGAGATCGACGAAACGGAGATATCCATTGGAAATTCCGTCTCTTCATGGCCTAAGTACGCATATCTTTTAGGAGAGGTCAGCCTTCGTAGTCCTTCCCGGGGTTGGGGCCTCCCCTTCGTTTTCATTGTTTATCGATAATGTAGATGTCGATGCGAGAACCACCATTCATTATATTCCAATTAATTCGATGTCCAAATCGAGCTCGAACATTTTCTAGCTCACGTCTTTCTATCCAAAGGAAGCAGATGTAATGAAAAAGAAAGGAAAAGTGAGAAAAAGAGATGTAAACTGAAGGATAGCGAACATTGACTACGTGTTTGCTACACCGACGATGTACGCATTCCATGCATCTTCTTGCTGGAACGATGACAATTCTTCATACTTGGCATCTCGGTCTGCGTTGAACTCCTGTTTATTGTGATCGTCCAAAGTGTCTGGCATTTTGCGAATCCAAACATGTGTGGAACGGAATCCAGCCTCCTCCAAGCAATCCTTGATTTCTGGTATTGACCACCTGTAAAAGGAAGATTTTTTAAGCATTCGTTTTTGTAGACCCAGGAACAGGAGAATTGAGAAAAGAAAAAGAAAAATGTTTAATAATTATATTTGATGACTAGTGAGAATCTTACAAGCGCCAATCATAGGAAAATGCATGTCGAATAGTACGCTGCTTTTCCAGATGGAAATGGAGGCTAATTCTTGTCCTTCGGTTTAGTATGTCAAATTCTTCTTGTTCCCAAACATACTGCAAACAGGCAAAATAGAGAAATCAGCTAAGAAAAAGAAAAGGATGCTCGTGATGCATGTTGAACATTATTAGATCATTACAATCTGGCATTGTATAATAGCAGTAAATCAATCAGCAATTTTTCTTGTGAGTTCTACCAATGAAATCTCTGCGACCAAATTCTCTGAATCATTTCTAGGAATATTAAATTCTACTCCGTGAACCAAACCTTGGTAATTAAGCAGCCAAAGAGTTGAATCGTATATCCACAGACTACTCGAACAGCATAATTTGATAATGAACAATTTAATGGTATGGCATAACTACAGTCTGCAGACAGGGAAACTTGCATCAGATAAGATCAAATATGTTGCAGTTGGATGTGAGTATTTAGAATTATGGCTTTAGATGCCAACACCTCACATTACAGTACTAGGTCAAGGGTACCTAGATTTCTTGCACGACAAACCTTCCTAAGGTAGCTGAGAGATCAGTAACACAACTTACTGTAAAGTTAGAAAACTTTCTTTGAAGCCGCAATTTGCACTCTGACGAAACACCTCCATACAAATCCATAACAAAAATGCCACCCTTTTTTGACAGAACATTCAGAGCATGTTTGAAGTAGAAAAGCAAGTCTTTACGCTTGTGGAGGCAGCAACAGCTGTAATTGAATGCACAGACAATGTCTCTATTGGGCAGTGCATATTTTTCCATCAATGAAGTCGTGGACGCTATTTGGTTAATGGAGCCATTACCCTCAGTTGCATTCGCACTTTCTGAAGAACCAATTTGTGCTCTTAAAGATGGATCTTTGATGAGATCTTGTTCTTGGCATGTCACAAGGCAAGATTGCTGGGGACGCAAGACATTACCATGGAAAAGTGAGATCCTGGAATATCCATCAGCCCCGAGCTTACCTAAGTTGTTGTCAAAGCACCAATTAAGTGATTCAAGGTCCAAATCAACACCAACTGCTGTTCGCCTAGGGTCACTACGTAGCCACTCACAACTGCATAATTTGGAGAAGTAATTTTTCCAATCAAAAGATCTTCAATAAACCTTCCGATTACAATTAGTGAATTTAAGTAAATCCCTAATAACAACAAACTTCTATTTGAATTGACCTCCCATCTAGAGTAAACCTATTGGGTGCAAGTGAATCTTTATCAAAAAACGTTAGAACAATTATCACCATACTGATTATACTTGCATAGAATTCATATTGAACAGCTTTCTGTCCACGGAGATTTGGAAGATGATCTACATGGAGTGATTTGAGGGACTTATCCGTAGAGATTTTGAAGAAAATATCTAGATGAAGCTACATCTTTTTTCTTTTCTTTTTGCTTCCTTAGCAAATTGGATGAGAGTATCACAATGGATATTCCTGTTAGAAGGGATTAATTGGTTTGAATACTGAGGAAATTTGTTTTTCCATCTTTTTATTATGTTGTTAGTATTTTATTATATAGATCTTTATGATTAAAGCACTTTGATATGGCAAATTTAGAGAAGGCCGACGTGATCTTAAAAATAAAATTTCCAGGATTTAAGATCCTATAAGCTAATCAAATTATACTTTATCAAGAGATGAACTGAAATTATGTAGTAATTGTAGATCCATACAAGAGCAATTAAGAGCAAAATCCTAACAATTAGTAACAATTATCAGTATCTTAGTCTCACGAACCCTAGTCATCTGAGCTTCACATATTCTCTGGGAAGGAGCTATAGATAGGGTTGTAAATGAGTCAAACCAAGCCAAACTTTATGGTGTTCAAGCTTGTTTGATAAGCCGAACCAAATTGAGCCTAAAATTAACTAAGCTATTAAAATAATTGTTCAAGCTTGGCTTAATTTCTTTTTTTTTAGCATGAACTTGGTTTGATCTTGACTTATTTAATTGGTATTGAGCTCCTAATCAAGCTCGAATCAAACCTGATTCAAGTTTGTTTAAGCTTGACTTATTTAAACACTATCGAACTCTTAAGTCAAGCTTGTTTGTTCGTTTGAAGTTTTAATATTCTAATCTTTATTTGATTAATTACTATAAACAACTCAAGCAAGTATCAACAATTTCATAAATAAATTTATAAATAAGTTTGATCATAAACATAGTTTACTAGTTTTGTTTATGAATATATTTTTCAAGTTTAGTTCACGAATATTATTATTCATGAACATTATTCACAAACACTATTCATAAACACGGTTCATGAACATTAACAAGCCAAACATATATATTCAAGCTTGTTTATTTAATTTATTAAATTGTTCAACCTTATTTATTTAATTAATTTGGATACATATTGAATGAACATAACCGAGCTCTTACCAAGTCGAACACCAAATTTATTCATGAACATTTAATTCGTTTGCAACCCTAGCTACAGAACTACATGAAAGGAAAGAAATCATGCGCACAAAATGTTTGCATATGTACCTCAAAAGTGCGGTTCCACAGAAATCTTCTTGCAAATGTAAGGGAAACCGTCCGCCGACATACATCAGAAAGAATTTTTGCATGTAGCTGATGTCCCCCTTAGGCGACTGTAACGACCCGCCATGAAACGGAAATATATATATATACCTCAATAACCTAGAGAAAGCCCCATTTCAGCACAAGGAGATTATGATATCACCTGAACAGAGATCTGATAGAGGTGGAATTTGGAGGGAGCAGTGGAACTCCAATCGGCTCCCTCTCCGTCATCATTGTCTTCTTTTTCTTCCGGTTCGCTTAGCTCTCGCTGATCGGTTGGCAATGGAAGGTCGTAAGCGGCGGAGGGCAAGGAGTCGTCGTAATTATCGCCGCCGCCGCCGCCGCTTCGATGCCTCGGTGATTCGCGGTGCTTCTTCCCACGCTTCCCCATCCCCCGTCACTCACTCTAGGTTTAGCAATCTCACGAGGGATGCAGCGTCGACTAAAAATAGTCGAGATTCGGTTAGACCTAGCTCTAAATGAATCAAACGTTTAAGACTAAAATTAACTAACAGTATTATGAATAATATCTATGAATTTATTCGCCAATATTTTTTTTTATTAATTTTATAAATAAATAACATTAAATTTACTAACCGATCAAATATATTCAAATAAGATTATCATTTAAATGTATCAAGCTCAATCTTCAAAAATCAAACCAAACTTAAGTAATCATATGAACAATTTGGTTCGTTGTAAATTTAGGTGACTTAAATAACCATCTAACATTCCTTAGAACTATTTAAAATATATATATATATATATATATATATATATATATATATATAAAGAGAATTGTTATCCGGTGCGTATACACAACACGATCCGCTCACGAGCTGAGAGGTCACCATCATCGTCGGATGGCCGGATTCCGGCCGCCATCCGATCGGAAACTGGCTGCCATCAGGCCGACATAGATATCTGACACGTCATATCATGTCAACAGAAAAGTTATAGATGAAGAAATCGACAAACCTCTGAAAACTTAGGGGTGTTTTATTCGGAGAAAAAAATTTATTTTTCGTTTTCATTTTCTTTTTTCTAGAAAATAGAAAACGATTTTTTTTACGTTTTTCAGTTTTCCAAAAAACACTCCTTTATTTTTTAGAAAATGAAAATGGAAACGCCAACCAAATGTTATTTCCCGCATTTTCTCATTTTTTCAAAAAATGAAAACGAAAAATAAAAATTTTCTACGAACCAAACGCTACCTTAGTTTTCATTGATTCTCGAGGTTATAGATTTTTTTTCCAAAATTATCTTTTGATTTTTACCTTTTGAGGCAAAAATATCACTATCAATTTATCAAATAGTAATCTGATTATACATAAATTATTAATATAATTAAAACCCTAATCGATCGATTGTCGCCATGGTCGGTGTCATCGCTATCACCGTCAAGCACTGACCATCGGTCATCAGTCATCGGCCACCAACCGTCGATTGCCATCGATCGTCGATCGATGTCGATTGCCAAGCACCGACGTCGACTATCGACAGTATCGATGTCGATCGCCAGTCGTCGTTGATGTCAATCGTCTACCGATCATCATCGATTGTCAGTTGATGTCGATGTTTATTGCCAACTGTCGTCGATGTCAATCATCTGTTGACCATCATCGATGTCAACCATTTGTTGATCGTCGTCGGCGTCGATCGCACAGGCGTTGCTAATGCTATTTGTCTGTCGACCGTCATCATCATCAATCGTCAATCACCACCGTCAGTTGTTGATCGCAACCACCGCCATCAATTATTGATGCAGTTATCATAGGTATCGATGGTCGCTCGTTGCTATCTCACCGAGAGACGAAGGCGATCATCTTGATTGGCACGATTATAAATAAATATGTTTTAGAATAAATGAAATCTTATAATTGAATAAAAAAATATAATAAAATATTAAAATAAATTATACTTTAAAATTTCCAAACAAATAAATTTTATTGATTAAAACTAATAATCACGTAACTATGATTATACATAATAATTCGAACCAAATGCATGGATGAGTTTAACAACATAAGTAAATTGCTCAATTTATAAATAACCAATGTTGAAATTGAATGGACTGTGATGATCCATAAACTCATTAGCCTAAAACACAACCTTTTTCTATGTCCTCTAATTAAAGCATGCTTTTGACCTTTATCTAACAAACCAACTTTAGCTAAATCACTTAAGCGAACTCAACCTAATACATTCCCACCCCAATTTATCATGATCAAATCAAATCTAATTCGAGTCAACTCAACTTAGACTCAATTCCATTAAACACCATCCGACTCAAACTCTTTTAGACCTATTTCTAACCCCCGACTATAATACAGTAGTAAGACGATGTCCACACAGGTAACTAAAAATTCAATCATTAATTATAATATATTTATGAATTTTTTCTCCAAATAAGAATCGATTTCTTGTGATATTCAAATTTATTGAGACAATTCACGCTCGCATCTACTCCATTTATCTCCCTCTTCAATTAAAAATAACTGAAAAGGATCACTAATATGATAATTCTATATTTTCTCTTAGACCTATTTCTAACCCCGTCACTGAGGTATCATAACTCATAGATTTCTATATATTATAGTTTAGCAACATCTGCGAGAAACTTCTACCAAAGACAAAGAAAAAAAAAGGAAAAAAAAAAAGAGAATACAAAGTTTATTTGTTCTCTTAATGCCTTTTTATTTATTATCTTCGCTAGGAGTTAGGACCGTAAATAAATCAAATATTTATGAATAAATTTAGTGTTCGACTCGATAAGAGTTCATTCAATATGTATCAAAGTAAAGTAATAAATAAGTTTTAACAGTTTAATAAATTAAATAAACAAATTTGAACATATATATATTCGATTTGTTAATATTCGTGAACAGTATTCGTGAATAATATTCATGAACATTAACAAGTAAATTTATGATTATACTCTTTTAAAAATTATTTTTGAATTTAGTTATACTTATTTATAAATCAAGATTAAATTAATAAAATTTTAAATAAATAAATAAATTTGATTTAAGAATTTGATAATGTTTAAATAAATCAAATTTAAATAAATTTGAATTAAACTTGATTAGAAACTTAATACCCATTAAATAAGTCATGTTGAATTCAAGTTCAAATCAAACTCAAATTTAAAAAAAAATATCAAATTAAATTTGAATAGATTTTTCAATAGTTTAATTAATTTTAGATTTGGCTCGACTTGGTTTATTTATCAATAAGTCTGAAGACTAAGGGTGTGTTTGGTTCAAGTAATCATACATAACCTTTGTTATGTGATTACCAGGGAATAAAATATAACCTTGGAATAAAGTATAATCTTAGATAAAAACCTTGTTTGGTTGGAGGTTTTAATATATAACTTAGTTTAACATTTTACTAAATTATCCTTTGTCTTTGCTCAATCAATTCGATGATTACGACAGAAATATTAATAGCGAAGCGACGATCTTGATGCCGGCCGTCAGCGGTGGCGGTCAACGATCGGCCGGCGGCGATGGTAATGTGGCCGTCGATAGGCGGCGGTCGGCCGTGTGGCAGCGATGGTGGTCGGCCGTCGGCGGCGACAACGGCGATTGGTTGGCCGACAACGATAAGCGGCCGATTAAGCGGCAGCGGCAGCGGCGGCGGCGATCGTCGTCGGTCGCCGATCAGCGGCCCAGCGGCGATGGCGGCGTCGGCCGGCGGCGAGCGGTGGCAACAGCAGCAGGTAGTAGGCCGTGGCAGGGCGATGCGGTGGCGGCGGCAGCAGGTAATGGCGGCAGCGGTGGCGGCGGCGAAGCGATAAGCGGCAAGCGGCGGCGGTGCGCGCGGGCGAAGCGATAAGCGGCAAGCGGGCGGATGGCGGCGCGGCAAGCGATAGCGGCAATGGCGTGGCGGTGGCGCGGCGGCAAGCGGCGGCAGCGGTGGCCGGCGATAAGCGGCAGCGGCGGCGGCGGCGGCGGCGGCAGCGGCCGGCGGCGGCGGCAGCGATGGCGGCGGCAAGCGGCAGCGGCAAGCGGCAGCGATGGCGGCGGCGGCGGCGGCGCAAGCGGCAGCGGTGGCGTGTGACGGCGGCGGCAGGTGGCAGCGGCCCGATCGGCGCCGGCAAAGCGCGGCAGCGGCGATGCATGGCCCAGCCCGGCCGGCGGCGGCGGCCGGCGGCAGCGGCAGCGGCGGCCCGGCGGCAATGCAGCGGCGGCGGCAGCGCGGCGGCAAGCGGCAGCCGGCGGCCGGCGGCAACGGCGGCAGCAACAGTGCAGCGGCCCGGTCAGCGGCAGCAGCGGCAGCAGCGAAGCGGTGGCGGCGGCCGGCAGCGCAGCGGCGTGGCAGCGCGGCGGCGGCAAGCGGCAGCGGCCCGGCCGGCGGCAGCGGCGGCGGCGGCAGCGGCGGCAGCGGCAGCGGCAAGCGGCGGCGGCAGCGGCGCAGCAGCGGCAGCGGCGAAGCGACGGCGACGGCGGCAGCGGCGGCAGCGATGGCCCGGCGGCGGCGGCAGCGGCGGCGGCAGCGGCGGCGGCAGCGGCGAAGCGGCGGCAACGGCGGCAGCGGCGGTAAGCGGCGGCGGCGGCGGCGGCGGCGGCAACGGCGGCACCGGCGGCGACGGCGAGCGGCGATGGCGGCGATAAGGCGGCAGCGGCCGGCGGCAACAGCAGCGGCGGCAAGCAGCGAGCAGCGAAGCGGCGGCGGCGCCGACGGCAGCTGGCCGGCAGCCAGCGGCGGCGGCAGCAGCGATAGCGGCAGCGGCGGCGGCGGCAACGGCGGCGGCGGCGGTGGCGGCGACGGACGGCTATTGACGATGGACGACCAATCGATTGAGTTTTGACTAATTGACATTTAATATATTGCTAGGGGTAATATTGGAAAAAGTTTATAATCGAGGAATCAACAAAACCTTGGTTCTCGAGTTTTTCGATTCCCTAAAAATGTTTTTGTTCATAAACAGGTAATGAACAATTACCAGGTAATTGTTTATAACCTAAACCAAACAAGGTTTTTCTTGATAACCTAACAAGGTTATCAACAAAAACCCCCAACCAAACACACCCTTAGGGTTATCAAGGGTGTTTGTTGATAACCTTGTTAGGTTATCAAGAAAAACCTTGTTTGGTTTAGGTTATAAACAATTCACGCATTAATTGTTCATTCGATGCCGGTTATGAACAAAACCTTTAGGGAATCGAAAACCTTGGAGAACGGAGTTTGTTGATTGCAGGTTAAAACTTTCAATATTACCTAGCAATATATTAAATGTCGATTGTCAAACTCAATCGATTGTCGTCCGTCGTCGATCGCCCGTCATGCGTCGCGCGCCGCCGTCGCCGGCCGCGCTCCTGCCCGTCGTCGGTCTGCGCCGTCGCCGTCGCCGCCGCCTCGCCATCGCCGACCACCATTATCGCCCGTCGCCGTCGCCTGCCGCCGCCATGCCCATCGCCGTCGGCCGCGATCGGCGGTGGCCGTCACCGTGCGTCGATCGCCGCGTTGATCGATCGTTGTCGTGGCCGGTCGACCGTCGTCGTTCCCGGTCGGCCGATCGTCGTTCCATGCCGTCGATCGACCACCTTAAATGCGCCGCCGGTCGGTCGGCCGTCGTCGTCGTCGATGTCCACCCATGCGCCGATCGTTGATTGGATCATCGCCACCGTCGTCGGCGAGCTCTGATTGCGAATATGTCATTTGTCGTTAATATTAATATTTGTCATGTCGTGTCGAATTAATTGAGCAGGCGAAGGATAATTTAGTAAAATGTTAGCTAAATTATATATTAAAGCTCAAGCAAAAGGTTTTATCTAGATTATCTTTATTACAGGTTATATTTTATTCGCAGCGATCAGCGAGAGGTTATGTATGATACTAAGAACCTTATGACCCACCCTAAAGATTTTTCTAAAACACGAAGCAAAAAAAGGAGAAAAAAAAACTTAAAACTCGGTAGTAGCCCTTGGAAAACAAATTAATTCTCCTTTTATGACCACGCCTGAATCTCAACAAATTCAATTCACACGCCACTCTGCCCGCCGATCGATAGCCGGCGAGAAGGTAATTATTCAGATCTAATCCCTCTCCGTGAACCCCTCCGATCCGTAGTCCTTCGGCAGGCCCTGCACAGTGTCCGACCACCGGCCCGGCGAGTGGTCGCTGCTGTTGGACGACACGACTACCGCCTCCGCCCTCGCCTCCCGTATCATCCGCAGCACCTCCCGCATCGCCGGCCTCCTCTCCGCCTCGACCGCCACGCACGCCGCCGCGATGTTCAGCAGCGCGGTCAGCTTCTCCTCCGCCGTCGCGGCCGTCGCCGTCGCCGCCTCGTTCCCGGACGAGGATCCCCCGCCGGGTTCCTCGCCGGAGTCGTTCCGCTCCTCGGCGCGCACGGATCGGACCCAGCGGATGACGTCGCACCCGGGCTCCTCGAGGAGGTCCTGGAAGGGCGCCTTCCCGGTGAGGAGCTCGAGGAGGAGGACGCCGAAGCTATAGACGTCGGAGAGCGGGGTGAAGGACTGCGAGCGTCGGGCCTCGGGTGCGCGGTAAAAGAGGGAGGAGGAGGCGGCGGCGGCGGCCGCCGACGATGAAGGGAAGGCGTCGTCGTGGAGCAGCAGCGCCGGGATTAGGGCGTAATCCGCAAGGCAAGACTCGAAATCTGGGCCGAGAAGTACATTAGCGGGCTTCAGGTTCGCATGGACCGTTGCTGGGCTGGTCTGGTGCAGGAAGGCCAGCCCACTTGCCACGTCCTCCGCAATCTTCAAACACGACGTCCAATGAAGCGGCTTCCCGCTCCCCGATGGCCGCGACCCTGCCACAAGTAAGCAAACCATCCATCATCATTACCCATTTTTATTTTATTTTATTTTATATTTTAATAAATAAATTTACTGTTCTTCACAGGCCGGTAGCTTTGACCATCTCGATCTACCACGCCTGTGAAAACCAGTAAAAGATTCTTGTTGAATTCCCCGAAACACCGAAGCAGAAGCAACATCTCCACGTGAGTCCACAAGGGCAAGTACGTACATCGAGGGGGGGGGGGGGCTCTGAATTCTTGAGCAACCGCAGCAGTGAGGAAAGACGAAGAGGTGTTTGATAAAATGGCGAAGAGCGCGCAAACGGGGGCCATGCTCAAATCATGGCTCGCCTGCGCACATCCTTGTCGCTTACTTCGATGGCTCCAGACAAAAACAATGCCAGCTCTGCTTTAATGGAGGCAGATGCATGGTGGATCCGGGAGTGAATTAGTGAGGTTTCAAGATGTGGTGGATCTCAAGTTTGAATGGAAAGCTTCTTTCCATTGTAATAATAATAATAGGACAAAGGAGCCAGACGACGGGATAAACTTTAAATTGAATTAGGAAGTCACAGTTAGGCCAAGATAAAGAATCTACAATGCTGAGCCGCAGCAGCAGCAGCAACCTTGCAATTCTGTGAGCTCTGAACTCTCTACTTTTACCAAAAAATTCTCGGAATCTAATTCAAACGACTACTGGTATTAAGTTTCTGTTTTCTGAGTTTATGACCACCAAATGAGAGTCATTTAATGGTCAGTGTTACAGAGTGAGGCAGCTACTTTCCTGAATCTTAAATTTCTTGTCTGTATCAAACAGACCTCATACACTTGAGCTGTTGATGGCATTTGAATGCCAAATATTATTGTACGAGAGCTTTTGGTGCTAGAATTGCAAATCTAACCATCTCAATCTACTCTCCTATTTCTACTGTTTCATTATTTTGATCTTCAAGGTTGTTGCTGTGATTAGATGATTAATTGCATGAGATACAGTTACTGAGCATATTGTTTTAAATCGCATTTGCAGTAATTTTCAGTTTAAATGGCGGAGCTTAATGGAGAATAAGCTAAATTAGCATAGGAGTACTGAGCAAATTAGAGAAGGATTGAAGGGTGACAAACCATGAATGAGGGAGAAGAGGCTGCCATTGGGGAAGTAGTCGTAGACGAGGAGACGCTCCTCTTTGGCCTGGAAGTAAGCGCGAAGGGGGACGAGGTTGGGGTGGCGCAGGCGGCCGAGTTCCTCCATGCGCTGCCCGAACTCCTCCGCCGGCGGGCGGGAGGCATCCTTGAGACGCTTCACCGTCACGATGAATCCGGACTCCATCACCGCCTTGTAGGTGCTTCCGACCGTCCCACGCCCCAGCGTCTCCGCCGATGCCCGCAATAGCTCCTCCAGACTGTACATCTCCCCGACAGCGCCGCAGAATACGAGCTTCCCGAGCCCCTCCGCTTCCCACGAGAAACCGCCCTTGTCCCTCCTTCCTCCGCCGCCGCCGCTGACGACTGCCTCGCCTTCTTCATCTGGTTTGTTGCGGCCAGCACCTGATTCGTAACCGACTGATCGGGTCTCAACCGCCGGCCGACTCCGGTTCCTATTGCAGAACCAAAGCAACGCGAGGGCCAAGCAAATCGACAAGAAGAGTGCCCCCGCGACAGAGCCGGCGACGATGGCAATGGTCCGCCTCCTGCTGTGGCTGCTTCCGGTGGGAGGCAGGAAAGGTGGGACGGCATTTACATGATCCAAAGAAGACCCCGGGCTGATGGACGACGGCGGAAAGATTAACTTTCGAGTGCAGGGAACCCCAATTTGAGCCCCACAGAGGTTTGCATTGTCGAGGAAAGAGGAAGCATTGAACTTTGACAGGGCTCTGGTGGCGGGGATATCGCCGGAGAGGTCATTCCCGGAGACATTGAGGTATCGAAGACTGGGTTGGTTGAATGGCGGGATCTGCCCCGTCAGGCGATTATCCTCGAGCATGAGCTCGTACAACCGCAGGAGGCTGACGAGAGACACCGGGATTGGGCCGGAAAGGAGATTTCCAGAGAGGACAATCACCTTCAGGCGGTGGAGCACGTCGATATTGGCCGGAATCTGGCCGGAGAACTGGTTGTCGCTGAGGTAGAGAGATTTGAGGTTGACGAGGGGGGAAAGGTCGGGAATGGCGCCGGAGAGCGAGTTGGACTTGAAGCTGAGAACGCGAAGCTGTTCGAGAGGAGCGAGGAGGTCCCGGCTTATGGTCCCGGTGAGGTTGAGGAACTCGAGCACGAGCTTTGTCACTCTACCGCCAGGAGCGCACTGCTTCACTCCATTCCACCGGCCGCAGAGCCCAGAGGCGGTATCTCGCCGCCATAGCAGGGAGCCCTGAGAATCTATAGAGTTCTTCAAGGCCAAGAGCGCGGCAATGTCGCCGTCGTTCGCCGCATTGGCGGCAAACAAGGTCGAGAAGCAGAGGAAGAGGAAGAAACACAGGAAAAAATTGCACATTGGAGTTGCGGGCGTCAACTCCATGGAAGCGAAGGGAGCATAGCAAACGGGGAGGCGTGCCGGCGTCGACGCGTCGGTGGGGTCAGAACAGAAGGCCGCCGCAGGAGGGCTGAGCAGGAGAAGTAGCAGCTTCCTGAATCACATTGCACCCGCCAGAAACAGAAAGCTGAGATCTTCGGACATGGACGCGCGAGATCGAGAGGCTGCGCTGTCGGCGGGAGGCGGAAGCGAGCGAGCCCGTCGACCTCAGAGCACGGGTCTGCCTTCACGTGACTCAGTCAGGACTCGCAGCGAAAGGGAAAACACAGCGATGGGCGACCGGTCGCCGATCGTCTCTTTGTTTTACCACTTCCACTCCCCCTATATTAATTACCACGCATCCCCGGTACGCTCACACCTCGGCTTCTTAAAAGCTCATTTAATTCCTCTCTCCCCTCACCTCCTCTCTACCTTCCTCGCTCCTCTTCAATGGCATGGGATCCGATGGACCTTCCGCCGCTGCATCTGGAAATGGATGGAGAGGAGGAGCGACGAGAAGGTCGAAACGCGGAGAACTGAAAGGTAACTGAGGGAGCTCGCCTCGCAGTCACAGCTGCCGACGCTAGGTGGTATCTCTTTCATATCTTGTGGAAGAAGCGAACCGATTTAAAGCTGTTTCAGGGAAAGAGAGAGAGAGAGAGAGAGAGTAAATAATAAATGTTTGTGAATAGATGCAGCTCGCCTGGCTGGCACGAGGCAGGAGGTAGAGTCTCATGACAAGCCAAACCATAAACTCGTAATGATTGATACAAACAGGTGTCCAAAGTTTAATGCTCGGCCATCACTTGGTTTACCACAGTGGTTAGTCCGCTCAGGGATAATTTACGTTTATCTATAATACCTTTCATGGTAGATTCTTGACAACGATGAAGAAAAATAAAAGATAAAATTATACCCTTTTATCCATTCATCAAAATAGTAAAGGACTTTTGAATTAGAATAAAATTTTTAAATTTTATATCAAAAATCGATCTCATTTATAACAATCACTATTCTAGCCAATAAATCGAAACAAAAAAAATCTATATATCATATCATAAACTCAGATTACATATTAAATAGATCAATTCATAAATCGAGTTTGATATGTTGATTGTCTTTCGCTATGTAAGTCATACGCTATGATTTTTTTGTCGTCCGATCCATCGCGATTGTACGGTGAATGAAAAATGCACAGTGCTTTCTACGTCGACTTTCTACAGCCCGTAGTTTGGAATCGTTGACGATCGTCATAGAAGTCTGGTCGGATCGTGATCATATTTCGTCCCGATTACGATCGAAAACGGCCACAAATGCGATCGCTAGTGGTCGCGACACTGGCGACCACAATCCGACTGGATTCCGATCGTGATCCGATCGCAATCTAGTCAACATCGGAGTCTGACTGAATCCCAGTCGAATTTTGACAGGATTGCAGTCGAAATCTGATCGAAATTCAGTCGAATTGTGGCTGCCAGTGTCGCGACCACTAGCGGTCACAAATGCAGTCGTTTCTGATCGTAATCTGGTCAGAATCCGATCGCAATCCGGCCACTTGAATCGCGACAGGATTACAGGCGGATTGCGGTAGCCAGTGTCACGACCACAATCGTAGTTATTTTCGATTGCAATCCGCTCGGACTCTGATGCTGGCCGGATCACGGTCGGATTTCGACTATACCACAAATGGAATCTAGCATTCCATCGGCAATTCCGAGATGTCGTCCTGACGTGGTTATTGTGCATTTATTTTTCATGCGCGGGCGTGCAGGAAACGGGCGCTTAGGATATCAATTCTCATATATGAGTTTGATCATATGTTGAGCGTCTTCCGCTGCGTGACTCGTGCGTGACGATTTCTTCGGCGTTCGATCCATCGTGATTGCACAGTGAATGAAAAATACACAATGTTTTCTCCGCCACCACTTTCTATTGCCCACAACTCGGAATTGTCGACGGTCGGATTGTAATCACCGGTCCCGCGACCACTGGTGACCATAATCGCAGTCGTTTCCGACCGTGATTCGGCCAGATTCAGGTGATGCCCGACTGCGATCGAATTCTGATTTGACTGCGACCGGAATTCGACATTCCATCGGCGATTCCGAGCTACCATTGCAGTATAATTATTGTATATTTTACTTTTGTGCACGGACACACAAGAAACATACACTCATATATATATATATATATATATATATATATAACCCTCCGAGTTCTTCTTCGTGAGCCTCACCTCCCTAAATCTTCTACCAAGCCCCGGTATCTAGACTCTTCTGGGTCTTATCAGCACAGGTCTTATAAGTAGTTTAGGAGAGTTATCTCTTCAGAAAAGAGAATAAGGACTATGAAGAACAACTTAAAGAGACATTATATAAAGAGACATGATATATTTAAAAGAAATTGCAAGGACATTACAAGACTCTGAAAAAGGACATTACGAGACTCTGGAAATTGACATACAAGAAAAGAAAAATAAACACGCACTAAAATAAGCACACAATAGAACTTACAATATAACGCTAGAGAAATCGGACTTTGGATCTCTGCTGACACTTACAAACTAAGATAAGAAGGTAGTCTTCGAAGAGGGATGCCTTCAGAAGTTGGGAGGCTTCTCTTCTTATAGCTTTTGCTGCTGGCTCTTGTTGCTTCGGGGCTAAGTTTTCTTGTAGTGCTTGTAGTGCTGTAAAGTTAACTGTTTGTTTTCTTTTGGCAGGTGACTTTGTACGAATGATTTCTTTTGAGCTGTAAAGTTTCTGCCTGATGTACGAAGGAATCAATTTTCCATCATGTTGTTGATATTTCTTTCTTGTGAGGAGGTAGAGCTGGGGCCTGTTGTTTCTGGTGCTGGTGGGGTTCTGATTCTTCGTTGTTGTTCTACCATTTGTTCTCTATATTGTTTAGCTGTAATTTGGGTGGATTTTTTAAGCATCCATTTGAGTTGTCTCTTTCTGTAATGTTCAATCAATTCAGGATGTTGTGATGTGTATTTGAATGGAAGGAAATGAGTTCCAAACTGTGAAGGCCAGTATATTTTTTCAGTGAAAGTTTCAGCTACTAGCACAAAGTCATAACTGTCTCTGGCATCATCCCAGAGCTGCTTGGTTCTCGAGAGAAGCTCTGGTGTTTGGCTTGTTCGGGAGAACAGAGGCTCCCCAATGTTCGTCAGGATCACTTGGGAAGATGGTTTCAATAGGATCGGATTTATAGATGATTTTCCTGGATCGAAGTTTTATGACATGTCGGGCTGGTTCTATTCTGTGGTTTAACCATTCCGGTGGAGAACTTTCAATAGAACAAGCGACATAGCTTTCGAAAGTTTCTAATTCGATGAGTGTTCGAATGGCATTTCCTAATTTGAAAGGAAAGGCTTACGTAATGGTCAGCTTGTACCCAGAGCTCATTGAGGATCCCATGGTCTAGCAGTATGAAGGGATTTATTTCTATTCCCCTAAATTTTTGAATGTGATAGGTACTAAGGTCTATGCTGGCTTTCCTGATGGCGTATTGTAATTGGCACTGGCAGCCGTGTTTTTCTGTTATGCAGTCTTTGAATTTATTTTGGCATCGTATTTTAAAATTGTATTCTGCTTCGAAAAGGATGGTAATGTCTGGTTGAGGATCAACCTGTGCCCATTGTAGTGTTTCTTGTAGTAGGGCAAAGGTTCGCCACTCTGCTTCTTCAGCCGTTTGTCTCATGTAAGCAGCTAGGTCTGTGGGAAGACTGTTGAACCTGCACATGTCTATCTGGTTGGGCTGCTTCTTGGGACTAGCAATGGGTCTTGTGACTGGTTTTATTGATTTGCCTTTGTCAGAGACTGTTTCTGCATATGTTTGTTGGGGGGTTGCCTTCATGAGGTGTTTATTTTTTATTGAGGAGCTCAGGAAATAGGTTGGCCCTACTGCCTTTCTGATTTCTTGGAGAGCAACTTCTAAGGAGTCAAACCCTCCGAGTTCTTCTCCCTGAGCATCGCCTAGTAGGAGTGCTTCAGCTTCTTCCCATGTGTATAGCCCGACATGAGGACCTGTCATGATACCATAATAGACATATTTTCCTGTCTGTCTTGTTGTGTTGTGCATGTCTTTAATATGTTGGAAATAATAAATGAGTGCATTTATTACTCCGATTTTGTACGAGGCTATTCCGGGAACTGTGGGTATGTTCCATATGTTGTCTATTATTGTCTTTTGCATTGGCTCCATGTATGGCCTATGTTCTGTTCTGAATTGTTCCTCCACTCGAGAGTATACTCTTAATTCTTGAGGTCCGATTTTTGTTGTTGTCCTGTTTTGTCCCCATGTCTTGGGTGTGACCATTGTTCTGGGATTTTGTCTTTCCATCTGCAATTTCATCATGTTAGTAACCTTGATAATGTATCTGCAAGAGAATTATTAGTTCCCTTAATATGTTCCCATTGAATTTTTATGCCTTTGTTGATAATTGTGTCGGCAAATTTTATCCATCTTTTTGCGGAGAGGGTTCGCTTTTTTGTCTTACTGCTCGTGATATTTTACTATAGCTTCACAATCTGTTCTTATAGTTATTTCCTTTTTATCACATATGAATAGATAAAAGGCTTCGAGACAATAAATGACCGCCAGTATTTCATAGTCTAATGATGTCAGGTGTCCTTTCTCATGGAATTTTCCCGATGCATATCTGCACAAACTCTCTTGGGTTTTGTTTTCATATTTGTTTGGTTTTCTGAGTAACACACCTCCCCATCCGGTCTCTCACAATCTCTTTTCTAAGATTAGATAATCTGTATCTAAGGGTAAGAAAAGTGTGGGCAAGTTTTTAACTTTTTCTTTTATAATTCTGACTAACTCGATGTCTTGTTGGTTAAAATGTCTTTGTCCCTTGGGACTTGTTTTGTTATAGAGTGGTCCGCTGATTTTCCCAATATCTTTGATATATTGCCTTGCATAATTTAGTAGTCCTAAAAAAGCCCTGAGGTCTTTGGTATTTTCTATTTTATCCGGGAAGTTTAATATCTTTGTTGATATGTGTGGTTGGAGTGATATCGTCCCTTTTCCTATCTCTGCTCCTAGGAATTCTATATGTCTAGTTGCAAGTTGTAGTTTCTTTTTTGATATGATTAAACCGTTGGTTTCTATAAGGGTAAATACCATGTGGAGGTGGGTCATATGCTCCTGTTTGCTCTTTGAGAAAACTAGTACGTCGTCTATATAGACACACGTAAAATCTTTTGTATCCTTAAATATTTCGTCCATCTTACGCTGGAATATTTGGGGTGCAACTTTTATTCCAAATGGCATGACCAACCATTCAAAATGCCCATGCAGGCAAGAGAGAATGTAAATCCATTCTATTGATTCTGGGTGCATTTTAACTTGCCAGAATCCTGATTTCATGTCGAATTTCGAGTACCATTCTGAATTTTGTATTTTGTTTATGAGGACTTCTTTGTCCGGTATTTTATATCCGTCATCATGGCAATTATCGTTTAATCTTTTGTAATTAAATACCATCCTAGATTGTCCTCTTTTCTGTTCTGAACTTTTGTTCACAATGAAAGCGGGGCTTCTATGTCTAGATGTGGATCTCCTTATGATGTTCATTTTAAGCATTTGCTTTATATGTAGCTTACGTTCTTCTGTTTCCCAGTTTGTGTACTCGAGTTCTTGTGCTTTGATTGTTACATCAGGGTTAATTATGTTTAGCTTACATAATGTTTTGTTTTTTTCCCAATATTTTGTAGGGTTTCTCCTATTATTTCTATTTTTTCTAATTTGGATACTATTGCTTCAGTCGTGAAAGTATTGATTTGTTTCAGTATGTATGTTGTATCGATTAACTGTGGTTCCTCTATGTTAGAATCTATCTCTAGTTCTAAGTCACTATCTGATTCAAATTCGTCACGCTCTTCTAGGCTTGTGTCTTGGGTTTTTGTTTTACAACTACATCCTTGCTTGCTGTTTTCGGAGCATTTGCACTCTCTTTCTGGAGCTCTATAGGAAGAGGGATATTCGGATAGGACTAGGGATATTATGGGATTTGATAATAAGAATACGTAATCTGGTGAAAGAAACAGAGCTCTATCTTTTGCTAGGAGGAACTGGAGTCCTAATATGAGTTGAAGATCTGGATGATTTAAGGGTCTTACCCAGATATGTGGTATTGGTATAGCACTGCTATATTGACCGCAATTGTTGTAAACTTTGATATGTGCATTTTTTATAAATGTGTGGCAGGCTAGGTGTTGTCCATCAAATTGGGTGCTAACCATTGGTTCTGATGTATATTTAATCACGTCCTTAGGGATTATATTTTGTATTGCTTTCAGGTCCAGTGTTGAACTTGTAGCTCCGGTGTCTAATAGGGCTTGAATTTTTATTTCATGTCCTTGTATGTTTAGAACACATTGGATTCTTAAATCAACAGATTTTCCGGTGTTACACATGCTTGGTGTTTTTACAAAGACCATATTTGTTTCTGGTGGTTGTGGTTGGGCTACTATGTTTGTCTGTTCATCTTCAAATCCTTCAAAATCTCTCTGTTGTATAGTCTGCCTAAGTAATTCTATTTCATTTTCTAGGATGTTTATCCTGGTTTCTAATACTGATATTCTAGTTTCTAACAAAGTAGTTTTCATTGTACTCTTTCTAGTTGAGGATTCGGGTATGCTTATATGGTGTTGTTCAAATAAACAGTAGTTGCACAGTTGTTGTCTACAGATTCTACAAGTTCCTCTCTTATCTAAAGAGGGAAAATATCCACAGACAGAGCATGGTATATGATCTGCTCCAGATTTTAAGTCCCAAATGTGAGTGCACGTTGAGTGGATTGGGGTCTGTCTGAACATGTAATTATTCTCAAATTTTTGTAACTGATCCCATTCTATTTCATCTGTTTCAAAATTTGTTTGGTGCCTATTCTGGTCTGTTTCTAAAAATGAATTTACCAACGAATAATCTTGTTTATGGGATTTCCTCTAGGACTGCGTGACTCTCGAATATATTGATGATGTATCAGATACATCTGTCTGTACTTCTACTAGATCTTCATTAGTGCAGGCTACTAGTGTGGCTTCTCTCGTAAATAGGTTTTTTCTGTTAGGACATGCTGATGATCGATGTCCTTGTTGGTTGCAGGCATAGCATGTTATTAGATTCGAGTATGTTTTCTTGGGGTTAAATTTTCTGACGTGTTTTTCTTTGTTTAGATATGACTTTCTGGCTTTACTCCTTCTTAGGTAATAAGTTTGTTTGGGTTTCTTCTTTGGTTTTGGGTTTATTCATTCTCTCTGTGGGTTATTTCCGTATTGTTGTGGGGTATAAATTTGTTTACAGAACCCATCCATATTGTTGATTTTTTAATTGTTTTTGTATTTGGATGTAGGTACATTTTTCCTTGAGTTTGTTTATTATGTGTTGTATTCTACCTCCTATGTTGTATTCTTCTGGCACTTGCATTTCTGTCCATGATTTGTGTATTTCTTTACCTATTTCTTCTGGTAACTTGCTAAAAAGTCTTTCTCCTACGTCTATATTGTAATAGTTTCCTGATATAGAGGCTAGGTGTAAGAAGTCATTACAGAATTTTTTTATCATTGACCAATCGAAGAGTTGTATTTGTTCTAAATCTCTCATTGCTTCTTTTTGTCGAATATCTAGGCCTGTGTTAGCATCTCTTGCTGTAAGAATTCTGTGGATTGCATAGCAGAAATTTATTATGTTATTTCCTCTGCTTGCTAATTTTACTACTTCTTCTGGGAATTTCTTTTTATAAGCCTCCCAAGATGATCGCTTTCTCCTAGATAATTTTCTCCGATTCTTAACATGGCTTCTCCAGATTCTACATCAATTTCATGTTTTGCCAAGTAGTCTCTTTGTACAGATACCATCCATTGTTCTAGATAAGTGTCGTATAATTGTGGGTCACATTCAGTTATGTTTAGTAATACTGATCCTGTTCCAAAGAAGGTTTGTTCTGTTGGCCTTCTTTTCTCTAATGTTCTTAATAGTGGGTTGTTATTGGTATATGGAGGAGCTGCTCTCCTAGGGGGATGTCCTTGTCCGTAATCTAGAGTACCCATTGTGCTTTCTGGATATGTATGGATTCTAGACGTGGCCGTTGATTCGGTATTCATAAAGTTCATTTGTTCGTGTACCGATTTTTCTAGGACTAAAATATTTCCTTCTTCATCTATTGTCAATATTTCATTTGCTTTTAGTATGCCTTTATTTTTTTCTTGTATTTCTAACTGTTTTATTTCTCTTAATGTCATATTGTTTTTGTCACTAGGCTGGTACACATATCCTCCTAAGTCATCAAATATGCCTCTTGTTTCTCTATTCATTAAGTTAGTTTCTTGTCTTTTCTTTACCTTATCTAGGTGTTTTTTTTCTAGTATTTTAAGCATTTCGGGATAGCTCACTTCTCTGTTCATTATGTTTGTTGTTTGCTAAGAGTAGTTATTATTTTTTCTGAGATATGGTGTAGATCTTGAAAATTTGTAGTTGCGGATAAATTTCCTCCAATGATGAGGTTAGTTATGGTATTTAGATGGAAATGTTCCGAATGTATTTGATGTGATGTTTGTCTAGATCGATGATAGCAGTGGTGTGATCCTAAATCTAAGGTTTGTATTTTTCTACCAGAGGTTGTAGCTAGATCGAGGTACTCCAGCATATATATATATATAGGGAATTCTTCTGCTGCGCGACTCCCCCTCCGCGCCCCGTCATGACCGAAGTCGCCGCCACGCACGGCCACGGACCGAAGCGCGATCGACGCTGACTCACGGCGGTCCGACGATGACGCTGACGGTTAGCCTGATCACGGGCGCTAACCGGCCGGAAACAACCGATTCACGCGCGATTGGGCGCGCCACTCGGCGCGATCGGCCGGATTCCGCCGAATTCGGTGGAATCCGTCGCCGAGCGAATCGCGACCAAATCGGCCGCTAGAATCGGCGACCGATTTCGACGTCTTGGCGGATTCCTACAATTTTAATATGAAAAGAGTATAAAATTTGGTATCAGAGCTTTCGAACCTAGGGATGAATGAACAACAGGCTAGAATATTTAGATCTAGCCACTACAACTGGTAGAAAAGTACAGACATTGGACTTAGGAACACACCATTGTTACCACAGATCTAGACAAACTTCCCATTTAATACACTCAGAACACTTCCACCTAAATACTATAACAGATCTTATCATTGGAGAAAGTTTATCTACACAAAATAGCCTCCAAGACTTACACCACGAAACAGAAATAATAAGGACAATCCTTAACATGCAGCAGAGCCAACTCAACGAAATAAGCACAAACTTGGAATATTTGAAGAATTGCCAAGAAAACATAAATAGAAGAATTGGCCAAGTTAATTTCATAAACTTGCCTAAAAGAAGTGACCTTTTAAACCTTACTAGGGTCTTAAACCAAAACCAACCTAGAAATTTTGAAATTGAAAACAAAGACCTTTTAGCCAGAGTAGAGAAATTTCTAAAAACTATAGAGTGTCAGTTCAAAGAACTACAAAATCAAATAAGTGACCTACTCATTAAATGAACAGATTGAATTTCGAAAATACTTATTACAAAGAAGCACTAGAATACGCACAAGCCTACACAAAAACACGAGAAGACGGATATAACAAAGTAGAAGTACCCGGTAAAGCAGACCAGATCCAAATACAACAAAATAACACTATAATAGCACTATTGACCTCGCTGCATCATAGGATCACAATACTAGAAACAAAAATCCTCAACATTGAACGAAATACGGTAGAAGTAGGAAACATAAGGAATTGGAACCAGTCAATTGAAACCCTTAGTAAAGATCTAGGAAAACTTTCCACCGGAGGAATAATTAGAAGAAGACCATCCACCTATTCATTTATAACATACCAAGAAAAGAAATGAATAGGACAGCGGCTAACATATTTACAGGGACATCCAGGACCATCGGAGGACGAAGGTCTTTATCTGTACCCCCTTCAAATCTAGCCTGGCTAGACAACATACAAAATAACACAACAAACCAACACAGAATAGAAGAAATCATAGATATAGACCGAACCCTAGAAGTATTCTCCAATGAACAACTAAACATCCTAAATCCCAGAAGACTATATGGAAGAAACCTACTATCTTTCACAAACTCTGTCTATAGACATCATAGAGTAGAAGCCTTGCACTTACCAGACGGAAGCGAAGAAAGACTTACTCTCATGACAGAAGAAGCAGGAAGACAATTGCTACATAGACAACATAACTACATACACTTGGGATTAATAGTTTTTGGAATCAGAGGACTAACTAGAATGAAGATAGGAGGGAAAGTGCTGTTAGTCCTGTATGACTCCAGATTCTCAGATGACAAAGAAAAATCCATCATAGGATTAATAGAAGTAGACATGAACAACAATAGTGGAATCACATACATATGTCCAAATTTTAATATGACAATAAAAGACTTTGTGAAACATATCAAAATAATAGCCCAAGGGAAAGGATATGGAAACTTCCAAGGTAAGAACATACAGTTAGACATAATATTTCTAGGAAAAACAATGAACTATATGAACAACCAATTTAAGATACAAATAAACGGAATGATAGAAGCCCTCAGCTCTAAGGGAACTAATTTTCTAAAACCAAGAGAATATAGTTCAGAAGAATTGGCAAGTCTAGAATGGAACCTAAAATTAGAAGAAGAAAGTCCTGTAACGAAACCCACACAGTCCATAATGTATAAAAATAGACGAGGAGAACTAAGTATTAGATTCTCAGGATATTTAACAAACACAGAAGAAAACGAAGAAGAACGAGGATTCGAAACGAACTTAATGAACAGAGAAGTAAGTCACTCAGAAATGCTTAGGATACTAGGAAAGAAACACTTGGAAGGAGTAAGGAAAAGAAACGAAACAAACCTTATGAATATAGAAACAAGAGGAGTATTCGACGACTTAGGAGCGTACGTGTACAAACCTAGTAACAAAAATAACATGACACCTAAGGAAATAAAACAACTTGAGATACAAGAAAAGGGCAAGGGTAAGCTAAAGAAAAACGAAACGCTGGTATTAGATGAAGATGAAAATATCCTAGTTCTTGAGGAACCAACACAAAAGAATTTTATGAACCCAACATCAGTACATGAACAAATGAATTTTATGAACACAGAATCAACAGCCACATCTAGAATCCATACCTACCCAGAAAGTACCATGGGTACGTTAGACTATGGACAAGGACACCCCCCAAGGAGGGCAGCTCCTCCTTACACCAACAATAACCCCCTCTTAAGAACATTAGGAAGAAGAAGGCCAACAGAACAAACCTTTTTCGGAACAGGATCAGTATTATTGAATATCACTGAATGTGACCCCCAATTATATGATACCTACCTAGAACAATGGATGATATCAGTACAAAGAGATTACTTAGCAAAACATGAACTAGACATAGAATCCGGAGAGGCCATGCTCCGGATAGGAGAAAATTACCTAGGAGAAATAGCCCGATCATCGTGGGAAGCATACAAGAAGAAATTCCCGGAAGAAGTAACAAAACTAGAAAATAGAGGAAACAACATATTAAATTTCTGTTATGCAATTCATAGAATTCTTACAGCAAGAGACGCTAATACGGGCCTAGATATTAGACAAAAAGAAGCGATGAGAGACCTAGAACAAATTCAACTTTTTGACTGGTCCATGATAAAAAAATTCTGTAATGATTTCCTACATTTAGCATCAATTTCAGGAAATTATTATAGTACAGACGTAGGAGAGCGACTTTTTAGTAAACTACCAGGGAAACTAGGAAAGGAAATTCACAAGTCCTGGACAGAAATGCAAGTACCAGAAGAATACAACAACATAGGAGTTAGGATACAACATATAATAAATAAACTAAAAGAAAAATGCACTTACATCCAAATACAAAAACAACTTAAGAACCAACAGTATGGTTTCTGCAAACAAATTTATACCCCACAACAATATGGAAATAACCCACAAAGAGAGCGAATAAACCCGAAACCAAAAAGAAAACCCAAACAAACATATTATCTAAGGAGGAGTAAAGCAAGAAAACCATATCTAAACAAAGAGAAACACGTCAGAAAATTTAACCCAAAAAAGACATATTCAAACTTAATAACATGTTATGCATGCAACCAACAAGGACACTTATCATCAGCATGTCCTAACAGGAAAAATTTATTTACAAGAGAAGCAACACTAGTAGCCTGTACTAACGAAGATTTAGTTGAGGTACAAACAGACGTATCAGATACATCCTCAATCTACTCAGTAGTAACAGTAGCGGACCTAGAAGAAATCCCACAGACAACTGACTACTCCTTGGTAAACTCTTTCTTAGAAGCAGACCAGACCGGGAAAAATATTTACCAAAACACAGACGAAACAGATTGGGATCAACTACAAAATTTTGAGAATAACTATATGTTCAGACAAATCCAAGCTCAATCTACATGTACCCATATATGGGACCTAAAATCAGGAGCAGACCACATACCATACTCTGTATGTGGATACTTCCCCTCAATAGACAAAAGGGGAACGTGTAGAATTTGTAGACAACAATTATGTAACTACTGTCTTTTTGAACAACATCACATAAGTATTCCAGAACCATCCACAAGACAAAGTACCATTAAAACTACCTTGTTAGAAACAAGAATATCAATGTTAGAAACTAGGATAAATATCCTGGAAAATGAAATAGAACTACTCAGACAAACCATACGACAACAAGATTTTGAAGGATTTGAAGAAGAACGAACAAATATAGTAGACCAACCCACAGAAACTAATATGGTTTTTGTAAAAACACCAAGTATGTGCAATACTGGGAAATCATTAGATCTGAGAATACAATGTATTTTAAACATACAAGGCCATGAAATAAAAATCCAAGCCCTATTAGACACAGGAGCCACAAGCTCGACACTAGACCTCAAAGCAATACAAAATATATTACCTAAAGATGTAATAAAATATACATCAGAACCAATGGTCAGTACCCAATTTGACGGCCAACATTTGGCTTGTCATACCTTTATAAAAAATACACACATTAAGATCTACAACAATTGTGGTCAATACAGTAAGGCTATACCTATACCACATATATGGGTAAGACCTCTAAATCATCCAGACCTGCAGCTCATCCTAGGACTCCAATTCCTGTTAGCAAAGGATAGAGCTTTGTTTCTATCACCAGATTACGTGTTTATATTATCGGATCCCATAATCTCCCCAGTCTTGTCAGAATATCCCTCTTCATTCAGAGCTCCAGAAAGGGAATGCAAGTGCTCTGGAAATAACAAGAAAGAATGTAACTGTAGCCAACAAATAAATCAAGAAAAACAAAATATTGAAGATGAATTGAGAATAGACAGTGAGTTAGAAATAGACAGCGAATTAGACTCAGACATGGAAGAACCCCAGTTAGTCGATACAACGTACATACTAAAACAAATTAATACCTCTGACGATCTAGACGCCATAGTATCCAAATTAGAGAAAATAGAAATCATAGGTGATAATCCCACAAAATACTGGGACAAAAACAAAACTCTATGCAAACTAAGTATAATAAATCCAGACATGACTATTAAAGCACAAGAGCTTAAATATACAAACTGGGAAACAGAAGAATGTAAAATCCATATAAAACAAATGTTAAAAATGAACATCATAAGAAGATCCACTTCAAGACATAGGAGCCCTGCCTTTATAGTAAATAAAAGTTCAGAACAAAAACGAGGACAATCTAGAATGGTTTTCAATTACAAAAGATTAAATGATAATTGCCATGATGATGGATACAAGATACCTGACAAAGAAGCTCTAATCAACAAAATACAAAACTCAGAATGGTATTCAAAATTCGATATGAAATCAGGATTCTGGCAGGTAAAAATGCACCCAGAATCAATAGAATGGACAACATTCACTTGTCCAGACGGATATTTTGAATGGCTTGTAATGCCATTTGATATAAAAATAGCACCTCAAATATTCCAACGAAAAATGGACGACATTTTCAAAGACACGAAAAATTTTACATGCGTGTACATAGATGATGTACTAGTTTTCTCCAAAACTAAGCAGGAACATATGGCACATCTTCACATGGTTTTTACCCTCATAGAAACAAACGACCTGATCATATCTAAAAAGAAGTTACAACTGGCCACCAAACATATAGAATTTTTAGGGGCCGAAATAGGAAAAGGAACAATATCCTTACAACCCCATATTTCAACAAAAATATTAAATTTTCCAGACAAAATAGAAAATACCAAGGACCTTAGGGCTTTTCTGGGATTACTCAATTATGCTAGACAATACATTAAAGATATTGGAAAAATCAGCGGACCACTATATAACAAAACAAGCCCCAAGGGACAGAGGCATTTCAACCAACAGGACATAGAACTAGTTCGACTTATAAAGGAAAAAGTTAAAAACTTACCTACACTCTCCTTACCCTTAGATACGGATTACTTAGTCTTAGAAACAGACGGTTGCGAAACGGGATGGGGAGGAGTATTACTTCGAAAACCTAACAAATATGAGACGAAGGCCCAAGAAAATATATGCAGATACGCCTCAGGGAAATTTCACGAGAAAGGACACTTAACATCATTAGATTACGAAATCCTAGCGGTTATTTACTGCCTCGAAGCATTTTACTTATTCGTATGTGATAAAAAAGAAATAACAATACGAACAGATTGCGAGGCTATAGTTAAATATCATGAACAAAGTAAAACAAAGAAACGAACTCTCTCTGCAAAAAGATGGATAAAATTTGCAGACACAATCATAAACAAAGGAATAAAAATACAATGGGAACACATTAAGGGAACTAACAACTCCCTTGCAGACACTTTATCCAGATTATTAACATGATATTTTTGCAGATGGAAAGGCCAAATCCCAAGACAATCACACCCACCAGAACATGGGGACAAAATAAAACAAAAATCGGACCACAGGAACTAAGAATGTATTCTCGCATCGAGGAACAATTCAGAACAGAACACAGGCCACACTTGGAACAAATACAAACAACTATAATTGACAACATATGGAATATCCCGACAATTCCAGGAGTTGCTTCTTACAAAATAGGAGTGATAAATGCACTCATTTATTATTTCCTACATATCAAAGACATGCACAGCCCAGCAAGGCAAACGGGAAAATACACCTACTATGGCATTATGACAGGACCTCATGCAGGATTATACACATGGGAGGAAGCTAAGAACCTTATCCTAGGTGAGGCACAAGGAGAGGAGCTAGGAGGCTTCGATTCACTGGAAGAAGCCTTGGGAGCAATCAGGAAATTAGTAGGACCCAACTACTTCTTAAGCTCCGCAATAAAAAATAGACATCTCATGAAAACAAGCCCACAACAAACGTATGCTGAAACAGTCACAGACAAAGGAAAATCAATAAAACCAGTTACTGGTTCGAGAAAGCCTGAAGTTACCCAAATAGACATGTGTCGTTTCAACAATCTACCAACCGATCTGGGGGTATACATGAGGCAAACAGCAGAACAAGCAGAATGGAAAACCTTTGCTATTCTACAAGAAGCACTGCAATGGGCACAGATTGATCCCCAAAAACACTATCACTCTAGTTTAAGTTTGTAAGTGTGAGTCCAGAGTCCAGAGTCAGGATTGCAGAGTCAGGGTTGCTTAATTAGTTTCCAATTGTAAGTTTGTCCATTTAAGTTTGTAATGCCCTTATGTATTTTCTTATGTATTTCATATTTCCTATGAATGCATTCTGTTATCCTGTTTGTTTTCTTTCTTGAATATTTGAGTTGTTCTTCATAGTCCTTATTCTCTTTATAGAGATAACTTCGCTAAGCTACTTGTAAGACATGTGCTGGTAAGACCTGAGAGTCGAAGAAACCGAGGCATGGTAGGATATTAGGAAGGTGAGGCTCACGAAGAAAACCGAGATATTCAATACATATATATATAAAAAAAAAAGAGTATAAAATTAAAAAAAAAAAGAGTATAAAATTAAAAAAAAAAAGAGTATAAAATTGCGGTCACTGCCGGCCGCATGAATCGGTCGTTTCCGGTCGGTTAGCGTCGGCGCCCGGGCGCTAACCCGTCGGAAATCGGTCACCGCCGGACCGCCAAGTCAAGGCGTCGATTTCACGTCCGGCCGTGGTGGCGGGACGGCGTGGAGGCGACAGCCAGCGATGTGAAGGCCTTTTGCGTGCAAGGCATGACGGAGTCGCAACAGAAGAATATATATATATATATATATATATATATATATATATATATATATATATATATATATATATATATATATATATATATATATATATATTTTGATCTCCTTCGATCAACGTCGCGCCTCCTGCCAGTCACCGTGACGTTCATCCATCGCCGCCAGCGACGGGCGCGCGATCGGCCTGACTCGCGTGGTCCGTGATCGGTTCCGGCTTATTAGCTACGAATCCGACAAACCGCGGCCAAACCGACACCGGACACATGAAGTCCAAGGCGTCGATCGCGCCCGATCCCGGCGGTGACTCGGCGATCATGAGCGGAGGCGCGACGGTTGATCATGGAGGATATCGAAATTATATATATATATATATATATATATTTGAAATTATTCCATCATTTTTAAAAATATATATATTATCGTGAAACTAAAGTAATTCCATTAAAAAAAATAAGAGTTCAATATTATTTTATCACATTAATTGAATATAATAAATTAAATTAAATTCATTTAATATAATAAATGCAAAGATAAATTAAAAATATTTACAAAAGAAAAAACTTTCAACTTTTTCCATTCTCAATTTATGAGTTAATTTAAGTCTATCACGGATTAATCAATTTTGATCCGTAATCCATGAAATTTGATTTTGTTAGAATCATCAGATGATGAATTAATAAAATTTTAATTCAATATGTTTAAATTATATGACGGTATGAACCAATTCAATATGTTTAAATTATATGACGGTATGAACCAATCCGAACTCCATCTAAATTTACCACTCTATACATTGAAAATTTGATTTTCACATGGACTTATATTTATCAATGTGCTCGAATCACATATGACAGTGAATTATTCATCCAAATTTAACTATGCTCCTTAAATATATCCTCATAGTATATGATTTATTTAAAAAAATTGAACTAGTTATCTCTAAATATCTAAATTTAAAAAAAAACACACAAATTATTAGTCCCGAAATATGACATGCATCTCTATATTTGATCAGACAATGTTTAACCTTCGATGTGAAAATGAAAATTGTAAAGCTAATTTCCACTTAATCTTCAACCCAAGCAATTTGGTCCGAGTGTAGATGGTTACAAAGAATATCCCGAAGAATAATCGCTAAGTACCGTTTAAAATGGAGATGAAATTCCAACTCTATATAAGACTAGAGAACCAAGTTGAAATTGTCCTCGTGGAATGGCGTAGTGGTAAGTGTGGTGCAGTATTTGTATAAAGAATAAGAGTCGAATCTTCGTTCTTAACAGGATGTAAATACTTACACCGGACTTGACCTCCATCATATTCGTCATTCACATTAAAGATTAAAGATCATCTACAATTTATCTCCTTCACAATGATCCTAAAATGGATTGATGGAGATTGTTAAATTGACGGTTTCAATTTTTTTCCACTCATAACTAAATTGAAATTGTTTTAAGATTGCTCTCACGTCTTTGTCTTAATTGACATTGGAGCTTCGAATAGATATTTATGCTCAATTGTGCAAGATTTTTTTTCTTCTTCTTTATCAGTAGGATCATATCCAAGATGTGCACCTTAAGAATCTATTTTTGAATAGGCTCATGGTTAAGGGCGGAGCCTATTGATATATAGTTTATTTGAATTTCAATTCGAGTCTAATTTAAAATTTAATATATGATAATTAATTTATTTTTAAATATTTAAATTAAATTTCACGATTAATTTGGGAGTCCGTCCTTGCTCTCATGGTCCTCTTGCTTCTTCTTCAATATGGATCTCCTCTACAAAAATTGGAATGATCAATTTAGCAGTTTTCATCGGTCTATCTTATAGTCATTGTGAGAGAGATAAATCATGAAGAATTTTATAGATTTTAATGCGATGGTCAAGATACGTGGAGTCATTTGAATTCAATAAAGAGCTTTAAATTTTCTCCGAAATCGACATATAAATATCGTCATGCTTTAGTCACCATGTCATTTTGGAGACTTTTTCAATATGGATCTCGAAAAAGCTTGCTGTGTGTTATTTTATATCTCAAGTATAGAGACCATCATCTCATCTAGTGAAGAGATAGAGAGAGGGAGAGGGAAGTGGGGATATCATCGTAGAAGGAGACCGGAATTAGTGGGTGTTAACTGTTAAGTGAAGGGATATATATGGACGTGGGGACCAAGTGGGCATGAATGATAGGAGGAAGGATATAATAATTAATAAAACGTCAAGGAGAAAAATTATCCTCTGAGACCATTGAGCATACATTCCAATAGATATCATAATATAATATAAGAGAGTGAAGTTAATTCAATTAGTAAGTATAAAAGAATTTATATACAGTAAATAGAGATCATTAATTTTAGAAAAATACATCTCCTCTCCTTTATACTCAAGCTGTGTTTGATAGGACGTAATATAATTTAAGTTGTAATAGAATGTAATATAATTTTGATTACATTATTATGTTTGGATAAAAAATATATGTAATCTTGGATTACAAAGGTTATTATATTCTTTTGTTTGATGTCCATTACAAAGACGATAGAAATAGATCGACGACGATGATGTAGACAACAACGACCAACCGGCGATCGATCGTCGGCGATCGACTAACGGACGATCGGCCGGTTTGGCCGATCACCGATCAACATCGCTGATCGCCGACGGCCAACCGTCGCCGTCGTCGGTCATCCGTTTATCACGATCGTCGTCGATCATCGACCGACCGCCGCCGATCGCCGGTCGACCGTCGTCGATCGTCGACGTCGACCAACCACCGTCGATCGCCAAACGCAACCTAAATCTCATTTGCATGCAATAAATCACATTTGCATGCATGCAAATGTAATTTATTGCATGCAAATTGGATTTAAGCTTGTAATGTAATTTGGATTACACAAATTTTACTTTGTAATCTAGATTATAAAATTTTAGTGTCTTTTGTAATCTAGATTACATTACATTACAATTTTAAGACAGTAACAAACAAAAAAATTTACCTTTTAATGTAATCTATATTACATTACAAAACAGATTACGGCATACCAAACACAGTCTTAATAATTAATATCCCGTAATGATTTTATATATTTTTTATAATTTAAAAGAGTTTTTTTCTTGTCTATGTCACCGTGCTCTGTTTATTTGAAAGGAATAAAATAAAAATTATGATTCATTTATTTCGAAAAAAATAAATAAATTATTTTTCTTTTCTTTTTTTAAATAATTATTAGATAGACAAATTTAAGATTTTATTCGTCAATAAATTATTTTTTCCTTTAATTAATTTTTTCATTCAAATTGGCTGACAATTTTTTTTCCTTTTAAATTTTGTTTTCGCTTGATAAAAATTTACTCATCGGTTGTCTGTCACTACGGTTGCTCATCGGGCAACCATAATGAACAATGACAATCGGGGATGGTTCGATGGTAAATACAAGGTGATGTTTGTGAGAAAGCTCGGGTTAATCAGACGAGAAGTCTAAAACCCCTGGGATAAAATACTCTTTGTTGTGCTTACTACCGAGTCAAGAGCTAAAAGTTCATCTATGATTTATCTTCTTCACAATAACCGAAGAGTCAATCGGTAGGGACCGAACTTTGTGACAATAGTGATCATTATGAACGAATACTTTTTTTTTTATTTTCTTTCTTTCTTTTTCATTTTTTTATTTCTAGGAGATTTTTTTTTAGAGATTTGTTCTTTCCCATTTTTCTTTGTCTTTTTAGGAAACTTTTTCCATTTGAAATTCCTCTCCTGCCTTCTGCAAAAGAAGTAAAATTCCTTACCCCAGAGATCTCTCGAGAGAAAGTTAACATGATCGATTTATATATTTCGTACCGATCAAGAACAAATCCAGAGATTAGAGTTGGGAGGGGATTGACAAAAAAAAAATCATTATATTATATTGGTGGTGTAAATGAATCAAGCCGGTTTATGAACTTTTCGAATTGGTTCGAATAATATTTAGTTCGAATTCGAAATTATCGAATTCGAGCCGAATTCGAATATGTATAAATATTTTTCGAATCGAACTCGAGTCGAAATAATATTGTTCGATTGTTCACGGACTGTTTGTGAATCTGAATTTTTTATTTATTAAAAATTTTTAAATATTAAATCGAACATCAATTTTCTAATATGAGTATCAAATCGAACATCAATTTTCGAATATTAAATCGAGCCTCAATTTCGAATAATGATCAAACCGTTTGAATTAATATTCAAAAATTTCGAATCGAATCCAAACTCGAGTTTTGATTCCAATCGAATTTGAGCTCAAAATTATTAAATTTTCAATCGAGCTCGAATATGTCAATTCGAATTCGAACTCGAACTCGAATATTGTTTTTAAAAAAAAAAAAATCAATTCGATTCGATTCGATTCGTTTACACTCCTAGCCTAGATCCTCCTAGACCTCACCATTACCATCTTCGGCTCCAACTCCCCAATCGTAATCCTTTGGGCCATACTTACTAGAATGACCTTTGTAGCCGTTGCAACTTTCTTTGCTAGACCAGTTCTCGCATGGATGACCCATCGTTCCCACAATGGGAAAAGCATACAAGAGTTCTACATCTGTGCTATCTTCGTCGTCGTCCTCAAATTCACCACCGACATGATCGACATCCATGCCCTCTTCAGGGCCTTCGTGATCAGTCTGGTCATGCCCAAGGACCGGCCAAAGACTCTCTTCGAGTACAGATTCCATTTAGTCAGCTCTATACTGATCATTACAAGTATCTCAAATTAGCAAATGCAGACACGATGAGAGTGCAATCACATTGGATCGAATGACCTAGTCACTCAATGAGATACTATCAAACAAAGTCAATAAGAAACTTCAAAGTAACACACGTTAACAATGAAATCCATGCACTAAATTTCTTTTGCATTTAGAGTTTTGATTATTCAACTGTCAGCATCGTATAAGAGAAAAAGGATATGAAAGTCATTAATAGATGTATTTTGACACATTAAGAGCCACATACTTCCTGTAATCAATGTGAGTGATACATATATACTTGGAGAAGCAATGGGATACTGAATTATGTCAGATATTGAGCAAGTCATTCTGATAGCCAAATAAGCCATTGCATTCCATAAGTAATAAGATAGATATAGAAATGACAAGTTGCAAGGCCCCCTCATCCAAAAGTCAAGTCACCAAGTATCCAATCCAACAGTATCATTTATACAAAATGGATGAACACTCTAACGTTGTTCTTCAATCAATATTGGCACTCTAACTTCTACTATTATTTTCATTTCTTGTTACATCGATCAAAATTGACACTCTAACATCAATCCATACAAAAACAAAAACAAAAACAAAAATCTTGAAAAGCATGTACTACTTATCAAAACATCAATGTTCAACATTTAATTCTTTTAGTATTCAATTGACGAATCAATCAATATTGTTCTAATCACCGTCGAAAAAAAAAATGCAACCTTTAATTGCATAATCTAATTGTGCAAGCCACAGCTTGGGCTCAATACTTTAGTCATGCTTTAGCTTCTTCTGGATCATCTCGTGGTAACAACACAAGCAAAAGATGAATCAGATAATGCACAATTATAACTCAAATCGTTAGATGATATCTAACAGCTTTTCTGTAAGAGTTATTGTTTGCAAATCTCATAAAAAAAGTAAAATTTTAACCGATTTTCTACGGATGAAAAATAAATCCCTGTACGTCGATAAAACAAATTCATTTTACCTGGGCAAGAGATCCTCCGGTTCGTTCGTGATGGGAGGCAACGATAACGTCGAACATAAATCGATAAATTCATGATGCAACGTCATGAATTTATGGCTCATCGAGTAGCAAAGCTCTAGCGTTGGGAGAGTGATACAGAGATTTGAAAATTTAAACTCTAGATCGAAGCAACCCTTGAGATCTTTCAGATCCTCTCCGATGTTCTCCGTATCAATGTACCCTTCAAACATCACTTCGCCAATCATCATTGTTTTATGGCTACAACTCTTCTACTCGATCTTTGAGATAGGCTAGACAATCCCACCTTAAATCTATCTTTGATATAGGCATCTAGATACGGTAAAAAATAGATACTCCAATTGATATTTTCATTCAACAATAAGAATTGAACTATGCTCACTTCTATAATTTTATACTATCATCCGAATTTTTTTTTAAAGCAAATTCCTCCCCTTCCTTAGTTAATCCTTCAGAAACACAGGTTTTAACTTTTGCTTCCAACGTGGACAAAAGTTAAAAAAAAAAAAAATTAAATTAAATTAAAGGAATCAATGATTCTCTCGCTACAAATCCAATGAAAAAGACTTCCTTAAAGGCATTCATTTATGTTTAGTCAAATCAGTAATCTGATTTATCATTCCGCACGTTGCGATGATATACTTGCTTTCAAAATCATAATTTGTCTTATTGAAATATATATTAAAATAATATATCTATAATTTTTTTTAAAAAAAAAAAATCGCGATATTTAATTTCGAGTGATCCTATTTTAGAAACGTTACGGCGTCGTCGTTTTCCCAGGGCCAGAAACGTGTCGACTTCTGTTCCGTTTCGCTGCCCCGCGCTCCCAGCGACGCCTGCGAGAACCTTTCTCCCTCCTTCCCCTTCTCATCCATTTTCCCTCTCCTCGTCGTCTTCTTCCTCTTTCCTCTCTCTCGCTCCCAGATTGAGCAGAGAAACGCTCCTCGACTGGAAAGTTTTGGCCCTGGCGGATGCGCCACCTGATGGCCTCGCCGTCGGTCTTTCTCTTGCTTCGGAGCGGCCACGATTGGTGGGACGAGGTGAACGACTCCGTCTTTTGGCAGGATCGGATCTTCCACGCCCTTGCCGTCCTCTACGGCCTTGTGTCCGCTGTCGCCCTCGTAATTTTCCCTCCCATTATCTATCGATTGCATTTCTGGATCAAGGTTTTCGGTTCTTAACTTGATGTCGTCTCGTCTTGATTTAGCTGCTAATATTTATTCGAACGGCCGATCTGACTGATTGATAGGGTATAGGCAATATCCTGTCGCGTGTATCATGTTGTGGTCATTGTTCGTGTTTCTTAATTTGCAGATTCAATTGATTAGAATTGAATGTAGAGCATCAGAGTTCGGTTGGACGACGCAGAAGGTCTTCCACTTATTGAACTTCCTTGTGAACGGGGGTAATTATTTTGTTTTTCCAGCCTCCATAAGCATTACTTGTAGCCTTGATGCACTCATTTCCTGCTGCCGCTTTGTGACTCCTGCATTGCAGTTAGGTCACTGATTTTTGTATTTCGTTGGAGAATTGATAAAATACAACCTGAGGTGCGCTTGTGGTCTCATTTGCCTTTTTTTTTTTCTAATGTGTCTTTGATGGTTCTCCATGTTATCTAAATATACCTGTTGGTGTTTCAGATAATTCAGCATATTATCCTTGATTTTCCTGATCTTGCATTTTTTACTACCTATGCTTTGCTGGTGTTATTTTGGGCAGAAATCTATTATCAGGTTGGCGTTCACAATTGTAGCTAGCAATTGTTCGACAGAAATCTGACTGAGTTGTGTTTATTTCTTTGTTGATGTTACCTTCAGGCACGTTCGGTATCTACTGATGGGCTCAAGCCAACCTTCTATGCAATTAATGCAGTTATCTATGTTATACAGGTAATTTCACTGGGTATTTTCTACAATGCATATAGTGACCCCTCTTATGTTTGGAAAGGATTTCTAATAGTCTTTACACAGGTCTCAGGTTAATAGTCTACTTTCATTCTCTATATGTGGGTTTTTGTAGGTGTTAGAGCTGTTAGATTTAATATTTTAAACGTTGTTGGTCTAGTCTTTGGGCCTTATATCAAGCTTTTATCTGTAAGTGATAGTTTTCTTTTATAAATAATACACTATCTTTTTATTTTAACCGAGTTTCATATATTGTCTTCTTAGGCTCTCATAGTTTCTTCCCTCCTAAGAAGAACGCCACAACTTGAATGTGACGACAAGCCTCCTTTGCACCTCACATGGTTGCCTCGCCACCTCTTAAATTATCTTGTTGTAAACCCAAATTCTCTCCCTAGTCCACTTTGTGGCATTCACTTGATAGAGGAGTTACATCATGACATCACAACCTCTTCCATGTAGTTCCTTAACAAAAAGGAATTCTAACCTTGTCTTGGAGGTCCCCTTCTTGTGTCCATCTTATGCCTATACTTCAAAGATGCTGTTTTGGCCCACTCCAAAATGCAACACTCCGTCATTATCAAGAAATGCCAACAGCTTTTCCTCTTACGTATCATCTCTAGGCAGAAGTAGATTTGAATGAGGCTATAGTTGAGCGTTCCTCCCCTCACATCTGGGTTGTCATCCTCAAAGCCACCTCTTGCCACGATGACCTTATCAGCAAATGTTTTTTTTTGAGGAAAATATCCTCTCGCTTCCTTTATTCTAATATCCCCTCCATGTGAATCTGCACACCGCATCTACAGGTAGGAATCTACAACCCGAAACCAGCAAACTAATTCATATAAGAAAATTTGGTTTAATGGTATATCATTTTGGTTTTGGTTGAAAAAGTAGGTAAAATTATCAGTTTCATTTTGGTTTCAGTTTGATCCTATTCAAACAGTTTAAGTCTAACTAAACCTTAAAGTTTAAGGTATTTATAAATTATAATTTGTATATAGAGATACATTTGTATGATAATTATTATGATCTCATATTCTTATTTATTTGTTATGTTCACTAATCCAAAAAACTATTGAAGTTCAGTATATTTTATTGTGATTCTCAAAATAAATCTTGCGTGAAAACTAGTTTTTGATTGGTTTTTATATATATTAATTTATAGTTTCAAACCGCTCCAAATAAAAAATTCTGGTTTTCATTCTTTTTAAAACTGAAATATTTTGGCTGGTTTCATTTTTTTTTCTCACCAAACAAGCAAATGAAACCGTGCCCAACCTTGTTGGTTAACAAATTCTTCTCAGGTTGTGAATGGCAACAACACAGCCTTCTCTAATTTTGGCATCACCTTATCATGACTAGTTTATATTCTTGATGCTCGACCGCATCTGCAGATCTAAAGGAAGGACTAGGTCCTTGCAATCTCTATTCCTTAGTGTAGCAAGGTGCCTAGATCCGAAATCCCAATTCCAATCCAGGTGTCTCCAACTTGAAATAAACATCATGATTGGTTCAAGGATTAAGGGAGCAACTTTAAGAAAATCCTAAAAAAGGGAGGGAGATTTTAAGAAATAGAGAGAGGTTGTAATATTCATTTAAGAAAAGGAGGGGTTAAATTTGAGAAGAAAAAAAGGGCGGTAGTAAAAAGAAGATGAATCTGAAGCATTTTTCATAATTCTCTTTTCCTCAATCTGAGGCACCTCTAGTTTCTTTTTATGAGAAGCCTGAAAATCTTTTTTCAGGTTATCATATCATATACAAATGTTTATTCCAAAGGATGACATATGTATTTTTTTGGGTCTTTTGCTTACATAAATTTTTTTTTGCGAGTGTATTTTTTCTATAAGTCTTATAGTAGTTTTATTGACCATGGAATCATATTGTCAACCTTGGGCAGTTTGAAATCAGGCTTGAGGATCAGGTCAAGTTGGGATGTTTTCTATGATTATCCTATTATTGCATGCTATGTTTAGGTCTCTACAGGATTGTTGTTTGTTCATTCTGCTACAAAAGTGTGTTTTAGTGACAGAAAAAATTATCACTAAAACTTTGTAATTTTTCATTAAATATTTTGGTGACAAATTTTGTCCATATATTTTGTAGGCCTAAGCCCTATGGTTAATAGTATATTGATGATGATATCAATTGATCCATTAAAAAACATCAGGGGTAACTTTTTTAAGTTACTAATTGACAATTATTATGGTATCATCAATAAATGATACAAGATAGACGCGATTATTCATATAACCATTATCAATAACTTTGTAACTAAAATACTAGATAACTGTAAAAATTTTGTGGGTAAAACCTCAGCCTTTGCAGTGATAGCTTTTTCTTTCAATTGTATGCAGATCTCTCTATGGTTTATCTTGTGGTGGAGGCCAATTGGTGCCATGGTCATTGTCTCCAAGATATTCTTGGCAGGTTTGCTTCTTATTACTGTATTTTCTATAGCCCATTTTAGATCAATGTAAACTGCAAGGTGTTATGGAAACATTTTTCACTTTGGCAGCTGTCTCATTGTTTGCTGCTCTTGCCTTTCTTCTATATGGAGGGAGGTATGTTCCTTCTTATCCGCCTTATGAACAGATGCATACTAGAGATCTTCAATTTTTTGTTTTCAGCATTCTTTTTTCTGTAACATGTTTGGAGATTTAAGTCTCATCAATACACTGTTTGAGCAGCTTTATACTAGAGATATTTCATTTTTTTTTTTTTCATCGTTCTTTTATCTGTAACATGTTTTGGGGATTTAAGTCTCATCAATGCACCATTTGTTTGCTGGTCTCTAGTATGATTTATTTAGTTTGCATATGTTTCCACCATATCCAGTTTAGCCAAGGGAAGGTTTGGGCCTTAGCTTTTTAAGTATTATGTGTTTACATATTTGTAAGGTTATTGGTTTTGACCCGCATGCAATTCCTAGTGTCTGAGAAAACCTAAAATTAATAAACAAACAAGCAAAATACTAAAATGCTTCTCGCCTGATAGAGGGAAGTAATGTCCTATCTGTTACTGTACCAATTTCTGCTATATGAATACCCAATGCTTCATTATTATAGTTTCTTTTTGGTTTTGGTAAAATTTATGGTTGTATTACGTATAAGAGTGCCTTTTCTGATTTTTATGACTTACAAGTGCTTCACAAACTTGGTAGGGAATTGTAGAGGTGCTGGTTTTAATATTCAAAGGATAATGCATGTTTAGTCCTGCTAGTTAGCACTGCATCTGCAGCTAAAAGTTATGCAAAGGCTCTACTCATTTCACTGATTCTTGTTTTGGTGCCTTTGTCATGCATACATAATATCTAGAAACAGACAACAAACTTCTGAGGTAAATAAACTTAAATGTGATGTTCTCATCAATCTGTTTATTATTATATGAACAAAAGGCACATGCTGTTATAGTACTTTTATTTTTCCATGTGTATAAATAGGATTAAGGACATTCAGAAAAGGTCAAGTACATTTCTTTAGTTTAGAAATTGTTCAATGCTTCAAGATATCTACAGATCTGATGTCCTTATCATGGGAACTCCATGCTGCATGTGCACCCCTGTTTGCATTTACTTTGTGAACTGATATTATGTTGTGGATAGGCTTTTCTCAATGTTGAGACGCTTCCCTGTGGAGTCAAAAGGGCGTCAAAAGAAGTTGCAGGAGGTATTTAATCTACAAATGTTCACTTCTCAGATCATTGGTAGATACTGATTACCTTGTTTTCCTTGTATAGGTTGGCTATGTCACAACTATTTGTTTCCTCTGTTTCTTATTAAGATGTATTATGGTAAGTGTTTTGGTAAGGTAGTTTTTCTTCGTAATCTGTTTGCTAAGATATCAGATTTATCAATTCTAATTATTGATTTTGCAGATGTGCATCAATGCTTTTGATAAAGCTGCAAACCTTGATGTTCTAAACCACCCAATTCTGAACTTTATCTACTACATGGTATGATCTATATTCTTTCTTACTTGTCTTCACAGCTTGAAGCTTGCATGATCACGCTCGTAGCAAAATCTTTGTTGCAACTGTAAAGATGTGACAGATTGAGTGTCCCATCTTGTACAAGTAATAACAGCGTGAGTAATAGTCATGGATTATATTGACACTGTGGTCCCGTTTGTTCATTTAAAAATGAACAAATTTTGACATTGAGGTCCCATTCTAGTTGCAACAGTAGATGTAACTGATTTTCAGGTGCCCTATCTTGTGATAGAGAAATATTAGCTTAATTAATACTGATGGATCAAACTGAAACTGGGGCCCTGTTTTGTTCATTAAAAAAAATCAAAAGGTAAAGATTCCATGTTTTTTTGGTGTGTTTGGTAGGTTAAAACACTTGTAGACAATGGGATAGGTAGGTTTCATTTTTGTACTATGTTGGATTTGCCTAAATGTTATATCTTGCTGGTGCATGTCACTTTGAGAGCTCAAGTCATCCCAAGAACCTGTTGACACATTTTGGATGTGGCCAGCTGGTCAGGGTATGACCCTATTTAAGCATGCTGGGTAAAGCCTTCTCGCAATATGCCTTTAGGTTGATATCTCTACATAATTGCTTGAGCAAGCCTATGCTTTTACCAACAAATTTTCAGCAGCCTGCCTCCCTATATAATAATTTCGTTTTCTCTTTGAGAATTTGGTATCTTGTTCTTATGTATAAAGTTGGATTACTATCCATTTATTTATATATCTTAGACATAAATAATTCTATTTGAAACTATGCGTAAGACTAGGTATCACTTGGACTTGGTTACCTCTAATAATTTTCATCTAGTATTGCCTTTCAAATTATAGCGAAAATTATGTATCATGCCTAGCCTATCATACAAAACCATAAATTGAGTAGGAGATGGACTAGAGTTGCCTATCCAACTTACCTTAAAGCAACTCCAACACTATCTAAATGCTCCTTGTCCTACAGTCCTTCGAATGTCTCATATCATTCGTTTTCTATCTCTTCATACCTCCAAGCTATTGAACGTGCCACCTTGGGCACGCCGAGCAAACATACTTTTCGAGTTCCATGTGTATTCCTATCAATCTCTACATACTCAAACATACATATCAAACACACAGGGCAAGAATATAAACCTTTTGCTCAAACATCAAAATCCAAGATCGCACCGGACCACTTGGGACATGATTGCATCAACAAGCTTATGATAGGTTAAAGAGGATTGTACAGAGGAATCTTCCGATGGAGGGAATTATGGTAGATTAAGATGATCGGTAGTGAATGGAGGGAGGATAAATGGGGAAGGGGTTCTTATTGTAAGGGAGTGGGGGAGGGATGGGGAAGCTCTGGTACCAAGTTATAACATTTCATTCTTATGTGTAAAATAGGATTAAAATACATGAGCATACAGATTTTAGAAATGACTAGTTCCATCCAAAATTAGGCAAAGGATTGGATATGCCTCAGGCTCAATTATCACTTATAATTTTATTTAACATTATCAAACACCAAAAAATTAATTTTTTATTTCATTGTAAGATCATCATCAAACCCTTTTTTTCTCAACTATTTATGGAAGCACAAGTTATCTTACAGGTCACAAACAAACTAATGTTTTTCTTCGTGGAGTTGTCAATCATGGTTTAAAATCTCGACCTTCGTCGAGATTTTGGTCCGCAATCAGAATGATACAATATATGCGATCTGCTTGGCGTCGAAACACTGTGCGCTTGTGTGCACGCAGCACTGTGAACAGTGATTTCATTGTTCACAATACTACGGTGAACAGTGAAAATCACTGTTCCGCCGCAGTAATTCGCTCACAGACGCGCACGAAGTCGACGCCCAGCAAATCATGCCATTATATATATATATATATATATATATATATAGCATTCTGATATCCTACGTAACAGTTTCGTGCATGCCGTGTGCATGATAGTTTCTCCACCGTCTGATCTACGGAATTGTACAATAACTAGTAATGCACAGTGCTTCCGCCTGTGCATCGTTGGATCGATGACACTATAGCCTAACCCTTGAACACATTGGGATCGCCGCCGCCATCCCTCCGATCATATTGCGGTCAGATCGCAATCAAAATCCGGTTGCTCGGCGGCGATACCAAGTGATGCGGGCAAATATTAAAAATTTTAAATTTAAAAAATAATAAAAAAAAGAAAAAAAACATATAGTGCCTCCGCAGTTGCACTGTGATCCTGCCACGACCTCTGTGGGGTCGTGGGGGCGTGGCGATCCCACAGTGACCTCTACAAGGTCACTGAGGTCACATAGCAATCCCATGGAGTCATTGTAGGTATTGCGACCCCGCGACAATCTCTGCGACTCTGCGGAGATCACCACGGGATCACGACAACTTGGCGATCCTACGGAGGTTGTCGTGGTGCTCTGCAGTGATGATGTCAATATCAGTGCCAAGCGGTGAGCAGAACGACAAATTTCGTTCAAACCATTCGGCACGAATCGAGATTTTAAACCATGTTATCAGTTATGTTGAGAAGTGCAATATTGAAGCTAGCTGTGTACAACCAGTTGTTATTTCTTTATAATTCCATGACATGTAAGCCAACATTAATCTATTATTCAATGATTCTCACCGTTTCTCTTTTTTTGTCTCCTACAGCTGGTTGAAATCCTGCCATCTTCCTTGGTACTGTTTATCTTAAGGAAGTTACCCCCTAAACGTGGGCTAAATCAATACCATCCGATCCATTGAGACTAGAAGATGGTAGTTCTGTGGCTGATAACTAACTGTTTCATGTCGAAGTTCCCAGTGAGGAGTTGCACAGAACTGGCATCCTCGAGTTGTTCAAATTTTCAGAGAGTTAGTTTGCTTCTATGAGAGGCCTCAGGCCGATGGTCTTTTCAACGCCCCTGTAGCCATTTAAACTAAAGTGTTACCAAGTAGGTTATTCCAGTATACTCTGACCATAGTGTTCTTGTTCTTTACAAGACTCGTATTCTTGTTTCCTCCAATACTCATTCCAAATCCATTTATACTGATGCAGATGGAGCTAAAAAAGTTATTTGGATCATGTAAACATTCTTTCAATCATATTATTAATTTGTTTGTAGTGTTGGATTCATCTTTTGCTATTAACTAATTTTGGCTTCTTGACATTAAGGATGTGACCTCCTTAGCCCAAGTTCGGCGGAGATTGTTCACCTCTAAACGCTTGTTTCATGATCTAAGCCAATCTTTGCAGTTATGTAGTGACTTCTTTTGCTCTTCTCGGAACCAAATCTAAACTGTGGTCAGCACTCATTCAACTACTACAAAAACCACTCAATAAGTCTTATAAATGATTGCCAAGGGTAAGAAGAAGGTTTATTTGTCATACCTTGTGTTGCAGATGATTGGAAAGGGGTTTCCAGATTGCGGTTGGGAAAACGAATTGGATTTCTGTGCTTGTCCTCTGGTTCGTTGTGTGCATTCTCCGTTATTAGTCTCTGTATTTTTTTTTACTAGCATCAAATGAAAATAATCAATCTACTCTATGGATCTCTAATGGAATACTAAATAATTTCTAGATGAAATATGTTCTGTTGACTGTCGAAATAAATTAAGAAGTACTTGCGTGAACAATTTCAATATCCGCAGCATTCTTAATTTGTCATTTCATTTATTTTTTTTTTATTATAAATATATCATAATTGAAGATCGAATCGTAAATATCTTCGGTCCGACTATTCCTCTATGTATTTGGTTGGCTTGTCCATGTTAATTTTGATCATTCTCCGAACTCATTTTCCTCCTCCCTTTTGACATCTACCTAATTTTCGGTAGAAAGCATTTGGGGAAGTCGGTGATTCTTAGATTTCTTTTACGCTTCTAGTTGAAATGAAAAAAGTCTAGCACTCAAAATGTTTATTTATTTGCGCGACTGAGAAGGAATGCACAGTGTGCTCTCCATCGAATTCCTTGCCGTCGTCAATGTTGAGATCGAGCATTATAGTATAGCTCTTGAACCTTAGTCTCTGTTATTGTGATTTGACAGTTACAATCAGATCATATTCCAATCGCAATCGGACTAAAATCTAATCCATTTTGATTGAAATTTGACTGGACTTTAAATTCGACCATATCATAATTGGATTTCTTTTGAATTGCAGATCTCAATCGAAATATGACCAAACAGTGCAGTGCCAAACTGATGCGGCGCAAAGAGAATGTGCATTTCTTGTCACGCATGAGTCGCGCATCGTATATCGCCCAACATATCAAACTCGTGGATTACACGTGAAAAAGGAACTAAATCCGTGCGAGATGTTCATCCATTTTAAACCTATAATACCCAAATACCCAAACATAAACATGAAGCGAAAGAAAAAAAAATGGAACTAGACTATAATTATATGAAGTTACAATCGATGGCATTATAATTTACATTCCAACAATCAGATCCAATCAGGATACATAAAACAATAGTAATTAAAGCTTGGAATCATTTTCTTCAATTATTAGCTCTGAATACGTACAGACAGTCACAGAGGATTTGCTTTCCATACTAGTTGTTACGCATTTGTAGCTCCAGCAGCAGCATCCAATGAATGTACTACTCGAATTTCTTGACCAGCTGCAGTGAGAGATCATGCAGCATTTTCTCGATCGCCTCGTCTTCGAGCATTCGTCCTTTGCTCTGCCCCAAAAACCTGTTACACGGAGCAGATCCATCAGTGGCAAACTATGCATCGACCTTGAAATGCAAGATTAGAATCGAGTGCATGGAATTTACTAGGCGAGCACAAATAAGATAGATTCAGTTTAGCAAGAAGCACGGATGGACCATGACAGGTAGAACCAACCCCCTTCTCTGTAGGCTGAATTTTTTTTTTCTACTAGCTAAAAATTGTAAAGTTTTGCACTATTTATCGTCCTCGTATGATTGAGTAGGCGTTCAATCTCGTAAATATTATCCTTCAAATAAGTAATCATTCACCTAAGGTTCAAAACTCGGTCGTGCATGCCATGAGAGAGTCTTGTGGTTAACACGGCAACAGAATTGCATGTATCAATGAGCAATGATTAATCTTCGGAGATTGTAAGTCTTTCGGAATGTCTGTCCTTTTACCACGCTAGTCCTGGATTAGATAATATGCTCCCTGTGATTTATCTTCTTCATATTGATTGTAGAGCCGGTTGACGGGAGCATTGAGGGCGAACAAGTTACTTTTTTCATAAAAACTCGATTGTGCTGGAATTTTAGTCGACTAGAATAATACTGTTTCTGTTTTAACCAAACAGTTAACTAAGACATGACATTGTCCTCACTCTTAAATCTGCAATAGCTATACTAGTGAATCTATATTACTATTAGGGTAACGGGGTAATATCATAAAGTTACGAGGAATGAAACATAATTTATATTATTTAGTTCGTTCCTAAATAATATAATAAAAATTTATTTGTCAGGAGATTTTAATATATAACCTAATTTAATATTTTATTATATTATTCTTGATTCAACTCTACGGCTCCGTTTACTTTGAAACATATTTATTTATAGTCGTGTCGATTGAGTCAGTCATTGTCGTCACTCGGTGAGATGGCGATGGGCGGCCATCGACAACTACGACATCTGCGCTGACAATCGATGGCAGCGATGACCAATGATCGACAGCGATGGCTGGCGATCAATAATGATGGTAGTGGCCGACGACTGCTGCACTGACAAATATGACAGTAGCTATTGATCGACAATGACGATAGTGGTCGACGATTGACCAATGGCGGTGGCAACCAGCAGCCAGCGATGGTGGCTAGTTGCCACGGACGATCGACTAGGATTTTGATTATATTCGAACGAAATTGAGATTTGATAAATTTTTAAGAGTATTTTAGTTCGAATAGGTCAAATTAAGAGGATAATTTTGAAAAAAAATATTTGTCAACTCCGAAATCAAGAAAAATCCTATCCTCCCCAAAGTAATGTGATTCCGAATTGTATGTCTCATTTATTGACGTGGTGGGCATGATTCAACTTGGGAATCACTAATTCTTTGAACCAAATAAAATTAGTATGAATAATCTTAAATGGATAATCAAAAATAATTTTAGTATGAATAATCTTAAATGGATAATCAAAATCATCCACGATAATCTAGAACCGAACGCACCCGTAAAATTCTCGATCGAACCAAGTGACATTCGCAGCTTGTATGTGGCAAACTACATTTCAAAAACATACTTCCTACAATAAAAAAAAAAAAAAAAGGGCAAAGATTCTTGGCAAACTGGATCTAAATCCCAACATTCTAATCATCTATTTTATCAAAAATAACAAAAGGAAGGGTACTTCGATTTGTGATCGGCGAATAAATTTATACTAAATCAAAATTTAGAACTAACATATTATTTTTCAACCTTTTTCTGTCAATTTTTCAGTACCAATTGACATGGTAGGAAGAGCACCCCTCCAAAGGTTAAACTGACATTCAGTACCCATCTTTTAAAGTAGACTTTCAATTCGACATCTCCAAGGATATTATGTTCATATCAGGAGCCAGGACACAACGACAGATATAAATTTGGATAAGAACAATCCAAAATAAATATTAGATCCGATCTTAATTACCGTGATAAACGGGACAATTGCAATAGCTTCTTCAACAGTTTCTGGACAGAGATTTCTAATTACTTAGAGCATCACAACGCTCATCTATTATAATATTCTCCATCTTATAAAAAATAATTAAAAAATATAAAAAAAATACAGCTGAACGCGTTCATTGTCTTGAACGCGTTCAAATGGAGGGGTGTTATAATATCCCTCCACAATGCATATTAACAAAAAAAGATATTATAACACCCCTATTAATAGGGCCTTGCAGGTGCCCTAAGCTACCACCAAGAATGCACACTGTTATGTTAAATGTTTCAAAATGGTCGTGAAAAAAAAGAATTCCAAAATTCGTAGGGCCATACCTCAAACTCAGCCAATTTGTATCTGCTCAGGACTCTTTAAGAATTTAATTCACGAAGAAACTTAGGCTACGTTTAGTTTAGCAAGACGACGTAATATAATCATACTTGTAACATTATAAAGTAATGTAATTATATTTGAATATAAATTGTATATAATTTTGGATTAAAATATAAGTATATTTTTTATTTGATATGCATTACAAGGATGAAAGGGATCAATCGACCGCGACGATAATGACAAGCGATCGATCGGTCGGCGACGACAAGGGCCGGTTGGTCAGCGACGACAGAGGTTGATCGATCGGCAACATCGGAGATCGACTGGTCGAGGGGTGGGGTGTGGGGGGGGGGGGGTTGATCGATCGGCGATGATGACAGCCGACCCGTCGACGACGACGGCAGTCAACTGGTCAACGACGACAGTGACCAACCGACCGTCGACGATGGCGATCGATTGGTCAGTTGACGACGACGACAAGCGACGACAGCGGTGGTCGACTGACCAACGGGCGATGACGGTGACCGATCGACGACGATGGTCTGTCGATCGGTGGGCAATGACGGTGGCTGATCGACGAGGGTGGTCGACCAACAGACGAGTGACGGTGGGCGGCGATGGCGATGGGTGAGCAAGCGGGCGACCACCATCCGACAATGACGGCGACGATCGGCCGACCGATGGCAGCTACAATCGATTGATGACGACGGGTCGACGAGTCGGCAGGTCGGCGGATCGGCGGGTCAGCGGATTGGCGGGTCAGCGAGTTGACGGGTCGACGGGTCGACGGGTCGGCAGATCGACGGGTCGGGGGGTCAGCGGGTCGACGGATTGGCGGGTCAGCTCGGGTCGGTCGACGGTCGTGGTCGGCCGTCGGCGGGTCGGTGGTCGGCGACGAGCCGGCGCCGTGGCGACGGCATCGTCGGCGGGCAACCGCGCCGTGATGACGGTCGACCGACGATGGCAACAGTCGATCGATGGTGGCGACGATGGAGGCCAGCGCCCAACCGACGACCGATCGATCAGTAGCATTAACGGACGACGACGATCAACTTTGATTGTTGAGCATCCAATCATTTTTATATTACGATTTGAAATGTAATCTTATTAGATAAGTTTTACTTTATAATTTAGATTGTAAAATTTGAATGTCTTATCCAGATTATATTATATTATAATTTTAAAATGATAATAAATAAAATAATCAATCTTATAATATACTCTGAATTATATTAAAATAGATTACAACTTATCAAATGCATCTTAGTAAAATTTTAGATAAATTAAAATAAATCCAATGATCTAACTCACAGCAGGCCACCAAGCGTATCTTGAAAAATAACTAGAATGGTATTCTTTTTAATTTAAGGATACTCTCGTACTTGTCTCACTTATAAAGAATGAGAATCGAAGAAACGAAAACAAAAATAATTCGTACACAGAATCTTATCGAACGATCTACAATAAATTTGCAAAATAAAAATAAAAAAAAAACGGAAACGTAAATCGTAAGCAATAACCATACATTTGGATCCGAAAAGAACATCGGCAAAAGAATCTGAAGATCTAACGAAGTTGACGAGTCGAAAGGCTTGATCTTCCAAAGATCAAGAGAGTCGACCTCGGATGCTCTGTCCGATAGGGAAAAAGAGTCGGTCAAAATCATCTTTCTCCTCCGGAGATCACACTCTATATATAGTGTTAATCTAAAACTTGTTAAGATAGTCAAACTCTTTACGGTTCTTATATATGGTAAAAAAAAAAATGAAACTCATATGATTCTCATTCTTCTTCCTCCGTCCAAGATCGTTCCTCCCCTCCCATAGTGAATCTTCGTTGAGAACCATCGAAAAGAGAGAGAGGAAAAAGTCCAAAAGTCTCCCTCTTCTTCCTTCCTTCTTTTTATACTTGTCGCCCTTAGAATCAACTGTCACGTAACAAATCATCCAGATCACCGTCCACGTAGAGGGCTCTCTCAATCTAAAGAATAATGTTGTTATGATATTGACGAGTGAGGGTTACTAGAAATCTTCTATGGAGTCTTTCAGGTGTCTTGATTTGTTATGTTGCATTACAAACTCTCATGAAAAAGTATAATAAGGAGCATCCTCTTTCCTTTCTTTATCCTCACTTTATCACTGGGCTTTCTTTCTCTTAGTCACTTCTTCTTATCTCTATCCCAACTTCGCTTTGTTTTCCGAGTTGTCCTGTTATTGATTTGGTTTATTTTTTCGAATTGCTATCCAGTTTCACTTTATCCATTGGACCTCCTCTTTCCTTTTCGAGTCACCATCTCACTAACTCGGTTTACTTCTCCGAATCACTATCTAGTTTCATTCTGACCACTGAATCTCCTCTTCCCTTCCCGAGTTGCTACCTCACCAACTCGGTTTACTTCCCCGAATCACTATTTAGTTTCATTCAGATCACTGGACCTCTTTTCCCTTTCTCGAGTTACCACCTCATCAATTCGGTCTACTTTCTCGAGTCACTATTTAATTTCATTTAGACAACTGAACCTTCTTTCCTCTTTCCGAGTTGTCATCTCGTCAACTCGACTTATTTTTCCGAATCGAATTTTGTTAGATTATTAGACTGAATATCCAAAGTCACGATCCTTCCCTCCGATTTATCCTACAATTCATGTTTCTTTTTTTTATATCCTAAATTATATTATAACAGTATCGATGACAATGCTACACAGCTGTGGAAAAAACATAGTGTTTTAACATAAACCCACGAGATGAAATAAGAAAGAATACACATTCAAATGTTCTCTCCAAACTGCATGCTCACTTGTAATAGACGACGTCATATTCTAGGAAAGATTTCTAAGACCCTCAAACTAGGAATTAGACCTTCCCATCTACCCCTTCTCCCTAGATAACCCATGAGGCTAAGATATGCAATGGCAGCAGAGATCACCAAATGAATTACGGCAATTTATCATGTGAAATTTAGAATTATTCAAACAGCATTTCATATTTTTATATTTATCAAATAGTGTACTTAATTCTCTTTTTACCCTTTCCGCCAAACAAACTTACAACACAGTAAAATTTTCGAGCGTACTGCTGAGAATTCAAATTTCAGCACCACAGTTCTATTGCAATCCCAGCACCACCACCGTAGTGCTGAAAATTCAAATCCCAGCACTACAGTGGTGCTGGAATTGTAACTTCCAGCACCATTGTGGTGCTGAAATTGCACCATCACTATGGTGCTGGAATTGTAAATCTCATCACCACTGTGGTGCTGTGATTTGAATTCCAAGCACCACAGTGGTGCTAGAATTGCAGATCTTTTTGGCAGGAGCGATAAAAAGGGAATTAAGTGTGTTATTTGATATATATAAAAGTATAGGACGTTGTATGAGTATTTTTAAATTTTACGTGCGTTGTTTGATACAACATTGCGTTTTCTCCTAATCGCATAAATTCTAGAAACAAAATAATAACTCGAAGAGAAAACACTATGTATGCGAACATGGATCTATTGTTTCATCGAATGATAAGAATAAAATAAACTGAATGACAAGGAACCTGATTGAAGAGTCATCGTCCTTGTCGTCGGCTTGATCCCTGTGGAAGAAAATGCAGCGGAAAGAAGAAGGAGGATCTTCCAAGTGTTGGTGCAGGGGCACCAGATAATCGAACCTGTATTTTGATTATGGCAAAGACACAAAGTTAAGTTTACATCGTTATCTCACGAGCTAAATCGAGTGTGCAGAAAAATACTAAAGCTAGAGCTGAAGGCTAACGACACCCGGAGAAAGCCGCGGTGGTCGGGCGACACTCGAGTGACTTCGGAGGGAGCCAAAGGAATCGAGTGGAAGGCCGAAAGCGAAAGCGACACAGTAAGTATCGAGGTAAGCTTGTGTGAGTGAGAGATGGTAAGGTCGTGTCCTCTGTACGGGGACGACCGTATGCGGTGATCCGACTAAGACTTCTTGTGGAAGGTCTAGGTCGAGATACTGACGTTAGAAACCGTCGATGTTATCATTTTCCGAGCTAACCTCTCACCGCAGGAAGTGGCCAGCCGGCAATGATCACTGGACATTGGGCGATCGATGGCATTTAATCTTGCGCTAGGTCAAAACGGATAAGGTTTGACGCGACCACTTTGCGATAAAATTTATTACAACTTCGTGATCTGTTCCGAAAAAAGAGGAGACATATTCAAAGGGCAAAATCTATAAAAGGAGGGGTGGATTCCAACTCCAAACATCATCAAGTTTATTCGTCAAGTGCTCCTACAACGCCAATGCTCCAACACCGTCATAACGCCGACGCGATAACAAGTTCAGATCTTCTTCGTCGGCAGCAACATCTAGTAATATATTTTGATATTGTATTCGTTGTTTTTATTCGTAACGAAGTGAGGTAGGCTTGTTGCCTCATCCTCGTACATTCGGTTTTGTGATCGTTGTCTCCTACCTCCAACGAGGAGGAGACGTTATAGTGCTTTGCCCTCCGTACGCGGTCTAGGACCGATAGGGCCTTGGAGTAGCAACCGCTGGATTGTGAACCAAGTAAAAATAAACGTGTCTCTTTAGTTTCCGCTGCTCTTACTCATTTAATTATCTACTCGAACGAAACGTCGAAAAGATTTACGATCCCTATTCACCCCCCCCTCTAGCGACGCTTCTCGATCCAACACCAAGGTGTTGGTGCAGTGGGCACCAAAGTCGAACCGGTATTTTGATTATGGCAAAAGGCTCAATAGTTAAGGGTATATTTGTTATCTTACGAGCTCAATTAAGTGTGCAGAAATGCTAAAGTTGAGCGGAAGGTCTGCGACACCCGGTGGGAACCGAGGTGGTCGGGCAACGCCAGAGGGACTTCGGAGGAAGCCGAGGTACTCGGGTGAAGACCGGAAGCGAGGCTACAAGGTAAGCTCGTGTGAAAGCGAAGCAAGGTCGTTAAGCGTAGATCCGACCCAATACCTCCAATGGAAGGTCTAGGTCGAGATCAGATGGTTAGAACCATCGTACTTTATATTTTAAGCTAACTTGTATCAAACAAAACCCTTTGACTATCAACTGCTAGTCAAGTTCGACCTCGAGAAGAGCTCGAATTTCAAGGGGGTGAATTTGGACTTGACTCGTGTTTTGGTACAAAGGGTGATGTGGCATCAAGGTGGACATCCAAACCATCACCAAGCTTCCTTGTGGTGGACGCCCAAAATAAGGTGAGTTGGCACAAGGTGGTTGGATGAAACACCTCATCCTCAAGTTGGCGCCCAAGGAGGTTGGAGGTGGCACAAGGTGGTTGGATGAAACACCTCATCCTTGAGTTGACGCCCAAGGAGGTTGGAGGTGGCACAAGGTGGTTGGATGAAACACCTCATCCTCAAGTTGGCGCCCAAGGAGGTTGGAGGTGGCACAAGGTGGTTGGATGAAACACCTCATCTTTGAGTTGGCGCACAAGAAGGTTGGAGGTGGCACAAGGTGGTTGGATGAAACACCTCATCCTTGAGTTGGGATAAGAACCTCACCTTGGACACTACCTATGTCTAAATTCATAGATCAATATCCATAAATAGACATGTTCAAGCCAAGCAAATAACAAGAATTCAAGAGCTCTCAACACGCCGTCGTAACGCCGCTACTACTACTCACATTTGCTACGACGAAGTGCGTCACGACAACGAAAGCTACATCTTCTACTTATAAGAGTTGTCGGTATATTTATTTAAGTTCTACTTCTTTAAATTGTCTTTGTGCTTTAATCGTAACAAGGAAAGGGGGAGTGTCCCTTTGCCTTGATTTCTTTTTTGTAATCGTTGCTCCTACCTCCAACGAGGAGGAGTGGTTTTAGTGAATTGCCCTCCGTACGTGATCAAGGATCACTAGGGCCGTGGATTAGCAATCGAAAGATTGTGAACCACGTAAAAATATCTTGTCTACTTTATATTTCCGCTGTGCACTCTCTACTTGCTTTTTACTTATTGCAAAAGTTTTTTAACGACATCGTATCGCTATTCACCCCCCCCCTCTAGCGACACTTTCGATCCAACAATTGGTATCAGAGCCGGGGGCGCTAAGATTCGGTGAAACCACCAATCTAGCTTTGTTTTTCTTTTTTTACAGATTTTTTATTTATTTATTTCTGTTTTCGTATAATTATTTCACTTGCTTATCTTCTCCTACATATAGAATTGCATTAGAGGCTTTAGGATCCGGATAAGGTTGTCCTTCTGTTAGATCCCGAGTAAGGTTTGTCCTCCGAACTTCAACGACATTCGCATTTGATTGTTTATTTCTTTTGCAAGTTACATTTTATATATCTTTTTACTTCGCACTACTAATCCAAGACGAAAGTCTTGGAATATTCTTTCGTGTGTGTTTTGCAAGATTCTTTTGTCGTTCTTCTTCTTGTTTTAAATGGCCCATCTCGAAGGGTTTAGCACCGCTTGCCCGCTTTACAACTGTAATGACTTTCAAGTATTGGAAGGGTCGGATGGAATGCTTTCTTAAAACCCAATCGAGATGTGGATCGTAATCCAAACCGGTTTCACACTTCCTATTAATGAAGATGGTGAATCTTTGGGTTACGATCAATGGTCAAATTCCATGAAAAACAAGTAGAAGCCGATGCCAAGGCAACTCAAATCTTGCAATGTGGGTTGTCCAAGGAAGAGCTCAACCGCGTCCGGCCCCTTCATTAGTGCAAAGGACTTATGGACCAAGCTAGTGGAACTACACGAAGGCACCGACGACACGAAGGTATGTAAAAGAGATTTACTTTTAAATAAATTGTATAACTTGAAAATGCAGGAAAACGAGACCGCAACTCAACTACATGCTCATTCAAGACATCACAACCAACTCCATGCCATCGGACAAAAGGTCGAGAATCGCGACCTTATCGTATTCTCTTAACTCGCTTTCCTAGGACCACCTTGTGGGCATCCATGGTCGATGCCTACAAGGTCTCCAAGGACCTTTCTAAAATTAGGTTAGACGAATTGTTTTCGAACTTGAATTACATGAGCAAACTAACGTGGTCTGTGCCGAGAGAGTATTGCGTTAGTTGCGTGGGTTCCAAGAAGAAGAAGCCCGCAAGCAAGCCACCCCGAAGGAAGAAGATTTAGTCCGAATCGAAGTAGACTCGAATAGAATCCGAACTAGTCAATCTAGTTCTAAGATGATCAAGAGACGAAACGACCAACAACTCAAGGTAAGCCTAAACCTAATTCAAATACTTCTAATTTTAGATGCTATGAGTGCAATAGGTTCGGTCACATCAAGTCCGAGTGCCCAAAGCTAAAGAATAACGCATCAAAGACCAAGAAAGCGCTAAACGCTACTTGGGAGGAGTTGTCGAGGAAGAAGACGATATCCAAGCTCTAATGCCGACCGAGCACGACTAAACCGAAGAAGAGTCCGAGTCCGAATCCGATGATGAGCTTCCATTCAAGACAAGCCACGGATCCGTATCCGGTTCAAAAGAATCATTAAGGGTAAGTCGGTCGTTACTTAATACTTTGTATGGTGCAATTAAATTTTTAAATAAGAAACTAGCTAAGTCCGAGTCCAAGGTCGAGACCCTAATTGAGGAGGTTAACCTTCTCAAACATGAGGTCTCCTAACCTCTTCGACTACTCGTATTCAAGAGGAGGACTCAACCTGCTGAAAAGCTTGAAGTTGAGAACTCGCTTTTGAAAACACAAGTCAAGACCTTAGGAACACGTTGGAAAGGTTCACTTTGGGATCCAAGGGACTTGACCTCTTACTTGGATCACAAAGGGCCATGTACAACAAGGCCGGACTCGGGTTTAACTCAAATACAACCAATAAGTCATATATGTCTATAGTAAACCAACATAAGAAAAATGTCCAAGCATGGGTCCCTAAGACCACTTTGATTTCAACTTTAGGATCTAACATGTATTGGGTTCCCAAGGACCAAATTCACTATGTGAATAGACCCACTCGATTCAATGGTCCAGGGGGAGCCAATACAAAATGTATTTTTGTTAAGTCTTAGAAATTGCATGCTTAGTTTTTCCTTTATTTTTAGAATGGTTAGATAGGACTCATAACCAACTAAAATCCTGCGAAAAGATTGAGCCTCGGGGAGCCTCTTTTCAAAAATAAACCAACTAAAATCCTACGAAAAGATTGAGCCTCGGGGAGCCTCTTTTCAAAAATAACTAGTTAGACCAAGACGTAGTCTCAAGTAAGTCGAGTTATCAATTTCTTGAAATTAGCTTTGTCTAAGGAAGTGGTCGTTGTTCCGATCAAAGAAGGCCTCTGTGCCTCGCCACGACCTGGAAGCTAATCTCTTGAAAAGATTACTTGATGAGCTTAGACTAAATCAGAATCTAACCTAATGTTGTTTAATTTAAATTCATTAAAATTAATCAAGTAAAATTGAAAGTCATCTCACAATAACACATAGGAATAACATGTTTTGATCATGTAGATATTGGTGAGATGATTTAGGTTTAAAAACTTACAAACAACCCTTTAGTAATTCCAATATCCGATCCAACTACCTTATGTGTAGGATCAATGGATGTTGATGGCTGGTTAATTGCTCCGACACATGGCCAGGGATCAACTCAAATTTTCGGTTACGATTCAAACGACAAGGATCGGTGAGCCGAGAATAACGACAAGCTCAAAATCATCGGATCAGGTGATATTGAGCTCAACTCTAACTTTACAATTCAAAATGTCTTATTAGTAGAAAACTTTCAATATAATTTACTTAGTGTAAGCCAATTGTGTGATAACAATTATAAGGTCATATTTCTAGAAAATGAATGCGTAATCAAAATAAATGCAACATCTAAAATAATACTTAAAGGAACTAGGAGTAGCAACATCTACACAATAAATTTACCCAACTCCTCAACCAAGTGTCTTATGACACAAGAAGAGGAATCTTGGTTATGGCAATCAAGACTCAGACACTGCACCCAAGACTCGGCCCACAAGATGAGTCAGAGTGGCTTGGTTATAGGTTTGCCTAAACTAAACAACTTGGATAATAAAATATGTAATGCTTGTCAACAAGGTAAACAATCTAGGACACAACATCAATTAACTAATCAAGAACGAACCAAAAGTGTTCTTGAGCTCCTACACATGGATCTATTTGATTCACATGGAGCTAAGTCACTCAATGGTAGTCAATTTTGCTTAGTCATAATTGACGACTATTCTAGATTTACTTGGGTTAGGTTTATCAAACATAAAAATGATACCCTAGACCAACTAATCAATCTTTGTAGGTTAATCGAAAATCAAAAGAACCTTAAGATTAAAAGACTTAGAAGCGATCATGGTGGTGAATTCGAAAACCACGGGTTTACAGATTTCTGTAACCTAAACGGATACCACCATGAGTTTTCATGTCCTAGAACCCCACAACAAAATGGGTTAGTCGAACGGAAAAATAGAACCCTACAAGAAGCCGCTAGGACAATGTTAAACGAGTATAACCTACCCGATAGATTTTGGGCAGAGGCCGTTAGTACGGCTTGCTATGTCCAAAATAGGATCCTTATGGTAAAGAGGCACCAAAAGTCCTCGTACGAGATTTATCACGATAAAATACCGAACATCAAATACTTTAGGGTATTTGGATGCAAGGTACATATCTTAAACACTAAGGATTACCTAGGGAAATTCAAATCCAAAACCTCTCCTGGAACCTTTCTAGGATACTCAACCACCAGTAGAGCTTATAGGGTATACAATCACGACACTCTTAGAGTCGAAGAAACCATTAATATAGTTTTCGACGAAGGACACGAACCCGTTCAATCCTTAACAAAACCAACTAGCAAATCAACTTATAGCTTAACCCGACTGATCTTGAACTTGAATCTCGTCCTAACCCAAGTCATCCTATCGACCAAGTGATAGATGACTCTAACCCAAGTCAAACTAGAACTCACCCAAGTCATCCTATCGACCAAGTGATAGATGACCCTAACCCGAGTCACACTAAGACTCAAACAAATCATCCTATCAATCAAGTTATAGGTGATCCAAATTTAGGGGTTCGAACTAGAGCTTCATATCGAAACCTTAGTCAAATCTCAACCCAAAACTATTGAACAAGCACTTCTTGATCCCGACTGGATTATTGCTATGCAAGAAGAGCTAGCTCAATTCACTAGAAATGAAGTCTGGGAATTAGTACCACCACCTAAAGAAAAATCAATTATTGGAACAAGGTGGGTATTTCGAAATAAACTTGATGATAAAGGTGAAGTAGTTAGAAATAAAGCTAGGTTAGTCGCAAAAGGGTTTAGTCAAGTCGAAGGTTTAGATTACTGAGACCTACGCCCCGTGAGCTACTAGAGTCCATCCGAATGTTGTTAGCATATGCCGCACATCGAGGTTTTAAATTGTTTCAAATGGATGTCAAGTCGCATTTTTGAATGGATACATTAAGGAAGAAGTTTACGCTACCAACCTCCGGATTCGAAAATCTAGATAAACCTGACCATGTCCTTAGACTTAAGAAAGCCCTATATGAACTCAAACAAGCCCCAAGAGCTTGGTACGAAAGGCTTTCGATCTATCTTAAGTCCAAAGGATTCAACCAAGGTTTAGTCGACCCAACCTTATTCGTTAAAACCGTAGGAAAAGAAATCTTTATAGCCCAAATCTATGTAGATGATATAATTTTTGGAACTACCAACTCGATCCTCGCTAAGCGAATTCATCTCACTTATGGAAAGTGAATTTGAAATGAATTTAGTGGGAGAGTTAAGTTTCTTCTTAGGTTTACAAATTAAACAAACTAAAGATGGAATATATTTACATCAACAAAAATATACTAAGGACTTAATAAATCGATTTGGAATGCAAGATGCTAAAATAATCAATACACCTATGGCAACTAATGTTAATATAAACGAAGATGTAGAAGGAAAACCCGTTGACCTAAAATACTATAGAGCGCTTGATAGGAAGTCTCCTATACTTAACATGAGCCGACCCGACATTTTATTCGCGGTAAGTATGTGCGCAAGGTTACAAACTGCCAAGGAGTCTCACCTAACCCTAGTCAGCGTATCCTTAGATATCTAAAGGGCACGCTAAACGTAGGTATTTGGTACCCTAGATCTACAGAGTTTAATCTAAACGGCTACTCCGACTCCGACTATGACGGTAGTAAACTCGATATAAAGATCACGAGTGGTTGTTGTCAAATAATCGGCTCGAGTCTAGTAAGTTAGTGTGATAGGAAGCGACATTGCGTTGCCTTATCTACCACCGGCCGAATACGTTGCGATGGGTGAGTGTGTCTCTCTCACGTGGATGAAGCACACTCTCAAGACTTTAGCTTAATCTTTAACAACATTAAAACCTACATAGATAACATTAGTTCAATTAACTTAACTAAAAATCCAATATGTCATTCTAGGACAAAACATATAGAAGTTAAACACCACTTCATTAGGGAACATGTAACTAATGGAACTATACAACTAGAGTATGTTGAGTCCAAATCAAATCTAGCGGACATCTTCACCAAACCACTACCCAAGCGAATTTAGTTTATTAAGACGAAAGTTAGGTATGTGCGTAATAGAGTAGGATTTAAATTTTTCTATATATGTACTCTACTTTTGCTTCTTTTTATGAAATTAGCCTAAGTCTTACCTTAGAAATCATATACCTATAGATTTAAGGAGCCAACACATCTCACAACACATAGGACTAATGTGTTTGTGTACTTAGCCACGTGAGCAGGCGTGAGATGTTAGAACCTTACTCGGTTCCGCACGTAGATTGATGCATCGACATGAACCATGGAGTATAATTATTTAAAATTAATCAACTCCTTCAAGACTTATTGATCATTCTATATCAATCAAGTCCAACCGAGTTGTATACATTTTAGATGAACATATTTTCAAGCTTATTATTATTTTAAAAAAATATATATTTATATTGGGAACTTGCTTGGACTTACAAACCTTAAAATATATTTACAAACTTTTGAGTTAAGGCAAAAGGGAGAAAGTCACAAAAGTAAGGAAGAAAGTAAACAAAATTATTACCTTTTATATTAAGTAATTCCGTTTACTTAAGCAACTATTAAGGGGGAGTAAAATTATTTTTCAAGAACTCACCTTGGTCAAGGGAGGTTACCTCAAAGGGGAGAACTTGAAACAATAATATTTCTCACTCATGCTTAATCTTTATGCTAGCTCATTCATACTTAATCATTATGCTAGCTCATTCATATTTAATCATTATGCTAGCTCATTCATATTTAATCTTTATGCTAGCTCATTCATATTTAATCTTTATGCTAGCTCATTCATGCTTAATCATTATGCTAGCTCATTCATATTTAATCTTTATGCTAGCTCATTCATGCTTAATCATTATGCTAGCTTACTGTTATGCTTAATTTTTCCTTAACTTTTGTGTCGGTTTGCCATGAATCAAAAAGGGGGAGATTGTTGTGCGTGGGCACCAAAGTCGAACAGTATTTTGATTATGGCAAAAGGCTCAATAGTTAAGGGTATATTTGTTATCTTACGAGCTCAATTAAGTGTGCGTAAATGCTAAAGTTGAGCGGAAGGTCGCGACACCGGTGGGAACCGAGGTGGTCGGGCAACGCCAGAGGGACTTGGAGGAAGCCGAGGTACTCGGGTGAAGACCGGAAGCGAGGCTACAAGGTAAGCTCGTGTGAAAGCGAAGCAAGGTCGTTAAGCGTAGATCCGACCCAATACCTCCAATGGAAGGTCTAGGTCGAGATCAGATGGTTAGAACCATCGTACTTTATATTTTAAGCTAACTTGTACTGCAGTCCAAAACCCTTTGACTACAGTCAACTGCTAGTCAAGTTCCAGTCTCGAGAAGAGCTCGAATTTCAAGGGGGTGAATTTGGACTTGACTCGTGTTTTGGTACAAAGGGTGATGTGGCATCAAGGTGGACATCCAAACCATCACCAAGCTTCCTTGTGGTGGACGCCCAAAATAAGGTGAGTTGGCACAAGGTGGTTGGATGAAACACCTCATCCTCAAGTTGGCGCCCAAGGAGGTTGGAGGTGGCACAAGGTGGTTGGATGAAACACCTCATCCTTGAGTTGGCGCCCAAGGAGGTTGGAGGTGGCACAAGGTGGTTGGATGAAACACCTCATCCTCAAGTTGGCGCCCAAGGAGGTTGGAGGTGGCACAAGGTGGTTGGATGAAACACCTCATCTTTGAGTTGGCGCACAAGAAGGTTGGAGGTGGCACAAGGTGGTTGGATGAAACACCTCATCCTTGAGTTGGGATAAGAACCTCACCTTGGACACTACCTATGTCTAAATTCATAGATCAATATCCATAAATAGACATGTTCAAGCCAAGCAAATAACAAGAATTCAAGAGCTCAACAGTAACGCCGCTACTACTACTCACATTTGCTACGACGAAGTGCCGCCGACAACGAAAGCTACATCTTCTACTTATAAGAGTTGTCGGTATATTTATTTAAGTTCTACTTCTTTAAATTGTCTTTGTGCTTTAATCGTAACAAGGAAAGGGGGAGTGTCCCTTTGCCTTGATTTCTTTTTGTAATCGTTGCTCCTACCTCCAACGAGGAGGAGTGGTTTTAGTGAATTGCCCTCCGTACGTGATCAAGGATCACTAGGGCCGTGGATTAGCAATCGAAAGATTGTGAACCACGTAAAAATATCTTGTCTACTTTATATTTCCGCTGTGCACTCTCTACTTGCTTTTTACTTATTGCAAAAGTTTTTTAACGACATCGTATCGCTATTCACCCCCCCCCCTCTAGCGACACTTTCGATCCAACACAAGGGGCTTAGGGTTAACGGCGTCGTAAAGTTTCTTGTTAATGGGGAACAAGAAACTAGGTCAAGATAGATCGCCTAAACCCTTGGGGACCTCCCCTTTATATAGAAATTCAATCTGTTATCAGCCCATAAATAATAACAGATTGGTCTAAAGGGTTCTAAACATTGAACCCGCATTCAATAATCTGAAACCCAATAAACATAAGTTAGATCACTTTAAGGGCTCAAATTGTATTTACATGTGCAACTTACATATAAGCCCACCAAATAGGGATAATATCCAACAATCTCCCACTTGGGTTATATGTGAGTTGTATGTTAAATACAAGCAAAACTTTAGTTGATATCAAACTTTATGGGTATAAGATACCCCTATAAATAATCTGGTCCATTAACTTCATTGGTATAGGATTAAAGAGGTCATAACTACTGTATATGATCGTAACAAGCCCCAACAATAATCACAATGCCAATGTCATTAACGACATAGATCAAGATGCGGATGTATAGAGTGGAAATTACATGAAATATGATCAGTACATGTCAATTTTCAACTGGTCCAAAGTGACTCAAAAGAGTCAGATCATATTTGCAAATACCTTATGTTAAATTGCAATAGCAAATTATAATCCAAACTTTATGATTCCAAAAGGAATCTATATCATATTTACAAACACCAAATGCTAAACAGCAGCAGTAAATCATGATATCGTATTCAGAGTGTCAAATAAACATATGAATTCCCATTAATATTTTGAACCTTAAGTACGTACAATAATCAAAATAAAAAAATTTGTCTTTATTAAGATAGAGCGATAAAATAAATACAGACTCCCACTAGATGAGTTCTTCTTCCATAAGAAGAACTCCCATATCCACAACATGCGCATGAAACACCTTAGGCACCAAGCCTTTGGTGAGTGGATCGGCCAACATAGAATCTGTGCTGATGTGCTCTACCATAATCTGATGACTCTGAACTCTTTCTTTAACCTCTAGAAACTTGATGTCAATGTGCTTGGACTTCGACGAACTGCGGTTGTTCTTTGCATAAAGTTCTACGGCTTTATTATCATAGTAGATTCTCAGTGGTCTGTCAATGCCATCGACGATGTGCAATGCTGTGATGAAGTTCCGCAGCTAAATCCCGTGATTTGATGCTTCATAGTATGCTACCAATTCTGCCTCTATAGTAGAAGTGGCTACTAGCGTCTGCTTGACGCTCTTCCAAGATATAGCCCCTCCAACAAGCATGAAAATATAGCCTGAAGTGGACGTCCTGCTATCTAAGCATCCAGCAAAATTGGAGTCTGAATAACCAATCACCTCCAGGTGATCTGACCTCCGATACATGAGCATGTGTCTTTTAGTTCTTTGCAAATACCGCATCACTCTTTTAATTGCTTTCCAGTGTGATGGTCCTTGGTTATTAACATATCTGCCTAACATCGCAACTATAAATGCTATATCTGATCGAGTGCAAACTTGTGCATACATGAGACTTCCCACTGCTGACGCATATGGGAATTGTTTCATTTTCTTTATTTCAAGTTCAAGTCATGGACACTGCTTCAAACCGAATTTGTCACCTCTTGACACAGGCGTGTCACTAGGTGCGCAATTTTGCATATCATACATTATAAGCACCTTCTCAATATAGGCATGTTGTGAAAGTCCAAGAATGTCTCTTGAACGATCACGACAGATTTGAATGCCTAGAACAAAAGATATTTCACCAAGATCTTTCATTTCAAATTTACCAAATAGAAATGACTTGGTTTCATGTAGCAGACCCTTATTATTGCTCGCAAGCAATATATCGTCCACGTGCAGAACAAGTATAACAAACTTGCTCCCACTGAACTTGACATATATGCATTGATCAATGGGATTTTCTCTAAATCCAAATGAGGTAACCACTTGATCGAATTTCCGGTACCATTGACGGGATGCCTGTTTTAAACCATAAATGGACTTCTTTAATCTACATACTAGGTGCTTTGAGTCTGAGGACTCAAAGTTCTCCGGTTGCACCATATATATAGACTCTTCTATGTCTCCATTGAGGAATGCAGTCTTTACGTCCATTTGATGTAGCTCCAAATCAAAATGAGCTACAAGTGTCATGATTACCCTTGGAGAGTCTTTCGTCGACACAGGTGAGAAAGTCTCCTTATAATCAATGTTTTCCTTCTGAGTGAATTCCTTGGCAACAAGACGAGCCTTATACTTTTCGATATTGCCCTTCGAATCCCGCTTGGTTTTAAATATCCATTTACAACCAACGGGTTTCGAACCTTCAGGCAATTCGACAAGTTCCCAAACGTCATTGTCTACCATGGACTTCAACTCTTCTTGTATGGCTTTAATCCACCTTTCAGGGTTAGAGCATTGTTTGACTTCTTAGAAAGATGTAAGATCATTTTCCAACCCTATATCAAAATCATGCTCTTGAAGATAAACATAATCACGAGAATTTGTGCTTCTCCGTTCCCTTGTGGATCGCCTCAAGGGCACTTGTGTTTGAGGTGGTTGAGGTTCTTGCTCATCAATATGAGGCAATACTTCAATTCCAGCGGTAGGCTCCTCCAATTGCATTGGAGTTGTTATGAGAATATCTTGGTTCACTACGCTCACTGGATGTGCAATATCTATAATGTGTGGTATGGTAACCATACCACTACTGATCGCACTAGTAGTGACTATAAGAGGATCGCCAATGCTTTCCTCAAAAGATACCTCCCTGATTTTATCGCTCCCACTGTCCTCAATAAATTTGGCGTTTCCCGTTTCAAAGAAGGATCTATTAGAGGGATCATAAAATTTATACCCCTTTGATCACTCAGAGTAACCTACAAAATTGCAGCTAACAGTTCTTGAGTCCAGTTTCTTTTCATTAGGCTTGTAAGGCCTAGCCTCAGCTGGACAACCCCAGACGTGTAAATGCCTAATGCTAGGCTTCCTACCCGTCCACATCTCGAATGAGGTCTTAGTTACTGTCTTACTAGGTACTCTATTGAGTAGGTAGACTGCAGTCTTGAGTGCCTCGCCCCACAAAGACTCTGGTAGAGAAGTGAAAGTCATCATACTTCTCACCATATCTTTTAGGGTTCGATTGCGACGCTCAGCGATACCATTCTGACTGGGTGTACCAGGCATGGTATACTGAGGCACAATCCCACACTCAGCAAGGTAATTTGCAAAAGGTTCTGGACGTTATTCACCTGATCTATCATATCGACCGTAATATTCTCCTCCACGGTCGGATCGGACGGCTTTAATTTTCTTACCTAGTTGAAGTTCAACTTCGGCTTTGAAAATTTTAAACATGTCCAAAGATTGCGACTTCTCATGAATAAGGTACAAATAGCCAAATCTGGAATAGTCGTCTATGAAGCTAATAAAATATGTGTGTCCATTCCAAGATGCTTTAGGGAATGGTCCACAAATGTCCGTATGTATTAGCTCTAAAACGTCACTACAACGGCTAGTCCCTTTATTCCTTTTGTTAGTTGTCTTCCCCTTAATACACTCTATGCAGACATCAAAGTCTGACATGTTAAGGGAATCAAGAATTCCATGTGACATTAACCTTTCTAGGCGTTGTTTGGATATATGTCCTAAATGTCTATGCCACAACATAGAAGAATTCTCGTCGGCCAATTTACGTTTCGTATATATACTATGCATTATTACATTGTCAATCGTAGGAGTAAAGGTATTCAATTTATAAAGCTTATCAACCAAGGAACCATTGTCAATCAAAATTGAATTATAAAAAATACTAAACATTCCATTTCCAAATGAACACGAATAACCTGATTTGTCCAAACAAGAAATTAAAATTAAGTTCCGTCTGAAGGACGGTACAATGAATGTATTCTCTAAATCCAAATAGACATCAGTTCCTAAATGAAGCCTAAAAACACCAATAGACTCGACTACAACCTTCTTCCCATTCCCCGTATAGATGTATCTTTCACCATCAAGCGGAAGTCGGCTCCTGAGACAACCCTGCATAGCGACACTTATGTGAGTAGTAGCACCAGTATTTATCCACCAAGTGTCAGTGGGTACAATAGCTAAATTGACTTCTGAACTAACAAAGTTGAGAAATTTACCCTTCTTAACATGCCAGTTGGCATACTTGAGGCAGTCTTTTTTCATATGACCTTTCTTCTTGCAAAAGAAACAAGTGGATTCTTTATCTTGTTTCTTGTGCTCCTTATGGTCATTACCTCCCGAATCTACAGTTTGCTTTCATTTTCCTTTATTATTGATCCTTTTTCGCTTCTGGCTCATACTTTGAGAATCAGATGCTAAGTGAGCACTTTCAGATGTCTCAATTTTCAGTCTCCCCTCCTCTTGCATGCATTGAGCAATAAGCTCATTCAATGTCCACTTTTCCTTTTGAGTATTATAGGATATCTTAAAAGGAGTGAACCGCGCAGGCAAAGACATCAAGACGAAATGCACTAACATACTCTCAGACATATCGAGTTTTAGTGCTTTCAGACTTGTCGCTATATTGGACATTTCCCTAATGTACTCCCTTATGTTTCCATTACCATTGTACCGCATGGTTACCAACTTCGTAAGAGGTGTGGTAGTCTCAACCTTTTCATTTGAGGTGAATCGGTCTGCCAGCTGGTTAAGGAAACTCCTAACATCTTCTCTCTCTGTGATTGAGCCCTTTATCTGTGCCGGTATGGAAAGCTTCATGATGCTTAGACTCATGCGATTTGATTTCTCCCACAGTTGAAATTCAGCCCTCTGCTCTATAGTGCTAGCACTGGTCAAAGGTGCGGAACGATCATTCCTCAATGCATAGTCTAAGTCCATGCAGCCCAAGACTACAATTACGTATTCTTTCCATTCAGCAAAATTCGAACCAGTTAATGTTGGGATGTTATTAATGCTGGCAGTTACAGATTGCACTGAAATTTAAAAGAGAAAAAATTTATTTAAACTCACGATTTAACTAAAGCCAAGAACATGTAAATATATAAAATAAAATTATGTAAATAAAACAAAATTTTAAATGCATATGAATGGGCTCCTTATGAGATATCAAATATAATATTTTATTTTAATCTATAGACTAAAATATAATTTGTCAGTGATACTCTCTAATATAACTCAAACTTTAATTGGCCACACAATGTACCTTCCTTTGGGTCGACCCATTGTGCGCATAATATAAAACTTTATATGAGTTATATATTTTGGTCCATAGCATACAACAATTTTAATCTGTCACACAATATGCCTTCCTTTGGGCCGACATATTTTGTGCATGATTAGAACAAAAAAAAAATTGGTTCAATAGTTGTAAGCTATCTTGAATATATATCTGGCATAAAAGTAACCTTCCTTTGGGCCGATTACTTTTAGCATAAATATACATCTACCAGTACAAAATACACTAAATCTATCTAAGGTATTTTCCTTTGAGCCGACACAATAGTTCAATTTAGTAGCACGTTATATAGATAGACCCAACTTGAATTAATAGTTAAATACTTGATCAACTTTTCAATCATTATTGAATTATTCAGTAGGTGTTGCACGTCGATAGATAATCAATTGAGAAAAAAAATAAAAAATAAAAATAATTTTTTTTTTATCACAATAGCCACACCATGCATAACAACATCATGAGTTTTTTTTTTAAAAAAAAAATTTTGGCATTAAATTTTACGGAATGATCACATTAATTGTCATGCATTAATTTAAAAAAAAAATAATATATATAAAAAAAAGAACTCTGAATGCAGGGTAAGCTCAATTTCTCCGATTCATTATGGGGAAGAAAATGGATGCAGACGAAGACATTAATTAAGTTGGCATGCAATCAATGAAATCAAAAAATCACTTTCAGTAATTTGTCGCGCACTAAAAAAAAAAATTGTTAGCCCTAATTTGCCATGAATCGGTGAAACAGAAATCCTTATGAAACAAAATCTCGCTCTGATACCAATTGATACAACATTGCATTTTCTCCTAATTGTATGAATTCTAGAAACAAAATAAAAACTCGAAGAGAAAATACAATGTATGTAAACATGAATCTATTGTTTCATCGAATGACAAGAATAAAATAAACTGAATGACAAGGAACCTGATTAAAGAGTCATAGTCCTTGTCGTCGGTCCCTGTGGAAGAAGATATAGCGGAAAGAAGAAAGAGAATCTTCCAAGGGGCTTAGTGTTGACGACGCTATAAAGTTTATTGTTAATGGGGAACAAGAAATTAGATCAAGATAGATCACCTAAACCCTTAGAGACCTCCCCTTTATATAGAAATTCAATCTGTTATCAGCCCATAAATAATAACAGATTAGTCTAAAGGGTTCTAAACATTGAACTCGCATCCAATAATTCGAAACCTAATAAACATAAGTTAGATCACTTTAAATGCTCAGATTGTATTTACATGTGCAATTTACATATGAGCCCATCAAATAAGGATAATATCCAACACTGTTTAATAAATCGCCGAATGAATAATTTAAAATTCCCGTCGACAATTCTAACCTAATCAAGCTGTAGAAGGATTTGCAAAGGAGGAGAACTCGGCCACATTGAAAAACAAAGAACCGATCCCAGTGGTATGCTCAGCAGCTCATGTCAACGACAGCAAATTTGCATCTGGGTTAATCAGTAAAAGAAAATCTAACATTACTAAGTCACGAAAGATGTTGGATATCAAGGGAATCATGCAGTAACATAATTTCATCTCCCTGTGTACTCTTCTCTGCTCTTTATTTTCTCTCCCTCAATTTTACCGTTGAATATTAGACTACGATTCGAATACATGAACAAAAAATGAGAATTATAATGATGAAGATATTAGAGTGAATGTACAGACATACGAGGATGAACAAAATAAAAAATAAAAATATTAAAGAAAAATTAAAATTATATTTATTGAAAAAAACCTCTGAGAGATATATTTAAGATGGTACGGACATATACTTAAATGATCAATAAATATTCTAGTTAGACGATGTGAAACGATGATAAATATACATATCAAACGAAGAAGAGAAAGATCAAAAAGATTCGGTTAGCACAATAAAATATATTTAAGTATAGATAATGATATAATAAAAAATATAGTCCAACGATATATTCCAACTTTTACGTCCTCAATCGACTTATCTCATTGTTATTGTGAGAGAAATAAATCGTAGAGGATTCTATGGATTTTAATGTGATGATCAAAATATATAGAGGTCATCTAAATTCAGAAAAAACTTTAGACTTATTTCGAAATCAATCTATGTCACCATCGTATCTTAGTCATCGTATCATCCCGCATAGACAAAGCTGAATTGTTATTGTTGTTGTTTACTCTCACGGCGGCTCGTTTCCCCACCGCCGCTTTCCTGTGCTTCCCATGCCATCACCAACGGCGCAGCAGCGCATCTCTCCGTCCCCTCCGGTACAGATCAAGGTCCGTGGCTTCCAATTATACACCGTGGATCCAACCTGCGCATCGATAAGCCGGTGTCTCCCCCCTCCGTACTGAAGCGGAATCCCCACCGGCGGTGGAGCACCGTTCCGGGCTCGTAACAAGGGCATTCAAAAGAAACTATGGATGAAGGAGAGACACTCACCGCCCCCGATCTTCAACTCGGTAGCGTTCTCTTCCTCTTCTCCGGATATGCTAAGGAGGCGTCGGACGAGCGACGGTGGAGGCAGAAAGAGAGACTCAATGGAGTTGCCATCAGCAGAATTCCGGCGGAGGAAATCTAAATAATTGGGGTAATTTTCAAAATGGCCCTAGTTCTCCCTAGTCACTCAAACAATTCTTTATACTACTAAGTCAATGAACATTAGATCCAACACTCCATTAGTGAGCTTGGAGCTTGTTCTCCTTTGTCATGTCCTTCCACATAAGTGGCAATTTTTCGATGACGAAGAACACCTCGAACAATCTATCAATTAGTCACCTCTTTTGTACAGGACTGTAAACGAGTCAAGCCAAATTAAATTTAACTGTATTCAAATTTGTTTGGTAAGATAATCAAGTTGAGTTGAGTCAAGTTTAAAATTAACCAAGTTATTAAAAAATCTGTTCAAGCTTAACTTGATTTTTTTTTTTTTAGATTGAGCTTGACTTGACCTTGAATTAAACTTGACTCGTTTAATGAGTATCAAGCTTGAATCAAACTTGTTTAAGTTTGATTTATTTAAACGTTATTAAGCTTTTAAATCAAGATTGTTTGTTTATTTAAATTATTAATATTTTAATTTTTATTTATAAAGTAGTATAAATAAATTTTTAAATAAATTTGTTCATAAACACTGTTCACGAATACTATCTACGAACATTAACAAATCGAACACATATGTGTTCAAGTTTGTTTATTTAATTTATCAAGTTGTTCAAGCTTGTTTATTAATTGACTTTGATGCATATTGAACAAACATAAATGAAGTTTTATCGAGTCAAACATCAATCTTGTTCATAAACGTTTGATTCATTTACAACTCTACTTTTGCAGGGATGCCGAGTCATGGAAAGATGACTCCGAGTTTTTAGAGATGTCTTTCATCGCAGACTTAGCATTGATCGCTCTAATGTATAGGAATATGCCAACTATAAATTTCTTCAAGTTGATGTCTTCCACTTTGTACTTCTTGTCCAGTGAGCTTTACCAATATATATATTATATAATTCATCATCGATCCATCCATTCAAAATGTAGTTTTGATGCAAGAACCTTGTGAGATTGAGGACATTGAGATACAATATCCTTTATTGCAAACCTTCGATCGGTACTAGAGAATTTCTTCAGCCTTTCAACGAGCAACGATGAGTTGAGGAATGTGAAATCTCATCGTAAAGTTGTTGGAACCCGAGTGCCCGACTCAATTTGGATCGTAAGTCCACTTTGCGACTCGACGATGACTACTCGACTTCAAATTTCATTGGACGAAGCGCGATACCTTAGATGGTCAATCGATCCAAAGTATCAAGTGAAAAAACTCATCTAGGATGATCAGATCTCTTAGGCATCAACAAAACCAGTAGATCATCACTAAAGATTGTATGATCTCGAGAATCTTACTTACTCATCGACTATATATGACAAAGGAATAATTAACCACCAAGGATCTATGGGAGTAATTGAGATCTCTACGATCTAACTGTGATTTTAATCGAGGAGAAAATCACTAATTAAGAATCTCTCTAGGACCAAATAATATTGAGACAAGATTGAAAGACACTGAAAGATTTTCAACTGAATATAATCAGTCTCATCGCATTTGTGTTCATTAAGATTGCCTGAAATGAATACCCTTCTTCTTCCCCTGATCCACGTCCCTACATGCATTTAAAAGGCAGAGCAGAAGAGGACAGCAAGTGACAGAAAGGTAGGCACACCTAACAGAACGAACCACAGATGATTCTGATGGCAACATTATTATTATTATTGTGCTCTGTAATCCACTTAGTAAGTAATCGATCGATTAATTATTTAATTAATTAATCTCACAGTTCGACACCAACTAGATTCCTAAATTAATTAAATGAAACTAGTTCCATTCCCACAATTAGAGCTCTATATATGGTAAAGAGTATTCGCTAATATTACATGCATGGCTTAATTAAGCTGCAAATTGAGCTGCTGAGATCATGGAGAAGCTACAGTAATTGAATTCTAAGTGTCGAGGCCAAGGAATTCTCCTGTCTCGAACTCTTTTGCTGCTCTGGAGCTTGAGAGGGAGGGCCAATGCTGAGGTCGAGATTGAGGTCTGGGCACTTGAGCAGCTGCCATGCCGACGGCGATGACTCCTCGTCGTAGCCGCCGTTGCCGCAGCCGCTGTTGTTGTCTTCCTTGTCAACAAATCCAATCACGAAAGGAGCTGTCGTTGTCCTTGGGACGGAGGTCGGCGGCGCCGCGTCGGAAGAAGCATTGGCGCCGGCGATGGGCCGGTGCGTCACCGGGTCGACTCCCCTGCTCAAGAGCTTTCTTCTGATGTGAGTGTTCCAGTAGTTCTTGATCTCGTTGTCGGTTCGTCCGGGCAATCGCGCGGCTATCAGAGACCACCTGCGATCAGAAATTCATAAAACGGTTTAAATTCTGCAAAAACAATAAAAAAAAAAATGGGGGAGCGAGGAAAAGCGACGAGAGGAATTCAAGTTTCCGTTCCCGGCGTACGTACTTGTTGCCGAGGAGGCCGTGGAGCTTGATGATGAGCTCGTCCTCGTCGTCGGTGAAGTTGCCGCGCTTGAGGTCGGGGCGGAGGTAGTTGATCCAGCGGAGCCGGCAGCTCTTGCCGCAGCGGAGGAGACCGGCCGCCTTGGGCAGCGATCGCCAGCACCCCTCGCCGTGGCCGCGGATGTAGGCCACCAGCCGGTCGTCCTCCTCCTTGGTCCACGCCCCCTTATTCGTGTGCGCTTTCTCGCAGCACGGCGACCTCCCCATCAGCTTCTATATCTATGAACTGGCCTACCTCACCACCGCTATCTCTCTCAATCCGTCTACTTATATATATACATCCATAGATCCACAGAGAGAGAGAGAGAGAGAGAGAGAGAGAGAGAGAGAGAGAGAGATGAGCCTGAGCGATCAGAACTGGTGCGTCTTCTAGAGAAGAGAGGATCGAGTTGGTGAAGAAAAAGGCAGCTGGAGGAGGAAGGGCGAAAGGAAGGTAGGCGTACCCTACAACTATAAACCGGCTGAGGATGATGACCTCATGATCGTCTTGTTATTACTGGTTCCGAATGGCTCGACCTCATGATTGGTCGCCATGACCGACCAACGAGGTGGGTAGGTAGGTGCAGAGCGATCGAGGACGAACAGCGATAACAGCCAAATCTAATCGGTCAATCGCAGCTAGCTAGCTCATCATGTTACTCGAGTAATTTTAGTTACGGGACGCACAATTGAAGATCTTTCCTCCGAGAACAAGTTACCATAAACGGGAGTTGGCCGGGAAGAGGGTGAGGGGGCCATCCTTTACCTGATTTCATGTGCAGCATATGCCTCGCATTACTACAGTTTGGTCGCCGAACGCAGCAGCAGCAGCAGCAGCTACCGACTGCATTTTGCTTTTCCTCGATCGAGGCAGTGCTGATGCAGACTGATGACTCCGCGGTGGTCCTTCGGCGCCATGCTACTTCCTTGCTCCTGCAATTTATTTAATTGCGTCGAGACAGAATATTTTATTTAAGACCGACTGTGCATCACGAGGGCAGACCATTCAAATTGCAATCGCTGTTGTGCAGAAATTGACTCCGTGAAGATGGAGATTGTGTGACAATTACACAATGAATACTGTTCGATTTTGAATAGATTTAATTTATTATTATTATTATATATATATATATATTTTTTTACTCAGATGATTCTCCATGATCTTTGACTAATATATCGAGATTCAAAAAAGATTTCATAATTTATCTCCCTTATAATAATCGTGGGACAGATCGAAGGAAGCTACTAGATTAGCGATTCCATTATTTTGCAAAGGATATTGTGCAGAAATTATCCCTTCGAGGCTATCTGTTAGCTAGTGCAGCGTAGATACTGTTATAGATGAACATGAGTCGATTCTCGATGCGAAATTTAAAATTTTTTTATTGATTCGAAAACTCTCAGATTGTTTTGCTTGATAGATCGAAAGTATAGTTAATTGTGATTTATCTCTTGCATAACTTCTTACGCTCTGAGTTGTTGTGTCGAAATTGTCTGCTCGAGGATGGTGCGGTCGGATTGAAGTACGTAGATTTGCAATAGTAAGCAAGGATCGATCCTCGTTGATGGATGAAAATATTAGTCGGGATGTCTCGTCTTTCACCGTACTAATCAATTCGTAGATTATCTACGATTTATCTTCTCTCGTAATAATCATAAAATCGAATGTGAAAGATACTGGAACGAACGTATGTTATCGTCTTTTGCACCGGCTGTTGTGTCGAAATTCCATGTCGATAAAAAAAAAAAAAAATTGTGCATCAAATTGTCAGTTAAAAAATAGAGATTCTTCTCCCATCGTCACTTGTAAGTAAACACAAAGTAGATTTAAAGCCGCTCTCTCGGAGGATAGATTTTTGGTTCGATTCTTTGCATCTAGACTTTGTTTGTGGATTAATTAACTGAAGTCCTTATACTGAACATGGCGTTTCTTATGGAGGAAAGAAACTTGCATTTCGCCCGATGCCCTTTCCTTTATAATTAAGCAAACAAAGAATGGTAGTTCATCGTGCCTATTCTTCCTCTCGTCTAATTTCGCTCCCTCCTTCTTTCTCCCGTAGAAGCCAATGTTTACTTTGAAAATGGATTTAGAAAGAAAAGAAATTTTAAATGGCAAAAAATTACTAAGGAAAGGAAAAGGGAAAAGAAAAGAAAATTCTCTCGTAGAGAAAAAGGATCTTCGAGGAAATAAAGAAACGAAGGAAAGAAAAAAATTTATTTATCCGTGGTCGTATTGTCCACAACGATCGATCAACCAACCATTAACAACGGTGACTATGGTGACGGATGGTGATTTACGACGGTGATAGACGATTGATGACTACAAGAGTAAATTTTTAGCAATAGAAAAAAATAAAAGGATAAAATTTTCCATCAAATTTGAATTATATATATATATATATATATATATATATATATATATATATATATATATATATATATATATATAGTTAAAAGAAAGGAAATGATCGAGATATCGATGACTACTATGATTGCAAGAGTAAATTTTTATCAATCGAAAAAAAATAAAATGAAGGGAAAAGTTTTATCCAATTTGAGTAAAAAAAGATATAGAACTAAAAAAAAGAAAAGGATCGCGGTGATAGCCACGACGATGATTGTAAGAGTAAATTTTTAATTAAAAGGAAGGAAAAAAATTTCTTCCAATTTAAGTTAAAAAAAATAATTAAAAAAAAAGGAAATTAATCCGTTGGATGTTGAAATTTTAAATACATCCGTTCATTGAATAAACAAAAGAAGGAAAAATAATTTCTTTTTTTTTTCGAAATAAATGAACAACAAAGCTACCATTTCTATTTTCTTCCTTCCAAGTAAACGGAATTCAAAGATGGATGGATGAAAGGGCGAATGGACTCAATTTTTGTTTATGTGTTTGGTTGGTCGAGATAAATTTTAATCTCTCGATTTTGGCCTGCCTAAATTAAGCCAATTGGGGGAGAAATGGATAAGAATAGAACTTAATTACTAAATCAACTCCCTCTATAAATAAACGGCGATTTACCAAACAGTGCGATTGAAGTTTGGAATTATTCAAAAAACGTCTCATACTTTCATATTTATCAAATAGCGCATTTAATTTTCATTTTATCTCTCCCATCAAACAGACCTGCACAACTGTAGTGTTGAGATTTAAATTTCCATCATCACAGTGGTGGTGCTCGGATTGCACCACAGTGGTGGTGCTCGGATTGCACCACCGTGGTGTTGGAATTGCACCACCACTGTAGTACTGGGAATTCAAATTCCAGCACCACAGTGGTGGTGCTCGAATTGCACCACCATTGTAATACTGGGAATTCAAATCCCAGCACCACAGTGGTGTTGGAAGTTGTAATTTCAGCACCACAGTGGTGCTGGGATTGCAAATCTCAACACCACGGTGGTGATGCTGAGATTGCGAATCTCAACACCACGATGGTGATCTTTGGGATTGCGTCTAATCTGGTGGTCTTGAGATTGTAAATCTCGGCCCGCGTTCATTTGGCGGGAGGGATAAAAATTGCCGATAAATAAATTAATCACATTTTGTATAAGGATAGCAATGGATACCAAACAATTGAGAACTCATGAGCACCTAACCTAAATGATGGCTCAGGTTTGAGAATCCATTTATCGCGATAAATCAAGTTTGAGTATCGATAAATTAGACATTTGCGAGTGTACATAAATACTTGGATGAATTTGAGCATCATCCACACGTATATAAATATATAAAATTATTATCCTGAACATGAACATGCACTGTGTTTGTCCAAATTGCACATCTCATTGTAGTGCACAGTACGCATCCAAATAACAATGTCCTACAAACATATAATGAATATTTAGCTCTAACTAGAGCAAATGAATACACTAAAAATCTAATAATTGAAAACTCATCATCGCATTAACAACTTAAACCAAACAAAAACCTACAAATGTAAGTATAAAAGTTGTTAGATAATACAATCTTGAATGAGAGTATATGGGTATTTTTTCAGTAGTTATTTGATCTCAAATGAGTACTTTAATGATATTTCATCTCTTTTTTTTATTCTATTTTTTTTGGACTTTTTTTTCTCTATTCATTTTTTTTTAATAAACTCCTGAAATGAATATTCTCCAGTAATTAAGTACTTGTATTAATCCGGTATAATGAACTTAACTTTTCTTGGATACTTCTATCCTAGATATCGTGTAAAGAGCCAAACAAGATTCTTATCGGGTAGGTTAAAAGGATTTGTACCAATCTAATTAAGTTCAATCATATTACTTTCGATAGAGGAATAATAAATTATCAATTTAAAGAAATATGTAGAGAAAATATACTAACAATGTAAAAAAAAAAAAAATATATGTATAGAAAATATACTAATAATGTAAAGAAATATACAGAGAAAGTGCTATAAAATTATGTTAAATAGAAAGAATATGCAAAATTATGTGTAAGAAATTATTCAAAATAATAAAAATGTACAAAGCTATCTCAAATTTAAAATATATATTATATGTATGGAGTTCAGTGTACATGTGCTCTGAAATCTATCTATTCTAGCACCCTTCTTAATTAAACTACTGCTCATGATCTACATGAGTGGGCATAGATTCTGTCATCACTAGCTAAACGATGCACTGGAGGTCTGTGCATGCCTTTCAGCGGTGACTAGATTTTCCTCTCACAAGGAATTCAGTCTCATCTGTTCTGAACAAAAATACACATTAGAATTTAGAAGAAATGGACCTAATTGGCTTTTTCAAAACTCAGTCACTGCTCACAAAAATTTGGAACCGCCAAACTAGCGGCTCCATCGATCGGTCCCAAAGAAATTTTATTCTAAAAAAATTTTAAATTTCTCATCTGATTTCGAATTCAGACTTTCTCATAAATATCACTTTGTATTTACCATCCAGCCAGGGGACAAAACCCAGTCACTGCTGCATGCATGTTCAATGTTCATGACAGTGTGCCAAGTAAATGATTGATGCATGTGGAGCATGCAACCTGAGTTTAGATTTAGGGGATCGAGTACGTACATTTCGGTTTGTGTCGCAGGGGATTAGGTAAGAGTTGTCCGGGAAGAAAGAAGATGAAGTCCACATGGAATGCTGCCAACTCCATGGCAGCTTATAATGATTATGAAACACCAAGGAGAAGACTAATGTGGTGGGTAAAGCTAGCTAGCATTAGCAAGCTAGGGAATGAATGGCGTGGTTGTGGTTGCAAAACTAAGGGCTTTGGTTCACCTTTCACCTTTAATTTTCTTTTTATTAATTTTTTTTAATTGGGTTGGTATGTACTTTGGTGAGGTATAATATTATACAAAAGATTGAAATCGTCAATCTAACGGTTCTTTCATCCCGATCTCTTAGAATTCGAGAGGATTATATCCTAGATGCGATTGATAAGACAATGGATGATCATCGAAATCTATGATAGAATTTTAAATCGCGCTATCGGAATCGACCATTGTTCATTATATAAATTTTCCTACTGACTTATCGATGCACCACATCCACGAGGGCTGATGAGGTACAAGCATGAAAGAGAAGTTGGGGAAGGTAAAATATATATATATATATATAAATTTCTGTGGAGATGGTGCGATGATAAATATAGTGCGGCACTTGCACAATAAGCACGTGTCGAAATCCACAACTAACATAGTGGAAATACTTGTGCGTCTATCATATATGTCGAAGTCATAGATCATCCATGATTTACTTTCTTCACGATGATCCTAGAATCTTTTGCACAGTAATAGACAAAAAAAAAAAAAAAAAAACTTTTATCGCCGGTGCACCAGTTTGAGTTTGTGTGCCTGTGTTTTTTTTCCTTTTATAAAAACTTTCATGGCATTTTTTTTTTCCTTTTGTTTTTCAAGATCTGTCCTACTGTTTTTTTCTTTTTTTTTTAATTTTTTTTATTAACACAGAGTAATAGATTGAAATTCGTATCTTGCTAAAATGTTACGATTGCCTTGAAATTTTCACTCCAAATTAAATGTTGATTCACATCTTACGTTCTCGTTTAGCAAGGTTGAAATCTAATTGATAGATTACTTTGAATATAAGAGTCCTTATGATTTTTATTTTTGAATTATATTCAATATAATACTTTGATTGGTCTCTGAATAATTTAAATAATTTCCTCTCAAATAGAGGATCACATTGTGCCTCCCTCTCAAGCTCATCCATCCTCGAAAAACTTTCTCTATTTGATGTTTGACCTTCAACCTACTAAATTTTCCTATTAACTGTTCGGTCCTCCTGAATCGATTGAACTTCTTATCAGTTGTCCTACCCTCTTGATCCAATCGAATTTCTTGTTTGATGTTTAATGTTTGATTTTCTTGATCTGGACATGGAAGTCTTCACTTCCTTCGTTCGTGACTCGTGGATCGATATGGACCATTGGTTCTAATATCAATTATTAGTACAAATAAGATTCATATATTTTCACAATTGTATAATATTGTTCACTTTGAATCTAAATCCTCATGATTTTTTTTATTATATAAAAAAAAACTCATTCCTCCTGACCCAACTGGCTTCCAGTCCTCTTAGCCCAACTGAATTTTTTGTCTAGCTAGTATCTGATTCTCTTGATATGAACATGAAAGCTCCTACTTCCTTCGTTCGAGGCTCGTTGATACTAATTATGAATACAAATAAAATTCATAAATCTCCATAATTATATGATATTATCCACTTTAGATCTAAATTTTTATACTTTTATTTTTTGAATTATATCCAATAAATATCATTTTAATGAAAATATTTTTTCATCTTGTAAGTTCATAATCTTTTCCATATCTTTTCAATTTAAAATTTTAATTGTTCTTTTAATAATTTCAACGATGTAATTGTAACTCGTGGTACTATTTTATTCTATGTTAGTCAATCGTTCGACCTAGACTACATTTGTCTATGGCCAATAACCATGGGGACGATAATGGTTATCTTAGAAAGACTTGTAGCCGACTAAGTTAGCTCGAAGAGTTAGGAGTTCATGGAACTCAGATGGGATATGGGAGAGTTTAAAGAGCTCAGAGTAGAGAGAACTCAAAAGGAAGGTGTCAAAGGTGTCAATAAGTGATTACGTTCGTCTTTAATGTTCTTCATCATTGATTCCTCGATGATGATGGAAAAAAATAAATCATAAAAAAATTATACCCCTTAATTCATTGATCAGAACAGCGAAAAACTTTTAAGCTCGAATGAGAATTTTAAATTCCATGTGAAAAATCAACTCTACTTATCTATGACAGTATTTACATTGTTTTAGCCAATGAACTATCTCAGAATGACTTCAATGTATCAACTCGATCTAAAAGGTCAACCCTTTAAATTAAAGTCTTTGAATATCAAAGTGATTTAGGTGTAATCTATTGACTTGAAATGAGATTATTATCACGAGTGTAAAAGAATAATATTGTTCATTGATAAAAAGTATAATTCTTTCCCACGATAAAAATCCCAATTTCAACGGGTGGAAAACCCTATTTGATGGAAGAAGCATTGAGGTTTGGGTGGAGATCAAGGTCACGGTTAGGCCAAAGATCAGTGTAAGGATTATAATTAGCAATTCCATCTGCTCTAAAATAAAATAAAATTACCAAAATATTTAAAAAAAAAACAAGCCTCAACATATTAAAATCAAGCTGGCAAAAAAAAAGCAATGTGCAGTCGAACATGGAAACTTAAAAAAGAATCCTATTTCTGTTCTTTTCATCGAGTTCTAGTTCTCAGCCAAACCATAAGAAAATGAAGCTTCTACAAATTAATCATTCGGATGAGATAGTTGGATACGAGTTCATTTACAGCATTTCAGAGAGAGTATGGCCTGAGAGGGTGCAAAATGCTAGCAGATCACAGCATGCAACAGCAAGCAATGGGGGAAGGGACGATCAATGTGCGCTAACCAGGAAGGGATGCTGGCATACACCGCATTCGATCGTCTCAGAACCTGAAGCAGGAACTTGCACCTGAAACCAAGACAGATGAAAACAGTTACTCCGAGTGTGGTCGTCGTCGTCGTCGCTTCGATGGAAGTTTAAATCGACTGAAACCTGAAGATGGACAGTGCAGATCGGACATGCTACTTCTCTCATTCTTTTCCCGCTGTTGTCGCTGGACTTTGATCCTATTGAAGATCGACCACAATAGTCAAAAATGGAATCATTTGAATAAGTATTTAAATTTAAAAAAAAAAAAAAAAAGTACCTGCTTTGAGGTTTCTGTCCATTTCCTCCTGTTAAAAAGTACATTCAAGAACATAAAATGTCAAAGTGTCTCTAAATTAGAAGTCGAATGGAAATTTGGATAACTTGGTTATTACTAAGCCTGAGAAAATGGCGTGCTCAATTTGTCCGGGCATTTACACATTAATTTTATTTGTCTAGAATACAATCGATCCATCTTATTTATTCAAGATCATTTTTATTATCTATTCAAAATCACGTCTGAGGACAAAAGGACAAGAGAAAATGCACCTGAAGTTTCCGTGCAAGATCAACATGACTTTGCAGTCCAACAGGTTTGCTGGCAACTTCTTTGGCATTGGTTAACCTTCGGGTGACTTCTGCCTGCACAAATTACAAAAAAACAAACAAAAAACAAAAAAATCCAAATACCATAAACAAAAATCACAAGTTCTAAGTTGATGTTTTAGTAATAAATGCTTCAGTGAAAAGATGATTGAGCCTTGTAACTACACGACCATGTAGTGAAAAACTTTAAATGTTAATGTAGCTAAAATCACTCACTCAGTTTGAGTTGTTCGATGGGCTAACAATCACGGAATCCTTTCCTCACCCACTATAGATCATCTTTGAATCAGTCTTCTAACTTATTGTCACCTCAAAACCTTCTCAGCCTAGCCACTTAAACAACTATCTCATACCATAGTCAGCAACCTAGAGTTTCAACTGCCAGACCACACCTTCGCCTCAAGCAACAAAAACCATCCTCATTTGTTCACCATGCTCCAGATGGTAACCACTAACCAACTATCTGAGCCAAATTTACCTCACCTGACCTCCAGGTAGTTCCGTGAAATAAGACCCACCGCTAAATCAGCTCAACCAAATTCTTTTTATCGTCACCTCCTCTGTCATGTCCCAGAGTTACATTCTCATAGCTAGCAAGCTTCTATGATCCATCATAGTTTTTACCATCACATTGGGGCAGGAGTTTTACATTAAAAGGAATCAAAGTAATATAACTTTGAATTCTAATACAACAGATTTCGTGAAGTGTGAGTTAAGTCAAACATCTACCAATGTGGCCTAGTTCTCTTTATCTCTATATAGATAGAGAGAGGAGTGAGGAAGAATAATTTTCCAGTAAAATAAAGTGAAAGAAACTATAAGATATCAAACACAAAGATCGACAAAATAACAATGATATAAAATTTTCTCAGTGTGTATTCATATATTCCTGGGGTGAAGTTAGGAAGCCAAAGTCAGCATACCATGCATCTATCACAAACTCGGACTGGTTGAGCATTTTCTTCTGCAGTTAATGCAATCCTGCCTTTGGTACACTTATCGCAGAAAATATCACCACAGTTCCTGCAATGATGCTGAAAACAAAGGAAAGAGAGTCATGCTACTCATGCAAAGTTGTATGATCCAATGACGTTGGCCACAAATCAGATAACATCATCACCCTCCGATTGAAGGCTCCAAAGTCTGAACCACATGATGTGCATTTGGTAACAGCTTCATCTGGAACCTGAATGAATAGCAGCATGCATATGTTTAGTTACAGAAGATATTAATTCTATAAGTGCTAATAATAGATCAAGATCAAGAGTACAACAGTAATTTAAGACCATGCAGTGTCCAGCTATCAATCCATCTTTAATGATCAATTACATACAAAGTATGTTGCAAACAAGATAACTAATTGATTGATGCTCATAAAGAAGCAGAAATAAATTAACGAAAGAAACGATGAATGAAAAATGGATCCCAACCCATCACAAATGATATTTCAATGAAATAAGCCCAGTAATATAGCAGCACCTTATTCATAGTGGTGTTCTATTATAGCCACTTGAGGGGGGAAGAAAAAGGTCATTTGTTACCAAAGAAGCATCTGAACTTACCCAGTGATCTTTCTCTTCATTAGCAGGTTTTATAAAGTTCATCCAATCCACCAATCCCTTTTTACTTTCAGCTGGTTGATCAGATACCTTGTCGCCATCAACATTTGATTTGCCTCTTATTAGGTTGTCACTTCCACCCATCTCCTTCAGCTAAAATTTAGACTCTAGTTAGGCTACTTTTATATCAACAAAACATGTATTTGCACAAATGGAAAGAAAAACATCTAAAAGGCGTTAGGAAAACTAAAAATGAGGAATGTGTGATAAGGATTAGGGAATCCATTCACATTATTGTGCAAAAAATAGCAACTAAAATTTTTTAACTCCTATGTTTTTATGTCTCGATTATGACTGAATGTGCATATTCTTCCAAAGACGTGCTATACTGCAACAAGAATAAAATCATAGTATACTAAAAACAAGATGTCAGTTCAAGTTAATCCCGAGTATTTGGGATCAGCAGCATGGACTTTATCCACTAAAGATGGCAATATTTTAAAGATCGTATGCAAGCAGTACAGTCAATCCATTGCATAGCGCATATGTAAAGGATTTATTACTTGCAAAATAGTGTTTAACACTTACACATCACAAACTACAAAATATGGCAGCTTAGGGTTTTTAATTCAATTCGGTTCAGTTTAAATTGTTTCAATGTACCCAAGAGTTTTCAACTGCACATACATACTGCACTTGCTAGATGCAATCATATATGGTCTCTATTAAAAAAATCCACCTAAGTGACTGCACGTGACCCAAATGACGGCTTTTTAAAACTTCAAATACTATCTTTATAAACAAGGATAAAGACATTTTGTAGAAACCCTTGGAATATGGAATGGTTGATAAAAGAATAATAAGATTATTGTAACTAAAAGTGACCTATGTCCTAGTATATATTAACAAATTAAATTCCAAATGCAGATATATAGCAGACAAATTTTATGTCCCAACTAGTTGACGAGCTTAAGGCAAGATGAATAGCAAGGAAATATAGAATCTAGAACTCTTCAAGATATCCTGTATAATTAATGACAATAGAGGATAAACCCTTCTACAATAATTAACAACAAGATCAAGTTAAAACATTAGTCATCGAACATACCTGCACTGTAGCAGCTGTCACTGTGTCAAGTATAGTATTTGTAGTGTAACTATTTGACTGCAACCGTATTCGCCTTGGATCAATGTCAACTGAGCTCTTGGACCAAAAGACAAATGTAGATGAATCTGACACCTAAATTAACACAAATGAAAATTCAATAATTATGATAAAGTAATTGATCAGAAGTGAAATTGAATTTATGTGAATGAGCAGTTCAAAAACTTACATCCCATCTGCTCACTGTTTCAAGAGGGTAGATCCTCAAAGTTCTATTTGTGCTTGGTTCGAGCATACGAATTCCATCCAATCCAATCTGGAAAAGAATGAATTAAAGAAACATGGCCAACAAAAAAAGATGAAAAGAAAAGCCTATCATCATTATAATACATGAGGTTAGGGTAATTTACAGTTAGAAAACTTTGTTGTCATTATTAGAAGCAAGGCTACTCGGAAGGAAGAAAAATTAAAATGAAAGGAAAAATAAAAAGTGGATAAAAATAAATATTGACAATTAATATTTTACTTCCTGCTTACTCAGAAGCATGGAGAATTGAAAGAGAAAAAAAAGTTGATTGACTTTTTCCATATTTATAATGGAATAAAGAAAGCAGAACCTTAAATGTAACTTGAACATCTATTTTGCATACCAGTACCAAAAAAAAAAGTTTTAAATTGTTCTCTTATGGATCCAAATCAACAACGACCAAGGTATTAGCTAATAGAAAAATCTTAACTAAAAAAATGTGGAAAACTTTAACTATGAATCAGAAGGTATAAAGTTGAGGAAGAGTAACAAGAATGGCAACCCATAGCAAGAAAGTCAGACAAACATTCAGGAATCAATACAAGATCTCATCTCAATTAATATCCATATATTTTAAATCCCTTTTAATTAGGCTAAAAAGTTCTCATTAATATCGCTCTCCACAGCTTCAACTTCAACCAATTCAACTTGTCTAACTATAGAATTTACTGGTCAACTTTCAATATGCACATAGCATCTTATCATAGATTCTCTCATTCGATAATCTATTAGGAATACACCAAATTGTTCTATGATATTATTATTTGTATTCTATCTTTCTTTTGACCTTACACGTCCTTCTTAGGATTCTTAATAGTAAACTAATTTCTCATATGTCTTATTTTCTAACTTCCCAACATTTTGAACGACAAAATATGGGTAGTCATACCACAATTTTGTGATTTTTAAACCTAAAAGGCATAATGACAATCACATAGGACAATAAGCTTTTCTCCACCATTTTATCATTCTCGAATAATAAGCCATCTAAACTTCTTGTAAAGATTTCATTTCCATCCATCTTAATTGTCCCTACTTATTGTTCTAACTATATGTCACTCGTTCAATTTTGGTTCTACTTATCTTTTAGTATATAAAATTTCTCTCCACAATTCAAGCTGAGTTTATTTCATTTACACTTCCAATTATCAGAATAGTACTATCTACAAAATATATTTTATTCAATGCGAGACCAAATGTTAAGGTCAAGAGTTGTGAAAGGCCTGGACAACCAGCATAAAACAATGTCAGAATACTCATGTGCACGAATCTCAAGTACATTTTTTATACGTGATGCTCAGGATGACACCACGTAAAAAAGTTGAAAACCTACTTGGATAGATGAGCTATAAAAGTTGCAAATGAGAGACAGTACATTTAGAAAGAACTAGTAGCAACTCTAATAACAGAAAAATAACCAGTGTAAAATTATCAATCTAGCTAAAAGCAACCCTGAAGCTTCAAGATTCTAACTTGATGGTGAATAATCAGTTAGTGATAAGAAAAGACGGTGATCCAAAGCTTGAGAACAAACCTGGCAAAGTACGTCCATGGTGCTTTGACCACCCCCTTCTGGCAACAACTTCACCCGGAACTTCTGCACCCCATTTTTCACATCCTGATTCGTATCCACCTTTGGCACTGCCCTTATTATTTTCCCAACGCTTCCTCCCTGATTCTTCTCATCATTAGGGAAACTTAACGACCTTCCATAATCATCGAAAAGGGTAGAAGACTTGGTGGGTGCTGTCCCCCTGGCACCATATGGCTCCGACCTCCCACCATCATACCGATACACACCATCACCAAGACCACTGTCTTGTGCACCGCCATATATGTTCTTCTCATTCAAATCCTGGCCGAAATCTGATCGACCAAGGCCATACCCGGGTGCCATTATTGCAGTGTATCTGCCAGAGTTGTCATACTGTGAATCTTGTTCGGGTCTCGAAGCAGAGCTCTGATACGGAGCATCATAAGAAGGGTAAGTAGAGGAAAAGGAGGAGTTTGGGTTGGCGGTAGGGTTTGCAGGTGGGGCGTAGCTTCCAGCGGCCGGATGATTAGGGTCATAAGGGGAGAATCCAACGGAAGCGGGCAGTTGGTGAGGATACGGAGACGGAGGTGCCTCCGCCTGGTAGCCCGACGGATTGTAAGACGGAAAGGAGGGAAATTGAGGTGGCAATTGGGCATGAGGTAGTCCATACGAAGAGCCCGAATCGATTAAATCAGGAGTGGCTTCGGGAGCGTAGGAGGAGGAAGGGGCGACGGAGTAGGGTGGGAAATCGGCGGAGAAGGAAGGTGGCGCCGATGCGTAGGCCTGTTGGATTGGATTGGACGGAGGGAATTCGGCCGGATAAGCGGTGGGCATAGGGTTAGGGTTCGGTTTAAGCGGAGGCGCCGTGTACTGGGGGGCGTAGTACGAGCCGTAATCGCCGCCGTGCTGCATCTTCGCCGGGCGGAGCTCTTAGGATCGGAGATCGCTGGCGATCGGAGGCGTTGGCAGGGATGCTTCGTCCCCGGCGATCACGAGCAAGGTCCACGGAGCATCTGGCCGTCCTTTTTAACTCGTCTCGTCTCGTATTAAAAAAAAAAAAAAGGTTTATAATAAATAAAATAGGTTTATAGCTTTTATTTTACTTCATATTTATATTACTCCACAAAAATACCTGAGCTTATCCTTAAAATAAAAGCAAAAAAATAAATAAAACTAAAAAAGTTCCTTTTTTTGAAAAAAAAAAAATTATGAAATGTTCTTCTCTGTAAAATCTATATAGAATTTAGTTATAAAAAATTGATTTTTACAAGGTAAAAATTCAGACTCTACACAATTAAATCTGAGGCACTGTAAATATTTATTACACAAATCTGGATTCTTACAATTCATAAAATATATTATCATAAAATTTGAATGTAATGAAACGATAAATCATATTAGTGCAATTTATTATAAAGAATTTGAATTTATTAAAAAAATCCATAAATTTTTTATTAAAATTTATTATAGAAATCAATATCTTTAATGGTATTTTTTTTTATCATTTTGGAATAGGAAATTGATTGTATAATGGTCTAAGTATAAATGATAAAAATATATATAATCTCACTTTTTTTCTTAATTTCTTCTCCTTTTCACTTGTCAATTACTTCAGCTATTCCATCGATCCTTTTTTTTTATCACTTTGTGTTGGTGTTACTGTAAATTTAGCTATTTATTGATTTCTATCTCTATTTCTATATTAAGTAATTGTTTTTTTCTTTCTTCAAATTGCTTCGTCAATCTAATGAGGCAATAGAATATCATTAAAAGTGATCTGTTTTTTATTCCTCTATTTTGTTATAGTAGCGATGTGATCGATTTCGTCGGTTTCGTCCTTTTTAGATTTTTAAGATCTCTTCATTTTTTTTTTTTTTTTTTTTTTTTGGGTACTATATTGGATGCTGGAATTATACAACTAAGCATGGGATTTGATGTTCGATTGCTGATTATGAGAATTCAGTTCAAATTTAAGCTTATCTCAATTGGTATATATCTATAATTCGTCTAGAAACTCACGTGAATCTGGGATAAGAAATCCATCAGATACGATCTTATCTTATTTTTGGGTATTTTGATTTGAACCTGTGATTTCTTGGTCACAAGACAACAACTTTAACGTTGTGCCAAGGTTCCCTTCTTCAATTGGTATATATCAATTCAATAAATTTATTCTTTGTAATTGTTTTAGTAGTTTCGTTCAATTTCTTTGAAATTATTTTCTACTCCCATTTCGGTGTCATTAATTGCTTTTTACTCCTCTAATATTTTTTTCTGATTTAAATTGTGAAATTTTGTCGAGTTATTCTTTCTAACGTAGATGATTCTATTGTCTAAATAATCAACAATATGTCGTCCCAATTGAAGAACATAATCATAAGTAATTTTATTTTTTTAGTTCAATAAAAAATATTAAATTTTTGTAATAAAAATAAAAATAAGGATATTTTAGACAATAAATAATATAGCTTTCTTGTCTTTCTTCTAAGTCAAATAATTCAATGATTTGATCTTATTTATCTTCCTCAATTTAAGTAAATAAATATACTTTTTCTTAGAGGATTCTTTTCTATTGTGGATTCCTTTCTTTCTACGTTCCATCCTTCAAAGTAAATAGAGGGCCAGTGAAGTCAACGCTGAGTTGTTTAGTAAATTTCGAAACATTAGGGACTAAAATGAATGGATTTATCCATCGTCATCCTCTCCCCTTCGTATAATTATTCATCTTATTCCTATCTAAATCCTAATAAATAGCTGTTCCTGTCTTTTTTGAATCTCAATATAACAATAATTAAATATTTTTTATTAAATGGAAACGACTATATAGATCTTTTGAACCACAATATAAAATTAGAAATAAAAAAAAATTGATCGATCAAATAAGAATTTCTCTGAGTGAAATCGTCGGGCATTGTTACTTACCTATTATTAAAATAATAATAATACAAAACGACAAGGGCATTTTTTTTTTCCAAAAAGAACACTCTAATTTTGAATTTTTCATAGAATGCATCAGACTTTCACTTTATTAAAAGTTTGAAGGAAAAAGAGATGAAATAATTAAAAAAAAAAACTTGATCTAATTATTTGATTTATATTGAATCACACCGTTTATAATTGTAAATATTATAAATATATCAGAGGGACACAATGCAGCAGGGAACGTATTACAGGATAATACGGTTCGATTCTTTGCTAAGATAAATTTGACTTTGAATTTTAAAAATATTTAAGCACATGACTTTTAATCGATTACAGATCGAGAGTTTATTTTTTCGAATAGAGTACGTCTTTAACATTGGACTTATGATAGGATGACTTAGTGTCACGTTTAAGAGATCCGTAAAATCTTATCGATTATCATCGAGATTAGCCAAATCTAAAATTCGAACATATGATGTTAATAAAAAAATATTATAAATATTCAAATCACACTGAATTCATATAACTCATATGTGAATATAATTTATGCATGTCGAACGACATCGAATCCGAGACCTAAAAAATAAATATCGATTGTAATCTTGAAGTATCATCGGAGGAAACGAACCGACATCTCTTTCCATTCGATAGCTCAACCAATTTGATACTCAAAAACTTAATCAGTTTAGTCAACTCAACCTCTCAATTGACTCGAGCACTCCGCATTAACCAACTTAGATACACAATTGGTCATAGGACAACTTTGCCCCCGCGAGAAGGGCCTAGCGGCTAGCGCATGCAGACATTGCATTATAAGACAACGGGTCAATCTCTTACAAATGCGAGGGTGTCGTCCCTCCATGCACTAGTTATTATCTTAAGGGTCAAAGATCTACTGTGATTTACCTCCCTTACGATGGTCGGGAGGCGGACTGATAGGGGCTACTAGGTTGGCGGATTCCAACCTTTTTGCATCATAGATACACAACTGGCTTAACCATGCACTCCGCCAAAAAGTTGTTGACTTAACTAGAGTTGTCAAACGGGTCGACCTATGGCAGAACGGGCCAACCCGTCATTAACCCAACAATTAGTGGAGAGGGGCGGGCCGACCTGCCATCTTGACGGGTTGAGAAATCTTCAACATAACCCAACCCAATTCAAGGCGGATTGTGGATTAGGTGGACCAATCCGCGGGCCATAAAAATTAAAAAATTATATCTAAAATTACTAAGGTGTTGAGAGTTTGTGGCGATGATCGGTAAGACAAATGAAGTACCATGATTAAAAAAATAAACATTTGAAGTAATTAAAATTTTATAATTGATTTTAATTATCGACCGACAAAGTTGAGTACCAATATTTTTTATTCTTCCAATGATTCAAAATATTCAAATCTTGATAATATGTAAATTTAAACTTTTACTCCTCTAAATAGATATCCAATTGAAATTTTTTAGATCTTATAATTATTTGACTTTGATACGTCATCATTTTTTACATCGATTGAAATAGTAATGATAAGATAATATAAAACAATTAAAGTATACAAAAAAAATATATATTAGAGTATATCAAATATTATTTTATTCTTTCTTCTTAATTTCTCTTACACTTTTATTATTTCCTTTTAATTTCTCTTACATTTTTTTAGGTGTATATGTGATAGAAGATTGTAATGGTGAAAAACTTCTCTTATTAATTAATATTAGAATATTAGTAAAAATATATATATACATTTTTATTGTTACATGTTTCATCGGTTGATATTTCTCAACTCGCGGATCAATTCGTGCCCACGACGGACCAACCCGTCTAGACCCGTAACTCGCACGGATCAATCCGTTTAGACCTACCAAAATGACAGATTGATAAAATTTCAACTTAATCCGCTTAAATTATTTGATGGGACGAACCAATCCGACAGACCTAATCAATTTGACAGCTCTAGACTTAACGTAAGAATTTCAATTTAAATTATCCCAATAACTAGTAAATCATTTTCGAGGGAAGATATCAACTAAATAATAATAATAATTTTTTTTATTAAAAATGATAGAAATTAAATATGAAAATATCGTGCGCCTTTATTAAATTAAAAAAAGGATGCATCCTTTAGGAAAATGCCAACGGACTAATACAAAAAATTTAAAAATCCAGGTTCATTATATAAAAACATAAACAAAGAAGGAAAAAAAAATAATAAATAAATCGGGGCCAGATGGCATTATTTCGTGAACTGGCATTGGCAGATGCGATTTGTTCTTGTGCTGGTAATCACTGCGCACTGGCGGATCGAAAGTGTCAGCAATAATTTCAAACCCAACGAAATGAAGACGATTAGGCGAAAAACTTGAAAAAAAAAAAATCATTATTATCCGACTTGCTCGTGTTTCTCATTCCGGTGACAAAGAAATTATTACCTGAGCACTGAGAAGATTGGGAAGAACAGATCGAAGACACAAACAGACAAGATTTGATATTGAGGAAGTGTCAAAACCAAGAACATCTGGTGACGAAGTATATGTATATAATAAAGAGAGAGAGAGAGAGAGAAAGGGAGAGAGATAATTTAGTTGGATATACGCAGTTGTTGGTTTGTTCTTCAGAATCGGGCGGATGCTGTTCTTTGGATCTTCCTCTTCTTGCCGACTGGCAGGCCGGCGGAGAGCGCTTGCATAAGCAGCTGTTGTCGCCGACAGAAGCACGCAGCGTAATATTGTAGTGTATAATTTACAAATGCAAAGATCGAAGGGATTCAGTAGGAAAACAAGGCGATCAATCACCTACCTCCTGGTACTTGAGCTTCAGCCTCGTGTTTTCCTGCAGAAGATGCTCCACTTCTTTCTCCAGCTCATCCGTGTAGGCCTATCGAACAGATCGGATCAGGAAGTGCAGTTTACAAAACTGGGGACGGCAAAGACGTACAGAGGAGGAAGGGGGAGGAGGGGATCAGGGGAGTGCCTGTTTCCGAGCCCTAGATCGGGCGGCCGACTCGCGATTCTTCATCATCCGTTCCTTACGGGGGTCGGCGGCGGAGTTGCTGGCGGGGCGAGCGGCGGAGCAGGAGATGAGGAAGAGGGGACCGGGCGGAAAGGGAGTGTCTCGGTGGTTGAGGCTGCTGAGACTGATGTCTTTCCAGACCTCCGCCGCCTGCTCCGCTGCCACAGCTGCCACCCTGCGCTGGCCGGAGGAAGGGATGGAGGAGGAGGAGGAGGAGGAGGAGGAGGAGGCTTCGCTGGTCATGGCCATGGCGATCGGCGAGAAAGAAAAGGGATGAAAAATAAAAAATAAAAAATAAAAGGCGAAAAGAGGAAGCGGCGTTGCTGGAGGTTTCTTCTGGGCTTAAAATTATTTTTTAATTTAGTTAAATTAAAAAATATATAATTTTGGCGTTGTCAATGGAGTAGGGCAGGCGACCACGTGGCCCAGTCAGGCGAACAAATTAAGACGTCGGAGGAATTCCAAAAATGAACGCTGGCGCGATCGGCGGATGCCGTATGTACGAGGTGGGACCCTGTTGTGGATGCCCGTTGGTGGGGCCCAATCGCCAAAACCAGTAGTTGGCTCGTGAATTATGCTTGGAAGGTAATAAATTTATTTGTAATTTAATTTTTGAAGTTCAGATTAACTCTCTTTTTTTTTTTTCGGCACTAGATGAAAAATAAATTATAAAAGATATATTTATACAATTAAAAATTAGTACGATGAAAAAAAATAAATTTTAAATTTTTTTATAATTTTTAAAGATTTGAAATAATTTTATCGTCTATACTAATCAATTGATCTTCTATGTGGAATTGAAAGTCACTTAAAATTTTATATGGACTATCCAAATAAATAAAAAATTACAATAATTCAGTATTTTAAATTTTATTATAAAAAAAACTAGCAATACATTATATTATAATTGATCCGTAAATATAAATTCAGCCCCTATCGATTTGTCTACATTATCATGAAGTAGAAAGTGAAATCACTAAGATCCTATTGAGCCTCGACGTGATGAATAAGATACTAATGTCATCCTAATTCAAGAAAGGACTTTAGACTTCCTCCAAAATCGATTCTTATTTTATTCGTAAACTCCATCGTATCTTAACCATCACCTCATTTCCTTGAGAACCATCATATTATAATTGATAAACAAATAGAACGTATTTGAAAGATTATAATCTAATTAATATTGAAGCGATTTATTCTACCTAATAAAAAAATTTTATTGATCATCCAAATAAAAAAAAATTATTCACAATGAATAACTCAACAATTCAGTATTTTAAATTAATCATTTTACTACAATTTTTTTAATAATATATTATAATTATAGATGGATGTTTGAGAGAAATGATAAGTCTCTTCTTTTTTTATTATTATTATTATTATTTTTTATTGCTCCTTTGTAATTTAGGATTTAAAGTTAATAATGAAAAGTTATCAAATGCCACAATATTTTCACTTTTCTTTATTTACTTTTATGTCAATTTTTTAATAAAAAAAACTCTTAAATGGATTGAATTTATTTGATTCTTAAATAACTCGTTGAAAATTAATTTTCAATTAATAATATAAAATATTATCTCTGACGTCATAATCAATGACGAATCTAATTAATGCCTTCTAACAATGGTCGATTTAAAAATAGAATTATATTAATAAATTTTTGTAATTTTTAATAAAATGTTAACCTTGTCTTTCCAGCTCTAAATTTATGCTTTAACTGTTTATTATGCGAATAAAATGTCTTTTTGACTTTAAGTTTATTTCTTAATCTCGACCTCAATAGGCGTCGACCCAATCCTACTGTGCGTCCACATTTTAATTGCCAGAGTCCCATCATTGTTCCTAATCATTATTAATTTTAATTAAGCATGATTAGCTCAGTATACAGTAAGCGACGATAATGCAATGAGAGCTAATCGACATATTAAAACAAACAAACAGAGAATATATATGTTATTTAATTTCAGAAGGATAAATTATCAATTTGTACAATGGGAATAAATTTTATATTTCAAAGATTCACAACGTCAATTTAGCAGGCTTTATCAATCTGTCTCATAACCATTATATAAAAAATAAATTAAAAAATTTTATGAGCTTTGACATGGTAGTCAATACATATAGATAGAGAGTCATCTAAATTCAGAAAAAAACTTTAGATCTTTTTCAAAATCATTCTTTGTCTTATCTGTAAATTCGTTGTGTCTTAATTACTATATCATTCTCTTGAAGATAAATTTATATGTCAAAGATAATTAATCACGGCGTGATTTTTTTTTAATTATCGTGTTTTTTCGTACTAATTAGCACTTTAAGGTAGATGGGACCCACCTTCACGTTGTGGTTCAACAACCTCACCGGCCATATGGTCCATTCGAAGGCGTAGGCAATGTCATGCTTGGCTTAACCCATCAACGACCTCGAGTTGGACGGTAACTGAGATTGCATCGAGCCTAACTTGAATTATCGTAAACGAATTAAACGTTGATCAATAAATGTAATATTCAATTTATTAATATTCATAAACAGTATCATGAATAATATTCGTGAATCATATCACACGTAAAATTTAGAATTGTTCAAACAGCGCCACATACTTTCATATTTACCAAATAGCGCACTTAATTCTCCTTTTACCCTTCCCGCCAAACAGACCTGTAATTTAATGCCGAGAGAGAATTTACATGCATTCGAGTCACAATTGAAAATTTCGAACCATCTAAACATGGTACTGGGAATTCAAATCCCAGCACCACAGTGTTCCTAGGAATATAATTCCTAGCATCATTTTTTTTTATTTGATTTCTAATTTATATCGGTCTGATTTATGAAATATTACTGTGAATACCTAATAAAACCTTGAATATCAAAAAATTTGGCCACGGATACACAGACGGATACTATCCAAACTCAATGGACTTGGATCGAAGAAGAAGTGAATAGGATCATCAATGAGTTTTGATCGAAACCCATTGATGGACCTAGAGGAGTCCAAATTCCGAAATCTTGATATACATTGAAAGATCTTACAACATGAATTTTTGATATGTCGAAGAAACTTAGTTTTAATCCTCCTACCTCCCACACTGAAAAAATTGAAAATTAAATCTCAATACCACAATGGAATCAGAAATCCCAAAGACCGCCATCTGCGGTCGGAATTTCCAATTCCAAAGACTTCTATAGTGCCGATTATAATTCCAAAGACTATCAGAGTGTTGCAATCCCAAAGATCACCATCGCAGATCGAATTTATAAGACTACTGCATGGTAGTGCAGGGATTGCAACATTACAGTGGTGCTGGGAATTACAATTCCAACATCACAATGGTGGCGCTGGGATTGCAACACTATAGTGGTGCTTAAATTTCAAATTTCAATACCACAGTGATTGTGTTGGGATTGCAACACTACTGTGGTGCTGAAATTTGAATTCTCAGCACCACGTTTGAATGATTCGGGATTTCCAGTTGTAACTCGGATGCATACAAATTCTCTCTCAGCATTAAATTACATATTTGTTTGGTAGGAGGGGTAAAAAGAGAATTAAGTGTGTTATTTGGTAAATATGAAAGTATGGAGCACTGTTTGGATAATTATAAACTTCACGTGTGCTATTTGATAAATCGCCGTATCATGATCATACTCATCTATAAACTTATTTATGAATTTATTTATATTTATTTTAATTATTTATACTAATCAATCAATAAAAGATAAAAAAAATTTAAATAAAATATAAAATTATTTTAAAAACTTGATAACATTTAAATAAATCAAATTTAAATAAGTTTGAATCGAACTTTTGATTAAAAATTCGATACCAATTAAACAAGCTAAACTAAATTCAAATTCAAATTAAAATCAAGTTTAAAAAAAAAAAATCAAGCTTAAACAGTTTATTTAATTAGCTTGATTAATTTTAAGTTTGATTTGCTTGGACTTTATTATTTTATCATCTGAACACTATAAAATCGTTTATAATTCTAACTCAAATCTAGACAAATTTGACAATTTAATAATTAATTTTAAAATATTGATTAGTAAATAACTTTGCTAAGCTTATATCTTAAAATTATTTATTACCGCATATACTTTTTATAGAATCCAATGACGCACGACCCCGACTCTTACCTCTCGTTTGGGGCTCCTGAGACATCTGTCCAATACCATAAATGGGTAGACATCATTAATTGAGGAGAGAGAGAGAAAAAACACTAGACGACAAGAACATATAATTTTAATAATTTTCTACTCACAATATAAATATATTATCGAAATTCAGTAAATTTCATTTTCCCACGTTCATGAAATGCCCAATACGACAACGACATTTTTTTTTTTAATTTTATTGACGCGGAAACCGGAAAATCTGCCCCCAACCCGGGCAAGGTCCGAATTGGACTCGGACTTGATCTGGAATCGGATCGTGATCAACGGTCTAATTAATTGGGTCAACCCGTGACCGGACCTCCTATTAGGCGGTCCGGTCACGATTTTTTAAAAAATCGAACCGTCGATTTTTTTTTTTTTAAAAATTGAACGGAAAATAGGACGACACGCCCATGGCAATGGAAGGCATGAGCGTGTCAGGTATGAGACGTGGGCGTGTCGGCTAATACACCCGGAGTGTGTTGAGGAACATGGATGTGTCGACTAATACACTCCGGATGTGTTGAGGAACATAGGTGTGTCAGCTAACACACCCGGGGTGTGTTAAGAAACATGAGCGTGTCGGGCATGAGACGTGGGCGTGTCAGCTAACACGCCCAGGGTGTGTTGAGGAACGTGGGCGTGTCGGCTAACACACTCGGGATGTGTTGAGGTCTGGAAGTTCTGACATGGACGTGTCTCTGATGGCACAACTGTGTTGTTTTGATACATTTCGATAATTCCCGATTCTTCACCTTGTTAACATAAAAAATATCCCAAAATAATTTCTTTGTCCAAAATATGTTAAACTTGACTAAAACATAAAATGAGATAAAATGCATGCATATTGACGAAGAAGACCAAGACGAAACAGAGGGAATATTCGGAACTACGACGACGGGAGGAAATATCGAATACGACTGAAATTGATTGAATATAATGAAAATTGAAATGTAATAGATTTTTTATTTAAGTCCAAGATGTTGAAATTTGAGATATAATATATTTTTTATTGAGATAATGAAATATTTAATAGAGTTTTTATAAGTTCAATTGTGATTTTTTTTATTTTAATTATTTATATCATTCTTTAAATTTTTATTTATTTAACTAAGACGACGATTAATCGGATCAGATCTGAATCCGGATCGGACTCGGATCAAATCTGGACCCGGATCTGGACTGTAATCGGCCACGAGCGGACCAATTAAGAGTCGGTATTTTGTCAACTCAGACCCGATGATTTTGACCCGGATCCGGATTAGACTTGGACCGTGGCCAGGTCTACCCCAGATTTCTCATAGTGATTTGATACTATCAAAACGGATTATGCGAGAAATCACGATCGGATACAAAAAAAAAAATGGAATGTTCAAAAGAGATCGATGAGTCCAAGAGATTGAAGTAATGGCCTGGACGAATAAAATTAAGTAAGTTTTAGATCCATCTGATTGTTTTTTTTTATAAACGATGATTTCTTCGACTAACGATGAAGTAGAGAGGGGAAGTGTATTAGTTTGACTCAGTTAAGATAGTTTGTAAGTCTCGATATAGTCTGAGCATTTCTATTCCATCCAGCTGAGATAATTTGTAAGTCTTGGTCCACCTTAAGCATTTTCGCTCTCCCAGTCGAGATAGTTCGTAAGCCTTCAGTTCGGCATAAGTGCTTTCACTCCAACCAATCAAGACAGTTCATAAGCTTTCGGTTCGACCTGAGTATTTTTCACTTCGTCTAGGCGAGACAGTTGATAAGCCCTCGGTTCGACCTAAATATTTTCTACTCCGTCCTAGCTAGGGGTGTAAACGAATCGAGCCAGTTTGTGAACTTTTCGAGTCGGTTCGAATAATATTTGGTTCGAATTCGAAATTATCAAATTCGAGCCGAACTCACACGAATATATGCAAATATTTTTCGAATCGAATTCGAACCGAAATAATATTGTTCATTTGTTCACGAACTATTCGTGAACCTTAATTTTTTATTTATTAATTTTTTTAATATTAAATCGAGCATCAATTTTCAAATATCAAATCGAGCATAAATTTTCGTATATTAAATCGAACCTCAATTTCAAAAAGCGATCGCCAGTTTGAATTAATATTCGAAAATTTCGAATCGAATCCAAACTCGAGCTTTGATTCGAATCGAATTTAAGTACAAAATTATTAAATTTTCGATCCTAGAATCAAGCTCGAATATGTCAATTCGAATTCAAACTCAAATTCGAATATTAATTTTTTTAAAAAATTCAATTCGATTTGGTTCATTTACACCCCTTGTCTCAATAGCTAAGGTAGTTCGTGTAGGGATCGTCGTGACCGCTAGAGGGGGGGTGAATAGCGTCGTCGTTTGCTTGATGGATTACGATTGCGTTCGCGTCTACAAATCGTGTTAGTGCACAACGGAATAATAACAATAAAAACAATAACACAAACACACAATAACACAAGGATATAATGTAGTTCGGAACCGAATGGTTCATACTTCACACATTGAGCTCAAACGAGTTTCAGCGATGCGTACAATACCACTAATCAAATAAACTCCTTCTCGACAACAAGTCAGAGGTGGAGAAATCTCGTACAATGTATTACAACAGTAATGAACACAAATACAAGCTAATACTAGTAAACTACACAAATACAAGTAAAGAAACACTTTACAATTGTGAACTTGAATGTTTGCATTGTGGTTGCTTGAATTGTACTTGGAGCCTCTGCTTTGCAGCAATAAATTGCCTCAAAACTCCTCAAGAACCGATGGTGAATCCTCCCTCTACGAGCTCCCTTTAAAGTTGATGTTGGGGCTAGATTTCGCCTAGCAGTCGACTGATCGGGACCATCAGTCGACTGTTCCTTTAGTCGTTGTCTCACAACGACATGAAACACGTCGGATAAGCCCAACGGATACACCATTAGTCGATTGATCATACCCATCAGTCGACTGATGTTTCAATCAGCCGAGTGCTCGCGCCGATCACTCGACTGAAGAGCACTCTGTGTCCGAGATCCCGACCATCAGTCGACTGATTACCATATCTGTCGACTGATCAGGCCAGCAGTCGACTGCCAGAACACTTCCCGCAGTTAAACCCTAGTTGACTCACACCAGTCGACTGACCCATGGTCCCAATTGACTGATACACCTCAAACATGAGGTTTAAACCCAAGTATGATGCCCCCATACTTGCTAGACCACCCTTAGCCTACACCTAAGCCTTCTAGCCACCTCCATTAGCCTCACGCCTATCGAATCCCTCTAAATCATCCACGACTTGTTCATCTATTGCGCTAGCCTTCAGGTGCTTTCATCGGCTATTGTCATACTAACAGTGCCTACACCGCCAAGACACATTGGACTTACACTGCCAAGACTCCGCTTGGACTTTACGCCGCCAACCATTAGACTTATGCCGCCAAGACTCCCGCTTGGATTTTACGCCGCCAATATTCCCCTTGGACTTTTCAAATGCCAAGACTCAAGCTTGGACTTTCCCTTGCCAACCCATGTTGGACTTTCCATGCCAAGACTCATGCTTGGACTTTCCATGCCAAGACTCATGCTTGGACTTTCCTTTGCCAAGATCAATGCTTGCACTTTCCTTGCCAACCTATATTGGACTTTCCCTTGCCAAGACCTATGCTTGGACTTTCCTTGCCAACCCATGTTAGACTTTCCCTTGCCAAGACCCATGCTTGGACTTTACATGTCAAGTACTCAAGACTTGGACTTTCCCAATGTCAAGTGTCCCACTTGGACTTTCTATGCAAAGTACCCATGACTTGGACTTTACCATGACAATCACAGTGTTATACGTTTTGTCAAACATCAAAATATCGCTCGAGTCAGACTCGAGTTCGGTCAATCGTGACCTGAACCGATTCCACCAACAATCTACCCCTTTTTGATGTTTGACAAAATCACATACCTTTGAGTTAGAACACTAACTCAAATCTTCTTATCAATTATCCCAAATTTGTAATCCCATAACTTCTGCCATAAATTCTCTCCCTTTTTAACTAACATCAAAAAGGTTCTCTCCAAGGAGGTCAATGTCTCATATTCCAATGAGATCTTATAATCTCTCCCTTTGTCCAAAAATATCTAGGAAGCCTACAATCTTCCTAGTCGTTGTCTCACAACGACATGAAACACGTCGGATAAGCCCAACGGATACACCATTAGTCGACTGATCATACCCATTAGTCGACTGATGCCTCAATCAGTCGAGTGCTCGCGTCGATCACTCGACTGAAGAACACTCTGTGCCCGAGATCCCGACTATCAGTCGACTGATCAGGCCAACAGTCAACTGCCAGGGCACTTCCCGCAGTTAAACCCTAGTTGACTCACACCAGTCGACTGACCCTTGGTCCCAATCGACTGATACACCTCAAACATGAGGTTTAAACTCAAGTATGGTGCCCCCATACTTGCTATACCACCCTTAGCCTATACTTAAGCCTTCTAGCTACCTCCATCAGCCTCACGCCTTTCGGATCCCTCCAAGTCATCCATGACTTGTTCATTCATACGCTAGCCTTCAGGTGCTTCCATCGGCTATTGTTATGCTAACGGTGTCTACACTGTCAAGGCACATTGAACTTACGCTACCAAGACTCTGCTTGGACTTTACGCCGTCAATCATTAGACTTATTGTCACGCCCCGAGAGCATGCCGAACCGAAAATCAAACGGACGACACCTCCCCTGTACGTGGCAACATTTCGGGTTAATACAGGGCCCATAGACCCACAATAACAACAATATATATGTATGAAAACAAAAACTACACGAGACACAGCGGAAACAAACCACAACAATACAACAATCCCACACATGCATACCGGTATGACTAACACACCACAACAACAAGAAATCTCGACAAAATCTGAATCTACAACATATACATCACGAAAACTCCAAAATACAATACACAACGAACAACAGGCCCAAAACAAAACACGGGAGCCTCGTGAGATGAGATGACGTCAGCCGGCTGTGCTCTAAGCTGTCGCGTGTGGGCGGGGGCTGAAGGAGGAGACGACGATGGCAGATCGAACTGGGATTGCTGTTGTTTGCATCAATGAAGGGAGGCGAGGTGGCGGCTTGTTGCGACGGTCAGAGGCGGCGGCGAGTGGGAAGGCCAGATCCGGCGAAGATCAAGCGGGGATCGGCTGGATTGGGCGACGGCAGCAGCTAATCCAACTCACGGTGGTAGCTTGTCGCGACGGTCAGAGGGCGACCGCGAAAGGGCAGAGTGAAGGGCAAGCTGACCGGAACAGCGAACTTGCTTTGGTCGCCGGCGATCGAAGAGCAAGGAGAACTTCGTACCGCTTAGGCACCGGCGATCAAGAGCAACGAGCTCGCCCGGGCTTGAGGTTTGCGTCGTCCGAGGTCACCGGCTCGACTTAAGCGGGCACTACCGACGTGGTCGATCGCTTAGGCGCGATCGACGAGCAGCTCGCGTTGACAACGGCGTGGCCGGCGCGCGAGGGAGAAGCCGACGGCAGAGATGAAAAGAGGGATCGTGAGGAAGAATGGTTCGGGAGGAGAAGAGGAACAGCGCGGTTGGGAAATAAGGGAAACGGAAAGAATATAAAGGGTTTAAATTAAACCTATTAATTCCTTGCAGATAGTCTACACAGGCTTTACAAAAGCCTATCCGCTTTATCCCCATAAAATGTCCATAAGACCTCCGTTTAATTCCAGAAAAATTTCTAAAAAAATTCCACAAGATGTTTTATCAATTACCGAGGAATATTTTTTTTTTCTCCGGTATTTTACACTTATACCGCCAAGACTTCCGCTTGGACTTTACGTCGCCAATATTCCCCTTGACTTTCCAAATGACAAAACTCAAGCTTGGACTTTCCCTTGCCAACCCTTGTTGGACTTTCCATGCCAAAACCCATGTTTGGACTTTCCTTTACCAAGACTCATGCTTGGACTTTCCTTGCCAACTCATGTTGGACTTTCCCTTGCCAAGACCTATGCTTGGACTTTACATGCCAAGTACTCAATACTTGAACTTTTCCAATGCCAAGTGTCCCACTTGGACTTTCCATGTCAAGTACTCATGACTTAGACTTTACCATGATAATCACATTGTCATACGTTTTGTCTAACATCAAAACATTGCTCGAGTCAGACTCGAGTCCGGTCAATCGTGACTTGGACCGATTGCACCAATAGTTCGTAAACCCTTGGTCCTGCTCGTGTATTTCCACTCCACCCAACTAAGATAATTCGTAAGCTCTCGATCAGACCTGAATATTTCCTCTCTGGTCATTTGAGACAATTTATAAGCCCCCGGTTCTACCTAAAGTTTTCACTTCGTACACCCGAGACAGTGTGTAAGTTCTTGATCCGACTTGAATATTTTCGATTATGTCTGACCGAGACAGTTTGTAAGCCCTCGATCCGAACTGAGTATTTTGTAACTTTGCCCAGCCGAAGCAGTTCATAAGCTCTGTCTAACAAAGAAAATCGTAAACTTTCAATCCAGTATGAGTATTTCTACTCCACTTAGTCGAGATAATTCGTAAATCTTTGGTTCGACCTGAGTGTTTTCACTCCGCCTAGTCGAGGTAGTTCGTATGCCCTTGATTTGACATGATATTTCCACTCCGTCAAGCCAAGGTACTCAGCCCGATTTAAAAAGAAATAATAAGAGTGGATATATTGACATTAGACTTATTTTTGAATCATCTGATTACTTTTAAGAGTGACTAATTAATGATATTATCAGAACAAATCTTGTAAATGCGAGAAATTATGAGCGAATATGGAAGGAATGAAGCATGTGGGTCCAAGGAGGAGCTCAAGTATTCGGAAGCTCCTAATGATGCAACACAGAAGTTCGATACTCGGAAGCTCAGATAGTTGGAAGTTTGAGTCTTCGAGAGCTCGAGAGGTCAAGGGTTTAAGGCGTCGAGGGTCAGAAAAGTAATGGTCTGAGCTAATACAATTAAATATTGGCATGGACAAACATAGTGACACACCTTACTGAAGCATGATCATAATACAAGGTAGAAGTGTTCATGTACTTGGAGTACAGATCGATATAGTAACATACTAACATACCGTAGGAAAGCATAGACAAAGTGCTTTCGGAGAGACGTTCATACCATAATAAAGAAGATAAACAGATAATATAGAAGAGGTAACGTAAGATTCGTAAAATAAATAATTTCATTTTATTTTTCTTTATATTTAACTTAGATATATTAATTTTGATAGGATTTCGATGCGGTTAGACAGATTGATTCTCCCTGAAAGACTCAGTACGGAAGGGTCAAAATCTGTAGCCGTGTGGGGGACGATCCAGGTCACTTTACTGCTTCGCGGAGCTCGTGATCCCTCCGCTCCGAAGCATCACGACCCGACCAGTCCCTTTCGGCCACGTCGTCGATCCGCTGCCTCCATCGGTGCGCCTACGTGGGGCCGGCGCATGCCGTAGTTGAGGGGTAGATCGGTGGTCGGTGACGGGATCGTTTTTTTTTTTGTATATGGGAACAAAAGGACGATTCGGGAGGATAGATAAATCGACCCGTTGGAAACGGCCCGGTGGGCCCCTGACAGGGACGTCCCGCCGAGAGGGAGGCGGACGGCACGTGATCCCTGGGTCCCAGCCGACGTCAGCACGACTCGCCGGTCGCCACCTCGAGGATCCTTCTCGATGAATCGAGAGGAAACAGTAATGACTCGGCAGGTCGTAGCCAATTTCTATGCGGTAGCGACGCGGATTTGAAAGTGGCGTGTAGTCTATGGGTCATGAGTCCATGAGTGGAGAAGGATCGTGATGTGGATCGGCACGATCATCTCCTTGCCCGCATAGAATAGCTGTCGCAGGGCCCCACAGCACTTTACCAATTAAATAACGTCGAGACTGCAAGGGCATATAAATTGCCACCGCCTCTCACTCTGCCTTTTCCAACTGCAAACTAAAACAGCCCTTCGCTGCCGCCGGCCGGCGCTTCGAATCGGAGGAAGAGATACAGATTCGATATGTCGAAAGAGGTGGCAATGGAGGGGGAGCACCCGCCGGCGAAGGACTACCATGACCCGCCTCCTGCGCCGCTGTTTGATTTTAGGGAGCTCAAGCTGTGGTCCTTCTACAGGGCGCTCATCGCCGAGTTCGTCGCTACCCTGCTCTTCCTCTACGTCGCTGTGGCCACCGTCATCGGCTACAACGTTCAGTCGCAGGGGCAGGAGTGTGGCGGCGTCGGCATCCTGGGCATCGCTTGGGCCTTCGGAGGCATGATTTTTATACTTGTCTACTGCACCGCCGGCATCTCAGGTGCGCGCGTGATCTGCTTTATCGCTCTCAATCGAGCGCTTATGGTGGGGGTTTTTGATTAAGGCGGGCACATCAACCCGGCGGTGACGCTTGGGCTGTTCCTGGCGAGGAAGGTGTCGCTAGTGCGCGCGGTGTTTTACATGGTGGCGCAGTGCCTGGGCGCTATCTGCGGCGTAGGGATCGTGAAGGGCATCATGAAGCATCCATTCAACCAGTTCGGAGGCGGGGCGAACTCGGTGGCCGCCGGCTACTCGAGGGGCACCGCGCTCGGCGCCGAGATCATCGGCACCTTCGTCCTCGTCTACACCGTCTTCTCCGCCACCGACCCCAAGCGCAGCGCCCGCGATTCCCACGTCCCGGTAAATATAATACATACTCCGGCTACAATTACCTTTTCTTCTCCAGGCAGCTCGGGAGTTCCGTCGACGCTAATATTGGGGGCCGTTACAGGTGCTGGCTCCCCTGCCCATTGGGTTCGCCGTGTTCATGGTGCATCTAGCGACGATCCCCATCACCGGCACCGGCATCAACCCCGCGAGGAGTTTTGGAGCGGTCGTCATCTACAACCAGAGCAAACCATGGCGTGATCACGTCAGTCTCCTCCCGTAATCAGTTAGCTAGCGAGCTTTTCCAATTTTTTTTTTTTAACTAAAAGATCGAATTGCTCACTCTAATTCGTTGACGCAGTGGATCTTCTGGGTCGGTCCTTTCATCGGAGCTCTGGCGGCGGCCGTATACCACCAGTTCGTGCTGAGGGCGGCAGCAATCAAGGCCTTGGGATCGTTCCGGAGCACCCGCAGCATCTGAAATTACCTGGACCAGCTTGTTTGATTTATAATCCAGTGGGCTAAGGATTGAAACTTGCTCGAATTATCCCTAATTAATGCCTCTGCCTTTTCTCGTCTGCGTTCTGATGTTCAGCGAACTATTTAATTAATCTACGATGAAAGCGAGCAGCTTGTTGAATATAACATTGCCATATGGGATAGAACACACCGGAACCGGCGAACCCTCCTCCGACGTGGTTCCAATTAAAGAAGTCCGACCTCTCCCTCTTTTCCAATTCCCTCCCCGGAGCGAGCAAAATGTAATTACAGTCCCGTGGGATAGGTCATGCGGCTATCTCACCTCGCCTCTATTTTTTTTTTCTATTTTTTTTTAATTTTTTTTTTTAACAAGTGGTATTCAAAGTTCGTCCGACTAATTCACTTGGTGAACCGATCCTGTCCCACAGTCTCCGAAGAGTCTCCATTGGTCAACAAGGATAAATCAGGATGACGCGCTGCCAAATCGCCATGAGTGGTATGTACGTCAATTGGGTCCGCGTACCATACTGATCCAATTGGAAAAATAGGGATCTGCCTGCGTAACCCGCGAGCGAATGGAAAACGGTGAAATCTCCTCCGCCTCATTTTAAACTATATAAAGAGAGATTTAATCTGTTGCACACATTATGCTATGCGATTTGTGCGCGATAATATTTTAGTCGTCCGATCAGAATTGCAATTGCACAGTAACAAAAAATACACAGTATTTTTTCTACGCAATTTCATCATTGTCGTCGCCGATTCATCGTTGGTCAATTAGAATCCAACCCAATCGGGCTCGGAATCCGATGTTTCGTCGACGAGATTGACGACGTCAAGGCACGTAGTTACTATGCATTTTCTCGTTGCGCACAATCGAACAGCAAAACATGATTCAACGGATGATTTTTCTCTCTATGTATATTATTTTCGACAACATTATAATAAATATAATATAATATTTGTTAATTGTTATGTTAAATATTGGATTATTGTAAAAATGAAAGTTGCAGAGAAAAAAATATTAAAATGGATGTTAGATTACAATAAAATTTATTTAAGAATAGAAGATAGTTAATAGGGATAATCAAAATTGAATAAATTATTATTTTTAGTTAGTCGAACCAATAGATTTTTTAACAAAATCTGAATGGGTGAACTGATAAAAAATATATTAATTCAATTAAAAACTAAAAAAAATTATTTATTTATTTTTTAAAATTAGTCGGCAAGTGTTATAATATCAATCGATCAGTGCTATAATAACAATCGACTAATATATAAAATTTCAATTTTATAAACTTACATAGTACATACCGTAACAATAATCAATTATATACATCGATTAATATTACATACAAGTTGATTAATAATTTATAGTTCAATTTTATCGTTTAAATCGAATTAATAAAAAAACTGATATTTTTAAATATAAAAGTTAAATTTTCGATTTTGACGATTTAATCGGTTTGATCAAACTTTTGTATACCGAGGACAATTTTATATAATTGATTTCAAATGGGATAAAGTTTTATTGTTGTAACAGTAGTGGTATTTGTTAATCGTTATACAATTATAACATAAACTACCGTTATCTTGACTATCCGGTGGGTCCCACGCTGACTGGATCGTCGGTCTCGTACATTCCCGTTGCTTCATAAAGATTGCAATGGCACGATGGATCCCCACCCCCACGCTAAGCTCTCGAACTCGCCAGGTGGCGCAACGGTCGATCTACCGCTCCGGTAGGTCCCACCGGATCATCTCGACCTAGATTCTGTGCGCTAGATCTCAGCGTATGATCCCGGCACGATTTGCTTATTGGCATTTGACCCGACCGAAACAGCATATATCAACTGTGTGGGCAGACGACGAATGCGTGCGACACTGTTTACTGCCTTTGTGACCAAGCGGGTGGAGTTTCTATTGGAATTTGAATAAAAATGGAAAGGAAAAAAAATAGAGAAGACGTTTCGTCATCTTTCGTATTAAATTGTAGAAAGTTCGTATTGAAATTCAAATATATATGATCAGAAATTAATAAATTAATGGTAGACCAATTGAATCGAGCATTATGACTAACTTTTTAATTTACATAGATTAAATGAATCAAGACGATATTATGATTGACTTTTCGATTTCATCGTTAATATGTCTCCTTTATAAAGGAAAACATGATTGCGAACTCAAATAGAGAACAATTGCTCTTTGTTTCCAATTTCACTGTAATAATGTTTAGATGTATGTCCAATTCATCGTGAACTACTTGTGATTGTTTGAGTCCACTATTTTACCGTTGTATCTTAGAAAATAGGCATCATACTAAACCTCGTAAGTACCCTGTCGAAAGAGGTGCTAACATCTTCACAGTAGTCTCTCGACTTGGCACTCAACTCGGCTAGACAACATCTCTACAGTAGCCTCCTAACTCGACGGCTTGCAACAAAAAGACTTCTGATCCGGCTCGACGGTCTTGACAAGAAGAAGTTCTTCTTGATTGAGGACATTCCAAAAATGACATACTCAACAAATAAGGCTGAATAATTTTTGGACTTTCTCTTATATTTCTTTCAAGAAAAGTATAAGGTGACGTTTGATTGGAAGGTGAGAATAGAAATGGAAATGAGTTTGATAATAGACCGGAATGAGAATGAGTTTTGTCATTCCAATAATGTTGTTTGGTTTATAAGTTGAGAATAAGAGCGATCGACGGTGGTCGACGGCCGTGACGGTGACGATCGCTGATCGGCCAAACGATCGATCGGCGAGCGGCCAACGACGATGATCGACGGCGACGATCAGTGGTGGCCGGCAACCGACGGCGACAACTGACGGCGACCGGTGACGGCGGTGAAGACCGGCGACTGACGACCGACGGCGATCAACGACCGTCGAATGAGCGACGGCGAACGAGAATGAAACTCAAACCCACAATGTGAGATGAGTTTTATTAATTTCCAATTATTTAGAATTAATTTTCAAATCCTCTTACCTAAAATTATTAACCAAATACTCTATATCGTTTACATTCTCATTACCTCATTCTAAATTCACCGACCAAACGTCATCTAAGTTTCCAAATCCTCCCTCGGCAATGGCTGCGATGGCCTTAAGTGTAAATGTGAGTCACTGAGTCAAATGCATGCTCACATTCATGTCTTCACTATTGTTGCAAAAGTGAAATTCCACACTGAGAAGACAGAGCCTTCTTTCACCGGTCTCATGGTGAAAAAAAAAAAAAATACGATAGACTTTTGATTTTATCAACACTTAATACGCTAAAAGATTAAAACTCCATTATAAGCGGAGATTGATCCATATTGTATTGTAAATATCTATATACTACACTAGCCATCGGATTTTATACGTGGAGATATTCATCATTGTCTTTAGATGCACGAAGAGGAATCATTTTGTCAATATTGTTGGAATATCCGGGAAAGCTCCAAATAATACGGTACAATTATAAAATAGATCAATATCTCACGTGTTAATACGATTCGATTCTCTTTAATTAGGATAAGTTCAATTTTGAATTCCGAAAAAAGTTAGACAAATGACTCCAAATCAAATACAGATCGAGAATTTACTTTCTCGAATAGAGTACATCTTCAACGTCGAACTTTTTTTTTTGCATAAATGACTCAACTATATCACCGGACTTAAATTGTTGAGTCTGATCATTTCTCTGATTTTATTCTGATGGTCGATGAAATATATCTCGTCTAAAAATTATTTAACACTCCGTTAAAAATCTATGGAAACGAATTGATCATATATTTAGAAATAGTCAGGCTAAAAATCTAAATATAAACAAACTCATTAAAGCCACACTAGAAACGTCCAAAATATATTTGTTACTTTTTGGATAAAAGTTAACGAAGTAATGATGGGGAGAATTAAAGTGATAGATGTAAAAGATGATTCATTATTTTTCAATGTCTTCGTCAATCAGTTCCACAATCAATATTAATAAGATAAATTATAAAGAGCATATTGTCCAACTCAGAACTAGTACGACAGGATGACAGAAAAATTTATAAACCTCAAAGAGTAATCCTTGCTTATCGATACAATTTTACTATTGTCAATTTAAGTAGTTTCTCTGTTAGCTACGTGATTAGTTATACGTGTTTTATGCACTCTTTAGTGTTGGATTAACAAATATATTAATATTGCACAAAAAAAAATCTCTTTTGTAAAAATTGTATCTCATCGTATGTTTTATTTCGAAAATATTTTTATTCCAATATCGTTGTATCAAATTCCTATTCATTAACTAGTATACAATTTATCAAACCAGCATTGTCTGTAAACAGTTGCTCATTGTAACAGCTACATAGTAGCTGCTACAATAATATGGAAATAAAATGGTATTTTGAGTATAAAATTATTTGATAGGGTACCTTTTTGATTTTTTTTTTTATTAAAAATAAAAGGCTCCTTCTACTATTTACATAATTTGAGACTTTTACTCATTAATATTCATATTATTAATTTGAAATACAATAGTTTTATAATCACATAATCTATATATATCTTATTTTACATATTCTCTTTTTCAGTTCAGTTCTGCCGTAGTTAATATTATTTCAAGAAGATCAATCGATCATTAGCACGTAAAATGATAATTAGGTAATCCTAAAAGGGTTAGATAATTCAAATAGTTAATTTTTCATGGGCCAAGTCCATTTAGCAATGTAGTGGAAGCCCATTCCTTGCGTGCCGAGAAAAATGAAGGCCCAATAGCGGTCCTGTAATAAGTCGGTTCGGCTTTCTTGTTTCCTAACCCTCCTTCCACGCTTCCACGAAAACGTCCGCACCAAGCCAAACGCTATGCGATATATTTGCCAAGCTGAATCTTGTTCAGATACAGACACGAATGGGTTCGCTCGCTCGTTCCTTCCTCTCCGGCGATCGGTTCGCGCCAGCCGAGCTCGAGGCGGCGGAGCAACTCGTCAGTCTGTGCGGAGGAGAGACGGAGAAGCCCCAAAGCTCCTCCTCCTTCTCCGGGCGTTATGTTTCATTGGTCGGCAACGGCACTCGGCCGCATGCTGGATCGAAGAAGAGACGACGACGGTACCGCCTCGTCGAAGACCTCTACGCCATGACGGAGAAGGTGGACGGCGGGCTGCACCGGCCGTCTCGAAGGAGGAGAGCGATTCGTAAATCGTAATGAACATTCAGAGCTTGGCTCTCATGATATCATATAACCTATATTAATCGCATGTAAATGAATGCGTATTTGTTCGTCGTCGAAATTTGTATAGATCTTCCTCTGCGTCGACTACTTAGTTGAAAGAGCCGAGGAGAAGAGCTGGCGGTGCAAGTCGTCGTCGGCGATACTCTCGTCCTCCTCCGCCGCCGTTGGAGGTGGCGGAAGGCTGCAGTGGATCAGGTTTCGTGACTCGTTGTGTAATCGCGTCGTCTCGCGACGAAAGCAACACGGAACTTTCTTGGGGGAATTAAACATTTTGAGGTTGCGTTTGGATAGCAATTTTTTTTAGATTTTTACTTTTTTATCCCTATAAAATAAAATAAAATTTTACAAATCAAAATTGAGATTTTTTTAATCGAATTATCTCCAACTGGTCTAACTATTTATGTTATTTTGTCACAAAAGAGATCTCACGGAGTTTGGTCCGACGGATGAGCCAGTAGAATGTCACTTAGACAGTCTGAGTTCGATCTCTCCTTGAGATAATTTTTTTACAATTTTCAGATTTAAATTTTTGGAGAAAAAGTTCGAATCTTAATCCGTCTATAAAAAAAACTTCTGAATATTTGAATTATAAAAAATGATAAATTTATCAATAATTCAAATAAATTGTTTGACCATATCCAAGCATTTATTTCCTCATCCATAAATGTATTCAAATTTTTTTTCCAATAAAAAAAAAGGGGAAAATCCATTTAAAAAAAAAGACTTGGCAATCATGGTCAACTGGCGTTGGACCTAGGGCACAGCATAAGCCCCAGCCGGCAACCCTCGACCGCCCACAGAGATAGAGAAACCCGAAGCGTATTGGCCAAGTGGATTCCGAGTTTCCAACGGCTACTACTCCATCGTCATCGCTTACCGTAACGTGGATCCGCGAGACACTGCACCGCACCACAACCTCCCTTTCCTTCATCCCCTTCCTTAAGTCGGTTCCTTTCCTTCCCATTTTTTGCTTTTTTGATTATTTTTTTTCTTCCATTTTCCCCTCGCGTGTTCGACGATTTCATACCACATCAGGAAGTTCTAGAAGAAGGCATGGAATCCCTCGCCCGATCCGATCCCCATCCCAATCCCAATCCCAATCCTCCGCAGCTCTTCTCCTCCACCGAGCTCGACGCGGCGGAGCAGCTCGTGCAGCTCAGCGGCAGCGCCTCCCTCGCATCCTCCTCCTCCTCCTCCTCCTCCTGCTCGTCCACCTCCTCCTGGCCCCGCCCCTGCGCCGAGGCGTTCCTGCTGCAGGAGGCCGATGATGAGGACGAGGCGGATATCAACTTCTTGCGGAGGACGAAGCGGTACCGCACGGTCGCCGATCTCTACTCCGCCACGCGGCCCGTCGCCGGAGGGAAGCGATCGAGGAGATGATTCCGTGGATCGCCTAGGCGGGCGCGCGCCCGAGGACATAGCAAGATGGAACTTTGTATGGGTATGTATGTGTGCATAATCTCGATACAGTTGAAGGAAAAAAAAAAGAAGAAAGATCTTGATTCTCATCGTTTCTTTTTCTTCTTCTTCTTCTTCTTCTTCTTCTGTTGCTGTCGTCGATATCGATCGGCCTCTTCTCGTTCCAAGCTCGCTCGATTGAATTTGACCGAGTCAAGCCTTAACTACTTCGATTCTGTTCTTATGATTCGGAATAGATTGTTCGTTGATTCATTTTATTTAATTTATTCCGTGTCGAACTTGCACGCACTGAGATTCAATTGAATTGAATGTTTGCAATCAGACCGTAGCTAGGAGGAGCGCTAGCTGTAGTTTTAACAGTTGATCGAATTTGTTCTCGATGATGTATCGTGCACTAGCTCCAACGGTTGCTACATTGGGCTTGATCCAGCAATGAAGATCATCCATGCAAAAAAACGACCTTTAATTAATATGTTTTTTTTTTTTTTTTTTTAGTTTTAGTTTTCACATGATCCTACCCATGCGATCGCTTCTCTCTCGACTCGGTTCTCCCTTGTCACTGCACACACCTGAAGGCAACTCAGCGATGACGTCAATTAACGCCGTGCTCCATCATCGATCGAAGGTTAATTAACGCTGCACTCTACAATTTAATAACACGCTTACTTCCTCAATGGGCAAGTATTCATGTCATCTTAATTTTTTTTTCCGAATTTTTTTTTCTCAATTGACACAATTTTTATTTTTATTTTTAATATTCTCATTTTTTTTTCTTATATGTATACACATACTCGAATGTTCGCACGCACACCTAAATATTCTTATTTTTTATCGGCATGTTTGCTTCCTAATTTGATATTTATTTGATCATTTAAAAAAAAAAATAGATTACAATTAAGAAAAAAATATTCTGCGTTATCTTTCATTTCAATAATTTTATTTATACCATGTCTTGTTAAAATAAGAGATGACGAACTATTTGAAACCTAGAGCTTTAAATATTTAGAATCATTTTTACAAGATAACGAAAGAATTGAGAGAGATGTCTTACGTAAAATACAAATAGGATAATTGAAATAGAAGAAAATGTTTGGTATTTTATGTAACCGTAAAATACATCTAAAATTTAAAGGAAAGTTCTATAAAATGATGCGCGATTAGACCTGCTATGTTATATGACGCTGAATATTGAGCTACGATTCGAACAAATGAACAAAAAATGAGAGTTACCGACATAAAGATGTTAAGGTGGATATGCAGACATACGAGGAAGGATCAAATAAGAAATGAGAGCATTAGATAAAAAGTCAAAATTACATCAGAGATATATTTAAGGTGACACAAACATATATTTAGACGACTAATAAATGCTCCAGTTAGGTGATGTGAAACGAGAAAAACCAAAAAAGATTTAATTAGTAATAATAAATCAGGATAAAATTTATTTAAATATAGATAATAATATAGTAGGGATATAGTCCAATGATATAGAAGAATTTATATAGTCGATCTTATCTGGTGAGATAAAATTTAATTGTTGTATGTGCAAAACATTTCTATTAACTCTTTTATTATTATTATTTAAAAAAAAACTAAAACTCTCTGTTTTTAGGAGATAATTTTAGGTGTTTTAATTTTAATTACCCTATTTGCACATCCTATATCTTTTAATGGATTTTTTTTATCATTATATATCTAGATTTTCAGTCCGATTAATTTTAAAGATAATCAATTTGATCATATAAAATTTTTTTATCGATTATTAAAGTACATTGAAATATTTTTGATTTATGACTTTATTTTGAGAAATTTTTTATAAATTTATCATAGATGAGAATCGAATCGTGAATATTTAAGAGTTAAATTAGACGTTGTGTCAATTTAAGATTAACAATTCGTTTCTTATCTATGATAAATTTCAAGTATAATGTTTTTATATGATCGTGAATATAATGTTTTGTCGCTTTATAAAATTGAATCGTGAATATTTAAGAGTTAAATTAGACGTTGTGTCGTTGTCGTTTAAGATTCACGATTTGATTATCATCTACGATAAATTTTATAAATAAATCTCCTATTTGATTTTAAAGTATAATGTTTTTTTATCGTGTAAATATTCGAATTCCATTATCTTCTAATTTATTTATAAATATTAAAAAATTGATCCCTACAATATTAATCCCAATTCTAAAATATTTTAAAACTATTATAATTATTAATTTTTCCGGGCATTTATTTGTTTTAATATTCTAGACCAGCTAGGATGCCTCGTACTACGAAAACAGTGCATATGAAAGGTTCAATATTTAAAAATTTAATGGATAAATACTTTTTTATATGATTTTTTTTAAATTTATAAAAAATTAAATTTAAAATAAATATTAATATTCTTGATATAATTTTGTTTTTTTTAATTTAAAAAAGTAAATTTATTTTTACAAAAAATATAAATTCGCAGAGCGAGAGAGAGGCGGCGACGTTGTCACCCTAACCATCGCTCCTCCTCTCGTCGTTTCTTTCGGCTCTCGATCACATCTCGGCTCCCGTCTCTCTCGCCGTCGTCGTCCAGCTTCGGATCTCGCATCCGCCTCGACCCCACGCATAATTGCTGCCATCGCCAGGGCCGCTGCATCCATCGCCGCTGCTATCGCCGCCGCCCTGCCTGAGCTATCGAGGTGCGAACCCCTTCCCCTTTTGGCTCCTTATCCTCATCTCACATCTCCACAATCACTATCCGATGGCTGTTTATCTCTGAAACGAAATGCATAAAGTGTAACCTTTCTGCCCGATGGTTAGCTTGTCAATCGGAAATCGTGCCTTAAAACTAGTTCGCTTGGTTTGCCAGCCGAATGTCGATGAGCTGGCTGAGAAATGGAATAGTGAAGAGCTTTGGTGGCTTGATTATTCCATTCTCTTTTAATTTTTTTTCGAGCTTTGTTTGTCAATTGGGTATTGATATTGACATGTGGTTTGTTGGTTTCGTCTTCCTTTCTTTATTTCTTTCCTTCGAATCGGTTTACCGTTACGCGCTTATCTATTGCCGACGACAGCGTCTCTGGTGAAAATGTGTGCGATCACGTATGCAATATTCTTAGGCCCCGTTCAAGTTTCAGTTGCTCCTTTCTGTCGGTGCTGTTCTTAATCTCCATATAAGGAGCCAGATTGATGGATTCGGTGTGACCTGAGTTTGTGTGGGATACTGTCAATCGCCTGATTTCTTGTGGATTGCGGGGTAGCAAGCAGCAGGATGAGCTGCTCGAAGAAAAAAAAGCGAGAGGAAGATGGGGTCAGGATTAGAAGAGGGAAAGGAATAACGAGATATATAAGAGATAAAATGGAGACAAAACAGTGTTGTTGTTGTTGCTCTCTTCTCATAGCCAACTTGTTGCCTTTGTCGGTGGATCACTGCAGCGGAGTGGGTATTGTTGGTATATGGGCAAGGTGGATCATGGCTCATATGGGCAAGGTGGATCATGGCTATGTAATTAATGGACACACCCTTTCAAATTTGGTTAAGGCACCCATTTGGGTAGGTCATCACTAACGTGTAGTCATTGGTTGTTAAGGCACCTGTTCTCAACAGATTATTTCGAATAAATTGTAATGTTGAGGAAAGGGTTGATTCCCTTTTTTTAAGAAGATATTGTCCTCTTAGATGTTTACGAATTATTTTTCAAGGTACAACAACATTTGATTCAAAACAAGAGCACTCCAAATTTGGAGTTATGATGAATTTCAATGCCTTGGAACTTTTAGAGATGAGAAATGAGAAGAAGAAAAGGATCAACACATGAAAATTGAGTGTCTTTGAAGTGATTCAAAGAGATTTTTTTTTTATAGTGATAGAGGGGTATTCTCAAGAGATAAAATGAACCGGGGTAAAAAGTCACTTCATACAACCCTTATGATTTTTGAATAGTGCCAGACGACCATCGTGCCATAGTGTCGTTCGATGGTGTGCATATATGGGAAGTAGAGGAGTGTGGAACCCGCTTTTGCAATTGCATTTTTTTTTCTTCTTTGAACAACATCGAAATGTGACATTGAAGGTTGAGTGTGATGTGCAAGGATCATGGAGAGAGCAAGGGAGTAGGCTAGCAATGGAGGGTTGTTTTAATTCAGGTGGCATTGATTGTGGATCTGGTGGTCGCTGACAATGCACATAGGTGTGCAATAGATTAATCATGTGAGGGAACTATGTGGGTGTCATTTAGTGTTTTGCATGTGTGGCTGGCATCAAGGATTCCGCTTGTGATTCTAAGGAACCTAGGTTGAGGAAGTAGGGGGCCTCCATGGATCTAGAGGGAGAGCTAACACAACATTGAAAGGAAGGGAAGGTTTGAGCAACAGATCGTGAGTTAAAGGTGCGGAACATTGGAGGTTGTTTGCATAGTAGGAGAGGTTGTTGCAAGTGGTGGTGTAAGATGGATGTGAAGGCGAAAAGGGGATCAATGTGAGGGTGGAAACTAGTGTCGGATTGAGAAAACGAGGGGGGGGTGGGGTGGTTGAATCTCGTTTTTGACATCTTCTTTTAAAAACTTTTCTTTTCTTTTCTAATTTATAGCAGCGAAAATAAGAAAGAAAATAAAGCACGAACACACGTTTGTTTTTACTTGGTTCACAGTCCTTGGGATTTCTACTCCAAGACCCGTAATTCGATCTTGGATTACTTCAAGTGGACAATCCGTTAAAACTTTACTTTTCAAAAAACTTTTGGAGGTTGAGAGGATCCTTTTACAATTTTAAGGATCCAATAGTACTTTACCATCCTCCCCTTTTGAAATGAAACACAAATATAAAAGTCGGAGAGTATAGAATCATCGGACAGATTTCTTGATCGCACAATGAAAATGATTATAGAAGAGTTGTATTGAGTTATTTCTTGAGTTTTTTCGTTGCTACTCGAACCCTTCTTTTATAGGCCTTTTCTAGATGCCCCTAGCTCGGCCAATCTATTTGGAAAGTTGACCCTTCCGGTTGCCCCCAATGTGGCCTTATTTGATCCAACTCATTTCATCAACTTTCCACTCCGGTTGCTCGGATCCACATGCCATTTTTGTCTTCTGGTCTCTCAATTCCTTTCGGGCTCTCCTAATCTGACATGGTCATATTTGGACTCCGGTCACTCGGACCTCTCTGGTCACCTGGAAATCTCAATCCTGAGTTTTGTATCATAGTATTAGCATAGAAATATGATAAAGAATAGTTGGACAGTCACTTAACTGTCCAATCTCAACTTTAGAATCTAAGTGGAATTCTTAGTTGGGTCATTGCCTAAGGTTGTTCCTATAATGAGGATTCGTCTTTATCTTACTCGTTCTTCTTTTCAGAATAATCTCTTCACTCCAGGAGCTTACCCTACTTATCTTTGCCAATCCTTCTATCTTTTAGAGCTATTTGAGCTTCCTTTGATTGATGCTTGATCACTTAACCCGTCAGGACTTCCCTTGACTCAATGTCCGATCCTTGCCGATCCATCAAGTCGTCCTGTCACATGTTCTGTCCTGCTAATCCATTTGTATTTTTTGCTTGGCGTCCGGTCCTTTTGATCCGCTAAGTCTTCCGTTAATTAGTTCCGGTCCAACTGACCTACTAGGACTTCCATTGTCTAGTATCCGGTCTACCTAACCTACTAGAACTTTCATTGTCTAATATCCAGTCCACCTAACCTACGAGGGCTTCCATTGCTTAATATCTAGTCCACTTGACCTTGTAAGACATCCATTGCCTAGTACATCCACCTGACCTACTAAACTTTTCCTGTTAAATCATGCACACTTAACAAACCAATTATATCACAAATACATCCTAACTTTAAACCTCGTCTCATATATCAAAATACAGGAGTGATGCTCCAGACACCAACAACTAGGAGAAAGGGAAGAAGTATCAAATGCAACCAACTTTCAACTCTAATACCATTTGATATAGTACTATGTACAAGCGAACAAACCTCACCCATAGGAAAGTTCTTACAAAGAGAAAAATAAGTGGGAAAATTATTATTATTGTAAGATGAGAACCATAGGGACCTTGAATTTTTGGACTTCTTTTATAGATCCAATTCTAAAGCAAATGAGGAAATAAATAACCTAGATAAATAAAACATGCTAGATCATAGTTGGGAATACAATTATTATTATTTACCAAAATAGAAAATGTGATTATTCTAAATTACTACACGATAAAAATCAACAACAAGAACAACAATCAAACTTTTTTCCCATTAGGTGGGGTCGACTATATGAATCCTCCTACACTATTGGGTTCAATCCCCCTACTATATCCTCATTTATATTTAAATGAATTTTATCCTATTTTATTATTGCTAGCCAAATTTTCTATGGTCAATCTTGAATTATTTTCTAATTTGTTTCCTTTAATTGCAGATATGTCATTCTTAAATTGTTATTCCATTTATTTCTCTAACTTTATTGTTTTTTTGCACTATTTGTTTCCTTTTCTGAATTACCTCTCTTTGCTAGGACGTTGTTTTCCTTTTTTGATCCTTATATTTGTGGATTGTCTGCGTTCATAACTCAGTGTTGGTATTTATTTGGGCATAATTTTACTCTTAATATTTCATTTTCATTTCGCTGAGGCAGGATTTGTAGCGCGTCTGTTTTTGTTGGTAGGCATATCAGTATTTTTACTGCATTATGCCCATTTCTTTTGTTTGTTGGTTTTTGGATTCCACATGTTGCTATTGCTGAGGTTTGCATGTTCTTATTCTTGTACTTCTGAGGTTTGAATTCTTTTCCAGACCATAGTTTTGTTTTCTGACCATGATATGTAATTGATTGGAGCACGCTTAGAATGCTGAAGTTCACTTTTGTTATATGTTGATTCTCTAGATACATTGTTTGTTTTAGCATATGTACTGTTTGGCAAACTGGTGCCCTAAATGGAGAAAAAACACTATAACTTAAGTTCTAAAAGTGAATTGCTTTTTCATGTGAGCTAGATGGCTGATACTCTGAATTAAAGTTCTTAAAATTATTACGTTCATGCTTTAGAGACCTATTGAATTTCAACTGAAAAAAATTGAAAACATAAAAATTGGATGGGATGAAGAAAATTTCAATAGTTAATGTGGGGTGGCCTCTTCGTAATGTGTTTGCACTTGCATATCCGTCTGTTCATATTGTCCTATTAGTAACAGAATTTTGAAAGTATCTGGGTAATGTATTTATTATATTTACACCATGAAATTCCTTTTTAATCTTTTAAATGTAAAGACATTTTTTCTTAATCCAACAAAATGTTTAAAAAGGTAAAATGGAATAGGTGCTATTGGCTTTAATTTTTTTGGTTATTCAAGTCCATGCTTAACTAACTGAACCTTATAAAAGTTGATTAAGCTGAATGGTTATAGGTTTCATATGGTATGGGTGGTTTCTTCCATGTTGTTTTTCTTATTAACTAAATCTGATTCCATCTATGAAGTGCAACTGTATGCACTTTGCACTGTGATGAAGCTGCATAATGACTGCAGTCCTAGGTTTAGCTTTATCTGAGGTCGGTGTTTTTTTTTTTAAATTTTCTCCCAGTTGAATACAAAATAAATATTTTTATTGCGAGGTTTATCCTTTTGATATGCCAAACTATAGCTCTCTCACAGTGACAACTTTATGATTAATTTTGCTTTTGATATTCTGCACAACTTTTTCGAGAGGTTTATTCCTTCTATTTATCAAAATAAATTTTAGGTCCCAGTTTTTTCCTTGTCTGACCAAGTTTTTAACTTAGTCAATGGAAGTTTGTAGTCTTTATGTTGCCACACCTTATCTAGGCTACTAAGTGTGAGACGACCAAACAGATTGAGTCTTCAATATCTTGTTCATACATTGTGAATTTTTCTCCTATATTCTTAGTTTCTTGCAGCAACAACTCTATTTTTCTGGTTAGGATACTCCTTGTTTATTTTCATTTGGGGATATTTCTTGTCATAAGATAATTCTTCACGTAGGAGGAACTTTTTTTGTTAATTTTCCTATATCATCATTCATGAGCAACTATTGTCCATATCTTTCTGCAGGTATATTAATTTTAGATGGGAAAACATTATATTGACGATGGGCTTAATACTTCAATCAAAGTGAGTAATGTATCAGATGTGACACATAAAGGAAAAAATTCTTGTTCTGATGCTGAGAGTAGTTCTGAGTGTGAAAAACTAGAGAAAATTGAGGAACTTACTATTTCCCGGACTAATGATATATTTATTTATAGACAAGATGTCATCAAATCCAGTAAGCATGAAGATCTTGGAATTGTTTTAGAAGTGGCTGGTGATTCAGACTCAGAGGATAGCATCACAGATGATGATGACAGTGAAATGGATGAGGAGAAGGTTGATGCAGGCAATGGAGGAGGTGACAATGCTAATGATAATACTAACAATGATGGTGATAACATCGATTGTCTTCCAAGTGGACAAGTTAGAATAACTTGGAGCGATGGTTCCGAGACAACAGAAAATTCTAGTGATATTGTGGCAGTAGACAGAAGTTTTCTGCATGGTGATGTTGTTACTTCTGCCATTGATCCAACAGGACAATTAGGGCTTGTTGTTAACATCAATATCACAGTTGAGTTACTTTCTGCCGATGGTGAGGTGATAAAAAATATTAACTCTAGAGATCTAAAACACATAAGGGAATTCAGCGTTGGTGATTTTGTTGTTCTTGGACCTTGGCTTGGCAGAGTTGATGAAGCGTTAGATAATGTAACTGTTCTTTTTGATGATGGATCTGTATGCAAAGTAGTTAAAGCTGACCCTTTGCGATTGAAACCTGTTCTGAAGCCAGTTGTTGATAATGCAGATTGCCCATACTATCCAGGCCAAAGGGTTCGTGCTGTTTCTTCCTCTGTTTTCAAAACTTCTAGATGGCTTTCTGGCTTGTGGAGAGCTAACCACCTTGAAGGCAGAGTCCTCAAAGTGCAAACAGCTTCAGTGGTTGTCTCCTGGATAGCTTCAGCTTATCTTGGTGTTGGTACTAGTTCAACTTCTGTTCCTGCCAAGGAGCAGAATGTTAAGAACTTGACTCTGTTGTCTTGCCACACACACACAAACTGGCAATTAGCAGATTGGTGTCTCCTGCCATCTTATCAGCAATTATCACCTGCTGCCGATAGCATTCCAGCGAACAGTAAAATGAAAGAAGCTGTGAGTGATTCTATTTCTCATTTTGAGGAAAATCAAACGAGCTCTTGCATATTGGATGAAGCATCCCCAACTGGCACCGAACTAGAGGCAATGGATGACTGTTTTCTGGTCCACTCTAGCCATCGCATAAACTCTGATGTCCCTGATTCTCAATGCATACTTGGACAGAATATTGATGGATCTTCTGAAGTTAGTTCCACTTACAAAGAATTTCATGGGCGTTCCCAGTCTCAAAGTGAAGGTTGTTTGAATGATAATTTAACAGCTAAATTAGACCAGGTAGATGGAACTGAGTCAACAGATTTGCCTGAAAAATGCTCGTGCAGTCGTCCTTCCATTTCAAAGGAGGCTGCTCATGAAAGCTGGCCAACATACCGTAAAAATTTTCGAAAGGTGAAGAAGGCTCGAAGAAGAAATGATAACTTTGAAAGTGCACTTTTCATTGTCAACACTGTTACAATGGTTGATGTGGCCTGGCAAGATGGAAGAAAAGAAAATGGGCTGCGGTCAACATCATTAATTCCAATATACACACCCAATGATAATGAATTTTTTCCTGAGCAGTATGTAATTGAAAAGGCATCCAATGAAGATGGTTCTTTTGAAGCTTGTCGCATAGGAGTTGTAAGATCTGTGAATTCTCAGGAGCGAACTGTATGCGTGAGATGGATTAAACCTGCGAGCAGGCCAGAAGACTTAAAAGAGTTTATGCGTGAAGAAATTATTAGTGCTTATGAACTTGATTCTCATCCCGATTATGATTACTGCTATGGTGATGTTGTTATACGCTTGCCCACAAGTTCTGATGATTCAATGAAATTTAAAAATCCTACCAAGGCAGAGGGAAATCCACGTGATACAAAAGTGGTATCAGCTGATTCAGAAAATTATGATGTTTGTGAGAACATAAGAAGTCTATCATGGGTTGGAACTGTAATTGGTCTCCAAGATGGTTACATTGAAGTTAACTGGGCTGATGGGATGATCTCAAAGGTAAGTGATGTCGCACAGAAGGACGGACTAAGTGAACCGACCTACTGGGGAGAAACCCTCACGCAGAAACAAATAAAACTTTTTATTAATTGAAACCATGAAAATTATTTGGACTCTGGACCACTTTAATAGACTTAACTCTAATGAAAATTTAGAAATAAATAACCAAATCAAGAAACACACTAATGCTAAATCATAATTGAGCACTCAAATTATCTCTTTAATTAATTAATTACCAAAAGAGAAAAGGTGAAAACATTAAATTACCAAATAAGCAACAATTTAGTAAACAATAAAAAATCAAATTAAAATTCACTTGGACCCAAGTTATCCTCTAATTTGTTTCCTTTTCTGCGGTAGTACTTCTCTTCCTTGGAAAGGAATTAGGTCTAATTTTGATGCCATCATGTGTTTACCATAAATTCCAAATCTACAAATTTTTTGAAAATTTTCATATCAATATTATTATAACTTGTTCTAGCATATTGTGTTTTAGGTAGGTCCTCAGGAAGTTTCTGTTGTTGATCGAGATGATGATGAAATTAGTGATGATGGTTGGGAAACAGTTGATGAAAATGAGATGGATGTACTTGATGGTACTGAAAAGGTTGATTCCTCTTATGCCTAAGTTCATCCCTGACTTGTGAATTCTTTTCTTTTTCCTGTTTCATGTTTGAGATGTTTATTTGTTCCATGCTAGGAAGCTGGTCTACATAATCATAGTGACAACACAATCCTAAAAGAAAAGAGATCTGAAGCATCACAAGAAGATATTACCAATGGACGAAGTGGGTCATTCGCATTACCTCTTGCTGCTTTTGATTATGTGACAAGATTTGCTACCGGGCTGTTTTTTCAAGCTAAAAAACAGATGAATGCATTGGTTTTGGGTCAGATTGGAGGAAGTGATGCAGAATGTGAAATGGATCTTTCTGCTTCTGAAAGCACAGTAGATGTGGAGGATGAGGATACATTTTCTGATGTTTCTGACTATGATATTACTCAAAGCACGCATCAGAATTCAGAATTAGTGAATAATCAAGAGGCAGCAACTGAAGATGTCAAAAAAAATATTCACAACCCTTTTGTTCAACCAACATCAATAGGACTAGATATTGACAGTAGAACATCATATAATATGGATGACCCATATAATTTCAAGCACTTTGATGTTGCTGAAAATTCTTCTGACCATCATTATCTTGGTGATGCCAAAATGGTAATTGATTTTTTTATCAGTTGTATGCTCATTTCGAAGCAAAATTTAAATAAATTTCATTGTTATATTCTATATGCATCTGCTGTACTAGAAATTGATGCTATTCAATGCTTCATTCTTGTATCCAGATACATCAGATACATGACTTGTTTGATGGCTATGTTTTTTATAATGTAAGTTTTGTTGCTATCGTGATCATATTTGACAAAATGCAGTGTAGTGGTCAATGGAAGTGGGTTAAAAAGGTTCAGCAAGAATGGAGTATTCTTGAAAAGAACTTACCTGGTAAGTGGATATGACTGAATCATCATATTGATGCAGTAATTAGACGTGCAACTTGAAATTATTACACTTATGTTCACAGATGCTATTTACGTTCGAGTATTTGAGGACCACTCGGATCTAATGAGAGCTGTGATAGTTGGAGCCAGTGGAACACCATATCAAGATGGCCTCTTCTTCTTTGATTTTCATCTCCCTCCAGAATATCCTGAAGTTCCACCGGTAACTATGATATTGTTACCTTCTTCTTAGGTCCAATAGTTAATGTGTCTTAATGACTTACATTCAATTTACTTAAATATGTGTTTGTTTCAATGCTTCCTCTGAACTAATCAAAGATAGGTCCTGTTTGTTCAACTTTCAATTTCTGTTGATTTCTCAAATCTATACCTCCATTGTTAATTCTTATTTTTATTGCAGTCTGTATATTACCATTCTGGTGGCTTGCGGATAAACCCAAATTTATATGTGGATGGAAAGGTTTGTTTAAGCCTGTTAAATACATGGACAGGCAAGGGAAATGAAGTCTGGGATCCGTCATCTTCCAGCATCCTCCAAGTCTTAGTTTCACTACAGGGGTTGGTTCTCAATGACAAACCGTATTTTAATGAAGCTGGTTATGATAAGCAGATTGGAACGGTTGAAGGGGAGAAGAATGCTATACCATACAATGAGAATACATACCTAATGAACTTGAAATCAATGATGTATCTTTTGAAAAGACCACCCATGGTAAGTTCAAGAGACGTGGCAAAATTTCTTGTTCTTTTCTTGTCAATTTTATTTGATTAATAGTAAAAGATAGACTTACAAAATAAATTTTTTTGCTCAAGTGTTTTTGACGTGTATTTGAATGAATTCGAGCAATAAGAATTAAAGATTCTAGTTTTGTCAACTATGTGAGCATACACACACACTCCTAACTCAGCAAATTATGTCGCTTTGCACCTAGTTATTTTGGGGCCTTTAGAACCTGCATTACTAAAATTCAGATACACAGGCATTTAACTTATATTATAATATCAGTATATGCTAACATATAAAATTATAATAAATATTTCTCACATCTCTCTTTTATTCCAATTTGTATGTTTTGGAGAGTCAAATTTCTCTACTCTCCAGCCAGTCCTGGTCCCTATCATTTCAAAGAGTTCTTCCTTTTGCATTTAATTTGGTTTCTAATCTGATTTTTGATGTTATTGATGCAGCATTTTGAAGACTTTGTTAAGGACCACTTCCGCGGACACGGTTATTACATTCTCAAAGCTTGTGAAGCCTACATGGCAGGATGTACGATCGGCTCCCTCACTGCTGATGGATGCTGGACAAGAAAAAACTGGGAGCATTCTTGTTCAGTAGGTTTCAAGTTAACGCTCGCAAAAATCTTACAGCAGCTGGTACCTGCATTCTATGAACTAGGAGCTCATGACTGCTGCCAATTCAAACATCTACTCGAATCTGAAAACCCTCCAGAAAGTCGAACAGCTCTATGATTTTTCTCTCTTTTGTGGTTTGTTTCGACAGTATATCCGGTCATGGCTCAATTTCAAGGGAACAATTGTCGCCTAACTCGAAGGTTGTTCCATAAATCATTTAGGAAACAAATTGCCAGGTGCGATTTGTGGCAGTCTTTTTTTTTTTTTTTTTGGATTACTAAAATATAGATAGAGAGCCTTACACAGATTATACTTGATTTGTTAATGTTGGATACCTAGTGATTAATTGGATTGTTGGCCCCAGTTTTGCAGAGTTCAAAATTCGTATGGAACTGTAATTGAGAAGACAATTTCAATTATGTTATCAGATTTATTTTTATTTTTATTTTTCGTTTTCTTTGTAAAGGTAAGGACGCGTGTGTAATTGCTGCTCAATAATATCATTATATAGATAATGATAATTTTTTTTTACAACTTCCAAATCACCATCTGCCGCCTCAAAGCTGCAAATGGCATTGCCTGCAATCTGTCGCCGACCAGTAGGCCGCACCGCGACCCTCCTGACCGGACGGATCACGGGCGTGGCTTAAGTGGGAAAATCAAGGTGGCTCAAGCTTTCTGCTCGCTGCTTTATTGGATTCGAGGCCAGCATGCGCACAGCGCACACAATCTCAAAGATTGTGTTTTTTTTTAATCCAGGTAATTTTATTTTCCTGTCATTCGTCATTTGAATTTTATTTCAAAATCGTCTGCTTTGTTTTTTTTTTACTATTATCATATATCTATATTTTCATTTTTATGAGAAAATGATCGATCCGATCTTACGATGGAATATTAAGTAATTTTTAAATGAAATATACTTCATCGATCATTAGGATAAATTAAAAAAGTATTTACGGTTCAACAATTTAAGTAAATCTAATGTCAAAAATGTACTCTGTTTGAGAAGATAGATTTTCGACTCGCATCTGGTTTAGAATTGTCTGTTCAATTTTATTTTTTTTTAATTCAGAGCTGAATTTATTCGATTAAACTGAACTAGCATGTCAAATGTCTTCCTGTTTTACAATTGCATCATGGCCTTGGGTCTCAAAATCGTCTACTTTGATGCCCTGTGATCATTCCTCTATACGAGCCTCATCATTTCCATTATGATCCTAGCCGTATTTGATGGAGAGGAAACGTCTTTAACAGTTTGTTTGAGAGGAGGTGAGGGATGATGAGAGAAGAATAAATTTATTTGGAATGTAAGAAAGGAGAAGACAAGTTTAAATATTTACTGTTTTAATTTTCTCTCTCTTTTAAAATATTAATTTTTAAATAAATAAATTCATCGACAAATTATTTAATTTGTTTAATTTAAACTTTTCTAATTTCTCTTAACATAATTTTTTTCATTATTTTTCTATCGAAATTTTTGCTCGTCGATTGAAATGTCTCTGTCGAAATCTCTATTTGTCTATTATGAAAAATAACTATTTTAAATAATAATATAAAAGAATTAATTTTTTATTAAAAATATCCCATTTATATTTATAAAATAAATATTAATATACACAAATTAAATAATGTCAAATTTAAGTTGGGAAGATATTTTTATAATTTTATATATTTAATCCTTAATTCTTTTTCTTTTCTTCCCAACGAGATAATACATATTACACATTACGTTAATAAATTTTCTTTCCCCTGCCTTTCTTTTCTTTTCCAATAATAAACTTTCCTCTTTCAGATATAAAATGAAATTCGTATGTCCCTGCTGTGTAATTTTACCATTATCGTAAGAAAAATAAATTATAAAAAATATTTTATCCAACAACGAATTAGTACGGTGAGATTGCCATTTTTGAAGATGAATTTTTACTCAGATTTAGCAAGTACACAAAAATAATTCTTAAATAAATAAGAATTAATTTTTGAGAATTTCATGATTTTGAATTATCAATGAATCCTCTCCTTGAATTTTTAATTTATCTTCTCTATCCATCGATATAATCGTATATCGGAGAACACCATTAATACATAATTACTTCTTAAAATAAATTTACTATTTGTTAACCAGTTATCCTATCCTGGACAATAAACTTTTTTTTTTTTTTTGCCCCCGTAAGAAGGGGCTAATGACTAACATATACAGAATGTTGTATAAATAGATAACAGATCAATCTCTCATAAAAGTAAGGTTCCATCTTTCCATACGTTGGTTACTAATCTCAAATGGTCAAAGATCCATCATGATTTATCTCCCTTACGATGATCCAAAAACAAATCGATAGAAATTACTAGATTGACAATTTTAACTTTTATTGTACAAACTGGACAATAAACTTTCCTCTTATTCCATCAAAACGTAGCCGAAGGGACTTTGGACAATATTCTATATCACCCCTGTCCCTGCCGGTTCTGCTCCTGGTTTTCTTTTGCATCGCCCAGGCGTCTGTCCAAGCGAACGCAGTCATTTCAAACTCCCTATTTTCCTTCTTTTCAGAGCATGGGCACGCCTCCCACTATTCCGGTCAGCGCATGGCCACGACGACGCGACGCGACGCGACGCGACGCGACACACCACACCACGACGATGGGAAGGCACGCACCAGCTGAGACTGCCTCTCCGATTGTGGCCTGACATCGCCACTACGTAAGCAGTCAAATCCAAGGGCTCGGGGATTCATGCGACAACGCCTCCCTCTCAATCCCCTGTGCAACCCAACGAGATGTCAGTGAAGTCCCAGTTGAGGTCACAATCATCTCAGCATGACCGCCCGACTGCTATCGGCGGTTATCCGACCACCGTCGGCGTCCACCGAAGCATGATCGACCCCCGGACACTGTCGAGCAAACCAGTCGACTGACTGTTTCGCTATATTATGGTTAATAATCGTAACCCTTAACTGCTAAGCTAATTAATTAGTTGTTAGATTAATATTACAATATGAAAATGTATAGTGTAGTTTTGGTTAACTAAAGCAAAGCCACTTATGTCCATCTCTAAAAACTTGAGAAATTCAATTTGCGATATTAAGATGATAATGCTCATCCAAGCATTCCTTCTCAATTCTGTTTAAGAGCAGCGTAAATATTGTTAAAATGGATAAGAATCAATTCTCGATATAAAATTTAAAGTTTATATCAACAGGACAAGGGATATAGTCTCTTTATGATTTGCCTTTCTTTATCATTATCGAAGAATCGACGATGAAAAATACTGAGACGAACGTAATCACTTTTTGCTAGAACGATTAAAACATATAGAAAAAATAAGTCACAATATTATTGACAATGACTAAAAAATGAATTAAAAGTCCCAAGGATAAAATACAAAGGTAAAATAAAGTCTTATCTTACATATTAATATTAATGGGGTTCGATTTTTTATTGAGACAAATTCGATTTTGAATTTCAGAAAAACTTAGATATATGACCCTGAGCTAGATGTGAATGAGAAATTTATTTTTTCAAACGGAATATATCTTCGATATCAAACTTGTCTTGTGATTGTATCATCGAATTTCACTGTTGAGTCGCGAACACTTATCTGATTTATTTTGTTTGTCAGTATAATATATCTTGTCTACGAATTATTTAGCATCTTGTCAAATATTCATGGGATTGAATCGATTATTTTTCAGAATTAGTCAGGTTGAAAATCTGGATACATGATGTTAATTATAAAAAAAAACGAATTAATTTTTTTTTCTTTAGTTTAAAAAATAAAATTTTTATTTTTATATTATATTAAATTTACTGTATCGGATAGAATTGAAGGTCGAAGTAGGATTCGAATAAAGAATAAAAATCACAATTATAGAAATGAAAATGTAAAAGTGAATTGGAACCAAGTAAAAAAAATAAAAATATTAAAATTAAAATTATAATTTAATGGAAGAAACAAGTTTGATAAGATGTGCCACATGATTTCAACAGAATATAAAAAATACCTACTATTTTTCTTCTATTATTTTTCTATCGAATTCTTTGATATCGACTCTCTCCCCCTTATAGCCGAACTCTTAATTCATCGTCCTTCTTGATTGATCGAACTATAATCGAATTTCATTCAAATTAAATCGGTAACCAAAGTCGTAATTATTGACGGGCACAATGTCAATCAATTTTGATCGTAATTTGATCGAATTGAGGTCGCCATTAATTATAATATTTAAGATTATAATATAATTTGATTGGATTCTAATTACAATTTAATTGAAATAATCGAATTAGACCACCAACAACTACATACATGTTATTGGAGGCTTGCGAATGCACAAATATCTATAATTTTGATCGTAATCTGATCGAATTGAGATCATCATTAATTATAATATTTACGATTATAATATAATTTGATTGGATTCTAATTACAATTCAATCGAAATAATCGAATTAGACCATATTATTGGAGGCTTGCGAATGCACAAATATCCACGGCGGACAATATCAATTTCGGAAAGAAACATTTTATTGGCAAAGTAACATCTATTTCCTCCTCTCCCTCTTCCATCTTTGACTTTCATTCTCTGTTTGTGTCTCCATACTCGTGGCTGAAAGGCAGAGCTTCCTCCTGCCACCTTGCCGCTCCGGCTCCTTCCTCTGTCTTTCTCTCTCGCACTTGGCGCACATACCTCTGTTTCTTCACCTCTTCCTCGTACCAGTTTGCCAACACACGGAAATCCATTTGACACAAGCTAAACGCTTGTCTAAACCCTCCAAACTCCCACCATTTTTAGTGCCTCTAGCCATCAAATGGGTGGCTGTGCGGCCTCCAGACTCGGGTCTAACGGCGAGGAGGAAGGCCCGGTGGCGCTCTGTCGCGAGAGGAAGCGCCTCATCAGAGCTGCGGTCGACTGCCGTTACGAACTCGCCGCCGCTCACGCCGCCTACATCCACTCCCTCAACGCCGTCGCCGCTGCTATCGACATTTTCGTCTGCCGCCTCTCCGTCTCCACTCCCTTCCTCATTACCCTCCCTGGGGACACCACGGGTTCTTCCCCTCCCTGCGCCTACCTCCGCCAGACGCCGACGGAGCCAAAGACCGAATCTTTGCCCTGCCGCACTTCTCCTCCCCCCTCCTCTCCCTCGGGCTCAAACTTCACGGAGGCACCGGAGTCAGTGGAGGAGGAGGAAGAGGTAGAACAAGAGAAGAAGTGGACAACTGAAACGAGTTCTGGTCGCTACTTCTTGTCCGCAACAGGACCTATGCCGCCGTCTCCTTCGTCGGAGGTGTTCGGTTGGGACTTCTTTGGCCCGTTCGACGAGGTCCAACGTACAGCGGAACCGGCTGTCGCGGTGGGTCGACTCGACCGGAGTTCAGATGAGTATTTGAGGGTGGTAAGGGAGCAAGAAGGCATCCCGGATCTCGAGGAAGCCGGCGAATACGAAGAAGAGGAAGTGAAAGGCGAGACTTCAGCTGTAGAAAGACTAACCGACTGCTGCGGCAACACGGCAGTGATGGAGGTCATCGCGAGTCAAGAAGCCGACTTGGATCTGTCCGAGAAGGCAGGAGAGGGCAGAGATCTACTGCAAGCGCTGAGAGAAATCGAGGACTACTTCATCAAGGCATACCATTCTGGGAAGGACGTCTCAAGGATGTTGGAGTGCAACTCTTTTATGCGACAAGCAGGGCACGAAGAGACAAAAGGTCGGATATTCTTTTCATTCTTCTGTGTGTTGCTTTTCATTGTGTCGACTGTGGTAAAAGATGGAACTGAAAGATGGAGGAGAAACAATTACAAGGACTAGATGAGCCAAACAAAGTGCTGTGCTTTTCGACTTCGCCATTGCTTCTTTATCCCCTTGCAATGGTCCATGGTTTGATTAATCTCTTGCCCCTGCGAGTCTAGTTTTATTGACCTTTGCAACTCTTACCATTTTGTTTCTTAACCGTCTTCGTTATCATTCTTGCATGACTACAAAGGATTAAATTGCCTAGTTGCCAAAGAAAATGCTCAGATTTATTTTTCTTATCGACATGAAGCGAGTAAGCTTCATTCCATGGCAGTGCATGTTTTTGGACAATATGTGTTCTGAGATACTGGAAATGAAGTTTAAATTTGAAAAACAAATCACTGTTGAGTGACTTGAGTTGATAATTTCAAGTTGTCGGCCTTGATGGTTAGACCAAGTCGAGCTGCTGAGTCTGAGTGGACCGTCAGGACGTCAAGCCTGGGTGTCCAAGTGGTTGAGTGTTGAGCACCAAAAGTCGAATGCTCGAGTGCTGAGTGTTCCAGAGTAAAGAATTGAAAGTTGATTGTCGAAGTGCACAGTGTCAAGTGCTGAGCACCGAAAGGCAAGTGCTCAAGTGGCTGAGTGCTCAAGTTGATTGCTCAGAAATTAAGGAGTTGAAGTCTGCGTTCAACGCAGATTCCTTAAAACAGATTCGCCCCACCTCTAGAGTGCTTCGAGATTGTAGTGGGTTATCTATTTCTTAGGATACAATGATGAACCGTAATCACCACCAAGCACTAGTAGTTGCAGCGAAGGCATTCGAGTGTTATCACAGGGTTCTAGTGAGCGAGAAGAGATGTTGAGTTCCCTATATACAACTTGTCTCATCTAACTTCTTTGAAGTTGTGGAGCAGGTCTTTGTTGCAGCACATATGTCTAGTGACTTCGGTATCCATTTATCGTTGTCGAGGGTTTGAACCCATCAGACTCAGCTTAGATCACGACATTGAGGTCGTTAACCTTTGGTCCCTTATTCAAGTTGGCTTTCTACTTTTTCACTCACAACTTTTTGGTCTCCGCATCCTCCGTCATGTACTTCTTGTCTAGGTACTCCTACAACTCCTTAGTCGTTCTCTTCGTGCTATACACAATGTACTATGAGTTGGCAAGGCAGTTGAAGATGTAGTTTTGGTATAAGAACTCAGAATGAGTCCATTGTATTGATGGTCTAGACATCAATTGCATCCTTAGCTGGTTTGAGAGATTCGTCCATCAAGAATTGAGCCAAATTCAATGTGGTCAAGTAGAAGAGCATCTTCTACTGCCACTGTTTAAAGTTCAACCCAATGAACTTCTTTGGCTTTTTCCAATAGTTGATTGAAACATTTTCAATCAGGGCAGAGGGGGTTGTCATGCATTGAGTCTGTTGCACCTCAACCTCTTTTGTGGTCATCTCAACATAAGCAAATTTGTTTTAATATTGTTGGACAACTTGTGTCTAGAGATACTGAGAATGTAGTCTAAATTTGAAATACAAATCAAATCAGACTTATCTATTGAGTGGCTTGAACTGATAATCTTAAGATATCAGCCTTGATGGTTAGACCAAGTTGAGTTGTTGACTCCGAGTGAGAAGTCGGGATGTCGAGGCTGAGTGTTGAGTACCCCAGAGCTAAGTACTGAGAGCTGACAGCCCTAGTGCAAAGTGTCGAGGGGTTGAGTGCCAAGCACCGAAAGTCGAGTGCCCGAGCTGATTGCTTAGAAACTAAGGAGCCGAGGACTACGTTCAATGCAAATTCTTTAAAATAAATTCGCCCCACTTCTATGGTGCTTCGACGTTGTCATAGATCGTCTGTTTCCCAGGATACAATAGCAAACCACGATCCCCACCAAACACTGGTGGTTGTGGCAAACTGAGAGGCACCTGAGTGCTATCATAGGGTTCTGATGAGCGGGAAGAGATGCTCGACAGAGAGAAAGGGGGAACGCAAGTGGATGAATTCTTTTTCTTTTTATCTCAAGACCTAGGCTTCTTTTATAGGACTGTCTCCCCATGGCTGGTCGAATAAAAGCCATTAATTGTTTTTATTCGCCGCAGCGAAACGTCAACCATTTTAGACGGTAAATACAGATCCGTTATAATTGGACAAAAATGTTATTTCATTCGATTGGGCAAATTTTATCCTGATCGATTCAACATTTAACATGTGCAGATCGTACTTATACACGAGTCAATATGGTTCAGTGCAATTCGAGCCCCTGGATTTACACTTCCTTGGGCATCCAGGCATGAGAGAGAGTCTCTTCCTATACATTTGTTCATAACATATATGTTTGTGAAACAATATAAACCAACTATTAAGCTTTGAAACTTTCAATGCGAGACTAAATTCTCATATACAATGAAGTCTCTTACATCCATTACATCTCTTTTTCCATTCACATTTTTCTGACACATGTTTGGCGTTCTAATTTTGTCAATTTCTTGATCATTATTCTGTGAAGCATCAACTGAGCTCTTAGGCATGCTCTTACAAGTTTGTAATGATCTGCTCTTTTGATTGTTTGGCATAAGGTATAGTTTCTTGGATCGCATTGTAGTGTGTATCGAACTTTACTGATTGTGAATCTGCATCATCTTTGATATAGAGAACTCGTTGAAAGTTATCAGAGCTATTACATGGCATCGGTCTGCATCATTCTCATCCTCCCATAGAAGTCTAGTTACATCATGCTCAAACAGCACATCTTGCGCAGAAACTACCAGTGATAATTTGGATGACTATGTTGGAATGGAGTCTGGAAGCCATTCACAGACTCTAGGAAGGTTATATGCTTGGGAGAAAAAGCTATATGAACAAGTGAAGGTACATTTGTGTTCTTGAAATTCTATGGATTCTCATACTGTTTACCTTCTCCTGTCTAACTAAACCCTTCTTTGATCACCGATGTCACAAAAGTTGAGTCTTTATTTCCTATAAATATTAAACATTTTGCAGGTTTGTTGAGTTCCTTTATCAAAAGTAACAAAGGTGTTAGACTGAGCAAATCAAGCTTGTCCTGTGTAGCATGAAAAGTACAAAGCTAAGTAGCTTTAGATCTTTCTAAGCATGACTAATAGTTTTAGCTTCACAAAAAGAACAAATCAGGTAAATAAGATACTATCAGATTTATTTTACTGTAAATGCTGCGAAGGGATAAGATAATACTTAATAGCACTGTGGTTTTTGCTAAAAGTATGGTGTTAGTTGAATGGAGTTTATCAACTTCTGATTTCCCTCATACTTGGCTGTTGGAACACTTTTGGGGAAAGATGTGTCCTTGTTCACTTGGTGGTTATAACAAATAACAATCCTATCGTTTTCGATGAACTATGGATGTCTATGATATTGGTCAATGTCCGGAGAGTGATCTGACCAGTTGCTGTAATATATATACAATTTTATGCAGCAAAAACTTGCAGTAGATGTCTGCATTCTGTCATATGTTTAAATGTTGCCATTAATATCTTCCAGAAGTGTATTATTTCAGCAAATGTTTTACAAATGTGCATTTGATGCCTGCCTACATTCCTGACTAGCAGTTCTGATCCTTAAAGTTTTAGTTGGTCAGGATTCTCAGTAACATCGCCGATAGTGTTTCATATTTGCTCAATGTGCATCATGATTTCGACAAGTTACAAAGTTATCTAAGAAGATTCACTTTCTCTTCATGCTTCTAGGCTGGGGACCAGGTTTGGCAAGCTTACCTGAAGAAATGCCTGAAACTAAGAAACCAAGAAGTTAAAGGATCAAAATCAAGCTCAGTGGAGAAAAATAGGGCTATTGCAAGAGATCTACATGCTGAGATATGCGTGGCATTGCAAGCTTCTCAATCAATATCACTGAGATTAGAGAAATTAAGAGATGAGGAACTGCAACCGCAAATCGTAGAGCTCCTACAAGGGTAAGAAGGATTCGGTATCATCAAATTAGATGTGAAATTTATTGATCATTCTTAAATTGGTAGTCATGGTATTCTCTTCTTTGTTTCCTTTTTCTGCAGCTTATCTGGGATGTGGAAAATAATGTTAGAGTCTCATGAGTCTCAGAAACAAATGATGTTTGAAGTGAGCACATTCATATGCCCTGAGTATGGAAAATTCACTAACAATACAAATCGTCTTGCGACCGTTACTTTGGAGGCTGAGCTTTGCAACTGGAGATCATGCTTTATAGGCTATGTTGCAGCACAGAAAGCATACGCCAAAGCTATTCATGCATGGTTATCTAAGTTCCTTGCATCTGATGTCGAATACTATTCTCGAACTAGATCCTCATTACCTTCTTATAGAGCTGGAACACCTCCTTTAGTTGTTATGAGTCATGAATGGCTGACCTCACTAAGGAAGCTGCCTGACCAACCTGTATCCTTTGGCATGCGAAGTTTCATCCGAACTGTTCGGGGCTTGTGGATTAAGCAAGGGGAGGAGCAACAGCAAAAGAGAAAAGTCGACAGGCTCACCAAAGAGCTCGACCGCAGGGTCCTTGCACTGCAAAAAGAGGAGAGCAAGGTTGTGGAACTCAAGCTGTCTGGAAAAAAGTATGATTCCGATATGCGGCAGCAAGTAGAGTGTTTATCCAGAAAGAAAGAGCTGCTAGACATGTTCAGGAAAAAATTGGAATCTGACAAAGTGAAACATCAAGATTGCCTGCGCAAGACCCATGAAATCACTATCAATGGATTCAAAATTGGATTGGCTAGCATTTTTGAATCGCTAACCCAGTTCGCGAAGGATTCGGTCAGCCTGTATGATGCTCTATTGGTGCAGGAGAAGGGTAAGGTGGTGCATCAGATGCCTGAGAAGAATACTCGCATAGAGGCTCCTGGACATGGATGAAATTGATACCCTGCCCATCTTTTTGGGACGATGGGAATTAGGATACATATGTGATTGCATTGAGGAATTCTGCAGGCCTTGAAACATCCAGTGGCTTAATGTTGATCTCTTATGGGCGTTTCAGTTGCCTTCTTTGGCTACCTGCTCTAAATTTACTGCTGAATGGCCAAGGCCTATGTACAATTAATGAAACAATGAAATGTGAATACCTCCCAAAGAAAAGAATTTAGTATTTTTTTTTTTACCACGTACGATCCTATTTTACTTACCTCTTATTTTATCATTTTGTAAACTAATCATGGTTGATTCACAAAGGATGGTAATCAGTGTGTCTAAAAATAAAATTGCATTGGTTTTCATAGGTTGGACTTATTTTGCACTGGTGATTCAAAAATCAGATAGCAATTCAAAAGATACTGTAATAAGAATTTTAGAAAGGAGGACAAGAATCAGAAGAAAGTGGTTGAAGTTTTGAGAGACTGAAAGTGAAATGTATGAAAGAAAACAAGAAAAGCTAAAGAAGAAGTTTGTTCTTCACTTACCTCTTCTTTTATCATTTTGTAAACTAATCATGGTTGATTCACGAAGGATAGTAATCAGTGTGTCCAAAAATAAAATTGCATTGGTTTTCATAGGTTGGACTTATTTTGCACTGGTGATTCAAAAATCAGATAGCAATTCAAAAGATACTGTAATAAGAATTTTAGAAAGAAGGACAAGAATCAGAAGAAAGTGGTCGAAGTTTTGAGAGAGTGAAAGTGAAATGTATGAAAGAAAACAAGAAAAGCTAAAGAAGGTTTATCCTTCACTTTGCTCCCATGTGACTCTATAAGTGAGGACAAAGGCACTCTCAAGAAAAAGGGGAAAGTATATAGACATGCATCTAGGATCCAAGGGATGCAACTAGATGGTATAAAAGTTTTATGGAAACCCACCACTGAAAGTAAAAGCTATATTTTAATGTAGATGTACGATATAAAAGGAATATATAAAATAAATATACTAGAGAAAAAGTAACTTACAATAAAAAGTAAACAAATACTAGTGAAATTAAATAAGTTAGTAGAGGGAAAACTTATTCATTAACAATGAATATGAGCAATAAAATTATTAAATCTACATAGCCTATATTGTATCAGTGTCCTATATTTCCTAAAGAAAACTTCACTATATAAAAGATGATAACCTCCACCTTGCTCGATTCCAGTAAGGTTTACCCTTAATACTTGATACCTTTGACTTAACACAAGGTGGCAAGGGTGGTAGGGAATTTGACTCTTACCTAAGTAAAATGTATACATTCAATTACATTCTACTTATTAAACTTCACTTCAAGCTTGATAGCTCCTCTTTGAGATCACAGCTTCATGCATGAATCATCAACTCATCCATCAAGTCAATCTTCAAACTTAATCAACACAATAAAATGAACTGACAAGCAATTTGGTTTTGCAAGTGCATGCAGTATCAGCTCTGCATCTGATTTCAATACCGATCATCAACTCCCTCAGCTTATTCAGAAACACTCGAAGGACTTGTTTTGGCCTCGATTAGACTTATGTTAACTTTCTCGTTGATTGCATTGCTTATCTCTACTCATCAGTGCTTCCTCGACCTCGAGGCCGGAGTTGAAGTCGCAATAAGCTCGACATTTAGCGCCAAAAGGAAAAAAGAAGACACATGCTCACATGTGGATTGGGCTTTTGCGCTTTGTCTTTAGGTTCCCTTCGTTTGCTTCTACAGCCCTCGTTCTTAAGCCACAACCAAAAAAGTTTCCACCGAAGACACCCGTCCTTCCATTGACTAACAACTGGAGCGTAGGGCTGTATGCACTTTTTCTACTGCATGGGGATGGTCACGTAAACCAAGGTTTAAGGGAGGAGGAGGAGGCTAAGCACTGGCCTGTCACCTGCAGTAGCTTTTTTGTTTGTGGCCTCTTTTCCTTCCCCTTCCCTGTTCTCCTGCTTGGTCTTCAGCTTGCGATTGCATGTCCCTATCTTGCTCCGTGACTCGGGGAGACAGAACAAAAAAGGGGGGAGGATGTGTGTTGGCGGTATTATCGGGAGGATGAGGAGAGAAATGCAGCGGGCACATGCCCTGCCGCCGTGGTTTTGCTGCGTGTTCAAGAGAGCTTAGATTTTCCTGTGAGTGTTTAACACTTTTAACTCATTTAACCTTAAACGCTTCACTGAGCAATGAAGGCAGGATTCTGTAGCCGTAAGTCTCATTGAACAAGCTGATGGAAGAGGCTGAACGAGGCTAAAAAGATAGAGCAGCAGATTCTGTTTAAATCTTTGCGTTAATCATACATCGCTCGAATGGATTGCAGTCCCTATCGGAGATTTAGAATTAAGTGCGAGGAATAATTGTCCCACCTTCCTTCATCCGTTCTCTTTTATAAGGACTGCTCGTGCAGCGGTTGGCCAGTGGGAAGCCCATGGAACTCGACGAGCAGGGCTTCTTGGACGAGCTGCTCTGGCTCCGCAGCGATGCATGGGAAGGTCCCTTCTTCGCGCCCGACGAAGCTGATGCCCGCTTCGACTGTTTCCTGCAAAGCCCCGCCGGGCTCCTCCCTCCCTGCGCCGGCGTGCCGCTGGCCGGTGGCAGTGACTACTGCACGAGTGACGCTGTGTACTCTGCCGCGCCGGAGGGGCAGTCCTCGGCTCTCCGGTCGGCCCTCGACGACGCCGAGCCCGGCCAGAGCTCCTGCAAGTTGGAGGCGCCGCCGCCGGTGGTCGAGCTGCGGAAGGCGAGGAAGAAGAAGCTCGAAGGTGCGCCGTCGAAGAATCTAATGGCGGAGCGGCGGAGAAGGAAGAGGCTCAATGACCGGCTCGCTATGCTGAGGTCGATAGTGCCCAAGATCAGCAAGGTGGATTGCTTTTTCTCACTTTGGTTTAACTCCGACGCCCCTCCATCAAGTGTTCGATTAAATGCTCATGAGAAATACACGCACATCTTATTCGCCAGATGGACAGAACGTCCATTCTCGGGGACACCATCGATTACATGAAGGAGCTACTCGACAGGGTCAAGCACCTGCAAGAGGAGATGATCGACCTCACTCCGGAGCAAGACAGTCTACTGAACATCTTCAAGGAACTAAACTCGAAGGGAGTCTCGGTGAGTAACTCCCCAAAGAATACGTCTATTCTTTCGGCTTCGACGCTAATAGATCCTGTGCATCGACAATCTTCCAGTTCGACGTCGAAAGAAGAGAGAACGATACGCGCATCGGAATCTGCTGCGCTGCCAAGCCAGGCCTTCTGCTTTCCACCGTGAGCACACTGGAAGCGCTCGGGCTGGACATCCAACAGTGTGCAATGAGCTGCTTCAGCGAATTCGCAATGCAGGCATCTTGCCTGGAGGTACAGTTGAAGTATGTAATTGCCATTATCAAGATTTTGTTCTATTGATCCTCGATTTGAGTTGCAGGAGATGGATCAGAGGGCAACCATGAGCGCCGAAGACATCAAGCAAGCACTCTTCAGCAATGCAGGATACGGAGGAAGATGCCTATAAGAGAAAGATGTATTGCAGATGAACCGAAGAAACGTTTTGCTCGACATGTTTACCCTGTTGGTCAAAATCGATGTATCCAAGTTCATCTGCTAGCTTCACTGTGTCAATGAAATCCTATAGAATTTGTCTGTGCAGCGACATGAATCTTGAGGAATATATATCTACTAGAATATATTTTGATAGGTCAGTCAAGGATTTGGGAGATATTGTCTTGCCCTTTGGCCTGGTCTCTCTTTATGCTACTCGGGCTTCATCTTTCTCTGTAGTCAGTGCTAAGAACAAAACAAAAGTGTGATATAACCTGTCCCTAGTACATGCACCACATGGTCACCACCAGGGCTCGATAGATTTACTGCAGGAAAAAAAAAAATGATGCAAGGGATGAAGAACTGGGCCTGTTTTATTTCTGTCAGAAAAGGTTTGATCTCTCCTTGATATCCCTGTTCGTGTTTTGTAAGCTTGCGCTGAGAGGGGTAAGTCTGAGATGTGTAGAACTCAATAGCTCAAAGTAGGGACATGGATGGGTCTCAAACTCCTGGTCGCTGATAGCGTCTTGCCCTGAAAGTAATTCCATTTTCCAAACAGTAGAGGAAATTGTTAAGGTCTAAAGATCTTTGAGGACAGTAATCGTATTAAATGAAAGGCCGGCCGGGCATGGGCCAGTCGCTGCGGAAGGACAGAGCTGTTCAGCTTGTGAGCGCCGTGCATCGCCGCAGACAACTGAGCGCCTGCCACCAAGGCAGCTATTTGAGGGCAGCAAATGGACAATAATGGATGATGGCCACAGCCGAAAAGGACAGGGAAGGATCGAATTGATTTGCCGTTCAATGATTAATCAAAAAGGTCGATTGGTAAATAGGATGCGTTTTGTTTCACCTGTCTGTAGTAAAAATCATTTATGTTCGCCTTCCATGTCTTTTATCTGCGGTCTTTTGAAGATGATGAAGATGGGAAAAAAAAAGTCCTAAATTTTTTTTTGAGATATGGTACAATAGTAAAAGCAAAGAGGTATTTCATAAAAAAATACAGTTCGATCCTTTGTATCGATATCGTTTGACGGTGAATTAAAAAAAAAAAATTATTCGGACGGTCGTGGAATTCAGGAGTTTATCCGATAGACAGAGTATGACTTCGACGTTGAATCGTTGTTCAGGATAATATAACTGCGGAGTCCGAACTGAACCGTGAAAAAAATATAAGCATTTCTCTGATTTATCTTTGGTGGTTGATAAAAGTCATTTGGATTTCAATCTTATTTGACTCAGTTGTTGAAGAGGCGTCTTGAAGGTCTGTGGAACATAACTGATCACTCATAGGGATTAACCGGATCGAATGTTCGGATAAAATTGATATAAGATAAATCACATAGCTATATCTTTTGATTCGATGGTAAAAAATAACAAAAAATTTTAAAATTCGGATGAAAATTTTAAATTTTATATTGAAATTCAATCCACATTCATACGTAGCAACACTGCTCTAGTTATCAAACTTCGTCCCGAAGGCATTTGTTTCACTCGTAATCATTACAAATTTTGAAGATATCTATTTTGTCTATTGATAGAATTTATAATACAATTTATATAGATTTAAAATCCAAACTCTGATATATTTATAATTCCTGAGTATTTTTATTAAAATATTTGAATCTTGAACTTTTTAACTTGTTCAGTAAGCGGTAAAAGTATAGTTTTTCAGCGTTAGTTGGCACATCTTGATGGTCAATAATAACTGGAATCCATATCACATGAGATCATTTGTGCTCTTGTGAATGAAACCAATGTTTACTAAATTTAAGCCTATCTCAAACAGAATTCGAGCTAGGCCACCATAACTCATGGATTAAAAATAGAATGGCGGAGTCAAATCATTTTTTTTTTAAATAAAATAAAATTTTTGACAACCTCAATGACATTTTAAAATTCTCAAAAGTTGCAAAAATAATTCTTGAAAATTTAAGGGCGTAATTACTAAAATGTCATTTTCCACGCAAAATCATATAAATTATTTTTAAAAAAGTTCTATAATCTCTATATTATTTTTAATATTTGAGTATCTTTTTTACTAGTACCATATATTTAAATTTTCTATCGGACTAATTCTAAGGATAGTCGATCCAAAGTATTTATGATTCAGCAACTAAGTCTAACAATGCAGTCGTATCGTTCTTATAAGCCAAGTCTAACGCTAAAGATGTACCCTGCCTCAGTTCGGGGCTGTCTGTTTAAATTTTTTCGAAAATCAAAGTCGAATTTATTTAAAAAAAAAAAAAGAATCGAACCGTACTAATATGTGAGATGTCGTCTCGCTTTACCGTTGCACCGTATTTTTGTGGGCAACATTCAAGTTTTTTTTATTGATATCAAAATATCCGAATCTTCGATCCGATTAATCCCTGAGAGTGATCAACTTTGCTCCACCGATCTTCGAGACGCCTTGTCACCGGTTGAGTCAGATAAGGTCGGAGTCCAAGTGGTCTCTACGGACTATCAAAAATAAATTAGAAAAACACTCGTATTGAAAAAAGAATTTTATTTTTTTATAAAATTTAATATATCAAATGTTGTTTTTAATTCTGGATTTATTATTTCTTTTAAAACTTTTAATTCTAAAAATAAATCTAAATCAGCAATATCAGATAACTTATCACGTGTCAAAAAGTTTTTAAAGGTTTAAATATTTTATAAAAAAAAATTATCGTCAAGCAATTTTAATATTTTTACATCATATAAAAATTTAAAATTATTTCATATAGTTTAAATTGTTCGAATATAAAGTGAAAAAAAATAACATGATCAATAATATAATTAAAGTAATTAATTTTAAGAGAGTCTTCGGGTGAAAGTTTTATCTCGTCATTTTAGTTTCCAGTAAATTGTTTATTTATTTTAATTACATGTTTTTCATAAAATTTTGATTATATATTCATTTCGTTTTCAATTTCTTGAACAGAACCCGCAGCAGCATTATAAAAAAAAGATTGGTTAACTCATCTAATTAATGCAATAGCAATATTCATATCTTTATATTTTAAAATTTATTAACATTATTAATTGCGGATAATCCATCGTACCAGGATACCAAATAATCCTACTTAATAAAAATTCAAAAATTTTAATTTCATATGTTTGCTAAAGAAATTGCTTCACTTTTTTTTAGAATTATCACTAGTTTCTGTAAATTTATATACAACTTCTCTTAACCGTGGAGCTTGATATTTAATTGCTTCAACACATTTGTGATAATGATTTAAGGGTTAAATTAGAAACATGGTCTTATAAAATTTTCTATATTTTTTTATAAGAAGAAAATAATAAGTAAATACAAAAAATATTATATCACTAGAAGAATAATTAACCATATTACATAATACTAAATTAAGATTATGATAATTACATGGTGTATAAAAAGCTCTAGAATTTATATCTAACAATCTTTTTTGTACACTTTATTTTTTACTCTTTCATATTAGATCAATTATCATATCTTTGTCCTCTTATATCATTTACATAGAGTTCAATTTTTTTATTATACCAATAAGCATATAAAAAAGAACTTTTTATAATGTATCATCTACTTTTAAAAATTTTATAAAATATTTTTTATTTGTATTGGACATGTTAAATATATATACATCTTAATATAAAAGGCATTTGTGTAGTACAATCAAAGTATAACCGGGAAATATTTTGCTTCTTTTATTTTTTAAATATAATATTTTTTATTTCTATTCCTAATTTATATATTAACTCATTTTATATATTATAACTAAGATAATGATTATGAATTTTATCATTTTGAATATAATCATTTCAATCAAACTCAAAATTTTCTATTGTTATCTTGATAAATCTTTTCATTTGTTCTATGAAATGTCAAATTATTTTTTTGCAAGTTTTTTGAATTATGACAATAATTTTTATTAATATATTCTTCCAATATTCTTTTTCTTTTTTTTTATATTTTCTTAGAAATTTTGATCAATGGTTTTATTTTTAAGCAATCTCATTTCAACATCAAGTCAAATTAAACCAAATATTCATATTTATGATATATTTAGTGCTTTGTTACTTTTAAGCTTGACACTAAGATTTTTGAGTGTGTAATTACTAAAATGTCATTTTCCACGTTAAATCATATAAATTATTTGAGTGTGTAATTACTAAAATGTCATTTTCCACGTTAAATCATATAAATTATTTTTAAAAAAAAGTTCTAAAATCTCTATATTATTTTTAACATTTGAGTATTTTTTTTATTAGAACCAAGTATTCAAATCTTCCGTCGGACTAATCCTGAGAATGATCAATCTAAAGTATTCACGATTTAACAGTTAAGTCTGACAATGTAATTGTGTTGTTCTTATAAGCGAGGTCTAACGCTAAAGATGAACTCCGCTTCGATTCGGGATTGTATATCTAAATTTTTTCGAAATTCAAAAGAGGATCGAACCGCATTAATATATGAGATATCATCCCGCTTTACCGCTGCATCGTACTTTTGTGGGAAGCATTCAAGTATTATTAGTGTAAAAGGTGATTCGTTTGCCCTTAACATCTCCGCCAGTTTGTCCCACAATTAATACGAATGAGATAAATCACGGAGAATATATTGTCCGAGCATATTGTTCAATCAAAGACTAATATGATAGAAAGACAAACATCCTGAAAGACTTGTAATCTTCAAAGATTGATCGGCAATTTATCAAACAACGCACGTGAAGTTTAGAATTGCTCAAACAGCGCCCCATACTTTCATATTTACTAAATAACACACTTAATTTCTTTTTTACCTCTCCCACCAAACATACTTACAAAGACAACGATAGAAATTTGAGCGTGGTCTTTGAAATTTGAAATTCCAAGATCAGCGATTACGAGATCTTTTGTGTAAAAGAGAATTAAGAATATAAAAATATGATGTGCTATTTGAATATTTTTAAATTTCACGTGCACTGTTTGATAAATCATCGAAGATCGATCATTATTCATTAGTATGATTGAGACTATAGTTAAAAAAAAAATTCTAATTTAATATTGAATTGATCATTCAATGTAGAATAGATTATTCATCTCGTACAAGCTGTTTAGGATAAAGACGGCTGACTCCGTACACAATTTCGTCCACACACACACGATTCGAATTTTATTAAAGACAAACTGCATTCTCATTATTCATCTCGTTTCCAATTACATAAAATACAGCTAGCCATCCAACAGAGAGAGCGGTGGGACTCAAAAGCAAGGTGTCGCAACGAGTTGCAGGCCACTCTTCTTGCGCATCGTGATCCCAAATTGTTCGCTCATGTCCATCTCCGCACCTTCGGGCAGTTTCCACTCGAACCGATGCACGAGGGTAGCGAGTCCGAGCTCGATGACGGCGACGGCGAACCCAATTCCAGGACAGATTCTCCTGCCCGCGCCGAACGGAGTCAGCTCGAAATGCTGCCCGCGAAAGTCGACGTCATTGTCGAGGAACCTCTCGGGTCGGAACTCCTCGGCCGTCTCACCCCACAGGGTGGAGTCGCGTCCGATGGCCCACACGTTGACGAAGACCCACGTGCCCTCGGGGACTTCGTACCCCTCCACGGTGGTGTCGCGGAGCGACTGTCGCGGGACCAGCAACGGGCCGGGTGGGTGGAGGCGCATCGCTTCCTTGATGACCGCGCGAAGGTACTCCATTCGAGTCGAGTCCTCCTCGGAGACGGTTGGCTTTGAGCCCATTACCTGACGAACTTCGTGTCGCAATTTGGTCATGACGCGTGGGTTGCGAACTAATTCCGCCATGGCCCACTCGATGACGATGTGGGTCGACTCCATTCCAGCCGCGTACATGTCCTGCGCATTTATGTTTTGGGGTAGACGAATATATTGATTAATTAATGTAAAAAAAAAAAAAGAATATGGTTTTAAAGCGACTTGGTCAAACTGTAGAATTCACCAGGATCATTGACTTGATGGTTTCCCTCGTAATTATGCGCTTCGCGGTGGCGTCCTTCTCCGCCGCCGCCGCCTCCTCTTTCTGCATGGACAGCAACACGTCGATGAAGTTCTCCGACGTCTCCTTCAGCTCCTCGCCGTCCTGATCGGCTTCTCCGGCGGCGAACTTCCTCTCGTGTTCCTCAATTATCTGCTCCATAATCGCATCGACTCGGTCCGCTATCTTCCTCACTCGGCGGCTGATCATCATCGTTCTCAGGTACGGAGGCAGCCGAAAGCAGTCGCAGACGTGGAACGCCCCCATGGCGGCGGACACCTCCCCCATGATCTCGTCGATGTAGTCTCCCCACGCGGCGTTCCTCGAGCTTTCTCCGAGCGTCACCCGCCCGATCACGTGCTTGGCGAGCGTGTTCAGCGCGCGGGTCATGTCGATGGCGCGGCCCGGTGCGGCGGCGCAGGCTCCGGCGATGTCCTCTACCATGGAGGCCACCTCTTCTTTGCGGACGTGTCGGAAGGAGTGCACCATCTTGGCGCTGAGCAGGTGGAGGAGGCTTATCTTCTTGACCTGCCGGCGCAAGGTCGAGATCGAGAGGGATAAATTATATTGTAATTTTTTCGCGAGGAAAAGTAAAAAAATCGAAAGCGAACGACAATAATTTCGCTTCTACCTGACGCCAGTAATTGCCGTACGGCGAGAAGGCCACATCACGGCCGTTTCGGAGGAACATATTAGGAACGGTGAGCGACGGTCGACTGGCGAAGACATAGTCCTGATTCTTCATGACCTCGCGGGCCATGTCGGCCGACGACACCACCAGAGCCTGGGCTTGGCCGAGTCGGATGAGCATGAGCGGGCCGCAGCGCGCCGACATGTCTCGGAGAGAGCGGTGGGGGAGCGGGCCGAGCTGATGCAGGTTTCCGATGAGGGGGAGCCGCGAGGGAGAAGGTAGCTGCACCGACTTGGCCTTCTTTGCGGAGGAGCGCCAGCTGCTCCGAAGGAGAGTAACTGGCAGCATGATGAAGATGACGATGAAGAAGAGATGGAGGAGGAGGAGAGGGTGGGTGAGAATGTGCAGGGGAAGGAGATCCATGGCTGCCTGTGCTGTCCACTGGCCGACTGGCGTCGTTATAATATAGGGCGGAAGGAAGGAGGAATGGAGTGAAGGCGATAAGGCACAAAGTTTGGGATCGGCAGCGTACGAAATTGCGGCCTCATCAGGCCCACATTCACCACAGTACAGTCTAAATAATATTTTAAATAATAATAAGACAATAAATAATAATAATTATTTAAAATTTTATTAATTAAGATTTAAAAATATATAATATTATATGAAATTTCATCGTTTACAAATATTGTGTCGTAAGGTTATGAAATATTTATATTTTTTGATGAAACGTGATTTGACCTTGTGGTACTATTTGGAATAGATTGCATTGACTCATGATTTTAATATTATAGTCTTCACGCACGTGAAGATCGTAACGCGACGATAGAATTATATGAATGAGTAAGAATCTATTTTGAGAATTGTAAATTTTTTAAATATCTATTCTCCTATTATATTAGTTTTGAATTTAACAATATGTTCATCATAATTTTTTTTTTTTTTGTATTATATGTGAAATCGATTAATAAAAACGTTGAAAATGAATGATTCATTTTTTGCACAAGTGATTTTAATAATCACAGATATTGAATATATATATAATTTAAATTTTTATAATGCCAATGTATAACTGGTCATTATTCTCGAAATAATAAAAAATATTTTTTTTTATAAATATTTCCCCGGGGAGGCTTTGAATATTATTAATCATCTCCGAATGGCAGGGATGATATTTTAATTCTCAACAATTTTAAACGAAAATAAAAAAAAAATCAATAAGAAAACAACTTCACTATCAAATTTTGACTTTTCACGCTCCTATCTATAAGTAAGTAAATAAATAAATATTCTAGAAGTTTTAATTAATTTATCAAATAGTTTTGTATCAAAATTATTTAATGGACTAAAATATTTAAAAATTAAACTTAAAATTCAATTTAAATTCATCAAAAGGGGCCTTTTATTCATTTCACAGAATTTAGGAACTATTATGATTAACGACGCTCGGAGTTCATGAATCACAATGCGACGCGTGTATGCAACTTACCAGGCGCTTCTGGCTGAAATCGTCATGTAACACGATTTGTTTTTTTGGATCCCAACGAAATCATCATGTTTCACAAATACGAATGATCGAAAATGACACCCAAATGTGTTTATCATTTCCACCCTTTGATGGGTGACTAGATTCCAGAATCATCCATTCTAATTTATCATCTAATAAAATCGAAATTGAATTATTCATCATCTTATTTCGATTTCTTCTTATAATTATAATATATTTCATTTTTTAATTTTATTTTTTTTAAAAGAAAAGAATTTAAATTTAATTTATATAAATTAAGTTGACTAACTATTCTTTTGGAGTCTAAATATATTTATTATTATAATTACGATACAATAATAAAAATTTAAATTTTAAATGAGTTTAACCCTTTCAAAATAAAAAAAAATAATCATTCTCAAAAATTTAAATTTGATTCAAATAAAAAAGTATATTTTCGATTATTTTGATTTTTAAATTTTATTTCGTACATCTCTAATTCCAATTTTATTTCGGAATCGATCGAATAAAAACGATTCCAATTTAATTTCTCTGATTTAATATTTTAATTGTGGTCACCCGCCTTTGAAAACCTGTCCACACATCCATTTTTTTGTTATTTTATTCTCACTCTCGCTTGTCTTATATTCAATCACCTTGAGACAACTTAAAACATACCATGTTTCGCGTTTACTTTGAAAAAGAAAGCACTGGGAGCGCAGCCGCTGAGGACAAATGATGATATCCAGAGCCGTAAATGAATCAAGCTAAGTGTGTTTAAGTTTATTTGATAAGATATTCTTTTGAAGATGATTCGATGATAAGTACAAGATGATGTTTATGTGAATATTCGAATTTTAAATCAGACGAGCGATCTAAAATCTCCCCTGGGATGAAATACCATTCCTCGCCCACCGAATCGAGTCAAGCGCCAAAGATCCACCTGATTTACCTTAAGAAATCAAATCGAATCAGGTCAAATTTAAAATTAATTAAACTATTAAAAAATCCGTTCAAATTTGACTTGATTTTTTTTTTTTTTGAAGATTAAATTTGATTTGAGCTTGGATTGAACTTGACTTATTTAATGAGTATCAAGCTTCTAATCAAGCTTGTTTAAGTTTGGTTATTCAAATGTTATCGAGCTCTTAAGTAAAACTTATTTGTTTATTTAAATTTTTAATATTTTAATATTTAATTTATAAATTAGTATAAATAAATTCATAGATAATTTTTAAATGGGTTTATTCATGAACATCAAGAACATTAACAAGCCGAACACATATGTGTTCAAGCTTATTTATTTAATTTGTCAAATTGTTCAAGCTTGTTTATTAATTGACTTTGATGCATATTGAACGAACGTAAACGAGTTCTTATCGAATCGAACACCAAATTTATTCATGAACACTTGGTTCATTTACAACCATAATGACATCTAGGAAAATTCTCATCCATATATAATTCATAAAAAATCAAAAACAAAATGATCGAACATGTAATCTTATCAATGATCTATAATAATATATGAAAATATAATAAAATACAATAGAAATGTAAACATGCATCTGGATTTGAATACATCATCATCGGAAAAAACTGAAGTTGCAAGAAGTCAAAAAGTCACCGGACTTGATTTTCTACAAGTACGAGAGAGACAACTCTGAATACTCTGTCAGATGGAGAAAAAGAGACAGTTGAATGTTTATCTCTTTTGTGAGGACCACACCCTATATATGGAACAAATTCTAACTCATTAATAACCGATCAATGTTAATAGTACAAGCTAAAAAGTTCTACACATGGATCTACGTCCAATAACATAAACCCATGATCAAAATTATAATTAGATCACTTAATCGAGTTCGAACTAATATGACATAATTGGATGTATTACGATAATAATATATAATCTCATCACCAACAATCTCTTACTTGAGCTACATGTAATTCTGTATATAACACATAATCAAAATTCCTTAATTGATTGAGCTTATCATGTCGTATTGAACAAAAAAAATAATATGATCCATCAACTTCATTGGTATTTGACTAAATTGATTATAGTTAATATATATATGATCGGTAGCAAAATCCATCAGTAATCACAATACTAATATTATCAATGACATAAATCGGATGTAGATGCGTAACATGATAAATACACAAAATTGTGATTTGCACATGCCTATTCTCAATTGATCCTCCTTATAATCCAAAATTAGATCTTGATTATGTTTGCAAACATCATATACAAACCACAATCACCTTATGACTCAATACTAAATTTTACATCATATTTACAATCATCATATGTAAACCGTATTAGTAAATCGTGATGTTTTTAAATTCCTCAACCATTAGGAATTCAAAGTCGATGTGCTTTAACTTCAACAAACTGTGATTGTTTTTGGAATAGAGTTCTGCAACTTTATTATCACAGAAATTTTTAATGGCCTATCAAACGCCATCAATGATCTGTAGTACTGTGATAAAGTTCTGCAATCATATCCTGTGATTTGATGTTTCAGACTATTAATTCTGTCTCTATTGTGAAAGTTGATGCGCACAGATGCGACCTCGAATCTCGCGACGGATACCGTCGAGGACTCAAAGCGCACGCTCGTGCTCAACGCCCGCAAGTGCACGGATGTCATCAAGTAATAAAGATTTATCGATCCCACAGGGACTGAGATTCGAATACCAATACACTAAGTGGTTGCAATTGTTCGGACGTAATCTCTGAGAGAGTCGGTTGGTGAGGACTATCGGTGGACCCTACTCTGTACGGTGTCACACGGAGGAGGAAAAGAGCGTGTCGGGGTCTTAAAAGGCTATTCTAGGACTTCGGTTTCGCTTGTGTATCATAGAACAATGTTGTCAATTGGCGTCGTCTAAACGTCTACCTACAATTTTGGGGAAGGGACATCATACACTCTCCCGCAGAGCCGCCGCATTCACCGGGAGCTATCTCCGCCCAAAAGGACGGGATAGAGAGTACGAGGATGCTAAATCAATCCTTGCGGTGGACCATTTCCGATTCCACCGCTCCCTTCTCCCCGCAGTTACGGGAGGTCAGGTTTACCCCTAGGTTCCTTGGATCAAACCTCCTAAATTTAGATTGCGAGGGTTGTCACCACCTCGTATCGCCTAAGCACAGCGGAAAGAAAGACAAACACACGTAGATATAATAGAGAACAACTACCAATTGTCAAATCAAACTTATGGCCAGAATTTAATATGAACCAACATTGTTTATGTACACAAGCTACTCCCTAATCCTAGAATCGAAAGTACTACTCCATAAATACGAAGGAAGAATCACAAAACATGTTTAAGTTTGAATACAATAAAAATAAAGCGCAGAAATAGAGATATACGATGCTTCGTGATCTTCTCTCCGGCGTTGTATTGCAAGTTGTGGACCTTCGGCGACGTTCCTCCTCCCCCCTATGAGTTACCGAAGCTTTTTAGGGCTTCGGCGTGCCGCCCTAGCCGTCGTGCCTCCCCTCTAGGATTTAGGCAGAGCCATCCTTATATAGACATCGCCTCGGACCACTGCAAAATCCAAAAAAATCCCAAGTCGCGCAAATCTATCCTTATATATCAGTCGACTGCCAAGGGATCCGTTGGACTATAACGGTCGGGATCCGACGTGTTCGGAGGCCGTTGTAGTGGTGGCAATCGACTGCCAAGGGCAGCAGTCGACTGGTGGCAGCCAACGGGAAGAAATCAGCCCTCTCTATGAAAAGAGAGGGTGTTGGGCTTTGGGAGGCTAATGCTTCTATTCTAAACATCTCCCAAAGTGCTCAAACGAATTTCCTCCTCTTCCTTGTGCTTATATTCATCTTATTGCAAGAGAAGTGATTTTGTAAGAAAAGGTTACCTCCACCTAGCTTTGTGCAAAGGAGAGAATAGTGGAAGTTTGCAGAGTGATTCACCGTGGATGAATCGGACCGTGGATTAGTGGTGCAGCCGTGAACCACGTTACATCCTTTGTTAGCGTTTGTATTCTTGTTATTGCTTTGTCTTTATTGTTTATACTTTCCGCTTGCGCTAACGAATTTGTAGATGAGCAATAGACGAGAAAATTCTACCATACGCGTATTAGGCTATTCACCCCCTCTAGCCGGCCAAACACTTACACTTCGATCCCCTACAAAATAGAGTCAAGCTACCTATGAGAACAACTCATGCAAGCAACTTTCAAAAATACTACTGAGGTAGCTTTACAGACACCAAAAATTAAGTACTGAAAGAAACTCAACAACTTATGCATGCATGAACAAATGAATGAAAATACCAAAAAAGAAACTACTGCTAGGAAACAAAACAAAATAAATCTTGGGGTCTCCCCCCCTCAGACTTAAATGAAAATATACCTCTAATAGGGTGGACGAGGTGGAAAGTCTGGGAGCCTGGGCATCTCTGGATCTTGGGAGAATCTGCTGCTGAGCCGTTGTTGCCACATATACATGTGGTCGATCTGAGAGCTGGTGGATGCAACGGCTGCTCGGTGCTCCTCCTCCCTAGCCCACTGTGCCTGCTGGGTGTGCATATGCTGCCGCATCTCCCTACGGTAGGTTGCCTCATCCTGGCAACGAACAACCTCCTCCTAGAAGTATATGCAGGCCTCATCGTAAAACTCCTCAGCCCGCTGAAAATGCTCCCGGAATCCCTGGAACTCCGCCTGCTGGTAGGCGCTATGCTCCTCCCATCGCTGCCTCTGCATCTGCTGCTCAGTATAAATATCGTCGAGGCACGATCGGAACTCCGAGAAATCATAGGCCGATGTATCTGCATCCTGCTCAAAAGTAGAAAAAGATGGTGGTGCAGGTGTAGGCTCATGTCGGCGTGGACTAGGTGGGCTCCTATGCATGTGTGGACTGGAGGGAGAGTGATATAAAGGTGGAGAGATGGGCGCTGATGTGGATGGTCCCTCATGTGGAGGGGACTCCACTATCAGGTCTAAGCACCAGTTGGCGTGTATAGCGATGGTGGTACGATCCGGGTCGGGGATCCTAAGGGTCGTAAGATTTTTCCTTACAAAGCATAAGGAGTCTCCTTCTCTTACAATCATTTTCATGGCCATGCATACTCCCAGGTCGATCCTAGGGCTCCCCCTCTATACTCTCCAATGCTGTGTAATCGTACCCCATCCTATAACAAATGTAGGTAAGTAGGCCTCCCACATTGATCTCTTCGTGTGCTGCTTTGCCCATCTTTACTAAGTGTTTGATGAAGTGGGACCCTACATCGATGCTACTCCTTTCTTGTAGCATATCCCATAGGCAAAGCAGCTCGCTAGCTCTAACTACACTGTCACTCTCCCCACGACCAAATATAGTACTGGCCATGACGTGGTGAAGGTATCGAAAGACGGAGTTTTGGAGGCGCGACGCTTTGGCCCTAGAAGGGTCATAAGCGTGCTCCCCTGTCAACTCAGTCCAAATCATACGAGAGTTGTACCCATTAGGGGTTCTTCTCTCTCCCCCGCTTGGCAAGCCAAACCATGAGTTCTATTGATGGAGGGTCCACTCATGCTCAATATTAAAAAACCTAAAAGTTATCCTACCCTCCTCGCTCTCTCTACCCATTAAAACTTCCGCCTCTAAAGAACTAAAAAATTCCAAAACTATCCTAGGGTAGGTTAGGTGCCTTATTCCCATAATCTCATCCCACCCCATTTTTGCAAATAGGGTTTGCATATCACCTAACAAACCTAAAGATTCTAGCAAATCCTCATCTAAGTACCTAGTAGCAGTAAGTTTACGAGTAGAGAGCATATTGTACCTATCTCTATGTTCATTATTGCGAAAAAGTAGAGGGGGGTAGGGCGTTACCCTCTTCCGGAGCTTGAGGGGCATCGACTCTCCTTGTTCGTCGCTCCGAGGCGCCGGATCGGGATGCTATGGTCTTGGTCCTCCTCATCCTTGATCCTTTTGGCTTCTTTAGAGGTTAGAAATGCTTCTAGAGGAAGGGGAAAGCGAAATCACACGTCTAGGGCAAGAAATTTTGAAGCACACGACGCAAATGGGGTGAAAACACACAGCTCGCCCCTTTTAACCTCGCGCGCCATGGTCGTGTGAAAACACATGGCAAGGCCGTGTGCGCCTCTGGTCAATTGGGCACGATCATGGGAAAACACACGGCCAGGCCGTGTGTCCCCATTTTTCGCCCATTTATGCACCATGGTCCAAATTTCCTCATACACTTCGCCGTGTAGGCTAATATGGGTCTCATTTTTACCTAGCGAAGTTCTTTTCTATTCCTAACTCTAAATGTGATGGAAATCAAAACTAAAATCAAACAAATGTATGCAATGCAATCGAAAAGGGAAATCTAAAACTAAACTTGGGTTGCCTCCCAAGGAGCGCTTTGTTTAAGGTCGTTTAGTTCGACCGCACTCTTCTATCAACTCGGCTCTGGTGGTTCAGTGAACCTCCATTCATCCGTCTCGGGATCTTGATATGGAGGTTCCGGCTTCATTCTACTAATCGTGAAGCTGTCAAAGTAGGGATCTCTGTGCTCCGAAAGGCTGAAAAGGATGATCTCCCCGTCTACCTCCAGGGAGATCTGATGTGCCTTCACATCTATGCACGCCCCTGCGGTTGCTAGAAAAGGCCTTCCCAGAATGATGATATTCTGGAGATTCGGTCCTGTGTCCAGTATGATGAAGTCTGTGGGTATCACAAAATCTTTACTCATCACAGGCACGTGTGGTAGTAGTCCAACGGGCTTCTTGACTGAATCATCCCCCATACGAATACCAAGATTCGCTGGTTGGAGCCCGCTCAGTCTCATCTTCAGAAAATATGCGTAGGGCATCACACTGACTGATGACCCCAAGTCACATAACACTTCGTCGAAGCTCTCCCCATAAATCGAGTCGGGGATAACAAATTCACCAGGGTCTTCAAGCTGTATTGGAATCTTCTCTTCATACTCTGCTTAGTCAGGTAGGGTGGAAATCATGGCTGCACACCCTTTGGCGAATTGGCTACTCTGCCCTACTCCTTCCTCTTTTCCTTGACTCGCTGGAGAGCTCTTCACAGGTTGTGACATGGATTGGGCTATTTGGGCCACTTGTGTCTCCAACATCCGGGTATGACTCACAAGGCCATCGACGGTGACCTTCAAGTTTCTCAGTGCTTCTTCAAACTTCTGATGTTGGCGACGAAATTTCTCATTGACCTTAGTTTGAGTAGCGATGAAGTCCTCCATCATCTGTTCCAGTCTGGACTTCTGTGGTCGCTGCCCATTGTCCTGCTGCTGCCTATACCCTCCGGATAGTTGGGGGTTTCCTGAGTTGTTTTTGTAGGAGAAATTTGGGTGACTCCTCCATCCGGGATTGTAGGTATTAGAGTATGGGTTGTGGGGCCTTTGATCATAGTCCCCAATCGCATCACAGTGCTCAATCTGCTCGTCTGAGGTCCCCTGCCCTCCATAGTGGTCCTCACGATACGCTGCCGCTCCTTCTCCAAAATCAATGGTCGCGCATGCAGATGAAGGATTCAAAGATTCAAACCGTCTGCTGAGCGTGTCCATCCTTGCCGAAAGGTGGTCCATGGAGTTGACAGTGTATCGTCCTGCTGCAGGCATGAGTTGACCACGTTCGGAAGCCCATTGATGGTGGTTTTGTGCCACCTCTTCGATAAGCTCCTCTGCCTCCTCTATGGTCTTGTTCATTAGTACTCCTCCTACGGCAAAATCTAGGGACATTGGTAGAGTACTCCTCCCACGTTCGTAAGTGATCCCATTATAGAAAATGTAGATCACCAGCCACCTCTCCAGTTCGTGGTGGGGGCATTGGTAGAGTAGCCCCTTGTAGCGATCCTATGCTTCGAATAAAGATTCCCCCTCCTTCTGGCGAAAGCTCGTGATAAGGTGGTGCATGTGAGCAGTCTTACTTGGTGGGAAGTATTTATTCAGAAACTACTGCTCACACTGCTCCCATGTGGTGATGTTGCCAGAGGGTAGAGAGTGAAGCCAAGCCTTAGCCTTATCCCGCAGTGAAAAAGGGAATAGGCTCAGGTGGATCGCATCAGAAGGGACTTCGTTCAGTTTCATAGTTGAGCAGATTTTGAGAAAAGCCTCAAGATGCCGGTTCGGGTCTTCAGTCGTAGCTCTCCCGAATTGGCTCTGCTGGACCATATGTATAAGTGCCGACTTCAGCTCAAAGTTATTTGCCGAAATAGATGGTCCAACTATGCTCGGCTTGAATCCTCTAGCGCTAGGAGCTGCGTAGTCCCGCATAGGTCGTCTTTTTATGTTCACCTCGGATGCAGCTTGATCTTCCATCTTTCGTTGTAATGCTCTCCGATGGTGAAAGGTTCGCTCAATCTCTAAGTCGATCAGAATTAGACCTTCCGACCCTAATCGTCTAAGCATACGACGAACCAAACCACAAAGTTAAGAGTGCTATCCTAATGCTAAAAGCAGAAAATAAATAAGTCTAGCAAATAAAAATCTAAGATGCAATAAGTAAATAAAAAAAATCTACTGCTGAAAATAAAAACTAAATATGGAAAATAGAACTAAAGCAAATAAGATAAACTATAAGAAGATAAGGCAAGTAAATAATCTAATCCTAAGTCCGATCCAATTTACCACCGTTCGATTTGATATCGAATCGACAGTCCCCGGCAACGACGCCAAAAACTTGATGCGCACAGACACGACCTCGAATCTCGCGACGGATACCGTCAAGGACTCAAAGCGCACGCTCGCGCTCAATGCCCGCAAGTGCACGAATGTCGTCAAGTAATAAAGATTTATCGATCCCACAGGGACTGGGATTCGAATACGAATACACTAAGTGGTGTGATTGTTCGGACGTAATCTCTGAGAGAGTCGGTTGGTGAGGACTATCGGTGGACCCTACTCTGTACGGTGTCACACGGAAGAGGAAAAGAGTGTGTCGGGGTCTTAAAAGGCGATTCTAGGACTTCAGTTTCGCTTGTGTATCATAGAACAATGTTGTCAATTGGCGTCGTCTAAACGTCTACCTACGATTTTGGGGAAGGGACATCATACACTCTCCCGCAGAGCCGCCGCATTCACCGGGAGCTATCTCCGCCCAAAAGGACGGGATAGAGAGTACGAGGATGCTAAATCAATCCTTGCGGTGGACCGTTTCTTATTCCACCGCTCCCTTCTCCCCGCAGTTATGGGAGGTCAGGTTTACCCCTAGGTTCTTTGGATCAAACCTCCTAAATTTAGATTGCGAGGGTTGTCACCACCTCGTATCGCTTAAGCACAGCGGAAAGAAAGACAAACACACGTAGATATAATAGAGAACAACTACCAATTGTCAAATCAAACTTATGGCCAGAATTTAATATGAACCAACATTGTTTATGTACACAAGCTACTCCCTAATCCTAGAATCGAAAGTACTACTCCATAAATACGAAGGAAGAATCACAAAACATGTTTAAGTTTGAATACAATAAAAATAAAGCGCAGAAATAGAGATATACGATGCTTCGTGATCTTCTCTCCGGCGTTGTATTGCAAGTTGTGGACCTTCGGCGGTGTTCCTCCTCCCCCCTGTGAGTTACCGAAGCTTTTTAGGGCTTCGGCGTGCCGCCCTAGCCGTCGTGCCTCCCCTCTAGGATTTAGGCAGAGCCATCCTTATATAGACATCGCCTCGGACCACTGCAAAATCCAAAAAAATCCCAAGTCGCGCAAATCCATCGGGCCACCACATGGCCGTGTGTTTCCACACGGCTAGGCTGTGTGCGGCCCTGGGGTGCTGTTCTTCGCCCATTGGACACGACCGTGTGAATCCACATGCCCTAGCCGTGTCCCACTCTGCGTCTAGCTGCAAAAGTCTTTTTGCTCTGAAAATGCATCTTTTTCATCAATAAAGCTAACCTGCACACAAAAGTACAACGAGCAGACCTCCGAACCAGAAAATAGGCAATGCGTGCAAGAATATAATAACATATGCATGAAACTAACACAAAATGTAACAAGATGTGAGCGAAAACTACTCCTAAAACCCTATATGTTTTGCTCACATCAAAAGTCATTATGAGCATTTGTTTAATGTTGTTCCATGATAAAGCTCCCCAGCAAGCATGAACACATAATCTGAGGTGGACTTCCTGTTGTCCAAATATCTATTTAAATCGAAATCTAAATATCTAATCATCTTCAACTGATTGGATCTCTGATATGTAAGTATGAGTTCTTTTGTTCTTTGTAGATATCATATACCCCTCTCTATGACTTTCTAATGCACTGATCCAGGACTATTTAGATACTTGCCTAACATTCAAACTATGTATGCTACATCCAGACACATACACACCCGAACATACATGAGATTTCCTATTGCTGATGCATATGAAAGTTTCGCCATCTTCTTGATTTCATGTTCATGATGTGGGCATTGTTGTAAAGCTAAACTTATCACCTCTAGACACAAGTGTATCTCTAGGTGTATAATTCTGCATGTCATACTTTATAAGTACCTTTTTAATATACACCTTTTGTAATAATCCAAGTATACCCTTGGATATTTTATGACATATCTGTATGCCTAATATGAAGGATGCTTCACCAAGATCTTTCATTTCAAATTTACTGATAGAAATAACTTGGTCTCATGCATTAATTGTTTACAATTACTTGTAAACAAAATATATCCACATACAAGACAAGTGTTGGGACTTCGGTGAGCGCTAGAGGGGGGTGAATGACGCGTTCGTTCATCGATGATGGAAATCGTTCGATATTGTTTACAACATTTGTTATGTGCAGCGAAAATAATAATAAAGCAATAACAAATAAAGACAAACACAAACACCGTGATATAATATGGTTCGAAATCTTAGGGTTCCTACTCCACGGAGTGAGCTCAAATGAGCTCTAGTGATGCAAACACCACCACTAATTAATACACTCTTTCTCGGAATAATTCAGAGGTGGAGAAACCCCGTATAAACAATTACAAAAGTAATACAAGAATAAAACATGTAAATACAAAGAACTACAACTGAAATGTAAAGAAAACTTTACAAATTAGGACTTTGAATGCTTTGCTTGTTGGTTGCTTGGACGATTTTCAAGGACCTTGAAATGCACTTGCACTTCGCCTTCAAATCGCCTCCACAACCTCTCAAAGAGTTGATGGTGAAATCCTCCATGAGTTGCTCCTTTTATACATGCATCGGGCTGATTCCGCGCCTGACAGTCGACTACCATAAGATCCCAGTCGACTGCCAACTGTGTCGTTGTCTCACAATGACTTGATCCACGTTGATATTCAAGCCAATGGATATACTGATAGTCGACTGTCATTTACCAACATTCGATTGCTCATACCTATAGCCGACTGCTCAGTCGACTACCGAGCTTTCTGCCTTGCGACCAAAACCAATAGCAGTCGACTACTCATGGTCAGTCGACTGCCCAATGCAGGCAGTCGACTTCCAAGGCCATTTGCCCACAGTCGAATGTCAGTCGACTCACGACAGTCGACTGATCATAATCCTAGTCGACTGTTCAGTGTTGACTTAGTTGCCAAGTGTCAAACAATTGACCAGTCTATTGGTCCATAATCCCAGTCGACTGCAACACCTCAACCATGAGATTTACGCTAAGTATGATGTCCTCATACTTGCTAGACCACTCTTAGTCTAGATCTAAGCCTTCTAGTCACCTCCATCAACCTCACGCATATTGGATCCCTCCAAGTCATCCATGACTTGTTCATCCATACGCTAGCTTTTAGGTGTTTCTATCGGCTATTGTCATGCTAAGCTGGTCTGCACCGTCAAAGTACATTGGACTTACACTACCAAAACATACGCTTGGACTTTACGCCGCCAACCATTGGACTTATGTTGCCAAGACTCCACCCTTGGATTTTACGCTGTCAATATCAATCCTTGGATTTTCCAAATGCCAAATACTCATGACTTGGACTTTCTCTTGCCAAGACCCATGCTTGGACTTTCCATGTCAACTCCATGTTGGACTTTCCAATTGCCAAGACTCAAGATTGGACTTTCCATGTCAAGTACTCAAGACTTGAACTTTACCATTGCCAAGACCCATGCTTGAACTTTCCATGCCAAGTGTCCCACTTAGACTTCTCCATCATATGGTCAACCTCATGTCAACCATATAGTCAACCCATTGTCCAACAATGGTCAACTCATCGTCAAACATCAAAATACAAACATCAAACCATTACTCGAGTCAAACTCGAGTCTGGTTAATCATGACCTGGGCCGATTGTACCAACAACAAGTATTACAAACTTGCTTCTATTGAACTTGACATATATGCATTGATCAACTGAATTATCCTTAAAATCAAATGAAGCAATCACTTCAAATTTCTTGTACCACTGACGGGATGTCTATTTTAAGCCATAAATAAACTTCTTTAACTTAAATTATAAAATTCAAAATTCTCTGGTTGTACTATGTATATCGATTCCTCAATGTCTTTATTAAGAAATACAATTTTGACGTCCATTTGATGTAACACCAAATCATAATAAGCTATAAATATCATGAATACTCTTAGAGAGTCCACTACAAAAATACATCAAAATAGCGATGAAATTTAGCAACGAAAATAATTTGTTGTAAATTTGTGACGAATTGCAAATTTCGTCGCAAATTAATAACGGAATTTCCAATAAAAATTTTTTGTTGCAAACTTATTTACATTTGTAACAAATTAAATTTCTCCGCAAATATCATCGCAGTTTTGCAATAAAACAAAAAATTCGTTGTAGAATTTGCAATGAAATTGGGATTCGATGCAAACTCTACGACGAATTCTATTTTTATTGCAAATTTTGCAACGAATCTATAATTCGTTGCAAATATTCTGACAAATTTGGCGACGAAATATTTTCATCAGACATTTTCAATTATTTGAAAAAAAAAACAACGATGGGAATTAAGAAATTTGCGACGAATTTAATATTCGTCGCTAATTTAGCGACGAATTTAATTTTTGTCCCAAATTTTGCAATGAAAAATAAATTTCCTCGTGGAATTTTGCAACGAAATATGAATTCACCGTAGAATTTGCAACGATTTAATAATTCGTTGCAAATTGTGTGATAAATTAAGCGACGAAAATATTTTGTTGGATTTTTTAATTGGCGAAGATTATTGTATTCATCGTCAATTGGTGACGAATTTTGCATTCGTCGCTAATTTTGCGACGAATGCAATATTCATCATTGAATTGGTGACGAATATTGCAACGAATTATAAATCGTCACTGATTTTCCCTACTTTTCCCCACCTCCCTTTTCCTTTCCCCTTCTCACATGCTCCTAGCCCGATCAATCCCTCCGGTACGCACTTCTCCACCTCTCCTCTTCCACCGTCACCTCTCTTCCATCGTCGGAGCTCGCGGTGCAAGGCAGCTCGCCGTGCGCGGTAGCTACCACGATCTCGATGTCAGGCGAGCTCAAGGGATGCCGGGCCAAGTAAGCACGGCGCGTGCTCGCGGCTGTTGTCGGCCCGAGTACCGGTCGTTGCCGCTTCGTCTGGGCGTGCATCGTGATCATCCTTCGTGTGATCAGTGTGCATGCATAGCGATCATCTTTCTGGTGATCCTAGTCGTTCACGCACCTATGGTTTGTCTAGGTCGTTTGCTCAGCTGGGGAATTGTTCCAAGCTCCGCGTGTGGGTGGTTCATCGCCGCCCCTGGATCGGACACAGCTGTTGTGTCGACTCTGACCATCTGCGGCATGTACTCGGGCCATAGCAGAGTCAACGCGTTATTCAAATTAAATCAGTAATATGTAATATAAATACAAAATTAATATTTTACTTTTCATAGGCTTGTCCTACTTCATCCTTCAAGTGATCCACGTGTTCGTAAAGTCTTCTGCTGTGAGCTTATCCATTGCTTCCATCAGGACAGGTATATTGTATATTCAAAAATTTATAGCATTATCATTCTATAATATATATAATTGATATTCGATTTTATGTATTTTTTTTATTATAAATATGTATTATTTGTTCGATATGCTTTAGTTTGTAATTCAATATCATACTAAAAATAAGTAAGCACTAGAATAATTTATTTTGAGTATAAATTTATTGTTCAATTAATATGGATGGAACATAGAAAAAATAGAATTAATCATTGATATAAATTTGAAAATAGGACAAATGGAGAGAGAAAGAAGTTGAATGTATAAAAAAAATTTACCAGAACGTCGGAGTTTAATCGATGAATTTATTATTGGGTTGGAACAATTTTTAAATTTTGTTAGTAGTAATGCTGAGTTTATGGATGAGAATAAATTAAGGTGGTCGTGCAAAAAGTGTTATAATGGTAAATTTTTTCAGTGCGATAAAGTTTGAGAACATTTTTATAGATTTGGTTTTATCCCAAATTATTATAATTGGACATGTCATGGTGAACCGTTCATATCCGATGAAGACGTTGAACGAAACATACAAAGGACAATTATTGGAGATCGAATATATTTTGATCAATTCAATCTATATCAGAGGATGATAGTTGATGCATTTGGGCATAATTTGAATACCAAATTGAACGCTACATGTTCTAGTTATCCTCAAATAATTGAACACATGTATACCAGTTATTCATCGCCGTTGGAGGAGGTAGAAGTAATAGATGTTCATGAAAATATATACAATGAACCATATCTCAAATTTCAAGAAGTATTGAGAGCTGCAGACGAACCTGTATAGTCTGATTGTGACAGTCACACTAAATTATCTCTAACCGCAATATTGTTGAATGTTAAAGCTGAGCATAATGTGTCTGAATATTATTTTAATGATTTCGTTCAAGTTATCGGAGAAGTATTGTCGTGTGATCACATAATGCTCAATGTTTTTTATAGTATGAAAAAACTTGTGAAATATTTAGGTCTTCCGGTGCAATGAATTGATGTTTGTAGTGATGATTGTATGTTATATTGGAGAGATAATTCAAATGGAGAGATTTATAAATTTTGTAATCAATGTAGGTATAAGAGTACCACAAGATTGAATCGTAATAAGCGATGTAAATCATATATAAACAAATGTTCTATTTGCCTTTAACTTCTAGATTGCAAAGGTTTTATGCATCAAAGGTCACTGTTGAACACATGATTTGACATGCAAATCATAAATCAGATGAAGGGCTAATGTGTCATCCATCAGATTCAGAGGCGTGGAAAAATTTTGATAGAACATATCCTGAGTTTGTGAATGAGACTCGAAACATCAGGTTGAGTTTATGTGTTGATGGATTTGCTCAATTTGGCAAATCAGGAAGAACTTATTCTTGCTAGCCAATTAGCTTAACTCCGTATAATCTTCCACTCGGTATGTGTATGAAAACACCATATATGTTCCTGACCCTTATAATCCTAAGAAGTTAATAGATGTTTATATGCAACCACTGATTGTCGAGATAAAACAACTATGGGATGAGGGTGTTTCTACATATGATGTTTATACTAATCATATGTTCAAAAGTGAGATGCGCTTCTTTGGACTGTAAATGATTTTTCTGCTTATGGTATGTTATCGGGATGGAGTACTGCTGGGATTTTAGGATGTCCAATATGTATGGAGAGATCAAAGTCATTTAGATTGAGACATGGAAAGAAACTAAGTTATTTTGATTGTCATAGATAATTTTTACCGCCAAATCATAAATTCAGAAGAAATAAAAAAGAATTCACTAAGAATAGAATTGAAAGAACACCTCCACCATTGAGATTAACCGGTCAATTCTTATGGCATAGAGTGAATAACTTTCCATCTATTATTGAAGAATCAAATGTTACAACATATGACTATGGAAGTACGCATAAATAGACTAAACGGAGTATATTTTGAGATTTTTCATATTGACAGAGTAATTTGATTCATTACAATCTTGATGTAATGCATATTGAGAAGAATATTTTTTGATAATCTGATAAATATGGTAATGGATATTACTGAAAAAATAAAAGATAATCTGAATGCAAGAAAAGATATGCGTCTCATCTATAAACGACCTGCCCTTGATGTTGATGAAAATAGTAGGGGATCAAAACCAAAAGCAGTTTATACATTGAATAAGGATCAGAGACGGATTGTTTGTGAATGGTTGAAATCATTGAGATTTCCTGATGGTTATGTCTCTAATCTTGGCAGATGTGTCGATTTGAAGGAATGCAAATTGATTGGTTTGAAAAGTCATGATTGTCACATATTCATGGAAAGACTAATTTCTATTGCTTTTAAGGAAATATTACCAAATTTTATATGGGGTGCAATTACGGAATTAAACATATTCCTTCATGATATTTGCTTAACGGTATTGAGTCATTCACACATGGAGATATTAGAGAGAGACATTTTTTGATTCCATGGAACATCTTTTGGTTCGCTTGCCATATGAGACCAAAGTTGGAGGTCCTATTCAATTTTGATGGATGTCTCTGTTTGAAAGGTGAACTTTTCCTTTTTTTAATCAGTGTTAGTGCATTTGATTAATTTTAGTATAAGTTAATTTCTAATACATTTTGTTTTATTACTATTAGATTTCTCTATCACTTGAAGAAAAGGTGAAAAATAAGACACATGTTGAGGTTCTATTGTTAATGCATATATTGTGGAGGAAGTTACAACTTTTGCATCATATTATTTTGAACTTCACGTTCAATGCAAAAGTCGAAGAGCAGAAGAAATGATGAGGGTTCTGTTGATCCCAATTTGAACTCATTCTCAATTTTTAACTACCTTGGTCAACCGAGTGGATCTTGTACACGTAGATACTTAACTGGTCAAGAGTGGCGAGCATCCCACATATATATTTTACTGAACTATCCAGAAGTAACGTTGTATTTCGAGTGAGTATATACATGTTATATTGTATATTTCATATATCATAAATTATTGTTTGTGTTATATTTATTTTTATGGTAGGATTTTTCAAACCCTATATTCTGAGCTTCCGGAGCATGAGTTTGATCTTTTCTGCGATGAAGAATTTGCACCATGGTTCATAAAATATATAGTAGTCTATGATAATAAATTGGTTAAATCTTGACTTTAACACATACTTATTTGACTTTAGGTTATCGATAATCATGCTCACATTGAACAAGAATTAGTAAACCATCTGTCATGGGGTCCAAACTCAATGGTGAAAACTTGGCCGACATATTTCATAAATGGATAACTCAAGAATATGGAATGGGCAAAGCTACAATGAATAGTGGGGTTTGTGTTTAGTCATCTAATGATGGAGGTGCAAGGAATGATTTTTATGGTTTGTTAGATTAAATTTTAGAAGTAGAGTACCTAAACTCCGATTTGCGAGTTGTTTTATTTATGTGTCATTGGTTTGACCCTATCAAATGCATGAGGGTGCATCCATAGTTTAATTTGGTTGAAATAAATCACAAAAATTATACAAGAGGTATGAACAATTTGTTTTAGCACAACAAGCGATTCAAGTATTTTATACTTCATATCCTAGTCTAAGATGAGATAAAAGTGATTGGTGGGTTGTTTGTAAAACAAAAGCATGTAAAAAAAATTGAGGAACATTGGAAAGATATAGCATATCAACAAGATGAAGTTGTCAATACATTTCATATCGAAGAATATAATATTTTAACCTTACGAGATTCCAACGGCGTAGTAATAGACGTTGATGCAAGTGAAATGAATGAGGATGAAGATGAGGAATTTAATATAAAGGATGACAATGATGATGACGATGACGATGACAATGAGGATGAGGATGATGAGATCGAAGAATTGTATGACCAGGATGAAATTCACAATGAGGACTTCGATTTATCATTATGGGTAACTTTTATACAGTATTAATTATGTTTCTATTTACTGCCTAATTCTAACTTTCATATATTTGATATATTAATGAACTGTCTTTTTTTTATAGGTTATCCAATTGCTTCAAATATGATAATTTTTTTGTATTGTTCATATTATAAATTCGATACGCAATTTGAATTCTTTTTTTTTTAGTTCATATTCTTCTAATAATTATGATTGTTAGTTTCGACGTGTCGGTTATAGACGGAGTAGCGATGGAAGATCACAGTCGGATGCTCTTGCAGGAAATGTGCCATCGAGTTCTTCTCCAGTTGCATGATCTTTTGGTTCTAAATAGATCTCTGCTAATGTATCTTCCCCAGTACAATAATCACTAGTTGAGAGAGAAGATACGCGAGAGGTGATATCTCCGCGCGGAGATTCATAAATATTCAAGTTTTAAATTATCTATGTTTTTTATAAGATATATATTTTTATAAATATCTAACATGGTTTGTTTTTATATTATAATAGATTTATAAATTCTGTACATGTTATTCACGAGGTGAATAAAATAGTGAATAACCATTGGGGCGGAGCTTCTATGACTTATACGAGCACGTCGGAAGAAATAAAAAATTTGTGGTGGAATGAGTTTAAAGTAAGCTATTTAAATCATTTTGTATATAAAATTGCAGTTAATATAATCAATTCATTTTTTCTCTACTACAGCGGATATTTACTTGGGAGGAGAGCGAAACACTAGAGATAAGGAGAATTTTCAAGAAAAAGTGTGGCGACCATATCAGAAACATACTCAGTCATGCAAAAACCAGAAGTAAAAAGTCACACTGCATAACCGAAGAGAATTAGAATAAGATTGTTGCATATTGGGAATCTGAGGATCGCAAACGAAGGAGTGAGAAAAATAAGAAAAATCAATATTGTAATTCCGACTCTATGTCTGCCACGTATGCGGGAGGCTCAATAAATATCGATGAACAAAGACATCGATTGGTGAGTTTTTTCAAATCCTAATTTCATAATCTAATACTCACTAATTTATAAATTATAACAATGTTTATTTAGGCTCATGAGACGGGGATTGAGTCATCATTTATAGACACTTTCACCTGTACATTCCAAAAGAAAGATAAGACGTGAAGTGGAAAAAAAGCTTGAATAATGAAGGTGTGTAATTTTAAAAGTTTTACGGTCTTTTGTTATTATTTAACGTTTTTTTCAAAACAAGAGAAATACGATGAACTTGCACAGATAAATTCAAGTGCAAGTGATGATGCAGTGTAATCTGAGCTTTCTGTTAGCAATATTAATTTATGGTTCGAAGCAACTGGAGGGGCGAAAAATGAAAGAATAATTGGACTTAGTTCTTTGAGTCGGACCCATAAAGCCCTTGGTGCTTCTTCTTCATACCCATCGACAGTAAGAGTATAAATAAATCAATTGACCGAAGAGGTTATTCATTTAAGGGAGTTACTAGCACAAAAGGAAAATGAATTGAGACAAAAAGAGCAGGAAGTAAATGAACAAATGAACGAATTTTGAAGGCAACATATGTTAATTATGCAGCATCTTCAATTAACATCTAGTTCAAGTTGACTTCCTCCTTGATCTGGTTCTCTTGTTAATCCCTATAATAATGACAATGATGACGACGGTGACGATGGTTGTTACATTTGAATTTGTTGTATTTAAATGTTATTTGACTTATCATATTCAATATCTATGTAACGTAAGTTACATTTATGTTTGTTATGTATATATTGATTTGGTATTGAATTATTTTTATTTATTAGATGATTATTAAGTTTGATATGTGAATTAGTTTATATTGTTATATGTGTTTGTTGTAAAACAGAAAAATAGTAGAATTTATCATGATATTTTTTTTATTTTCCCATATTAGCAACGAAAATCAATTTCGTCGCAGATTTGCAACGAAAAATTATTTTTCGTCGCAGAATTGTCAATGAAAAAAAAATTCGTTGCAAAAATAGAAGCAACATTCGACTGCCTCATGTGACCAGTTGATTGGAATACAATGAGTCGACTAGGCAGTCGACTAAAAAATATTCTGTGACCTGCTTCTCCATCACCAGTCGATTGATGAATGGATGATTGTGACGAATTTTTTTTTTCGTCGCAAAAATTACATTGAAAATATATTTTGTGGCAAATTATTCATTATCAGTCGACTGATTTACTATATCACCTTACATAACCTTATTTAGTCGATTGCCCAGTCAACTGATCTATGTCTAGTCGACTGATCAACACGATCAGTCTACTGTTGTTATTATAGCATCTTACAGAAACTTTGATAACTGATTGACCAGTCGACTGATGATATTCTTCAGTCAACTGACCTTGAATATTTTGCAACGAAAACTCAATTCGTGTCAATTTTGTGACAAAATTTGTTTTCGTCGCAGATTTGGCGACAAAAATAATTATTTGTTGCCAAATTTATTTTCATTCATAAAAATATGTAAATAAGTTTATTAGTCTTTTGCGACAAAAAATTATTTTCGTCGCTAAATTTGACGACGAATAGTTATTTTCGCCGCCAAAATTGACAACGAATAGTTGTTTTCGTCGTCAAATTTGGCGACGAATAATTATTTTCGTCGCAAATTTATTTCCGATGCAAAGTAATATGTAAATAAATTTATTAGTCTTTGGCGATGAACTATGTTTTTGTCGCCAAATTTGAGGATGAATAATTATTTTCGTCATCAAATTTTGCGACGAGTTATTTTTGTTGCCTTTTTTATTGCTAAAAAGCAATTAATTTTGCAACAAAATTTTTATTGGTTGTAAATTTTGTGACCGATTTTTTTTTTCATTTCAAAATTTTACAGCGAATTATTTACAACGAAAAATATTTCGTTTAAAAAATTTTTGCAACGAATTTGGCATGCTTTTTTGTGGTGGTCTTTCATGGACACAAGTAAGAAAGTCTTATTATAATCAATATTCTTCTTCTAAATGAATCCCTTGGCTACAAGACGTATTTTATATTTTTCGACATTGCCTAGTGAATCCTATTTAATTTTAAATATTCATTTACAACACCTTTGATCCAGTGGATGTTGTGCCTATTGCTACTTGATAGTAATCAATTTCTCGATTTAAATGAGTCAAGTTTGGGTATTCAATTCATTCCAAAGAAGGTTATGTTATATGCGGAGAGAAAATCTTCTCACGTAAATCTTTGGCCCGACTAATTTTGGGAGTGGATGATTCGACCTCATAGAATTTTTTCACCGGTTACTTGAATAAATCGGAAAGCGCTCGCAATGGACAATCTAACGGTCTAACATCCACAGATTGTTATCTCATTTGAAAGAAAATTTCTATAAATGTGTCTAAGCTCGGGATCAACCTTGGTGCATGATTTTATATTGCTGGTATCTTACCACTGCATCATAGCTCCGGAGATTTGATAATTTTTATTAGTGATTGACTAATATATGTCTAGAGTTGTTAAGTTGGGTTGGACCCGTCGAATTGGTCCGCCCCGCCAAATAATTTAGGCGGGTTAAGTTGAAAGTCTGATCGACTCGCCCGGGCGCGGTTCAGACGGTCCGCTGATCGCATGGATTGAAATGCCAAAAGATGGAACATGTGAAAATAAAATTGTATAAGTTTTTTTTACTAATATTCTAATATTAATTAATAAGAGAAGTTGTTCACCATCACAATCTTCTTCTATCACATATACACCTCAACAAAGTGTAAGATAAATTAAGAGAAAAGAACAAAATAATATTTGATGTACTTTAATTTTTTTTTCTTATATACTTTAATTATTTTATATTATCTTATCATTACTATTCCAATCGATGTAAATAATTATAAGAGCTAAAAAAATCTTAATTGGATCTCTATTTAGAGGAGTAAAAAATTTAAATTTATATATTATCAATATTTAGATATTTAGAATTATTGGAAGAATAAAAAATATCGGTGTTCAACTTTGTCGGTCGATAATTAAATCTCAATTATAAGATTTTAATTACTTTAAATGTTTATTTTTTTAATCATGATACTCCATTTGTCTTATTGATCATCACCATAAATTCACAACACCTTAGTAATTTTAGATATAGTTTTTTAATTTTTTAGCCCGCGGATTGGCCCGCCTAACCCACAACTCGCCTTGGGTTGGGTTGAATTGGAGATTCTCAATCCGCCAAGATGACGGGTCAGCCCGCTCTTCTTCACTAAATGTTAGGTCAATGATGGGTTGGCCCGCCCCACCATGGGTCGGCCTGTTTGACAGCTCTATATAGATGTCACTATATCTGTTATTTGATTTTAATTAAGAGCGATTTTTTCTCTTAGGAGAAATTTGACTGCAAATTTTCTATATCAATTAACGACGAGGTGTAGAGAAGGTTAAGGTAGTTGGAAAAATTCATGGTTTAAGAAATGGATAAAAGGCAACGTCCTTAATATACATGTATACACTTGCGCTGGATATTGTGTGTCTTACGTCGTGCGACTCGTGTGCGACAATAGAAATGTATAGTAACTTCGTCGTTCGAGAAAGTACAATAATAAAAAATACACAGTGTTTCTTCCCGTCGGAGAAGAAGGGCGCCCTCGCCACTCGCTAAGATCGTTCTTTGGCGGTTGGATCCCAAGCTGATTAAAAGATCATCGACGGTCCAATCGACCATTTGAGTCCGATCGAACTGTGGTCGATTGATCGAAATCCGATTGAATTGTGGGCGCCAGCATTGAGGTCATTGGCGGTTGTAATCACGTTGGATTTCGACCACGATCCGATAGGAATCCAACCGCGGTCTGGTCAACCTCATAGTCCAGTCTAATCGCGGTTAGATTTCGATCATATTGCAATCAAAATCCGACGTGATTATGATCGTCAGTGGCCGCAGTGCTAGCGGTCGTAATTCAACCTGATTCCGATCGAAATTCGTTGGAATCTGATTGCGATCATATCGACATCTAAGTCCGGTCAAACCGTGGTCGGTCGGTCGAAATCTGACCGAATTGTGGGTGCCAATACTATGGCCGTTGGCGGTCACAATCGCGTTAGATTCCGACTACGATCCTATCGAAATTCGATCGCGATCCAGTCGACCTCGTAGTCAGTCTGACCGAGGTCGGATTCTGATCATATTGCAGTCGAAATGCAACAAGATTGTGACCGTCAATGGTCACAGTGCTAGCGGTCGCAATTCGACCTGATTCTGACCAAATCGCGACAGGAATCCAACGTGATTGTCATCGCAATTTGGTCATATTCCGATTGCAATCCAGTCGAAATCACTCGTGGTACTGCCGATTGTAATTCGATTGGTCGATCGATCGGCGACAATGACAATGATAACGATCCTAACGAATTAAAGAGTTGGACTATAATTCTCATCGGAGAAGAAAAAAAATACTATATTTCTCATTCACTGTATAATTCCATTTGATCAGAGATGGAAAAACTATCGTACATGTGGCATGCAATAATAGTCGTGCAGCATGTATATATATACGATTTAATTTTAAATGGGATCGATCTAGTAAAAAAAAAATCATCCAAATAAATTAAAAAAACCCAAATATATTCTGACATATGCTCATCTTTAGCAGTTCAAGTACCGTGAGCATATATCTGATGTGAACAGCCGAAGCTAAGTGTTAATTTATTTAGGTGTTAGCTCGGGTCCAATTTAAAATACGATAGATCGCAATAAATTAATTCCAAAATTTTAGATTAAATTTTATAATTAATCTGAAACTTTTTTCTATTAAAATTTTAATTCGAATATATGATAATTCTTGACGCACTTCTTCGTAAAAGATTGGAATCCTAATCTAATGGCCTCCTATCTGTCATACGATAATTATGAGAGAGGTAAATCATATAGAATTTTATGGGTTTTGACGTGGTGATCAAAACACATAGAAGTCATCTGAATCTAAAAAAAAAATAGATTTCATCCGAAATCGATCTATATCATTTCTATAAATATCATCGTATCTTAGTCACTACTCCATCCCCACTCACGGGGACAAAAAAAAATTAAGAAAAGTCATTTCATTTTTTATCATAGCCGGTGCACAACATCCCTCTTTTTTTATATCATATTGAGTACTCTATCATAAATTTATGATGTCTTTAAATTTATTAGAATTCATCGCATGTGCTATTAAAAAATAAACAAAAAAAATTCATATAGCAGTTATTGTTCTATATTTAAAAAATAATAATAAAGAATAGAATAATATAAATGATCCTATAAATGTGAAAAATCATAATCAACTATTGAAGAGATGAGGTATATGGACCCAGGTGAAGCTCGGATGCTTAGGTAGTCGAGAGCTCAAGCATTCGGGAACTTCTAATGATGCAAATAGGAGCTTGACTCTTAGGAGCTCAAATATTCAAGAGCTCGGGCACTCAAGTGCTCGAGGAGTCTAGGGCTCAATGTGTCGAGGGTTGAAAAATTACGGTATGGGCAGACATAGTCAGGTACCAGTATGATATGAGTAGACGTAATGACAAACCTTACTGAGATGTGGCCATAGTACGGATGAAAGTGTCCATGGACTGAAGGGTACGAACCGACGTGGTAACATGTCATAGAGATATGGGCAAGGCACTTCCGGAAAGGCACTCATTAATTGCGGTAAGAAATCGAATCTATAAAAGGAGAGAAGTAGATAACTAAAGAAAGGTAATGCAAAGATTTATAATAAAACTCTCTACTATACTTCACACCTTTCATTTCCTCTTATATGACTTAGACATCGGGGGGTGTCACCAGAGTACCAACACCCTCTGACTTGTATTATATTTGACAGGATCTCGGTGCGACCAAATGGAGGGACTCTCCCCGGAGGACTCGACACGAGAGAGTCGAAATCTCCAACTGCATCAGTGGTGTCGCTGTGAGAACTCCGAGCGACGATGTTGAGGAGGCTCCCATAATCCTAACTCGTTGTCAGTTAGCGATGATCATTCAAAAAGCAGTGAAGGAGATGTTGGTCTAAGGATATGGAAAAATCAATCATTCTTCACTCAATCTGCAAAATGAAGGAGAGATCCATCCTTGCTTGGAGGAGCAGTCGTCCCCTATTCTTTCAGCTCTGGATAATAGGTAGGGAAAAGAGGTTCAAGCGAAAAATAGATTTGTGAGGGACTGTACACCGACATGGATAGCTCCGCATATGGTTAATGAGGAGCAAAAGGAGAGCTAGTCAACTATATATGATGGATAACCACTCCCTTCGTCGAAGAAATTGTATTGGAGAAATTACCTTTCAATTTTCATTCTCCCTATTTGGGGGAATATGATGGATTCATTAGTCCCGAGGTGCATCTTTGTAAGTTCAAGAATGCGGCTCTACTTTACCAATACTCAGATGCTATTAAATATCGCGTATTAATCATTACTTTGGCAGGATCAACTTAGCAGCGGTTCCAATCACAATGTCCGAGCTCTATGACGTCTTTCGATGCCTTGTGCAAAACATTTCTAGGGCATTTTATTAGCTTTAAGAGGTACAAATTGACTACTTTCAGCCTGTATAATGTAAAATAGAAGCCGACTGAGCACTTGAGAGGATACATCCAGCGAATTACTCGGGCTACTCTAGACATCCCCACCACCACTCCAGAAGTCCTTATGGAAACAATCTCTCAAAGGTTGAAGGATGGGACTTTCTTCTGCTCTTTGTGAAAAGTCCTCGAGAAGCTATGAGGAACTACTTAACTTAGCTGAGAAGTAGATTAATGTAGAGGAGGTCTAGAAGGCTTGTCATACCTCGAAGGGGTTGGATGTAAGTACAAGCTCAGTCGGAAAAGATAACTCGTTCTGGTCAATAGTCCTAAGACCAGTCAGTTTTGAGCCGTTTTTAGCAAAAACCTCCTCAAGAAAGCCCATAGGAGTAATGATGACTGAATACTCTCTCCAATCCAAAACTATTCAAGATGAGGGGAACATAAGACATTATAAGAAAAATGAAAAATAGCGACGAATTATTTTCGTCGCTACTAACACTAATTCACTGCTAAATATCTTTTGCGACAAAAGTAATTCGTCGCTAAATATCTTTTGCGACGAAAGTAATTCGTCGCTAGATTCGTCATAATAAGCTTGTCGCTAAGACACATTAGCGACGAATTAAAATAATTTCGTCATTAATATTACCGACGAAACTTAAAACGTCGTAAAAAATAAATCTTTCGTCGCAAAATCTCGACAGCGGAAACTACGAAAATCACCAATATTAGCGATGAAATATACAAAAATCACCAACTTTAACGACGAAATATCTGATTTCGTCGCTAATATCTATTTTTTAGCCAGCCATAGAAGCGGGAGCCCCTCGACTGCCGCCTCGACTGGAGATTATTTTTGCGACGAAAGTTATAAATTTCGTCGTTAAAGTCCTACAGCAGTCGAACGCGTCGACTGGCGACTCGACTGATACTCCAACTCTAGCGATGAAATATATATTTTCATCGCTAATATCTATTTTTTGGCTGGCCACAGAAGCGGGAGCCCCTCGACTACCGCCTCGACTGGAGATTATTTTTGCGACGAAAGTTATAAACTTCGTCGCCAAAGTCCAAAGTTAGCGACGATTTTTTAAAATTTCATCGCTAACTATGAAAATACAGATTTCCAAGATCCATTTTATTTGTATTCAAAATCCTGTAATACAATATCAACCATTTAAATTGACAACATACCACTCACACAATAAAACCAATATATACAATTAAAAACAACTAACATGTAAACATAACATCAAATTTAAGTATCCAAAACATCCATTCCCACAAATTCATAGTATTAAAATGCAAACACATTCAAATCAAGCACAAGTTCACCAGCTCAAAATTTAAATGGTCACAAACTTTAAGTTGAAACTGAAGATGACTCATGCATCAATGATTGTAATGCTCCAGGTGCATGTCGATTCAGAATTGCTTCGAGCATATCTTGTCTTGATCTCATTGATATCAACTCATCTTCGGTGCTAGCTAATCGAACTTGAGTGTTTGCTAGCTCCTCTTTCGCCCCCACCAATTCTTGCTGGGTGGACTGAAGTTGTTCACGCAGTGCTATGTTAGTTGTTCTGGAGGATGAACTGACATCTGAAGAAGTGGATCTAACTGGTTTTGGCCCACTTCCAAGTCCTCTGATATATCTAGAGCGAACACCGAGTACTTGATCACACATCTGATCTATAATCTGAACTGCATCGATGTCATCTCCGATTTCTTGTGACTGGATGTGTTCATCTCGCAGTCTCACCATTTCACCCTAAGAATAATAAACATATTATCAATATGTTTACAAAGAATTACTAATATTTAAAAATAACTTTACTAAATTTTATGGATTATATCTTACGTATGCAGCCTCGACTCTCTCCTCACTCCATCCCTTTGACGAAGTACAGTGGGTTGTATTAAAGACAGTAATCCGATCTTTTCTTTGAGACTGTTCGGTCTGAAAAATATTATAATGTGTTAATATTAAAAATATCAACCAATATATTGTACCTATAAAATTTGCACTTACACCGTCGTAACTGTACTGAATGAAAGATTTTGAGCCATCTCGATGGGTAAATGGTAGTTGTGTTCGATTTTGAGCATTTATTGTCGATCGTGTCTACAATATCAAAATTTGTTAAGATAAAACTTAAAACATGAGTTACACATATTTTAGTTTACATATAACGCAGATAATTGGTATAGATTGAGTTACCTGAAATTTCTCTGATTCAAACAGATCGTACATGTAGTTCCAATCTTCGTGCGTCTCACAAAACTCGCTCGGCATATGAAGCTGCCGCTTGGTGGGGGGAAGATGCAGTAGACTCTTATAATGAGTGTGCATCTTATTTCGATTATCTCTGTACCTTGCACTCATTAATCTGTCGTTCTCCTTCCTTACCGACGTTGCCTCCTCGGCAAAACTTATATCGAAAGCAACCTGAAAAAAATATCAATATTGAATTTTAATAATGAATGATGGTTGATTCTTTAATTAGCAAAATACTCGTACTTACTGATAATCGGTCATATATCATTTGTTTATTATCCACAGGGATATGCTTCCGACTCTTAGCTTGTAGGGGAGCGAACTTCTTAATTGACAGACCTAACCTGTCATAAAAGCAGCTGCATTGGTCCCGATAGGGTGACCATCGCTCTTATGAAATGTAATGGGTAATCTACCCCGTTCCTCGATTTGCCGTCGGAGTCGATCGGAGTGTGTGCCCCGTGTCTCTCTACGTGCCGGATGAACTGTGTTGGTGCAATCGGCCCAGGTCACGATTGACCAGGACTCGAGTTTGACTTGAGTGATGTTTTGATATTTCGACAAAAACATATGACAATGTAATTGTCATTTGGTAAAGTCCAAGTCTTGAGTACTTGGCATGGAAAGTCCAAGTGGGACACTTGGCACATGAAAAGTCCAAGCATGGGTCTTGGCATGAAAAGTCCAACATGGGTTGGCAAGGGAAAGTCCAAGCATGGGTCTTGGCAAGGTAAAGTCCAAGTCTTGAGTACTTGACATGGAAAGTCTAACATGGGTTGGCAAGAGAAAGTCCAAGGGGATTGATATTGGCGGCGTAAAGTCCAAGCGGGAGTCTTGGCAGCATAAGTCCAATGGTTGGCAGCGTAAAGTCCAAGCGGAGTCTTGGCGGCGTAAGTCCAATGTGCCTTGGCGGTGTAGACATCGTTAATTAGCATGACATAGCCGATGGAAGCACCTGAAGGCTAGCGCGATGGATGAACAAGTCATGGATGACTTGGAGGGATCCGAGAGGCGTGAGGCTGATGGAGGTGGCTAGAAGGCTTAGGTCTAGGCTAAGGGTGGTCTAGCAAGTATGGGGAACCATACTTGGGTTAAAACCTCATGTTTGAGGTGCGCGTGATCGTGCCATGTGGCGGGCCAATCGGACCGAGTCAACTAGGGTTTCGATCGCGGGTTATGCCCAGCAATGATCGCCGTAGTCGAGTTGATACGATCGATGGTTTCGGCTGATCGATCGTGTAATCACCGATCGATGCTCGAGAAATCGCCACGTATCGGAGTCGAAACTCGATCGTCGAAAGTGAGGACTCCATCACCGATCGATGGTCACAATCGCCGATCGATGAAGGTTCCGCTTGGACTTATCCGGTGGATCTAGCCGTTGTCTCACGACAACAGCGGCATCACGATCGATGGTCCCAATCACGATCGATCGACTTTTCCAAAGACAAAGTTGAAGCTATATATGGAGCTCGTGATGGAGGAAAAACCAAGGTTTCTTTGAGGCGATTTGGGGCGATTTGCTGTTGCAAATCAGGGTCTCCAAGTTGATATCAAGCAACCAAGTGATCAAGGATTCAAAGAGCATTTGTAAAGTGTTTTCTTTACTTGTATTGCTTTGTATTTCATTATATTGCTTGTATTCATCTTGTATTACTGTTGTATACATTGTACGAGGTTTCTCCACCTCCGAATTGTTCCGAGAAGGAGTTATTATTATAGTGGTGTGTGATTGGCATCGCTAGGGTTCGTACGAACCCGATCTGTGGAGTAGGAACCGTGCGGTTCCGAACCACGTTAAATCTTCGTGTCTTTGTGTGTGCTTGTCCATTTTGTTATTGTATTATATCTATATTCCGCTGCGCTAACGAAATTATATACACGAACGCGAAAGAATTCCATTGACGCTATTCATCCCCCCTCTAGCCGTTACAATATTTCCTAACAAGTGGTATCAGAGCCCGGGGCTCTTCTATGGATTAACAACCCGGAGTCAAGAAGCTAGAGGGAAGAATATGGAATTTGAGGAAAGATTGGGTGACGACGTCAACATCCCACCTTCCTTCAACCGCGAGCATTTTGCGTATTGGAAAGGTAGGATGGAATATTTTCTAATGACGAATATAGAAAATTGGTTTGCCGTGACTATAGGTTTTGATGCTCCGAGAGGAGAAAACGGCGAAATCCTCAAGATGAAGAGATGGACCGAGGAGCAACGGGAAAAATTCAAGACAACCGTTAAGGTAACAAAAATGTTGATTGATTTGATACCTAACGATATTTTGTCTAAATTAGGAAGCTATAGGGATGCCAAGGAGTTGTGGAACAAGTTGATCAAGTTCCACGACAATCCCGAATCGGTTCAAGAAGACTCGGAAGAGGTGGAGGAAGTGGAAGAAGCATTCACCTCAAGGATTGAGGGGGAGGAGAGAACCTTCATACCGGAACATCGAGAAGAAGAAGCTTCGACATCCGGTCAAGATAAAGAAGCCCAAAGTCCAATTCCGGCTTCGACATCGGTAACTCAAACACCTCAATTCAAAATAAAAATAACATTATGTGTTTTGAGTGTAGGAAATTTGAGCATTATAAGAGTAAGTGCCCAAAGAAAGTCAAGAAAGCTCCTCCGGCGCCTAAAAGTCAACAAAAGTCAACGGACGCCGGTTCCCCAAGTATCAAGAGCAAGGAGCACATCATATGCTTCAAATGCAATGCAAAAGGACATTATAGGAATCAATGTCCTAGGGGGAAGAAGAAGACCCATTTGGGAGCTACACATGTAGGGGGAGCTTCCAAAGCTAACCCTAAGGTATATTCTAATAATGCATCCTTTTTAGTTAATAGGCAAAAGCATGCTAAGGGTTTCAATTCTCTTGCTATTTATCATAAAGAGTATGCTAGAAATAACAAACATATTTGTTTAGGAGCTAAGAAGGTTCACCTTAGGAATAAGGAGAAATTTGAGACTAATGTCCCTAAAAATATCTTACCTAGGGAATCAATTAGGAAAATAGGAGAATATCTAGGCCTTAACCCTAAATGGACTAGGCATATGCCTAGGAAGTCCAATGCCCATGGTTTAAATCAAAATTCTAAAATTGGACAATTAGAATTAGAGAACCAAGCCTTGAGGTCAAGGCTTGAGAAACTTGAAAAGACCCTTAGAAATATACAAAACCAATTTAAAGGGTTTAATGGTCAAAGTCAAGGACCTAAGAGTCAAAAGTCAACCAAAGGCAAACAAGGTTTGGGTCACAAACCTAAGCCTAAGGTGGCTTACCATAGTGTTCCATTTGATTATGGGACACAAACTAGGTCTAGGAAGACCAAGGTCAATAGGGAAGTCATCCCTAGAGTTGACCAAAGGGTGTGCCTAGTGGCTAGGGTTTCTAAGAAACCTAGGGTGGCCACTAAGAAGGTTGCAAGGGGAGTTACCCCTATAGTCAACCTAGGTAAGACCCAAATGACCAAGGCTAACAAGTCTAGGAGGGTCATTAGGAAGGTATCTAGAGAGATTATCCCTAAGGAATACCTAATTAACCCTAGGAGCTCAAATCGGTTTTGGATTCCTAAGAGCGTGATTGATTCACGCTAAGATGGGTTTAGGGTGTGCCAACCTTGATTGGATGGGTAGTTAACTCAACCATGGTAAAGGTGACACTTTAGGATATTTTCAAGGTTATGGTTACCTTGGAAATAGATTTGAATCAATATCCTAAAAGATTTTAGGATGTGCCAATGCATTTTTGAAATTGAGAAAAATTAATTAAATTGGCATAATTTAGGTTTAGAGGTTAGTGTGCCATTTTGGATTTTTGGCACACTTGGGAGAAAAATAGAAATATGGCAAAACATAATTAATTATATGAAATGACAATTAATATTAAAATTTAGGTATTCTTATACCTATACTTTTTATATGTCATGCTTTGATTGCCATATGTCATGTCATGACATCATGCCTAGTTCTATGATTTTATATGTCATGTTCATGTTTAGGATTAAGGTTTTAAATGTCATGTGTTTTTAGATTTCATATTATGCCATGACATCATGATTATGAGCATGTGTTTATCTATATCATCTCTAATGCTATAATCACTCATGCATTTAAGATAATTTGATTGAAATTGATTTAAGGACAATGACATGACTTGGAGTCCCATTTATAAGGGAATCGAGTAGGGTTGTCTTAGAAAAATGCATGAAACCCTAGATTAAATGAACCAAAACCCACATCTCACATCCAATTGACATGTATGTGTATTTATACACCCTAGATACATGTGAGATGCTAGGATATGAGTTAAGTTCAAGGTGCATAGTTTTTGCATCTAGATGAACTAAAACTCATCTAATTTTATTTGTGGATCATTGGGAGAGCATGTGTACAAGTCATGTACATAGAGCCCAAGGAATATGATCCAAGATAAGGTTTTGAAAACATTTTAAAATCAGTTTAGAAAACCTTGGTGAAGCCTATCTTTTGATAGCAATCACCATTGATGAAGTTGATACAAAGTAGGACCAAAACATTGAAAATTTCAATGGTTTTGAACTTTGTGCCAATTTCACTATTTTATGGGTAAAATAATTTTCAAACATTTTTCACCCATTGTATTAGTCATAAGTATTATACGTATCAAATTTCGTGATTTTTCGATATACGTATAATTAGTTATGATTTTTCAAAACTCATTTCTGATAACTGAAAATCGGGATTTTCAGTTATCAGTCGACTGCCCTGGGTGGCAATCGACTGATGGAGGTGCCAGTCGACTGATGGAGGTGCCAGTCGACTGATTTCTGAATCACTCGACTGGTAGCCTGATTTCGGGGTAAACAAGGTTGTTTAACCCGATTTCAGCTACGGTTATGGTCCCTAATCACTCCTAACCCTAGGATATGCTTTGGGAAGCATTATAAAGGGTGAAAATCCATTGGATATGGATTAGGAGAAGTATTTAGGGTTTGTATCAATTTTAAGGTGTTGGAAAGTTCTATATTGAATTTCTAATCTTAATTTTGATGGTTTAGAGTTCCTATTGGCTTAGGGACTGCCCAAGGACATTGTTGGTGCAATGGTCAAGGGGGAGCAAGCCTTTAGGGGGAGGTATCCATCTTGGGATGATGGATGTGTTTTTCTCCTTGAAAAGGAGAAGTTATTGGGAGAATATGACATCAATTTGAAAATTGATGGGACCTTTGAGAGACCCAATTTGGAAATTGAGAGAGTAAATGGGATTGCCTCTCTTGAGTGATATTGGACTTATCACTAGGAAGATGGTAGGCATCCTAAGTATTGTTGGACCAAGGGGGAGATTGTAAGATCTCATTGGGACATGAGACATTGACCTCCTTGGAGAGAAAACCTTTTTAATGTTAGTCAAAAAGGGGGAGAATGTTTGGGGGAGAACATTTAGAGAGTATTTACCAATTTGGAATAATTGGTAAGGGATTTGAGTTAGTATTCTAACTCAATAATTTGTTTGGTTTTTGTCAAACATCAAAAAGGGGGAGATTGTTGGTGCAATCGGCCCAGGTCACGATTGACCAGGACTCGAGTTTGACTCGAGTGATGTTTTGATGTTTCGCCAAAAACATATGACAATGTAATTGTCATTTGGTAAAGTCCAAGTCTTGAGTACTTGGCATGGAAAGTCCAAGTGGGACACTTGGCACATGAAAAGTCCAAGCATGGGTCTTGGCATGAAAAGTCCAACATGGATTGGCAAGGGAAAGTCCAAGCATGGGTCTTGGCAAGGTAAAGTCCAAGTCTTGAGTACTTGACATGGAAAGTCCAACATGGGTTGGCAAGAGAAAGTCCAAGGGGATTGATATTGGCGGCGTAAAGTCCAAGCGGGAGTTTTGGCAGCATAAGTCCAATGGTTGGCGGCGTAAAGTCCAAGCGGAGTCTTGGCGGCGTAAGTCCAATGTACCTTGGCGGTGTAGACACCGTTAGCATGACATAGCCGATGGAAGCACCTGAAGGCTAGCGCGATGGATGAACAAGTCATGGATGACTTGGAGGGATCCGAGAGGCGTGAGGCTGATGGAGGTGGCTAGAAGGCTTAGGTCTAGGCTAAGGGTGGTCTAGCAAGTATGGGGGAACCATACTTGAGTTAAAACCTCATGTTTGAGGTGTGCCAGTCGACTGGTGCCATGTGGCAGTCGACTGGATCGAGTCAACTAGGGTTTGACTGCGAGTTATGGCCTAGCAAATGACCGCCAGTTAGGCGCCGATCGATGAGCTCGAGCATCGGCGATTATGTAATCGATCGATGCTCGAGAAATCGGCCACAGAATGAAGTCGAGACTCGATTGGTCGAGTGAGGACTCCATCACGATCGATGGTCACAATCACCGATCGATGAAGGTTCCGCTTGGACTTATCCGCGTGGATCTAGCCGTTGTCTCACGATAACGACATCACGATCGATGGTCCCAATCAGACCGATCGACTTTTCGACAGTTGAAGCTATATATGGAGCTCGTGATGGAGGAAAAACCAAGGTTTCTTTGAGGCGATTTGGGGCGATTTGCTGTTGCAAATCAGGGTCTCCAAGTTGATATCAAGCAACCAAGTGATCAAGCATTCAAAGAGCATTTGTAAAGTGTTTTCTTTATTTGTATTGCTTTGTATTTCATTATATTGCTTGTATTCATCTTGTATTATTGTTGTATACATTGTACGAGGTTTCTCCACCTCTGGATTGTTCCGAGAAGGAGTTATTATTATAGTGGTGTGTGATTGGCATCGCTAGGGTTCGTACGAACCCGATCTGTGGAGTAGGAACCGTGCGGTTCCGAACCACGTTAAATCTTCGTGTCTTTGTGTGTGCTTGTCCATTTCGTTATTGTATTATATCTATATTCCGCTGCACTAACGAAATTGTAGACACGAACGCGAAAGAATTCCATTGACGCTATTCACCCCCCCTCTACCCGTTACAATATTTCCTAACAAACTGTAAATCAAAGGATGCTAACAATTAACAAGTTAAATAAATAGAAAACAAAATAAACATATTTAAAACCATATAACTAACCAATAGGAGCAGGAGCACTGTCATCGTTAGGCGTAGGCACAACTGGGGAGTGCTCAATTCTCTTAGGCGACATAGTTGTGACAAAAGTATTATATACAGATCGACGTATAAAAAAAGATTATATTAAATACATGAAATATAAATGAAGAACAATATAAATACCATGTAAATACATCTAATCACTATCATCATCTGAAAATGATAAATAATCATCTGCCTCAGTGTCAATTTCACTATCTTCACCATCGACAATACGATTACTTTGAGCACCTATATCTAGATTCACTTGTGCATTTGCCATATTAATTTGGTGATGTTCAACATCTAATCGACAAAGTTGAGTTATTTCTAAGTCTTCATCGACTACTGAAGATGAATCATTGGATGAAATCTCTTGGTTTGACTCCATGATCAAGATATTACCACCCTCAAAATCTTTAGATACTTCATCAACTTCAATTATTTCGTATATATCGCGGTGGTAAACCCTTTGCACGACCTTCCAATGACATCCACGTTTGATATTATTCAAATAATACACTTGATTTGATTGGCTTGCCAAAATGAATGGGTCATCATCATACCATATTTTAGAAGTGTCAATACACGTGAGATCATACTCTTCCACCAACGATTTTTTTTGGATTACATTGGAACCATTCACACCAAAATAATTGAACTTTATACTGGAAAGAGTAAAATATTTGGACCACATCCTTCAACACACTGAAAAAATCCAAATTGTCCCTATCGTCAGAAGATGGTAAACTGACCCCACTATTCTGAGTAGTTCTGTGTGAATCACGGGACGTCGTATGATATCGAATCTCATTTACTATGCATGCATCATGTAGTTGAACTTCAACATCAGGTCCCATTGCTAAATAATATAACTCATCTGTGATATCTGAATTTGTTAATTTTTTTAGGGCTACAATTTTATCCCTAAACCACAATGGGAAATCTCGCTCGTGATTTTGCATCACTTGATCAGCATTAACCTTTTGGGACACAAGTTGTAGATGTTCACTATATAAAACTTAATCGATTTAAACTCTGTGAATGAAAAAGAATTAAAGTAATAACTTAATGTAAACACTTACTTTCGATATCGGTCGACTTCTTTACAATTGTTTAGAATGTACCAATGTGCTTTCTTAAACAATGACAATGATAATTTTTGGTGTTGTTGGTTGCCAAAGACTCTTGTTTCCTGTGAGAAAACACTTAATTTGCATTTTGATGATTGGACATCTTTATTTCGTTTCGGCCTAAAAAAACTTGTCTCAATCTGACTCATATACAACGAACTGAAAGTCAATGCCTCATTTACAATATACCCCTCTTCAATAGATTCTTCAGGTCGTGCTTTATTACGAACATATTTTTTTAGCCTTCCCAAATATCGTTCAAAGGGATACATCTATCGTGACGAAACTGGCCCAGCCAACATAGCTTCACGAGGTAAATGGACTGTTAAATGGACCATAATGTTAAAAAATGCCGGAGAAAATATTCGTTCCATCTTACACAATATCAGGACTATTTGCTTCTCCATTCTACATAAGTCTGTTGTGTGTAAAGATCTTGCAGTTATCTTTTTGAAGAAATCACATAGCTCAATTAGTGTGCTACATATGTCTTTTGGGAAAAATTTACGTACAACAAATGGAAGTATTCTTTGCAACAATACATGACAATCATGTGATTTTAGTCCATATATCTTTCCTTCATTTGCATTCACATGTCTAGATATATTAGCAGCATAACCATCTGAAAACTTAATCGATTTCAAAAATTGACAAAATTCACGCCTTTCTTCCAGTGTCAACGTGTAACTTGCATACGGCTTCCTGAATTTGTCTCTTACTGATTGTAAATGCAACTCACTTCTTATCCCCATATCTTGCAAATCTAATCTCGCTTTGAGAGTGTCCTTTGACTTTCCGTCTATATTTAATAATGTGCCAATTAAAGCATCACAGACATTCTTTTCAATATGCATCACATCTAAATTGTGTCTCAACTTTAAACCTGACCAATATGGTAACTCAAAAAATATAGACTTCTTTACCCAATTTGTATCATTCGAAGATCGTTGCAGTTTTTTACTAAATAAAGGATGCTTACTGAATGTCAATTGGGGCAAGGCGTCTAACTACGCTAAAATCTCATATCCATTCATTAATCGTGGTGGTCCTTTTGTAACCTTTCCATTGAAATCTTTATTTCTACGCCATGGGCGGTGCACATCCAAGAATCGACGGTGACATGTGTAGCATATTTTACTCCTTAATCCTTGAGATTTGGTTTCATTCATACATACTGGACATGCCTTATAGCCCTTTGTGCTCCATCCAAAAACTGTTCTGTATGCTGGAAAGTCATGAATGATCTACATCACAACAACATGAATTGAAAGACTTGTTCAGTCGATGCATCATATGCTTCCACCCCGTCATCCCATAGCTCCTTCAGTTCATTTATCAGAGGTCGTAGATATACATCTATCTCTTTGCCAGGTGATCTAGGCCCAAGAATTAACAGAGACATAATCATATATGGTGGCTTCATCATTTTCCATGGTGGCAAATTATAATTCACAAGTATAACATGCCACATACTATAAGCATTTGACATGTTGCCAAATGGATTAAACCCATCAGTAGCCAACCCTAAACGAATATTTCGTGGATCACCTACAAATATTTCATGTGCATTGGCAAATTCTTTCCATGATTCACTATCAGCTGGGTGTCTTAATACACCATCTGTTTGAACTCGCTTTTCCTTATGCCACCTCATCTCTTTAGCCGTATGCTTCGAAATAAACATCCTCTTAAGTCTCAGTTTTAGAGGAAAATATCAAACAATTTTTTGAGGATTCTTTTTCTTATTCATCCCTTCGTACTTGTATCTGGGCTCCTTGCATACTGGACATGCATCCTTATTCGCGTGCTCATCCCAAAATAATATACAATCATTCTTACATACATGTATCTTCTCATATGTCAATCCTAACTCTTTCAATAATTTTTTGGCTTCATAATAAGAGTTTGGAATCACATTCGATTTAGGAAACGCCTCTTGCAATAACTGAAGTAACATATCAAGAGATTTATTGCTCTAGCCACTTAACACCTTCACATGCATTAGCTTCACCACAAAATTAAAAACCAAAAAACTAGTACAATTGAGATAGAGTTCTTTTTGTGCTTTTTCCAATATTGAAATATAACTTCGTCTACAATCATTTGCATTTGTGTTTACATTTATATCATTTGATTGAGGCTCATTATTGATTATATTTTCTACATTTTATAAATCAGTAAACATGTCTTCAAAATCGTCTTCGAAATCATCTACTTCAACATCAAAATTATTCTCATCTTGATTGATAATATTTATACTACAGGATGATGTAGAAATTTCTCCATGAAAATTTCAGATTTTATATAATCTATCGAATCCCCACTTATACAGATGTCCTCGCACATAATCCAATTCAAACTAAAATAAATTGCCACACCGTCGACATAGACAACGAATTTTCGATAAATTCAGATTGATCTGTAATTTTCTGTCATACTCATAAATTGATTCAACACATTTATATATTCATGACTAATCCAATTCTGATTCATTATCCAACTTTTACCCATATTTTTGAATCCTAGTTAAACATATATAAAATAATTTATCAACTTAAATGTAGTTATTAGATACAAAATAATTAAAAAACTTATAATTTAAACCTCACACAACATAACTTACAATTTGCATTATAACTCTTGATTGTCATCGAACATTATAATCTAAAAATAAAAAAAAACTAAACTTATCCTATAACCTGAGACTGTGTGTCTTGCGAAAAACAACACACAATGAATAATTAATCTTACGAAAAACAACACACAATGAGCTCTTAACCAAGTTTGAGATACTATTGTTGAGCACAAGGTGCATGAATTTAAAAGTTGACTAGCTTCAGATCGGCAAGGTTAGGTAGTGCACTAGTGTAGAAAGATGACTCCCTTTCAATTGCACAAATTGAGCTTAATTTTACCATGAATAAGTCCAAATCTAAATGATAAAAAACCCTAAATTCTTCATCTAATCTCATTCAAAATTCTAATGATATATGATTAATCTACAATAACCTTATACCATAACAAAATCCTAAATTCATCATCTAAATGCTAAATTTATCAAGCGAATTGACAGATGTAATTTCATGTGCGACAAATAGATATCAAAATAAAATTGTTACCGATCAAGCCGGAGTGTCGAGCTGTTGTCGACGCTGGAGAAGGAGGTCGGAGGTTGGAGGTCAGAGGCCGAAGAGCGAAGGTCGGAGGTCCGAGCTATCGTCGGCACTGGAGAAGGAGGGCGGAGGGCGAAGCTATCGCCGGAGCCGATCACGGGAGATAAGCGCCGAGAAGAAGTCGATCGCGCGCGAGAGAAAGCTAGGGGACGGGATCAGAGCCTGTCGCCGGAGCTGGTCGTCGGAGAGTCGCGGGGAGAATTGTCGGAGAGCAGAATTGCCGGAAGAGATGAGAAGTCGCGCGGAGAAAATGGGAGAATCAGCGTGGGTTAGGGTTTTTTCATGTATATTAGCGACGAAATATGATTTATTCGTCGCTAATATTTATTGTATTAGTGACGAAAATTCAATAATTCGTCACTAATATTGATCATCAATCGACTAGTGGGATTTACGACTCGACTGGCAATAATTCGGCCGCAGGTACAGAATCGAGTTAACTCGACTGACGTCTCGACTGAATTGTTTGCGACAAAATTTAAATATATCGTCGCTAATGTTCAGTCAACTGGCGGGATTGACGACTCGACTGCCTGACATTTGACCGGCCACAGAATTCAGTTTACTCGACCAACGGCTCGACTGAATATTTGCGACGAAATATTAAATATCGTCGCTAAATAATTTACAACGAATATATATTTATTCATCGCTAAGAACATTTTACGACGAATATTTTTATATCGTCATTAATATATATACTATATTGGCGATGAAACTTTATTGTTTCGTCACCAATATAAAATTATTTGCGACGATTGATAAATTCACCGTAAATATCTAGTATTAGCGACGAATAACTAATTCGTCGCGATTTTCTATTTTTCTTGTAGTGAGACTTGAAAGAGGTGATATATGACTATAGACTATTATAAATATTTGTGAAGTATTATTTTTAATAAAGGTAGCACTCAATCTGATTGTTTGTTATGAAGCAGGGAGGGGTAAAGAGTTGAGCTCGGGCAGACCAAGACATAAGTCCTCAGTCCGAACGAAGTGTTATTATTCTCTTGAAGCTATAAAGCAAAGAGTTGAGCTCGAGCTGACCGAGGCAGTTTATAAGTACTCAGTTCAGACGAAGTGTTATTATTTCTCCAAAGTTGTGAAGTGAAGCTAGGAGGAGTTAATAGCTTAGCTCGGGCCGACTGAGGTAGTTTATAAGCCTTGAATCCAACCTGAGTGTTTCCATTCTATCCAGCAGAGGCAATTTGTAAGCCTTCAGTCTAACCTGAGTGTTTTCCACTCCGATTAGTCGAGGCAATTTGTAAGTCCTCGGTCTAGCCTAAGTGTTTCCGCTCTACCTAGCCGAGACAATTCATAAGTCCTCAGTCCAACAGAGGCAATGCTTAAGTCCTCGATTTGGCCTGAGTATTTTTCACCCTACCCAACCGAGATAATTTGTAAGTCCTCAGTGCGGTCTGAGTATTTTCACTCTGCCCAGTAGAGGCAATTTGTAAGCTCTCGGTTTGATTTGAGTGTTTCCACTCTGTCCAGCCGAGACAATTCATAAGCCCTCAGTATGGCTTAAGAAGAAAAAGTAATAAGGGTGGATACATTGATGCCGGACTTATTAGAATTGTCTGATTATTTCAGGGAATGACTAATGATATTGTCAGAACGGGTCTTGTAGGTGCATAAAGTCATGATCATATATGGAAAGGACTGCTCGGGGGCTCTGAAAGTCGGGGCTAGACGGGGCTTGAGTGTTCTGGAGATCAAGCACTCGAGAGCCCCTAATGATGGAAATAGGAGCTCAAGTATTCGAGTGCCTGAGGAGTCTAGGGATCACGGTGTTGAGGGTCAAGAAATTATAGTATGGGCGGATATGGTCAAATATTGACATGGTATAGGTGGATGTAATGGTAGACCTTACTGAGACGTGACCATGGTATGGATGGAAGTGCCCATGTACTGGGTGTATGGACCGACATGGTAATATGCTATAGGGAGGTATGAGTAAGTCGCCTCCGGAGAGACACTCATTAATTGCAGTAAGAAGTTGAATCTATAAACGGGGAGAATAAGGTAACGAAAGAAAGGTAATTCAAAGATCTGTAATAAAATTCTCTATTGTACTTCACTCCGTTCATTTCCTTCTTTTTGATTTAGGCATCGGATGGGTATTACTGAAGTATTGGCGCCCTCTGACTTGTGTTATATTTGATAGGATCTCGATGCGACCAAGCGAACGGACTCTCATCGGAGGACTCGATATGAGAAGGTCAAAATCTCTAGTCGTTCGATAAGTTATGCCATAAAATTTAAAAATTATATAAATATACTAAATGATATAATAGTTTGTTTTTGAAAAATATATAAATTTTAAAATAAATTTGTCAAAGTTAGGTGATATAAGTAAAAAAACCTTTTGTCTGTTTATATTTAAAACTCATTTGAAAATAAATATGTAATATTTTTAATCACTAAAAAATTATTTTCAGTTCGTCAATTTACTATTAACAATAATGAATTTTTTGAATTTCATTCTCATCATTTTCTTGTGAAAGATCTGACAATTGGAATCATTATATTCAAAGAAGAAATTAGAGATAGTATTTATTACTTTTGACCTATATCTATCAAGGCCCTCATTAGAGAATGCACAAATAAATCCTCTTGACATGAACAATTCAGTCATCCATCTCTATGTCTCTTTCAGAAAATCATAATTAGCTTTGGCTTACCAACTTACATCCTCTTCTCGTTCTTGTGAAGTGCATATGAAAGCAAAAAGCCACAAATTACCTTCGCCACTTCTTCTCGTATGTCTAATTTCCTTTTAGAAATAATCCACTGTGATGTTTGAAGTCTAACTCCTATTTTTTCAAATCAAGATTTTCTTTATTATATGATTTTTATTGATGACTTTAGTAAATTTAATTGAGTTTTTCTCATGAAACAAAAATCTAATCTTGTTGATATTTATTTGTCGATTCCAAAAGCATGTCGAGTGTTACTTTGACCGTAAAATATGCTCTCTCCACTCTGATTGGAGCGGAGAATATCAATCTCTTCATCATCAACTCAACTCCTCAAGCATTCTTCATCTAGTCTCATGTCCTCACACTCCTGAACAAAATGATTTCGCAAAGAGGAGATATTGTCACATCTTCGAAACTGTCTTAGCCCTTCTCAATCATACATCAGTTCCACTTAAATTTTTGGATGATTGTGTCCACACCATAGTTTATCTTATTAATTGTCTATCCACCCCATTGCTTCAATATAAATATCCTATGGAAAAACCCTATAATCAACCTTCTAAGTACATGTTCTTACACATATTTGGTTACACGTACTATCCTTGGGTACGACCTTACTCTAAATACAAACTAAATTCTTATTTTCACCAATGTTTCGGTTATAGTAATTTGTACAATGGGTATCATGTTATTTTTGATGAATTTCTTTTTTCATTTGCAACCACAACAATAGCTCCATCATCAAGAAATGATGGTACCTTTATAATATACCGTCTAATATAACACCAAAATTTCCACGAGTTATTTTTTCGATGAGACATGTGAAGGAAGCTACAAGAAGGAATGACATCCTAGGTCCTACTCTAGACCTCTCTAAAAACTCTTATATATCATTGGAATCACCTAAAGTATTTACTCCCACAAGAGTAGCACGCACTAACAATATTAGAATAGATAACATTCTATAACTTATTCCATGTTCAATCTAGGAATCCTCACCAATCAAAAATAATATATTTTCTAGCTCTAGATCCTCAGATAATGCAAATCCGTCTACTTCCTCATCACCATCAACAAGTGATTTAAACGATGATGCTCATCGTCACATGCTTCCCTTAAATGACATCTATGCACGATTTCCACCAATAGCAACCCAATATCCTCTTTCTCAGGCTCTTGTAGTTTCTTCAAAATTTGTTGAATTAACTTGCTTTTCACAAGTAAACAAGGATTTGAATTGATGTAATACAATGGTTGTAAAATCTGATATGCACTTCTTTTTAATTAAACATGGAGCGTAGTTTTGTGCACTCCCTCTATAAATGTTGTGAGCTTTAAATGGATATTAATTCCATCTTAAATATCGAGCTGATGGTTCTCTTGAATGGTACAAAACTTGACTTGTCGCTAAAGGATATAGTCAATAACCCTGTATTAATTTCAATTATACCTTTAGCCCAGTTATTAAAATCACATATGTTCGATTATTGTTATTAGTAGTTGTGATTTCAAATTGTCCTATTGACAACTAGACATTTCTAATGTATTTCTTCATGATTATCTTGAGAAAATTATATTTATGGAACAACCACCTGGGTTCATTCATTCATAATTTTCAACTCATGTTTGTCAACTCAAGAAATTCATATATAGTCTTCGGCAAGCTCCTCGTGCATCATTTCACCATTTATCTAATTAGTTACAAGTTTAAGAATTTTTTAGATCAAAGACTGACTCTTCTCTATTTTACAAATATAATAATGGATTTATGATATTTTTTCTTATTTATATTGATGATATTTTAATAACTGACAATAATCAAATGGGCATCATAGTTTTATTAAGCCTTCTCAATCAAGAATTTCCTATTAGAGATTTGGGCAATGCTCGTTTCTTTCTTTGTATTGAACTTATCCCATATAATAAAGGTTGTCTCTAGCTTCTCTCAAAGAAATATATTATTGGACTTATTCAAAGAGCTAAAATGGATGGAACATATCCAATTTTCACACCAATTATTGTAAACAACTTCTCTCTAACCTCAAACTCTCCTACCATATTTAATTTTCAAATTTATCGAAGCATTTTTGGAGTCATATAATATGTCACCATCGAATGACTTGATATTGCATTTGTTATAAATTATGCTTGTCAATTCATGCATGCTCCCACCGAATAAAATTGAAAATGTTTGAAAATAATTCTTCATTATTTCAAATGTACTATATTATTGATTTTCTTCTATATCGTCATTTATCTCAATATTTAAATGTTTATAGTGATACAAATTGGACAATCTCTCTTGAAGATAGACAACTATTAGTGGATATGCAATATTTTGTGGATGAAATCTTATTTCATTGAACTTGAAAAAGCAATATATACCAAATACTACATCTTATCTCAGTATCTCATTTAAACACTGAGATAGAATATAAAGTTATAGTAAATACAACATATGAAATTATTTGATTTAAATCATTTCTTTTTTAACTCATCTTGTTTCAAATACTATATATACCAAAAAGTTAGTATGACAATATCGAAGCAGCATATCTTATAACATATTCATTTTTTTATGTTCGTATAAAATATGTAAAAATCAATTTTTATTTTATTCAAGAACATATCATAGCTCAATAATGATCAGTCATTTATATTTATATAAAAGATCAAATTGCTAATATTTTTACAAAGTCATTATCCAGGCAACATTTTAACAAGCTAGAAACTATATTCAACGTCAAAGATTTTTCGTTGAATTTATTAAGGGTAAAAGAGGATTAGTCAATTATTAGAATAAATTTTTATTAATTTATCAATCAATTGAGTATTACAATAAATCTATAAATTGTACAGTGGCTTTTGGACAATGCTATGAAAATAATAAAGGTTTTAATTCAATGGCGGAGCCCGGCGTGGGCTAAACTCCGGGTTAATCATCAGAAGAGAAAAAAAAATACCCCGAGCTAAACTCAGATTAAATAAAAAAAAAATTCCCTTAGGCTAAACCCCGGATAAGCTTGTACCTGGCTCCGCAATTGTTTTAATTGCCTTTCCATTGCCTTTTTTCTTCGTGTTGTTTCTTCTTTCACTCCCATGACAAACTTGTTTCCTCGGTCCCGTAGGTCGGAGACAGAGATGATAATTTTATCATTCCATTATTATTGATTTTTCATTCTCTCTCCTCTTAATTATCAAGCCGAAAGATCCTTGATTATTCCTTACCACATGGAATGGTCAAGTATCTTCCTCCTTTATAGTTCTTGGTGTCATTAAATCGATCTCATCTATAAAGCAAAATAAAATTTATTGATAATTATATAATAAGAAATAGAATTTAATGACATAAAAAAATCTACATATTCGATAAAATTTGATTATTATGTATAAAAATCAGTCTAAAAATAAACATGCAATATTTTTAGAAAATTCTACTTCTAATATTTGAATTATTAGAAATTAAATTAATTATTATAATATATGATTGATCAGCACATGTGCATTTATTATAATCAATGTAAACGTACGGTAGTTTATATTGACTTAATTGAATAATATATTCATAAATTATTATATATTATAACAACTATAATTCATATTTATTACAATATAATATTTCTCGAATTGAATACGATACTTACCCCTTAGCAGTTTCCAGGTTCAATCCAAGATCAAATTTCATCCTATCCTCTTTGATATCAAGATTTTGAAATTCTCTTTTATTTTTTTATTTGTTTGGATCTGTTTAATTCTTTAGATTTTTTTTATATTTAAAAAAATATATTTGAACCGTTCGATCTTTTATGGTTCAAAGATTGATCTGTAGTGCTTATTCGATCGGACAGAAAATAAAAGAGGTGCTTATAGATGACTTGTGCAGGAGATCATTCTCCTCTCTCTATATATATAAATGTTAAGCACCTCTATTATTTATCGTGTGATTCTCTAGACTATAGTATTCACTCGATCTAACGGTGGATAATAGAGGTGATCACGGATGCTCACAGATGAATTGTATAACATATCATTTAGAAGAATGATCTCTTACATAATTCATCCGTGAGTACCCGTAAACATCTCCATTATCCATCGTCCGATTGGATGATCACTGTAGTTCAATCTTTGAACTATAAGAGATCGGACGATGGATAATAGAGATGTTCACGAATACTAAAAATAAATTATATATATATATATTCTGATTTGCGACGCCCGCCGTCAGCCGTCATGCGACAAGACCCACTCCACCGCCGCCGCACTGCCGCTATCGCGTCCGATCACTCCGATCATCGGACTGGCGCGATCTACGGCCACCTCCGCGGCCGGCAGGCTCGAGCGGTGTCGAATTTCAGCGATTCGATCGAATCCGACGATTCGTGGCCGAGTGGCGCCGACCACTTTCGGCCGATCGAGCCGGATTCAGCGGAATCGCGGCCAAAATCCGGCGGCGGTCCTTCCTCGACCCTTCCCGACGGATTTCTACCGTGATTCGGTCGGATTCGCTGATTTCGCGTCCGATAGCTTTCACCATCGCCGCCTCGTCGCGATCAAAGCCGATTCCGGCCGATCACAAATCACCGGCTTCCGATCGAATTGCGTCGGATTCCATGCCGCCGAGCCTCGCTTGACCACATGGCGAGGTGCGGTCGATCGCGCCAGTCCTATATCCCGATTTTGAACAGTAAAATGGTCGATATTCCAATATGTATTATATACAGTAGGTATGAATTATAATTTGAATAATAAAAATAAGATAAAAGTGGATATTCCAATACAAAAAAAGAAGAGATTCCTTTCAGCGATTCTAATATAAAGCGGGGCTCTCTCAGTTTCTGTCCTTGACTTTATTTATCCACTGCACCCACGAGGCTGGCCGATGAACCACCAGGAAGAAAGCGAAGGCAATTGATTAATTTAATCCCCCCTGTTCTGTTCTGTTCTGTTCTTCCACTTGCTCTCTCCTTCCCAAAGGCAAAGCAGACAGACAGATCCAAAGCTCAATTCTCCACCGCCTCCACTCACATCGTCGCCTTTTTTTCCTTTTGCTGGAGAATGACTCAGCCAGCGCCTTTTTATCCCTGGCGGTGTTGTCTTCTTCGCCCAGTGCAGATGCCCTCCATGACGAACAAACTTGTTTCCTCGGCCACGTAGGTCGCCGACATGCAGAGACGGCACGATCGATGTGCGCCCAGAACTGCTTTAATGTACGTGCACTGGGATGACACTGAAGGCGATGGTGACGGTGCTGATGGAGACCAGCGGAGACCGGCCGGCCGGCCGGTCTGATTCGGGTCGGTCCGGACCAAACTCGTCCTGGTCTACATGGCTAGAGTGCGGGGTGAGGTCACGTCGCCCAACACAACAGTACGTGCAGTGCGAGAACCACGTCCGCGCATGTGCGTTCCACGTGCACGAATTACGAGGGAATCTATCTGCCGATTCACATCGTACGGTCAAATCTGGCGTGACCAATCGAAATAAACCGCATATTATTGTCAGGCGCGAGGCGGCCCACCGACTCAGACTCGCCGACCCGACTCGGAAACCGACCGGCGAACAAGACGCCGAAGGGTATTTTCGGAAATCAGTTTAATATAATTTTAAAATAAAAAATAAAACGGGAAAACGTCGTCGTCGACAGCAAAGTTATGCAGAGCTCTTCTGTAGAAAAAAATTAAAAATTAAAATCGCGCAACGGGAATTTAGAATTGTATGAATTGTAAGGTAATAATTAAAATAAGTAAGAATCATTCGAATTTAGAAAAAAAAAATTCGACGTCCCAACAAAAACGCGCAACGGGAATTTTATTTTATTTTTTCGTTCTCTCTCCTCTTAATTACCAGGCTGGGATCGGCAGAGGTGGGACCGGGTAATATTCTCCGGTCCACTATTTTTTTTGTTTTTTTTTTATTTTACAACAAGGCAACAAGACCGGGTAATGCTGTTCGACGCAGTGGGTGATATCATGCTTCTTGTCCTGCTGCGCCGGAGTCCGTCACCTTTTAGTCCATCCGATCGCCGCGGTATCCGGCGCTTGCTCCCCCTGGGGAGTGCGGATGATGTGATTGCCGCGGCTCGTGTTGGCTCGGGGAGTGGATTTTGCGGGTTGTTCCGGTTGTGATGGGCTGCGGGGGGTCCAAGCTCGAGGAGGAGAAGGCGGTGGCGCTCTGCCGCCAGCGGTCGCAGCTCCTCTCCGACGTCATTCACTATCGCTACCGTCTTGCCGACAAGCACTCTGCGTACGTCCGATCGCTCGCCTCCATCAGCGCTGCGCTCGGTGAGTTCCTGAATGGGGCACTCCCGCCTGCTTCCCCCGTACTCCCCCTCCCGGGCCAGCGGAAGGGTGACCCGCTCCCGCCACTCACCCCATCCCCTCCTCAGGCGGCCGTGTCCCTCCCCTCTGCTGCCGTCCGCGGACACCCCGACGCGCACATTCATTTCCGCCCCTCAGATTCCGATTCGGACGACGATTCGCCCCTTCACTCGGATACTGTTTCTCCGCTTCACCACCTCCCTGCGGATGACGCTCCGGCCGTTGGGCGGTCCTACCTCGCTCTCCGCTATTTGCGAAACCTCCCCGCGGAGCCGTCGGTCACCTATGAGCAGCCACCTCCGAGTTCCGAGCCGATACGCTTCGGCACCGTTGATGAACATGCTACCGCGGCTTACCCGCACTATGGCTACCTGCACCCCCCTCAAAATTCCAACTTTTACCCCTCTTATCCTTCTTATCCATCATACGTCAACTACGATAGTGGTATCTTTGGCTCCTCCTCATTGCCTCCGAACATTCTGCCACCGACCATGGAAGCCGGCGAGAATCCTACTGCTCGAGAAACTCCACCACCTCCGTCGCCCAAGGCTTCGACATGGGACTTTCTCAACCCGTTCGAATCGTACGATAATTACTATGCTCCATATTCTTCAAGTCGCAGCTCAAAGGACTTGAGAGAGGACGAAGGAATTCCTGATCTGGAAGACGAAGATCAGGAAGTGGTCAAGGAAGCTTATGGAGATCCAAAGTTCGTAGCATCCACATCAGCCGCCGCAGAGGGAGAGTACGATGGTAAGCCTGCTATCGGGTTGCGAGAAGCTAACAACGGCAGTGTCGGGGAGGATTCCAACAGAGAGTCAAAGTCAGTGGAAGCGGGGAGTAGCTTGGAGCATGAGGTTCCTGTGGCCGAGAAGAGTGTGGTGACTGATCCAGCAGAGCGGCACAATGAGGAATCTGTGGTTTGGAAGAATTACCAAAATGATTCTGAGATCGTGCAGGAGATCAAGATTCAGTTTGATAGGGCTTCCCAATCGGTTGATCAGGCGTGCAAGATTCTTGAAGTGGGAAAGATTCAATATCAGCGCAAGAATTCTGTGTATAAAGGTGTAACATGCAGTTTGCAATTATTTTACAATTTGTTTCTCGATATATCTTATCATTTTGCGGAATAATTCGAGTAATACATTTTCTATTTGTTTTGTTATCAAAACAGTTTCTGCCAGGATGATATGTGGATTTTCTCTATTTTCAACTTCTACCGGCAAAGATCTTACGTATGAAGAAGGCAACAGCCTTTCATCAACATTGCAGAAGCTTTACAATTGGGAACAAAAGCTTCTTGAGGAAATCATGGTTAGTACAAAGAGCGTGTTTTTTTAGTCTAGTATTCATCTGATTTTGATCCTTTTTGTTTTATTTGGAGGCAGTTGCCACGGACAAAATAGAGGCAATTGATTTAGGAGAATTAAAAATATTGTTGATTCTATGGTTATCACAGAAAACGTAGCAGCTCATAAATTTTGTACGACATATTACTTGATTATTTGTTCATTGTCTTGCCTAAATAATCCTTAGACCATATGTTTAGTTCATTGGTCAAACATCTTCACGGATTTTTCATTTTCCTTTCAATGAGGAACTTCCTTCCTCAATGGCATTTTTTTTTTTGCTTAATTTTTAGCAATAAAATGTGACAGACATCTACATTCTATGCCTAAATCCACATTTGGTTAGTTGACGTTCATCATAGTTGCTATACTTGTAATATGCGAGGCATATTCTGAAATAGGAAACATTTTTGGACGATCTGTTTCTTGAATTAATCTATCACAATGCCACAGTGGTTGAATTCATCTAGTTTCTAATGAACAGGTTGTAATGTCAATATAGCTATATTTTCATCCTTGCTTATTGTGTCATAAAATGTAATTTGAACAAATAGTTGAACTATGCCTACACTATGGCAGCTTTTCATAATATTTTTATCTGAATCGCATGCATCCTGCTGAGAATTCTTGTATACTAAACGACATTATGCATCTGCCTATTGAGATATTGCAGAATGGAACTACAGATGTTGCATTGAAGCTTTTGTTGTTTTGGTTTTTGTCTTTACAAATTCTTCTATTGAATATTTGTCAAGCTGTTTTATAAACATTCATTCACGAACATTTTCTTATGCTCAATTAGGAATAGAAAAGTGTTTGTTTTGATTCCTACAAATTTATGTTGTACTTATATGCAGGTTGAAGAAGAGATGAGGGTGCTATACGAAAGAAGACACCAACGCTTGAGGTACTTGAGTGAAAGGGGTGCGGAAGCTGAAAAGCTTGAGGCGGTGGAAACTACCATGAGGAAGTTATCTACCAAGATAAAAGTAACTATTCAGATCGTGGACACAATTTCAAGTCAAATATGTCATTTGAGGGATGGAGAATTATGGCTACTAGTTAAAGAACTAATTAGCGGGTATGTGATTTATCGTTGTTCATGTGTATTTTATCTTATTGTTTTGGAAATATTTGTTGTGGAACAGGAAAAATATCAGTTAACTTGTGCTTCTACTGGCTGTCTTGTATCTCAGTGAAAATAAATAAAATAATAATCAGTAACAAATTTGTATCTGTTGCATTGAGCTTCTAGAGATTGGATGTAAGCTATCAATTTATGTTTCTTCATCATCATCAAAATGGTCTAGTGTGAGACTGATGTTTGATTTTTTTGAGGTGTTAGAGATATTCTATCTTGTTTGTCTAGTTAAGCTTGCATGTAATAGTGTAAATTATGCTATATTACTTTGGATTAGTTAGAAAATTTAATTTATAGCTTATTTTTCTTATGAATGCAACTTATTGTCAGTATAACTTTCCAGGTTTAAGGAAATGTGGATGGTCATGTCAGAATGCCATCAGATTCAATATCAAGCAATATCCGAGGCAAAAAACCTGGACTCTATTGTGTCAAGAGGCAAGCTTTCTGATACTCGTGTGGAAACAATAAAGCATTTAGAACTAGCAATGGTGGAATGGATTGCTGATTTCTATGATTGGGTTAGTGCTCAAAAGAGCTATGTAAATGCTTTGAATGAATGGCTGAAGAAAGGTATAGCTTATGAACCAGAGGTTACTGATGACGGAGAGGTACCTTTTTCTCCTGGAAAATTAGGTGCACCTCCAATATTTGTCATTTGTAACTATTGGTCTTCCAGCATAGAAATGGTATCTGAAAGAGCTGTTGTTGAAGCAGCACATGCTTTTGTAGATAATGTCCTTAATATTTGGAAAGACCACAAAGTTTTACTTCAGCAGAGGTCATTAGTAAACAAAAATATGGATGACAAGCTAAGGACAATGGAAAATGAACAAGAAGAACTTCTTAAACAGAGAAAGAAATTAATGAAAATTTCTGGCAGGTATTTGTTGACAACTGAATATGTGCATCGTGAGAGTAGTCTTCAGTCAAGTTTGAGACATATGTTTGAAGCTGTAAAAGATTTTTCTGCTAATACCATGAAAGCATATGAAGTACTGCACAAACAAACTGAAGGAACAGATCTGCTAAGAACTACTTGAGCAGAGAAAGAACTTAATGATAATTTCTAGCAAGAATTCATCAACAACTGCATAGTGAATTGACTATGAGTAGTCTTCAGTCAAGTTTGAGGCAGATCTTTGAAGCTATAATTGCTTTTTCTTCTAATGCCATGAAAGCATATGAGGTACTTCACAAACAAACTGAAGAGAGATCTGCTAAAGGGGAGGCAAGAGAGTTGTACGTAGGATAATGCATCATTCTGATTGATCACCTACACAACTACTTGACCTTGCCATTCATGATAGAAGAACAAGTCCTTGTGCTGTTATAAGATTCAATGCTTGTCTCTGCCATGCATTATCCAATGCTCAGGGAAACATCTGCTCTTCTGCCTTTGACCATCGGATCGAGGTTACCAGCACCACTTCATGTGTTGCCATTGGTTGCCATACATATTTGGGAATTGATAGCATGTCCTGGTGTGCTTTTTCAAAGACATTTCCGAAAAGGGTGGCCATAGACTTAAATGGTTCTGGAATGACCTTCTGTGTAGCACAAACACATTAACAGAAAACTTAGTGTGAGCCCCTTGGAAGAATATTCCAATGATTCACAATCATGTGTGGGATCTGTATCAGCGCCATATCATTCTAGTTAACGTAACCCACAAGGTCTGAGAAGCTTTGTATCATTGCAATGGTAGGACCACACAACTGATGATTAGTTAGTCGGTTTAGGTCTTGGTATTCCATTTTGTTCAACAACATCAATTTGAAAGTGGAATAGGCAGGTTGCTGCTAGCTCTGAAATGTTTGAATCCCGCTTGTATGCCTGGCACCTGATATTCCTATAATGGTCCTCTAAGCTGGATATCAACATCCCATTGATAATCCGAGACTGATCCTCTGAGTTGATACTGACATCCCATTGATTTTCAGACACTGATCCTCCGAGTTGGATATAAATTGAAAAACAATTGTGTCGGACACTTAGGATCCATCTGGGTTGGATCTACTCTTACCTGAAATCTAGTAACACAGGTTATCACTAACCTAGATCACTTTTTCAATCATTTATGCAATTGTACAAGAAGTTCTACTCACCTCTTCACTCCAGTCTCTACTTGTCATGCTGCTGTGGATAATTCAGTACATGTGAGCATTTGCTGCGGCCTTTGTAGCTGTTATGTCTGCATTCGGAAGAGCTTAGAGCAGGAGAATGATCAGATTGGAAAGGAAATACAGATACAGCATCTGTAATTATTTGTGGCTTCCTGCTGTCTTAATTGTTCTAATTGGCCCTCACGAGAGCAAGTGAAACGAGCATGAACCATGAAGGATGCACATGACAGTTGAATCTCATGTAGTCACTGACTGAAGTTGATATGCTTATTTTTGCTAGGAAGGCCAAGGTAGTCCCTTTGCACCAGAGTAACAGAGGTTATAAGTTATTTTTATAACTTATAACCGGTTCTTTTATTTAAAAAAAAAGATACATCTTTTACCCTAGCTGCAAAAAGTTGAGAATCTGTCCAACTAGCAATCCCCTGTCACCTGTTCTAGAACACTGATGAAAGAGAGATAAATCGCAGGTGGGACACAGTCCCTCGACACGGTGGCAAAGGCTGGAAGGGGTTCATCTGAAACCAGAGGAGATTTTAAATCCTTCATTCGGCATCGAATCTAGCTCATTCTGCAAGCATTGCCCTGTCCTTACCATCACATCATTTCCATGGGGATCATATTGTTGGATACCTGATGGATATTTGGTCATGAATCCTCCTTGTACATTTGGAAGTTAAACTATGTGCAGTTCACTTGTTTCTGAAATGATTAGATGCAGAATGCTATCAATTGGTCCTTTCATATAAATCAGCCCTTTGATTTTTTTTTTAATCCTTTCAAGGCCAACTTCGCCGGCGGTGGTAGTGGAGGAAGAGGGGAGGTGGTGGATGTGTTTTCACGGCGTCAACTGGTAAGCCGAGTCCGCCGGAGTTGGAAGTGCCGAAGCTGAATGGGTTGGAGTTGTTGCAGGATACGATCCTGACTCAGCTGAGTCGTCCATGGATGTGGCACTTTGCTCACTCCACGCCACCATACTCGATCTCCGAGCCTAAATAAATCTGAAGTAAAAAAAGAAAAAGAAAAGTGCATAAACAACTGAAGAGAGAAAAAGCAGAATAAAATTAGGTGAATAAAGAATGCCGCTTTCGACAAAATCAATGTGACAGCAGCAGCTGATGCTTTTATTTTACAATATTTAAAAAAAAAAAGGCAAAAAGAACTCTGTAGTGGAGTTGCCCTTTAGGATGAGAATGCAACGGAGAATTCCAGCATTTTACACACTTTCACGTGGTGAATTTTCGTTATCGACACCGATAACATGAATATACAACTCGCCATATTAGTACTTTAATTAGTTCGTGTGTTAGTACCTCTGCAACCATGAAGCATCATCCAGTTCCAGCAAAACCCTAATATACAGTGCATTACAAGTATCATATATTTCTGGTAGAAAGTGACTAACGACTTGATGTTACAGGGTAGGCATACTTATCTTGTCGTTGATAGAAGAGTATATTAAAGGCGCAATGCATCGCGATCAGATAAATAATTCTGTGGAAGAATTGGATGATCAACAAAACCACACAGAGTTTAAAGATCAATATGATCAGTCAAAGAGAATATCTTCCATCTCAGAATCTTCTGTTCTTGTAAATGAATCATAGTCCATCTCTGTATCATTAGATGAACTTTTACTTGGAGATGTATACTCCCCGTAGTCACGTTCAGACCAATCAGGTTCTTCAGGCAAATCGTCAGATGTGGGCTTGCCTACATTTTTTCTCATAGTGCCTTTTCGATGTCGATTGTTAGAGTCGATCTGATCCAGTGCCTCCGCGGCATCGCAGATACAAGTAGATGGATTTTCATGAAATTCACCTCTGCCTGGTCTAACCTCCTTTGGTTCTCCCATAAACCCTCTCTGATGAGTGCGAACCTTTGATGCAAATTCATCCCAGTTTATGTTTGCTCGGTTCAAAAACAAAGAGTGCAGCTTCTTGGCATTTGGTCTAATAGTCCTCTTGTGCCCAAAGTATCTCCTGGTAAATGCACTAGTGATCGATCAAGCAATGTCCAACCTGAGTGCATATTGTTAGGCAATCTTTATAAAAGCAAAATTTACCTTCTCCCGGCCAATATCCGAGCCATGTTGCCATTGTTGTTTGCCACAAAAGCATCGCTTCCATCGCATACAATAAAATCAAGGGCAGCCATGCGTGATGAGAACATAGAGAATGGTTCCAATTCCTCTTTGCTGGCTAATGTATCTTTTGAATAAAAATTTGGAAAGAGTGTTTTCAGAGGTGACAATGATTCGTCACCACCATATATTTCGCCGGATGCCACGTATATGTGGACGTCCTTCCCATAGCCCAACGCCCTCAGCATCAGCCCTACTTCTTCTGGTGTTAATGGGCATCTTCCTTGCCTTCGTGCCTTGTCAGGGTTGTTTATCTACTCACGGTTTGTAACACACTCAAGGCATCAGAGGAACACTAATCGAGGAATAGAGAATACTGTTTTTACGTACATGTAAAGTTTTCCACCTCCTGCGTATTGCACCAAGTTCTCTAATTTCCTTCTCTCCTCCACCATAGTAACACCCTGAGAAGGCAAGCATATCTGGTTCAAATCTGAAACAGAAAGCAACTGAAACATCACCACATAAATCCCAGTAATAGAGAAAGTGTGAGACCATGTAAAGAAGGGAAAAAAAAAACCACAGTAAAAAGAATCACAATTTATCATTCAATCTTTCTCTTGATTTTATTCTATTCCATGTTGGAACCATTTAATTGTACTGAAATACCAACAGTGTTCTTCAATAAAGAACATGAAATATATATGAGCTAGTTCCCCACAACTTTGATGAATTATTAGGCTCAGGTATGTTCAGCATCAAATTCAATATTAAACAATCAGGATCGAACTATGCAGCTAAACAACAGACTATTTGAGTCATAATTCTTTTGTCGTTGTTTAGAGTCACAGAATTATCCATATATACAGTGCAACAAATGATGAAGTGCTACATATATTCTCTAACTGAAACTCTATCAAGATAAGGAAGATGAAATTGAAGTTTTACCTCAGGTGAAGGGCAATGAATTGATTGCCTTTCCCTTTCATTCGATGTATCAGCTTCTCACCCATTTCTTGTATTGGATGAGTAAACCTCAATGCATGATAATTTACTCTACATCTCAGCTTCTGCATCTCTGTTTCCAACTTGTTTGCAAGCCTGTAATCGAACTTTGTCAACTGAACAACCTGCATATTGCAGACATTAATTCCACTTCAAAAAGCTATAAACATTCACATTAATTTCCCTCCAGAACACAACAAATGCTCATACAATTTACCATTTCCCGTGCTATATAGACTAACTTTAACATATAATCCTGCCTGTCCTTGAAAAGTAGAGAAAACAGAAGAGTAATACAAAAGGCCTTCATCTAAACATATACTTATACAGGAAAGTGGTGAAGATTTCGAAATAAATGTTTCATGGAGATGGAATAGCATAACCTAACTCTTGAATAACGCATATGACAAAGAGAAATCTTATATACTTATACAGATAGTTAACCCATGACAATATGCACTCACATGCTTCTTCATAAGAACAGGTAAGACTCGATTTTGGTAACATCTTGGAGTACACTTCCGTGGAACTCGCATTGTGTAAGGAGACCTGAAATACTTCCCTTCTTTCTTTGGAAGCTCTTTTATGATTTTAACATCTTTTGAGAGAAATGAGATGAACCAATCGGCCACAAAAATATCACCAAAATTGCTGGATGATGTATCACAAAACAAGTCACAGTTTTTGTTCAACCTTGCGAGTCAATAAGTATTATACAAATCTTTCGCAGTGTCAACTGAGGGTTTTTGAAATTAACCTGGCATCCTTCCAAAAAGATCTCTGATCAAGCTTTGGAACAACGAGAGTGGCATTCAGAATCCTAGCTGCAACAACAGCATCTATTATCTGAAACATATCATGGTTTTCGTCAATGATCTAGCATTCTATCAAAGAAGTAGAGCCTAGAGGTCATGTTGCACTACCTTTTCACTTGCTATCACTTTAACCAAGCTAATTGGCATTGTTACAACAGACCAAAAAAAAGGAAGTCGATATTCCCAAGGTGTCAAAAACAAAGTTTACTCTTTGATTTGATTGATAATTCAGAAAAAAAAACCCAAAAACATATAATAATTTGACAATTATGAGCAGCAATTTGAAGCATACCCTAGCCATAATTCTAGATATATAGAATCGAAATTTCCAATAACATTTTGAATTTAAACTCAAATTTACTTTCCTAATGGACCACAATTAGAGTCCCTTTGAAGGGCAAAAGCCATGATAAGTTAATCCAGACCTTCAGGGATTCCCCCATTTGTCTGAAAAGTCTCATTCAATAGGTTTTTTTCTTAAACTGTACCGTCCTCATCACTCACCAAGTTGCATTTTAGCATATGTTCATTTTAATTAGTTGGCCAACTACGACTATTGTGGATGTTGGGGTTGGCTCACTCATTTTAATTAGTATTAACCAAAAAGATCGAGTTGAGGCTAAAAAAATATCTGAAAGGACTGGGTTCTGATACTTCTTGTTTAACAGCTACCGAAATGCTGCTTCTACTACTAGAAAAATCAAGTGATTTTCTTCATCTTATATGAAACAAGTGAAGGCTCTGTTATGGTATTTTCGAAAATGCAAGCAATACAATAACCCAGCCAGGGGAAAATGGATCATGTAGAACTGATGCATGAGGAAATCACATACAAGTTGATTCCTTCCATTATGATATTTCACTATGAACAGCAGTCATTACATCCACTGGTAGATCTACTGCTGTTCACGACATAACTACTAATCACAATTGCCCACTACATGATTATTACATCAACTACGGTCCACAATACACAAGCACAAAAAATAAGCTTGATTGTTAGAGTTCCTTATTTTAGTACATATAAATCCAATACAATGATGATAAAAATCTCATATTGAGGATATAATATTCACAATATGCTAGTAATTACTAATTTGAAATGCATTTGTTTTCGGGTTTAAAACAACATACATGCATTTGCAAGACCTTGTTACTTGATGCTCTAAGATGTACCAGAACTAAGACCTTGTGTATGAACAGGATGTGTAGCTGATGCACCATGTCAAAGCCCATAAGACTCTCCGTAATTTACCTCCCTCACAATGGTCGTGGGATAGGCTGGTAGGGGCGGCTAGATTGGCAGTTCCAATCTTTTGCAGGATGTGTAGCTGATGTGCATTTTATGGAGGAAATATAAAAAAGAATGAATGCTGAAATAATGACAGCATACATGCATTTGCAAGACCTTCATACTTGATACTCTCTTGGTTGTACCAGAACCAAGACCTTTTATGCAAAACAAGATGTGTAGCTGATGTCCATAACAAAAAGAATGACTGCTGAAACTAACTCAGCCAGTCTATTGATCAAACATAAACACGGATAAGAAGGGAAGAATGGTGAAGCAATTTATTACATTGCAAAGGATACAAAGAACTCACTCCTGTCCTCTGTTGATTTAAGCCACCACTAGTTCCAATCATCAAGTATCTATCACGATGAGTGACAGTTTCAGCTGCTGCCAAATTCAAGGAGAGAAAAATGTATCGTAGGAACTATTCAAAATTCAAATAATCTAAAAGATTACAAGAATTTTAATGTCAAGAGCCTAACATGTCATAGTACATAAGTACATTAACAGCTTGGTATTTAGTATCCCAAACCTGCAAACTTATTACTAGCATTGCTGCACCCAACATAAAACTTGGACCACTTTGATCTCCAAAGGTCATTCTTGGCTCTCCCGTCAACACTCTAAGAAAAGCAATCGAGAAGAATAAAAAAAGAATTGTAAGTGAAAAATCATGCCAGATCTTTTGAACGAGATGAAGTAATACGAATCATAAAAAGAATGAGAAGTTTTTGAACAGGAACACGAGAATTTTGTTCATTGGCCACACTCGTCTGCAATGCTGCATACCCAAAAATGTCGGGCTACAAAATAACCAAAAAGAAAAGAGATGAGAAGAAATGAGCAACTGTTTCCGTACTTCTTGGAAGCAAAATAAGAGTGGATAAATGAGAAGGGGAAGAAAAATTGAGGATTGCTCACCGTGAGATGGGAAGGGGGATCGGTGACGCGGCGACGTTGTGCGCCGGGGAGGGGTGGGTGGTCGAGGAGTGGTGGGGCGAGGTAGGAGAGGAAGGCGAGGAAGATAAGGATAAGCAATGTGGCAAAGGAAAGGGCGGAAACGTCGGAGGCCCCCGCGATTTGGCACCGGCCCGGCGGGTGGCGCCGCCGCGGCGGAGGCATTGCCGACCGCTCTGCTGCCTTCACCTCCCCGCGCTCGATGCCTTCCTCCAATCCCTCGCTCGCTCACCTCTTTATCGGAAGAGTGAACTCGACGGAGTGCTCTTCGGCGGCCGCTTGCTATCGCGGGACACGGCGGGCGGATCCTACGCCTCACGGGAACGACAGCTTCCGTTCAAGTCAAATAACGGGTGTTATATGCTTGATTTATCGAGTATGTCGGTATCGGTTATTTTTTTTTAAACATAAACTGACGGCTCAAATGGTTATCATAGCGGTTGGACCACATACAGTTTAATGGGAAAAGAAATAAAAATAAAAGTGTGCCTTTTATTATCATCAATTTTATTTTTATTATATATTTTATCTTAATTCTTTATCCCTGGTACCAAATGAAAATTGATACGTTGATTCTGTCTTTCATAACTCATAATTTTTATCGTAAAAAAATAAATAAATCATGATCAATCTTTAATTTTTTATCTCATAATTATCCAATAGTATAATAATTTTAATTAAAATTACTTTAACATTAATTAAAATTGACCTAACTCAAATAACTACAAAGAATTAATCGAATTTTAAAATTATGCCGATATTAATTAAAATAATTTAAAACTTCTATAACTATTTAAAATTATGCATTTTAATTTAGTCTATAAGAATTTTAATATGTAACAATTTTAGCAAAAAAAATTATTAGCAGTTTTAATTAATATTAAAATATTTTTTTTATCAAAAAAGGTCGCGTCAAACTACTTCAGTTATTTAAAAGAAAATATAATATTTTTCAGCATCCTTTCCACGTGTACGTATAAATTTTTTTATATTTTAAATTCACTTATTTGAAAGACAGGATATCTATAATACATTGTGAATATAATTTATAATAGATAAGCAATCAGAATATTTATTTTTCCCTAAAATCGATCTTGATTTATTTTATTTATCTTTCGTACTAAGATCAATATTAATAAAAGATTTTTAGATGAACTTTTATCAACTTTTACAAAGTATAGTTTACAGATTGAGAATTAATAGTCCTTTTAGAACGGTCTGTTAATTAAAACAGTATAGATATTATTACAGATGTAAATAGATAGAGATTAATTTTCAAAATGAAATTTAAAATTTTAATTCGAACTCATTATTTTGATCAATAGATCATAAAATATAGACTTTTATGATTTATTTGTTTTTCATCATCGGAAGGAGCGATAATAAAATAGACTCAGAGCGAACGTAATCTACTTCTTTGCAACAGTCTAAAATCCACTGAGAAGTGGAAATGAAGAGACGACTGCGATAGGAGAATGTGCGTCGTAAAGCATGAATGTCCGTTTCTGCTTGTTTGATTTGCATTATTTTCTGAAAAGTTGTATGGTAGAGTGGAGCAAGGAAGCATAATTTTGATGCCGCCTGCGACTTTTAGGTTTTAGCTTCTGCTGCGGCAATAAAGAACTGCCACAGACAGTGCTGAAATAGTGGATCTCTCAGGCAATGAAGGACCAGCTGCAACTCAGATCTTACCATTCTAATAAATTATCTTACCAAAGACTAGATTTTTTTTTTTCCCAATTTTTTTTTTTTAAAATTCATATAACAAGTCGAACATCAATAATGCCTATGCTCTGATCACTTGATGTTTAGTTTTATATTAATAGGTTCTTTAAAGGAAAGCTTTCGGATAATGACTCACTGTTGGTTCAATTCTATCTTTCATTTCATTATGTTGTAGACAACCAATCTAAAAACAAACTCAGTCAATATCACAATCTAGATTACAACAAGGGTGCAAAAGCTGAAGCTCACTTGGATCTCCCTCCCTCCTAGTCTTTCTTCACTGCCACTTTGATGCAGTGCCGACCGACCCGTCATGCACCGGAGTGTTGCTATGAATCCTTCGATCCTGAGTCGCAATCATCATTGTTTGTTAGTTGGAGACTCTGCTCTAGACATTCCGTTCATGGCCTCGATGTGCTCGAGTACCTCCCCGACTTGTTTCACGGAGGGTCGACCCAGCTTGGGGTTGCCGGTAAGTAAGTTCAGAGTAAGTTTTGCCATTTGAAGAGCCCTTTAATTTGGCGGGAAACTTCCCGTCCAGTTGCTAACTTTTTTTGGTCGCCTAACATTGGCCTAGCCCAGTCCACCAAATAATGTTGGACACTCGGTCGGTTCAGGTCGTATGCCCTTGGATGGATATGCTTGGTTGGTGAGAAAACTTTAATTTACTTCTTTTTTTAAAATGTCCCATGTAGATTTATATAGTTCACCGTTGCATTTTACATGGCAACGTTCATAAATAGAGTGGTGTTTTGACTACAACAAAAATATATGACCATGTCAAAAAAAAAAATAAATAAATAAATTGATACACAAAGTTCTGATCATTTGGAATTTCAAAGAAGGATTCATTGTATGTAATTTTATTTTATTTTGTAAGAGATTATTTTCAGAATTCAATTATGTAATCTCTATATTACAAAGCATCAATTTTATCATTACATTAAGACTCTCTTTCTTTGAGTAATGGAATTTTGTTGGAATTTTCTCAACAAGAGTTTTACATAAATATTCTCGAATTTTTCTCATGTCAAAAAAGTAGTACAAAAATTTAAGTAACCGAATTTAATCATGATTCATTTAGTAATGACATATTCCAGAGCAACATACCCATAGGTGCCCATGATTCGTGTTGTGACATGTGAATTACCTCCAGTTGGTCCATGCTTTGCGAGGTCGAAATCGGAAAGTTTTGCATTGTAGTTCTGAACCGGCAAATGCAAACTTAGATTTAGTATGGTTTTGTTGGGATTGTAGGTGTAAAGTTTCGACCTTTGTGTCGAGGAGGATGTTTGAAGCCTTGAAGTCACAGTAGATTATTTGCTTCTCCGAAGAATGTGAGACCTCGTGATGGGGTTGAATCTATTCCACAATGTACTAGTATGGACAATAGTAAAAATTCAACAATCTGATCAAACAGAATTGTTCCGATCTGAGATCAGTGGATGGAAAGACTCGGTATATATAGTATCCACGATCGAGCATTTTCAACCGACTGAGTATATATTATATCGTTCTTCAATGAGATCTATCATCGAGGAGGTCAATCTTCAATGAGATTTGTCGTCGATGAGGTCATCCACTATACTTCGGAAGTCGGGCGTCATCACGCGGCATGGGAGGTCGTTCATGCGCTCGAGAAGTCGTTTGCAGGCTTAGGAGGTTGGGAGGTCATCCGTGCACTCGAGAGGTCGGGGTTCAGCAGGCTTCTCTAGGAGATTAGATGCCTAAAATGACTTAAAAGTCATTAGAAGGGGATTGAAGCGGACCTCGGTGTGACCTCTCCAATACTCAAGTCAATGAACAGAGAAAAATGAAGAAAACGGAGAAAAAAAGATCTGAGTGTTAAGAGAGTTGGAGATTACTTCCCCCTCTTTTTCTTTTCATTCCCCTTATGTAGAAGAAAGTGACTTAATGACACTTTAATGGAGGGAAGACGTAGAGTTGTGTCCCCATGAAGAAAACCAGGAGACATGCCATAATGGTGGCTTAATGGAGGGAACCCCAGTACATGGCATGTTACCATGTCAACCCGTAATTAATAAGTGTCTCTCCAGAGGCGCCTTGCCCATGCCTCTCCATGGCATGTTACCACATCAGCCCATACCCCCAGTACATGGACACTTCTGCCTCCCGTAACATGGTCATGTCTCAGTAAGATCTACCACCACGTCCGCACATGTCATGTTGGTACCTGACCACGTCCGCTCATACCATTCTTTCCCAACCCCAACACCTTGAGCCTCGACTCCTTGAGCTCCCGAGCACCCTAGGTCCCGGTACCCAAGCTCTTGAGTACCCAAACTCTCGACTATCTAAGCTCCCGAGTACCTGAGCTCCTATATACATCATTAGCCATCCCTTGGATACTCAAACAATCAGATGCAAATGTGTTTGACGTCAATGTATCTGTCTTTATCAATTTCACCCTGCCATTACTTTGATCGAACCAAGAACTTACAAACTGCTTCTGCTAGACTGAGAGAAAACACTTCTCCTCTCCGCTTCACCATCACTCAGGGGAATCATACTTCATAGAAAAACACTCAAGCTAGACTGAAGGTTTACGAATTGCCTTCGTTGGGCCAAGCGAATTCCCTTTTCTCTTCTTTGCTTCACCACTTGGGGGTATAAAACACTTTGACTAGGTTGAGAGCTTATGAACTGTCTCGATTGGCTAAGTGAAAGCACTCGGGTTGAACTAAGGGTTAGTTTATGGTTGCCTTGGTTGGCTCGAGCTAATATATTTTTCCTCTCTGCTTTCACCACTAGTCAAAAGAATCACACTTCATAAAAAATACTCAAACAAGGTCGAGAGCTTACGAACTGTATCGGTCAAGCCGAGCTAATACATCTCTCCTCCCCGCTTCACCACTGTCAGGGCAATGCCCCTTCATAAAAATACTGAGGTCAAATCGAGAGCTTATAAATTGTTTCGATTGGGCCAAGCTAATACACCTCTCATCCCTGCTTCACTACTAGTCGGGGGAATCATACTTCATAGAAAAATACTCAGATCGGACCGAGGGCTTATGAAAATCCTTGATTGGGTTGAGCTAATACACTTTTCCTCCTCGCTTTATCGTCTCGGGGGAACCACACTTCATAGAAAAACACTCGAGTTGGATTGAGGACTTACGAACTGTTTTGACTGGACCGAGCTAATACACCTCTCCTTCCTGCTTCACCATCTCAGGGGAACCCCACTTCATAAAAATACTTAGGTCGAACTAAGGACTTATGAGTTGTCTTGATTGGACTGAGTTAATACACCTCTCCTTCCCACTTCACCATCTCAGGGGAACCATCCTTCATAGAAAAATTCTCAAGTTGCACCGAGGTCTTACGAACTATCTCGACTGGACCGAACTAATAGACCTCTCCTCCTCGCTACATCGTCTCGAGAGAACCACACTTCATAAAAATACTCAGGCCAGACTGAGAGCTTCTGAACTGTCTTAGCTAGGCCAAGATAATATACCTCTCCTCCCCACTTCAACATCTCAGGGGAGCCATACTTCATAAAAAATACTCAAGTCGGTCCAAGGACTTATGAATTACCCCAGCTAGGTCGAGCTAATACATCTCTCCTCTCCATTTCATCGTCTCGGGGAATTCACTTCATAAAAAGCACTCATGAAATGTTTGGCAAGGTCTCTCCCTACTATGGCAGATTGAGCGACGAATGGTTGATCCTCCCACTTCCCTAAGTCATCGCTTCCTCTTCTACCTTCTGAACTATTGTAGTCAGTTGTTGTGAGTTTACGTTATGGGGTCTCCTCTGAAGTGGAGATCGAAGAAGGAACTTCTCATGATTGCATCCTCAATGTGTTTGCTCAAAGTTCCTACAGATGGCATTGATGATAATGCAGTTGGAGAGTGGCCCTCTCGTACCAAGTCTTCCGGTGAGAGTTCGTTCACCTCACTGCACCAAGATTCTGTCAAATATAACATAGGTTAGAGGGTGGTGGTACTTCGGTAATGCCCCTCCGATGTTTAAGTCAGATATGAGGAAAAGGAAATGGAATGCAATGAGATGAAGTGACTTGTTTTACAAGTCTTGCATTGCTTTTTCTTCATTACTTGCTTCTTCCCTTTTATAGATTCGACTTCTTACCGTAATTAATGAGCGCTTCTCCAGAGGCACCTTGCCCATACCTCCCCATGACATGTTACCACATCGACCCATACCCCCATTACATGAACACTTTAACTCATCCATGGTCACACCTCAGTAAGGTCTGCCACCACGTCCACACATATCATGTCGACACTTGACCACGTCGCTCATACCATTATTTTTCAATCCCCGACATCTTGAGCCCTCTACTCATTGGGCTTTTGAGTGCCCGAGCTCCTGAGTACCCGAGCTCTTGACTATTTGATCTCCCAAGTACCCGAGCTCCCAACTACTTGAGCTCCCAAGTACTCGAGCTCCTATCTGCATCAACCACCAAATGATTTTTAGGATTCCTCTAGTTTAAATCATATCAAAATTTTGAATGAATATTATAGGGGCATTAGCAAGTTTTAAAATTTTGAACAAACATTGTAGAGTCATTAATGAATTTTGACTAAAACTCACTGATGATTTTAGAAACATTAGAATCATTCCAAACTAAAATCATTGCACTCTTTAGAGCCAAATTTCATAGCCAAAATAGAAATATGTAAAGTTTTGAGATTTTCACCACCTTGAAACAATTTGACATAAACTTGTTTTACTTACTCACCAATGCCACTGAATAGTTCCTATGCCTCTCATAGCTCAAACAATATCAAAATTTTAAAATTTTGAACTCCACGGGTGGCATATCTATGGAGATCAATGCAATCAATTATGTCTCACCTAGAAGTTGGTTGGCAACTTCTTATTTTGTTCTAGGATTCTTCTTTTTTGTGGGGCATTCCTGACTTATAGGAAGGGTTTGTGCAGCTGCAACATACTTTGAAAAGGGAATTGATCATGATTTGAAATCTATTCTTTCCATGATCACTCTTCGTTGATATTTTCTTATTTGTATTTTTCTATCTATTATTATTATTATTATTATTATTATTATGGCGTAGTTAGTTGGAATACTCAAACCATTCCCCTTCCATTTTATGAAAAAAGGCAGGGGCAAATGAATAAAGAACAAAACTTATTAACAAGCGAGGGATTCTAACCCTTGATAGTTTTTAATTCATATTATGGTGATTTTCAAGACTGGAGCTATTAACCACTCGACATCTCTTTCAGAGTTTTTTTTATTCCTACAAATGGAATAAAACTATATGATACACTAACTGTCCATAGAAACATCTCGAAGTTCAACTATCTCTCTTGAGCCAAAACTCTATGGTTTGAACTAGGGGAGTCCTAGAGACTCTTTTATAATGTTGATGAGTAAGTATAATAGACCTAAGTCCTTTAATAAGATTATTCTAAATTGTCTCAAAGTGATGAAGATTTAAAAAATTCACAACTCTCAATCGAGTTTATGAAATTCAAGTTTGAGAGTATAGTTATACTTAGGAGTCTCTCAAAAGTGTAATCATCTTAATTTGGAGTCATTCTAAGGTTCTTAAAATTATCAACGAATTTTGGCCAAAACTCGCTAATATCCTTAGACATCAGAAACACTTCGAACTAAATTTATTGTACTCCTTGCATCAATCAAGCAACTAAATATGAATTTTATAATCTCGATTGAGAGTTGTGAGTTTTTGAAATTGACAAAATATTTAGTAGTTGATTGATAAGTTTAGGCAATCAATTGATAATCACAAATCGAGTATAACAAGTTTTAAAATTGACTAGTACACTGTCTATTTCAGTTAACTGATGGTAAATGAACAATCGATTGATGGTTAAAAAATTGAGCACGGTAAATTTAGAAATTGAATATTGCACATGATTGTCTATAACAATCGAATGTTCATTGATCAGTAGTTGATTGTTGAAAATAGAAAAATATAAAAAAATAATTATGTATTTTAAAAAATATAAAATTTACCTACATGAAATGGATAATATTGAAAATCATCTATCCAATTTAGTAAAATATTATTTAATAAATACATTACTAAATCCATCAAAAGCTTTTACATAAAATTAGCATTACTTAATTTGTATAACCAAAAGGCGATCAAGATAAAATGATCTATATATTATTACTTGTTAAAGTTTAAAATTAGTGTATGCTGACTTACAAATTGGATGTCTAACTTGTGTCTTGGACAAATTTTCAACCTTATTCCTTCAAATGTCAGTCTAATAGCTTCTCTTTGGCTATTAATTAGTTTAATGGATCATTAGATTATTAATTGATTTCCCATGCACGATAGTAATAATACGATTGGTTATCTAATATACCCATTGATGGTGTTCCTTTTTCTGACATGCTCAGATCTCTCCTCCTCTTTCATCGGTAAGAAGCGAAATATACAAGATTTGGGAAGATGCTGCTAGAGTTCCTCATTTGCAATAAAATTGAGCGTCGAAGGGTAGGTTGACTTCACCAGCACAGCTCCTTTGGCACTCAAGTCAATATCCACTAAGGAGATAAGAAAAGTATAGTAGAAACAAAGATGAGAAAGCAACACAATAATAGAAGAAAAATTCGGGAAGAAGAAGAGTTATCTTTACGTACCAGAGAGAAAAACCATCCCTCCCCTGTTTCCTCATTTCCACCCCTTTATATAGGAGTAGCCACCGCCTTTCTCTCTAGCTTAATTGACTATAATGCCCTTTCAGATATTAGAAAATAACTTTTATATACAATGAAGAGGAAGCTGGTGATCGGGCGATTGAGAAAATCTGAGTGTGATGACTATAATGAGGTAGTCGACTATTATAATGAGACAGTCAACTGGTACTGAAGCAGAAGGTTGATGCTCAACGAGAAGCCTAGTGCTTGAGAAAAATATAGGTAGCTCGGAAAATACATATGTCAGTTATAAAATACATAGGTCAGTCGGGAAATACATAGATCAGTCGAAAAATACATAGGTCAATCGAAAAATACATAGATTAGTCGAGAAATACATAGGTCAGTTGAGAAATACATAGGGTACTCTGAAAATACACAGGTTACTCTGGAAATACACATGATACTCTGAAAATATACATGGTACTCAACCATAAAGAGGATACTCAGGGAATAAACCTTCCAGTCGGGAATATCTACCAGCACTCCTAGGTACCATCATAAGTCTCCCCTTCGAGTCAAACTGAAGAGCGAAGTCGAATGAAGTTTGATAGGTATAAAAAGAGAATTACTTAACTCAATTAGAAAAAAGGTCCTTGGGAAATGCATAGGGCGGTCGGGAATAAGCTTGAGTGCCTGAAAACAAGGCTAGCTACTCAATAATACCTTCAAGAATTCCTAGGTACCATCATGAGTCCCCCCCCCCCCCCCTTTGAGTCAAACTGAAGAGCGAAGTCGAATGGAGTTTGACAAGTATAAAAAGAGAATTATTTAACTCAAGAAAACCTTTCGATAAGACTAACTGCCAATATGCTAGATACCCAAGAATAAGCCTAGTACTTGGCAAATAGGCTACACACTCAGAAATGAAGCTTCCATTCGACAAACAAGCAAGGTGTTCGGAAAATAGGGTAAGTAGTTGAAAAACAAACTGAGTATTCGAAAAATACACATGCTAATGGGAAAACATATAAGGTTCTTGACACTTATACTTCAAACAACTAAGCTCTGGATCAACTATACCGTCTTGCCCTATTGTGCTCAGCAAATACTTATGGTGTTCAGGAATTACACATACTATTCTGGAAATACACATTCCGCTCGAAAAATATACATGTTGCTCGTGAAATAAACATTGTGCTCAAGAAATACATATATTGTTCGGGAAACATACATTGTGCTTAGAAAATACCATAACATAGACTCTGATTCAGCTATGTTGCTCAACCTTTGGAAAACATACATAGTACCCAAGAAATGCTCTACATTACTCTTCATTACTATTCTCGGAAAACATGCATAGTGCTCAAGAAAAACCTTGATTGCTTTGCCACATTTTCTCTGACAACCATTAGAATGCCCCCTTTCCCAATGAATACTAAAGACCTTGGATCCATCATAATACTTAGTCAAAAATCCCAAGTTGTTATATTAGGCACAAGACCTCAAGTTGTCATATTAGGGGTAACCTCAAACTACCACATTAGGCGTAGAGCCTCAAACTATCATATTAGGCGTAGAGCCTCAGACTATCATATTAGGCATAGAGCCTCAAATAGTTATGTTAACAATTTACTTAGCCATTATAGCTAACTGTTATAGGCCCATGAGTCAATTCTGTAGTTACCTAGCCCTTAGGTTGTTATAGTTGACGCAGAGCCTGAGAAAATTTATCTAGCCACTATAGCGGATTATTATAGTCTCATAGGATGGTGTATTTACTTAGCCCTTAGGCTGTTATAATTGACGCAGGGCCAAAGGGAGGGAAATATACCTGAGTCCCCCAAAAGGGTACTGATCTGCCAGAATAAAAATATAGATATAATCTCATACAAACTTCCCCAAAAATAATCATCATATGCTAAATGACAAAGATAAAAGAACCATAAATAACATACTGAGTAATAGAGATGTAAGGAAACCTCCACATGATGGAGGAGCCAAAACTGAAAACCATGTACCAAGAACACAAATTGAACTAAAAGAATACCGTTTTCATTCAACTAAAAGCGAACACACCATACCAGAAATTATAAAAGAATCTGAACTTATCTACAAATGGACTTGAACAGAAAACCAACAAAACTTAAGGAAAACATAACATAAAAGGGTATCCTGAATTCCTAGCTCAGCGGGCTTAAAAAGTTAGGAGAACATACCATAGAAGACTATCTTGTTCCTTCCACCCGGAATACCAATGAAATCCGAAAGAATGATACTCCATTCCATGACTTTAGAATACTCTCAGAACTAGGGAGAAACTATGTAAATATCTATCTCCGAGAATATTTCGACTAATAATCACCTCAAAATACCGAGGGATAATTATAGTTTAAGCTTAACTAAAGAAGTTCCCGTTTATAAACTCAGACCTAAGAACTCCCATTCCATTTTCATGCTCCCTCAATATATTTTTACTATTATTATTCATAGGGTAATGAACACCTAATAACTTTTGCAATTGGGATGTCTGCTTTTTGCTACACATTCTGCTACTATCCTATTGAAGTTAAAGCAACATCATCTACATATAAATTTCTCAAGTGCACCTTTAATGAACCAAGCCCCTTTCTTCTTTCCTTCTTTGATTGAACCAGATGAACTGTATGAGAAATTGAGATATTCATTGTAAAAAGACTTCATCATGCAACTAACACTTTCTCAATCCAATTCATGCAATGCTCTTTATTGTGGCAATTTTATGAATTTAATCTGTGTCTTCCTTCTAAGATCACCCATATTGAATTACATGACAACCCTTCTCCACTATCGACAAACCAAAAAATAAGAGAAATAGGGTTGATAGAAGCATAATTATCATCAACAAATTTATCCGCTTGCATTAACTAAAAAATAAGTGATGCTTGCAACCTTCCTCAATTTAAGATCGCCACTATAGATAATCACTTCATGAAGTACTCACAAGCTAACATTTAGGATAGAAAGCCAATATGTTAATTTATATTGAGCTAAAATAACATAAATTATTTAAAGCAAGAAAGGTTGATAAGAAAAAATCGATTAAAATAGAAAAATGGTCCAGAAACAACCAACATCCATTTCAGACAACTCATAGGCCAATCCAGCTTTAAGCTGCCACTTGGTTTCAGAATTAATTCCAAATTCAGCAATAACATCGAGAACTAAGAAATATCACTTAGTTTCGACAACACAACCCTTGATATCCTATTAATTCCACATATATGGATAACAACACCACTAATATGACAGAATATCATCTTGCTCTCACCATTCCATATTATTTATGACACTATAAAGAAAAAATATCAACATCCAATAAGGGAAAATCATAAACACCACAAACACCAAACAACATTCAGAGAATTTTAAAAATTCAAAAATTATGACACTTATCATAACCCAATACTAACAACCAATACACTGTATATATACAAAATTCTTTCCTACTAGTATAGATTATACCCACTCTAGTGTAGATCATATCAATTTTAGAGGCCAGAATGACTGAAACAAATGCAATTATAATATCAAAATTGATGTCATCCCAACATTTCAAAGAGCAATAACATAAGGTCATATATAGTTAAAAATGAAGCATGTATAAAATAAGCACTAACATTTTAGAGAGCAATACTCTGCATGTATAAAAAATAAGGCATGTATGTAACTAAAAAGTTAAAAAGAAAGAATTAATCAAAACAGAAAAATGGTCAAGAAGCGGATGAAATCAATTTCAAGCATATTCTGGTCAGATCCAACTTTAGGCTACCGCTTAGCTTCAAAATCAAACCCACGTTTAGAAATAGTTGTTGGTGCAATCGGCCCAAGTTGACTTGAGTTTGACTCGAGCAGTACTTTGATAGTATTTTGATGATAGACAAAACTCATAACATGAGATTGTCATGGGAAAGTCCAACATGGGGTTGGCATAGAAAATCCAAGCATGGAGCTTGGTGTGGGAAAAGTCCAAAACATTGCGAAGCCGTGCGCTTGGTGCTTGGTGAGAAATGCATTGCGAAGCCGTGCGCTTGGTGCATGTGGAAGTCTTGAGGACTTGGTAAGTTCACTAGGCTCGGGGTCCTTAAGTCGGTGAAGGATGACATTGCGAAGCCGTGCGCTTGGTGCATCCGAGGGACCGTCGGACAGGGAGCGAATGGAGTGAGGCCCAAGGGAAGCATACTTCGAGGGCATGAGATGCGAAGGATGGCATTGTGAAGCCGTGCGCTTGGCGCATCCAAGGGACGTAGGCCGAGGGAAGAGAGCTTCGGTGGGGAACTCCATGAGGGATGATGTGGACTTGGCCAAGTGGCTAAGACTGAGTGTCGGAGGCTCAAACTTGATGTTTGAGGGTTTACCCGACGGTCGGATGCTCAAACAACTTGGTGTTTGAGGTTTTGCCCGACAGCAGTCGACTGGCATAGGTGTCAGTCGACTGGTCCAAGTCGACTAGGGTTCGACTGGTGTTAGACTACAAGTTTTAGCGCGATCGCCATGGATTGGCAATGATCGATGGGAATGTCGTGAGCACGTAACGCCCGTAGTTGACTAGGCAATGATCATTAGACGTCACTAGACTACCATGGATCGGCAATGATCGTAGAAGATCCATTGGAACTTGTCCGACGTGGATCTGACCATTGTGAGACAACAGTTACAGGGGCAGTCGACTGGGGCCTTTTGGCAGTCGACTGCTGGTCACGAAAACAGCTTGATGCAGGTTATAAATGGAGCTCAAGTGGGAGGATTTCGCCAAGACTTTAAGGAAGCGATTGGAGAGGAATTGTTGATGCATTCCAGTCCTTCAAGAGTCATCCAAAGCAAGCAACAAGAAAGAATTCAAAGCTAAGAGTTGTAAAGCGTTCTTTACTTATATTTCTTAGTGTCTTTGTATTTCTTATAGTATTACTGTTGTAATAGCTTGTACGAGGTTTCTCCACCTCCGACGTGTTGTCGAGAAGGAGTTTGAGTATTGTCGTGTGCATCTCTAGAGCTCATTGAGCTCGCCCCGTGGAGTAGGAACCCTAAGGTTCCGAACCACGTATATGCTTGCGTATTTTGTGTGCTTGTATTGTTGTTAGTATTATTATTGTTTCTAATGTTTCCGCTGCACTAACGACAATCGTAGATAAGCAACGCAAGAAGAACGAACGAATTGTGTCATCAAACGAAAGAGGGTTATTCACCCCCCTCTAGCTGTCCAACACTTCACCGATTGATCCCCTACAAGTGGTATCAGAGCCAAGGCGCTTGTCGATGACTAACCGCCGACACAAGCAATTCAAGATGGCCGGCTACAACCTCCAACCACCAAAATTCGAAGGAGATTTCCTATGGTGGAGAAGAAAAATGGAGGTATACCTAAAAACCGATTTTGATTTTATGCTAATCTTAGAAAACGATTTCGAATTGCCTATGAATGAAAGAAATAGGCAAATTGAGAAGTCAAGGTGGACCGAAGACCAAATCAAGGACTTCGAGACAAATCGCAAGGTAATCAAATTACTTAGTGATTTGATTCCTAACAACATTTGGTCTAGGTTGGGTAATTTTAGGGATGCAAAGGAATTATGGGATAAAGTAATGAAATTCCAAGAAAATTCCCAACCGGCACAAGTAGAGGAGAATGTCGTGGAAGAATTGGCATCCACATTCGAAGATTTGGATGATTTGGTGGAGACCTCCACCTCTAGCATTGAGGGGGAGGAAAGGGTTTCTATTCCGGAGCAAGATCAAAATGAAGCTTCTACCTCCGGAAGAAGTGAAGAGGTCTCCACCACCTCCCTAGGTAACTCAAGTGTTATTATTTTAAATAAAAATCACATAATATGCTTTGAGTGTAGGGAGAAAGGGCATTACAAGAGCAAATACCCTAAATTGGCTAAGGAAAAGGCATCGACACCAAAAGTCAACCCAAAGTCAAAGGATGCCGAAGTCCCCACAACTAGAAGCAAAGAGCACATTGTGTGCTTTAAATGCAATCAAAAGGGGCACTACCGAAGCCAATGCCCTAGGGGGAGGAAGAAAGGGCAAGAAGGTGTATCGCATGTAGGGGGAGCTCCTAAAGCTAACCCTAAGGTAAATTTAAATAATACACCTTTAATTCCTAAAGTTAAAAAGCATGCTAAGAATTATTTTAGTTCTCTTGTCATTATTAATGAAAAGCATGCTAAGAGAAATAATAAGGTTTATTGCTTAGGTGCCAAGCATGTTCATATAACTAAGGATAAACCTAGGACTCATAATTCTAGGAATATTTTGCCTAGGGAGTCAATTAAGAGAATTGAAGAAAATTTGGGTGTTAATTCCAAGAAATCTAGACACATGCCTAAGAAGAAGAACATTTCCCAAAAGATAAATGAAAATTCAAAATTGGAAAAATTAGAGTTAGAAAATCAAGCCTTGAGGTCAAGGCTAGAAAAACTTGAGAAAACCCTTAGAAACATAGAAAATTCAATTCTAGGGTCAAATGCCCAAAAGTTAAAACCTAAGGTTCAAAAATGGTCTAAGGGCAATGAAGGTTTGGGTCACAGACCTAAGCCCAAGAAGACTTATCATAATGTTTCATTTGATTATGGAACTATTTCTAGGTCTAGAAAAACCAAGGCTAATAGGGAAGCTATCCCTAAGTCTAGCCATGGTGTTTGCTTAGTGGCTAAGACCTCAAAGAAATCAAATGTAGCCACTAGGAAGGTCAAAGGAGGAGTCACCTCTAGAGTTGACCTAGGAAAGACCCAAAAGACTATGACTTTAAAGCCTAAAAAGGTCATTAGAAAGGTATCTAGGGAAGTTATCCCTAGGGAATACCTTGTTAACCCAAGGAGCTCCAATAGGTATTTAGTTTCTAAGAGTGTGATCGATTCACACTAAATGGGTTAGGATGTGTCAACCCTAAGTGGATGGGTGGTTAACCTAACCATAGTAGAGTTGACACATTAGAATGTGCCAATGTGCTTGAGAAGTTAAAAATGATTTAAATGTGCCAATGTATGCTTAGATGTCTCTCACATGCCATGACATCATGATTTTGGCATATGCTTTTATCTATATCATATTTATGCCATAATCATCATCATGCATATAACTAAAAATGGATTTAAGGACTATGACATGGTTTGATGGGAATCAAATAATATTGCCTAGAAATATGCATGAAACCATTAAAAGGATAAAAATCCACATCTCACTAAAAACTTGACTAATATGTGTTTTACACATCTAGATATAAGTGAGATGTTTAGGAAAAAGGGATTAAAGGTTTTAAAAATATTTTGAAAACATTTTGAAAAACCTTAGTGAAGCCTATCTTTTGATAGCTATCACCATTGAATGGGATGATACAAAGAGGACTCTTTATTGAAGTTTTTCTTAACTTTTGGACTTTGTGTCAATCTCTTAATTTAGTGGGTAAAATAATTTTCTAATATTTTTCACCCATAATGATTGTGATAAGTAATATACATACCAAATTTCAAGATTTTTAAACCTATGTATATTTACTTATGAATTTCGGAAAGTCATTTCGAAATTCTAAATCGAATGCAGCTTATCAATGTCATAGTGCCAATCGATCGATGGTGGCGATCGATTTCTAAATTCAAAGTTGATTACAGGAAAATCTTGTTGGTTAGGCCCATGTTCAGCTAGGTTAAGGTCCCGTAACCACTCCTAACCCTAGGATATGCTTGGGAGAGCATTAGAAATGGTGGAAATCCATTGGACACATTAGGAGAAGGGTTTAGGGAAAGTATCAATTTTAAGGTGGAAGAGAGTTCATTATTGAACTTTGCCTTAATTTTGATTGGTTAAATATTCCTATTGGCTTAGGGACTCTCCAAGGACATTATTGGTGCAATGGTCAAGGGGGAGCAAGCCTCTAGGGGGAGGTATCCATCATGGGAAGATGAATGTGTATTTTCTCATGAGAGGAAAATTGGGTTGCCTCTCTTTAAGTGATATGGGATCACTAGAAAGATTGTAGGCATGTGTTCCTCCAAGAGAGAGAGTGTAAGATCTCATTGGGATATGAGACATTCATACCCTTGGGGAGGACCTTTTTGATTTAATGTCAAAAAGGGGGAGAAGTTACCAAGTTACCAATTAGGTTTGGAATTCTCATTTGGGATGTGAGAATTGTCAATATGGGAGAATTGGTAGACTTGAGATGGTAGTTTTGTCAATCATCAAAAAGGGGGAGATTGTTAGTGCAATCGGCCCAGGTTGACTCGAGTTTGACTCGAGCAGTACCTTGATAGTATTTTGATGATAGACAAAACTCATGACATTGGATTGTCATGGGAAAGTCCAACATGGGGTTGGCATGGAAAATTCAAGCATGGAGCTTGGTGTGGTAAATGTTCAAAGCATTACGAAGCCGTGCACTTGGTGCTTGGTGAGAAATGCATTAAGAAGTCGTGCGCTTGGTGCATGTGGAAGTCTTGAGGACTTGGTAAGTTCACTAGGCTCGGGGTCCTTGAGTCGGTGAAGGATGACATTGCGAAGTCGTGCGCTTGGTGCATCCGAGGGACCGTCGGACGGGGAGCGAATGGAGTGAGGCCCAAGGGAAGCATACTTCGAGGGCATGAGACGCGAAGGATAGCGTTGCAAAGTCGTGCGCTTGACGCATCCGAGGGATGTAGGCCGAGGGAAGAGAGCTTCGGTAGGGAACTCCATGAGGGATGATGTGGACTTGGTCAAGTGGCTAAGACTGAGTTTCGGAGGCTCAAACTTGATGTTTGAGGGTTTACCCGATGGTCGGATGCTCAAACAACTTGGTGTTTGAGGTTTTGCCCGACAACAGTCGACTGACATAGGTGTCAGTCGACTGATCCAAGTCGACTAGGGTTCGACTGGTGTTAGACTACAAGTTTTGTGCTTGGCAGTCGACTGATGGGAATGTCGTGAGCACAGAACGCTCCGTAGTCGACTAGGCAGTCGACTACTAGGTCACCAGTCAACTGTCATGGACTGGCAGTCGACTAGTAGGAGATTCGTTGGAACTTGTCCGACGTGGATCGGAGACAACGTGGAGCTCAAGTGGGAGGATTTCGCCAAGACTTTAAGGAAGCGATTGGAGGGGAATTGCTGCTGCATTCCAGTCCTTCAAGAGTCATCCAAAGCAAGCAACAAGAAAGGGTTTAAAGCTAAGAGTTGTAAAGCGTTCTTTACTTGTATTTCTTAGTGTCTTTGTATTTCTTGTAGTATTACTATTGTAATATCTTGTACGAGGTTTCTCCACCTCCGACGTGTTGTCGAGAAGGAGTTTGAGTATTGTCGTGTGCATCTCTAGAGCTCGTTGAGCTCGCCCCGTGGAGTAGGAACCCTAAGGTTCCGAACCACGTATATGCTTGCGTATTTTGTGTGCTTGTATTGTTGTTAGTATTATTATTGTTTCTATTGTTTCCGCTGCGCTAACGATAATCGTAGACAAGCAACGCAAGAAGAACGAACGAATTGCATCATCAAACGAAAGAGGACTATTCACCCCCCTCTAGCCGGCCAACACTTCACCGATCGATCCCCTACAATAGTTTCAGAAGCTGAACAATATTATCAAACTTCGACAACACATCCCACACTAGGGAGAGATCAACACAAGAAACAAATCTCAATAGTAAGTATAGAAGCTCTAGTAAATCAATTAATGGAACAAAACACCTGAAACTGCACATTATACTCCCATTTTGGCACATAGCAATGTAATCTTGATAACCTCTGCAATCTGATCCGGAGCCAATTGTAACAAAACTTAGTAGGTTAATCCAAATCAGAATTATTATAACATGAAAATAACCCATATGGGGATTAGAATACCTACAATCGAACAACAGACTTGCAACAAATCTCACAGGAAAACTCCAGCAATAAACTATCAAGCCCCTACAATTATCTCAATGGGAAAGTAACCTTCAAAAGTTGGAAATCTGCCCAACTAGCAGCCCCCTACCACCAGTCCCAGGGTTGCGGCGAGAGGGAGGGTAAATCATGGGGGGGACTTTGTCCCTGGACACGGTGGCAAGGCAAAGGGGGGGTCATCTGACGCCAGGGGGGATTTTAGACCCCTCATCCGGAATCGACCCCAGCCCGTTTCCAAAGCGACCACCCTGCCTTACCATCGCGCCATCCCCGTGGGGACAGGAAAGTAACCTCCATACAATGGGAACATCAGATTTGGTAAATGATAACCCTAAAGAATGACAAAATACAAGATCTAGTGAATGATAATACCAATAGTATGATAGAATATCAAATCTAACGAATGATAGCACCAATAATATGATAGAATATCAGATCTGACGAATGACACTGAATTCAGAAATCACAATGATCCAAAAAAATAGTGATAACAACTCAAAATTGAGTTATTGAAGCTAAAACAAAGGAGGATGCGTCGAATTATGATAAGAGCTAGCAACTTTTTCTTCAGATTCTCATAGCCGACGTCAATTTGATGGTGTTCCTTTTTCCAGCACGCTCGGATCCCTCCTCCTCTTTCGTCGATAAGAAGTGAAATATACAAGATCTGAGAAGATGTTGCTAGAGTTCTTCATATGCAATAAAATTGAGTGCTTAATGGTAGGCCGACTTCATCGGCGTGACCCCTCCGACGCTCAAGTCAGTATTTACCAAGGAGATAAGAAAAGTATAGTAGAAACAAAGATGAGAAAGCAACATAATAATAGAAGAAAGCTTCGGGAAGAAGAAGAGTTATCTTTTTGTATTAGAGAAAAAAAACATCCCTCCCCTACTTCTTCATTTTCACCCCTTTATATAAGAGTAGCCACCGTCTTTCTCTCCATCTTAATTGACTATAATGCCTTTTGAGATATTAGAAAATAACTATTATATACAATGAAGAGGAAATAGATGATCGGGCAATTGAAAAAGTCTAAGTGTCAGGATTGTAATGAGGCAGTCAACTTGTACTGAAGCAAAAAGTTGATACTTGACGAGAAGACTGGTGCTCGAGAAAAACATAGGCTTTTCGAGAAATACATATTTCAGTCGAAAAATATATAGGTCAGTCAAAAAATACACAAGGTATTCTGAAAATATACAAGTTACTCTGAAAATACACATGATACTCTGAAAATACATAGGGTACTCAGTCATATAAGGAGAGTACTCAAGGAATAAACCTTGTAATTGGGAATATTTACCAACACTCCTAGCTAGGTAGCATCACTCATGATAACGAATTTATAAGGAAATTGATTGTTGTAATAACTCAACATCCAATAACATATTTCTCAAATATTATGTCTCTTTTCCAACCAATTTTAACGTTATAAACCCAAACTCCATAGTAAGTGGATTATACTTCCGTGTTGAACTAATCACACCCCTGCCAAAGATAACAAACCAACCAAATGTGGAATTATTAACATGACATTTATTATCTAACTAGCAAAGAACAAGTTTTAAGATTAGAAAGATAGCCATAGGAACACAAAGATCAGGGTTTTTACTTTTTCCTTAGGGTATGTTTGGATGGGACAAGGGAAGGTTCATTGATGGAAACGAAAGGGAGGAAAAAAAGAAGGGAAGTAAGAAAACCTTTCCTTTTATAAGTAAGGAAGGATAAAAGTTACATTTCACTCCTCTTCCCTTTCTTCTCTCACCCCTTTCCAAATAAGATTTGATTCAAGTTATCATGCAAAGCCTTGTTTCAATCCTAAGTAATGCAATAAAAACTTCTTTGTTTAGAGGTTTTAAAGTATAACATAGTTTCACATTTTACTATATTGCTCTTAGTTCAATTATAAGTCTTCAATTACTCTGAAACACGTTTGCTTATGGTCATGTCGATCGGGATGATCGCCGCTATCACCTAGTGAGATGACAGTGGGCGACCACTAACAATTACGTCAGAAATTGATGGTGGCAGCGGTGATCGACAATCGGCGGCGGTGGTTGGTGATCGATGGTGGCGATGGTCGGTCGATAATTGGCATCGATGACTGAGGGCCAATGGGCGAGACCGATAGATGGCGATCAACGATCGACGGGCGAAGATCGATGGTCGGCAACCAATAGGCGGGACCAATGGTCGGCGGGCGAAGAACTTTTATGTATGGTCGGATTGACATTTGATAAATCTTTAGGGGTATTTTTATCCCAAAGGGTAAAAATCGGAGGATAATTTTGAAAAAGAAATCATAACTCCGGAATCAAGGATCTGAGGTTTTTCGATTCCGAATTTCATAACCCTTTTGCTGACATATCATGATGTGTCGGTCATTCATCATGACTCGGTAATCGCTCAAATCTTGAACTAAAGAAGATTTTTATTGATAACCTTAAATTGATAATCAAGGTTATCAACAAATATTTCAAACCAAACACACCCTTAGGTAGCTAAGAATTTTACTATTGATTTTTCAATGTATCTTGATAGCTTAATTACACATGACAAAAGCTATTTCACTCTAGTGTAATGTTATAAGAAGTGTGTTTTCTTTTGTTCTCAACATGGTTAAATTTAAGAAATAGTTTTTCTACATAATGAGTTTGATTTAATGAAAAATCACTATCATTTCCTTTAGGTTGCATTTGGTAGGTCGTAATCCGCCTTGAAATGTAATCTAGATTACATTACAAGGTTGATTACTTTGTTTGTTGTCATTTTAAAGTTGTAATGTAATGTAATATGGATTACAAAAGTCACTAAAGTTTTGTAATATGAATTACAAGACAAAACATATGTAATCCGATTACATTATAAGTCATAATCTGAAAAGTGTTGGATGCTCAACAATCGAAGTCGATCGTTGCTGTTCGTTGTCGCCTGATCAGTCGGTCACCATCGTCGTTGCCGCCCAGCCGCTGTCATCGACCGATTGATCGTCGATCGTCGGTGGCACACCGATCGCTGTTGATGAGCTAGTCGTCGGTCGTCGGTCGACCATCATCGTCGTTGTTGTCGTCGATCGATTCCTACCGTCTTTGTAATGGACACCAAACAAAAGAATGTAATTACCTTTGTAATCCAAGATTACATACAATTTTTATCCAAATATAGTAATGTAATCAAGATTACATTACATTCCATTACAACTTAGATTACATTACGTCCTACCAAACATAGCCTTAGAGTCAATCCCTATGATAGTACTAGTGTTGGGATATCCAGCTCGCGGATATGTGCTCAGTTGCGTTTTACAAATGCGCATAGTGGAAAAATACATAATAAATTTCTAATTTATTACAACACACATTCACATATGCAGGATATAATACGTGAGAACATAACTGCAAATAAAATTTTTACGAATGAATTAAAATTGAGAATAACATTTATTCTAGTTATACCTGGCGAATGATGTGGAGCTGGAATGACATCAACCGCAAACTCGTCGAAGTTTGCCTCTACTCGTGTCCACGCTGAGTTTCCTCCGGACAACTTCTAAAGCTCGAGTTTCGAGCCTTGTGTGTGAAGACGACATGTGTGCCCGGTGGCGTACGTAGCCAGACGACACAAATGGAGAGACCAAATTGCTTGGGCAGAATCTGTCCGCATAGATTTTTTTCACTTTTTCGACGGCTTTAGGCGGCTACAACGATTGTTGTCGGTGGAAAAATCACCGAGGGAAATTCCTCTACAAGTGAGGACGCCGGAGGAGGGATGTTGGAGCCCCAAGTGGCTAGCGGCATTAACTTTTTCCTATGGAAATAGAGTGGGCAGATAATTTGTGGTTGGTGGCTAGAGAAGAGGAGAGAAGAGCTCACTTGCTTAGCTAGGGCTTCCTCCACACGTATCCTATATATATGTGTCTCTTATTAGTTTAATGGATCAGGTTCCAAACTCAATACCATTAGCCCAATAGCCCAGATCAATAGCCTTTTGTTCAAAATCAAACCATTTGGTTTATTGAACCAAACCACTCTTTATTTAAACCAAACCAATTTGGTTCATTATTAAACCACCATGGGTTCAATCCATCTTTATAACACGTGACCCCATCCTTGTCTCCATTCCGATGAAACTCTTTTCATCCTTTCCCTTCATCTGGTCCAACCAGACACAATCTCTCCCAATCTAAGAACTCAATTCTCAAACTCGTTTTCAGTCCATCAAAAAATAACTCATAGTTCATGTGACCTTATAGGTTCCCGATTTATGTTAGTCGTCCATAATTAACTATTAATTATGAAATGATCATGAGTGACACCTAGTAGCATATCATGATCCCCAATTAACTGAAAAATCAACGGTTGGTCTCAGAATCACTTTTAAACATTTCAGCAGCTACAATGAGTCGTGCTTCGTTCTTTTCACTTGGCTTACACCACTTTGTTCAAGATATGATCTATGTTATAGAAGGATCGATGATCGCTAGAGGGGGGTGAATAGTGATTTCGCTTCGCTCCGATGGATTATGTTCATACTCATCTACACAAATGTTGGTGCATAGTGGAATATAGAAATAAAATGCACAACAAATACAAAGCACAACCCAAAGAAATTTAACGTAGTTTGGAACCCCTAGTTCTCACTCTACAGTTGAGCTCAACAACAAGCTCTAGGGATGCACACCACTACTAATAAACCTCTCCTTCTCGGTATGACACCAGAGGTGGAGAAATCCCTTACAAAGAGCTTACAATGGAAATATAAAAGTATTACAAAGAAAGAATGAAATACAAGTAAAAAAAACTTTACAACAACAATCTCTGCTTGAGAGCTCTTTTGGTTGCTTTGGAAGCCTTTGAAGACTCTGAAATGCACTAGCGCTTCACTTCAAAATCGCCCAAGAAACCTTGCTTTCAATTATACCCGTCGAGCTCCATTTATGTCTTCGCCCGAGTTGATTTTCCACCTTCCAATCGACTGCTCTTATCTAGCAGTCGACTGGTCACCTAGTCGTTGCCTCAACGGACTAATCCACGTCAGATTAGGGCACACCGATGACTACTCGACCCATCAATCGATCGACCATCCTCAATAATTTGTGCCCTAACCACTTAATTCAAGTTGACTATCATGAATGACAGTCGACTGCTATAGACCAGTCGATTGGAATAACCTCCAATCGACTGCCAAAGCACTTAGTGGTAGTCGAGTCTCAGTCGACTACACGACCAGTCGACTGGTCATAATCTCAGTCGACTGCTTCGAACTAACTAGGCTCCGAGTGCTTACATAGTCGACTGACCAAAGTCATTAGTCAAATGATACATCTCAACCATGAAATTTAACTCAAGTATATCCCCTCATACTTGATAGATCACCCTTAGCCTAGACTTAAGCCTTTCTAGCCACCTCTATCAGCCTCATGCCTATAGGATCCCTCCGAGTCCTCCATGACTCGTTCATTCATATGCTAGCCTTCAGGTGCTTCCATTGATTATGTCATGCTAACCGGATCTACTTTGCTAAGGTTCATTTAAACTTGTGTCACCAAGATAAATGCTTGGACTTTACGCCGCCAACACCTCATCCTTGGACTTTCCCATTGCCAAAGTTCACTTGGACTTTATGTCGCTAAGACTACAAGCTTGGACTTATACCGCCAAGACTATACCTTTGGACTTTTCAATTGGCAAGCATCAATGCTTGGACTTTCCAAATGCCAACATTCACTTAGACTTTACGCTGCCAAGACTACAAGCTCGGATTTATACCGCCAAGACTTTACCTTTGGACTTTCCTTGCCAATTACCCATGACTTGGACTTTCCTTGCCAAGTACCCATGACTTGGACTTTCACATGTCAAGTACCTATGACTTGGACTTTACCATTGTCAAGACTCATGCTGAGACTTTTCTATGCCAAAACTAATGCTTGGACTCAATTGTATTAGCAAACATCAAAATACTACTCGAGTTATACTCGAATCTGGTCAATCGTGATCTGAACCGATTGCACCAACATATATATGTATCCCCACTAGATTGACTATGTCACACTCAAAGTCATACCTGTATTGAATAGGGCCTGAAGCGAATACTAAAAAGTAGGCCTTTTGTTATAATTAATTACTGTAAAATTAAGTTTGCAAATAGTAAATATACTAAACACATAAATAAATCAGAAATAATATAGTACATCAATAAAAAGTTAATAAATATTTGAAATAATTACATAAACACTACTTGTCTAGATATTTTAGAGGCAAAAATATTTATCAAATCTGTATAATCCAATTGCTGAACTATTTCTTTTTCAATCGACAACATTGCCTGTCCATTTAGTCTATCATGTGACATTGTTGATCGAAGATAATTCTTAATTAACTTCAATATCGAAAAACTTCTTTCTACCGATGCAACTATTACTGATATGATCAATAAAATTTTATAGAATAAATCATTCAATTTTGTCAGATATTGAGGCATATAGATTGCTCTTTTTTCATTTGTTAAATAAAATCTCTCGACCATCAACTCCGAACACAACTCATCATCATTAATATCCGACGTCCATCATGACTTAAAAATTATTGAAGCTTCATACAAGACTTCATCAAACTACTTGAAGACTCACTCTTTAACTTCTCTAAATTCAATAAAAACTCTAAAATCTCTTGCTATTGTTTAAATTGTTCAAATTGAATTAGAAGAGAAGATTGAGCTTGATTAATTATAAATAAAAAATATTCAACTCTAAAAGATTCTTCACCTGATTGTGTCATATCATCATTGTCACTTTCATCAAATGGTTTCTTCAAATAATGCATTTTTATTTTTTTTATCCTTTCATGTAAATATGTTAAGGAGCTATTTCAAGCTCCTTAACACACATATATATATATATATATATATATATATATATATATATATATATATATATATATATATATATATATATGCTCCAATAAATTAGTTATCATAATTAACATCCACGTTTAACTCTTGACTACATCTCAATATCTTCAATCAATGATGAACAACTGCTTGGATAAACCAAGGAATATAACATATGTTAGTCTCTCAGAATCGATAATGTTTAATCTCATCGATTTATCGACTAGGAAATATTTCAATATATTCATAATTACACATGTAGAAATGCCCATTAATTATGATTTCATCACAAGCTCTCTTATGTTATAAATCGTATTACAGATATTCAGTAAATGATCTAATCAAATATATAATAAATATACATTCAAATAGTGAATCTACTATTTATTTAATAAGTAGTAAAAAATTATAAGATGATTGTCTTACGAACACCTCTCAAATATAACAACTATATTCTCTAAGATTTTTCAATCAACAAGTTAGGATTAGGTACTTTTTGAGTTTTTAAAGTTCGACTAATTTAGTACCGAATATCAATGAATCACACCATCGTCTTGAATGAGAAATGAAAAATACACAAATGAGCAAGAAAAAGCAACACCACAATTAACAGTTTTGGGACAATGCTCATACCTCATGAGATTATAGTGAAGGCACACACGAGGAAATATCGGAGAGATCCAAAGGTAATATTAAAACTCTTATGGTGTATTTGGTTCGGAGTTATTCTTCATAATTTTGATTATCCATTTAAGATTATCAATAAAAACTTTATTTAGTTTAGGATTTGAATGATTATTAAATCATGATGGATGTCCGACACATCATGTCACGTCAGCAAAAGAGTTATGTATGGGGGAATTAAAAAACCTTCATGAAGCTTGATTTTTCTTGATTCTCTTGGTTATGATTTTTTTTTTCAAAAATACCCTCTGATTTTTACCATTTAAGAAAAAACTATCCTTATCAATTTATCAAATAATAATCTAGTCGGTTGTCGGCCTTACCACCATGTGATCACCGCCGACCGCGGGCCGTCGGTCATTGGCCATTGACCACCGCGTCGCCGTCGTCGTGCCGATCGATCGTCGTCCGCCGACCATCATCGCTAATCGCCTTCGCCGCTTATCGATCGGCGATCGCCGATCAAATCGTTGATCGACTAATATAGTAAAATATTAAATTAGATGATACTTTAAAACCTCCGAACAAATAAGTTTTGGTTACATTATTTCAGATTGAACCAAACAATATTTGATAATATTTCATTCCCCATAACTTTGATAAAGTGATTGCCTAGTAATCACATTACCAAAGTTATATATTATTATAACTTGAACCAAATTAGATCATATTGCAACCATTTGATCACTTGCAAATGTACACACCCAAGCTAAAGTCAAGAAAATAAATGATGTATTTTAAACTACACTCATCGCTCCTAAGTAACAAACTAAACTGTTTATCCAAGAAAAGAGTTTGTTTTGGTTAAACGCCGATAAATAATTGCTTCCCTACAAGCAAACAAATGGAAGCGGTGAAACAATCTCTATGCAAGAGATGAATCTAAAAATTAAAATTGGATCGAACTATCAACTTTAGATTGAATTATAATTGAATTTATCTATATACAGTTTTTATAGGATCCAATCCGAAATTTAGTATCTATAAGTAAAAAAATAAAATAAAATTGGACTATAGTCTAGGATAACTTCCATGAAAGTTCGTCCACACTAACCTTCGCACTGATCTCTTTAGAAAAACCATGAAATTAAGTCAGTAACAGCTGAAGAGATGAACTCGTGTGATTTCGTGGTGTAATTCCAAGAGACATAACAGAAATAGGGCTGGGCCATCAATTCAAAAAGTAAACACACCTATGGGGGCGCTATAGGGAAGAAGACCAATAGGAGCACATCGACACACGTCGACGGCGGGCCTCACCGAGGCTGGCCCCTTGGGCGCCATCTCGCTTGTCCATCCCGCTCTCAAAAAGACGGACCATACGGGCTCTCCCAGAAGTCGACACGTATGCAGGCATCGAAACCGCCAGTTCGTCGAGGCGCTGCCTGCTGTGTCGTTTCGTGCAGCGGATCCCTGTCCTCGCACCCCGCTGGACGTACGGTGCGGCCAAGGATACGTCGTCGGTGATGTGGCGGGAATCACTTGCTGGGCCAGCCTGTCGACACCCAGCTATTGCCACGCCGACGTACTCTCGGTTCCCTTCAGCTCGCGGTCCGAACCGGTCCGCTCGGTCGGTCCGGATCCCCGCTTTTGTGGCTTCCGCCAGCCCTAAACCCCGCGTCGCTTTAAATCCCCAGTGCCCCCAAGGCGTTTCCAATTTTCACCGGCCGGACGAGGTGGTTTCGGTGGGCGATCGGCGGCTTTCCACCACCGTCTTCCGGTTTGCGATCAAGGTACCGGTAGCTGCTTCCTCCTTTGTTTTCCTCGTCCCTCTTTCGTCTTTGCCCAAATCGGCTTCATCTGGTCTTCTTCCTCTGTTCTCCCTAATTTTGCTGCATCAGGAGCTTCGTTTTGAGTGAAGCATCGTAGTTCACTTTGTTTGTTTGTTTTGTTTTTTATTTACTTCTAGTTCTGCACCAGCTTACTTGTTCGGTTTTAGTGCGTTCGGTTGTCACTGTGCGCGTTCATCCGGTTGTCTAGTGTCGGATGCGAGGAAGATGGCGATTCGAGAGCCGATGCTTGCAGATATTTGCGTGTTCGTCGATTTTATTTTTTATCGAAGAGGGTATTTGACTCATTTTTTTGAGATGGTTTTCAGTTGAGTTTTGTCCACTCCTGATGCAAGCTTTCATTTGCTGGGTTTCTTTTTGAGTTCGTTGCTTCTGGAGTTATTTACGACTGTAATTACTTAGCTTCTTTACTTGCTCCAAAATGCTGCTCTTCATCTGAACTATTCATAAGATGGATATATTTCGACGTTGCTTCGGTAATGGCGTTTCAGTAACCTTCTTTCTCTTTGAATGCTTTATCTGTGATCGCACATGCATCACAACATTTGACAGTTCTACTTGGATAAATGCCTTCTGTTCTGCCTAAGGTTATTAATGAATCGATGGAGCTTAGACGTTCTATTTTTGTTGCAAGTTAAAGTTTGTTCTAAAGAAGGAAATCATTACTCACTAACTTTTGGAATTCTCATTTTTACCACTAAAATTTTTGCCGTAAGCTATTGGCAACCTCTTAGAACATCAGGGTAGTATAACCTGAAATTTGGGAGGGCGTAGAGATCGTCACGGTAGCATAACCTGACACAAGATTTTAAGTTGGTGTTCATTCCATTTATATTGGCTTTTGCTTGTAACTATTGTATGACTCATATGAAGTCAAAGGTACAGTGCCATTTTCCCCCTTACTGGTATTAATTTAATCTATAAATTCTCAATCAATCTTAAGAGCAGAAGTAAGGATGAGTATGAAATTGCAGAGGGGATTTGGTGGACACCCCTCTAGTGCCCGCGTTGACACAAGTTAGATCAAATGAACTCATCTTCGATAGCAAAAGAAAGAAATAGATGGAGGAGGAAGTTATCTACCTCTTATTGTGTTTTATTAAATGTCCACATTGCATCGGGTGTTCGATGCCGCCGCGAGAGTCAAGCGTAGAGGTAGAAGGTTTGGTTCACATCAAAGGAGGCAAAGAAAGAGGACTACGTGTAGTCCGTGAGAAGGCGATCGACTTGTAGAAATGGAGAGATTAGGAAGACTCATTGGGATGGGGGAGTAGCTTGTAGGAAGAGACGAGATTATGTTTTCTGGGTTTTGTTATTTTTGTATCATCAATATTCAAATAATATTCGACAATTACCCAAAACATAAGAAACATAATCACATTCTCAAAAAGTACATACTAGGTTTAAAATTTTCAAAAGACGCTTTAATTTCTATATTATCCCTCAGGCAAAATTGATTTTTTTTATTTTTTACTTTGCATGTAACAATTTTTCTTCTCTTTTTTTTTTAAAAAATAAATTATTATTTTTCTCTCCTTTGTATGCATACAACCACTATGATGTTGATTTTTAAAAATTAGTACCTTTTTAATGACATCAAGACTAATGATGGTGTTGGTTTTTAAAAATTAGTATCACAGTAGTATTGATTTCTTAAAATTAACATAACGGTGGTGTTGATTTCTAAAAATTAACATCATATGTATATGCTAATTGTTTTAAAGTCAAACTTTAAAAAATCTTATAATCAATGTTGTTAATGACTTCTTGTTAATATTTTTGGACACATATAGACTATAGGCACTTTAAAAACCTGTAACACTTGGAATGTGTCCGATCAAAGCTCTTTAGGTCCATCGATGAATTTTGATCGAAACCCCTTGATGGATCTGAAAAGATTTTAAATTGTTTATTTTTAGGTTTGAATTGATTTATTATGAGTTTCATTTAGTAACAAATGTCGATCTCTGAATTAGTTTTGATTTTTAAAAAATCATTTTGGTATGATATCCGAGTCAAAAGTTATGATATTCAAAAGCAGACAATCGTCACACCAGCATTGTCGTGGTGTTGATTTTTCGAAACTAGCACCATGGTGGGGTTGATTTTTCGAAAAATTAACATTATAACGATGTTGGGTGTGTTGTTTCGCCTCTTTCGTGTCAAATTTTGATTCAGGTATCAAAATGAGATGTAATTTTTTTTTTAAATCGAATCTCATTCAAAGATCTACATTGGTTACTAAGTGAAATCCACGGTAACCCAGTTCAAGTCTAAAAATCAACATTTATAGTGTTTTCAAATCCATTAAAGGGTTTCGATCAAAATTTATTGATGAACCTATAGAGATTTGATCGGATTCATTTCAAGTGCTATAGGTTTTTGAAGTGCCCTAGAGTGTATATGTGCCTAAAAATGTCAGTTCGAAGTCATTAACAACGGCGATCAAAAGGTTTTTGTAGTTTGACCGTAAGACAATTAACATATACATATGGTGCTGATTTTTAGAAACTAGCACCACTGTGATGTTAATTTTTAGAAATCAGCACTACTGTGATATTGATTTTTAAAAACCAACACCATCGTGGTGTGTGTAATTAAATTGTGGTTATGATTTTTAAAAATCAACATTACAATAGTTGTATGCATGCAAAGGAGAGAAAAAATTTAATTTAAAAGGAAAGAGAAGAGAAATTGTTACATGCAACGTAAAGAATAAATAAAAGAAAAAGTCAATTTTGACCGAGGGATAATATAGGAATTAATGTGTCTTTTGAAAATTTTAAAATTAGTATGCACTTTTTGATTATTTTACTTATGTTTTAGGTAAATCGGCAAATATTATTTGGATATTGATGATACAAAATTAACAAAATCCAGAAAACCTAATCCCCTTTCTTTACATGAGTTGCTTCTATCTCGATGAACCTTTCTAATCCCTCCATTGTCGTGAGTCGATCGCCTCCTTACGGACTACGCATAGTCATCTTTCTTTGCCTCCGACGACGTTGCAAATCGTACCTTCTACCTCTACGATCACGCATCATCGAACACCCGCAATGTGGGCATCTTATGAAACCCATCATGTGGTAGATAACTTCCTCCTCCATCTATTTCTTTGTTTTACTATCGAAGACGAGTTCATTTGATCTAATTTGTGTTGACGCGGGGGCATTGGAGGGGTGTCCATCAAATTCCCTCTACAATTTCGCACTCACCCTTACTTTTGTTCTTAAGATTGATTGAGCATTCGAGGTTCAATTAATACTATTAAGGGAAAATGACACTGCACCCTTGACTTATTCAGTATCGGCAAATATTTTTTACATTTGCTCTAGTTGCAGGACAAGATGGGAGAGGAGGTGGACAAATCGCTTTCTTGAACGTATGCTTTCCTATATGCGCTCCACCAGCAAGTACTTTGTTTTCTACTTAATACTCTATTAATAACTTTTATTGTTATGCTCTCATTTAAGTTACAGAAGTCATACCTTTGCAAATCTGACTAACGTTTCGTATAACCTCTACATGATTTCATCTAAATATTCTAATTAATATACACAGGTTCTTAGAACTTATATATTCTCTTTTGTTCTCTTATTTATGCTTCTTAGGTTGGTTATTTGGTTGTATTGTATTCTTACGCACTTGGTTCAAAGTGAACTTAATATACATGAATTTACATAGTGGTGAATATTTAAACACTAAAATCAGCTATTATCTAGAGCAATTTGAAACTGAATTAAAATCATGGTACACTTTGGTTTGTTGTTTCAAACCAAGCTGCCATCAAAACCTCAAATTGTAATGTAAGCATGGTCAAGAAGCTTATTAATACAGAATGTAGTCTATTTTGCTATCATTGGTTTCGTTAAGATTGGGAGTTTGGAAGTTACAGAAAAGTGTGCCAGTTGTTTGGCTTAATCCCAGATATTAAATTGAAAGGAAATTTTATAGTTTGGTTGAATATATTCTCTGACATTTTGTATAGTTTGTATAATTTCTAATTGAACTAAATTGGGATTTTTCTAATCAGCTTCATGACAAATTATGAAAATTTTAATTTCATGGGCTTGTAATGAAGTTTTAAGTAAGATCCAATTGCCATGATAATAGAATAACAAGAAGAAATAAGTACTTATATGAAGGTAATTATCACAGTTTGTTATAATTATGTCTTATGAGTTTAGTCTCACATTAGGTATTTAGTCTGTGGGCAGGAAGTTGTAGTACTATATATACTGTAACAGTCATCTTTCTTAGCACAATGTATAATACGATATTATCCCTCTCAACACAGTTTTAAAGCTACCTCCTTCCTGAGATTAGAGTTTTCTACAACCATCAAATGACTCCGAAGGATCTCTGTACCAGAGGAAAAACAACCTTTAGAAAGGCTCATTTTTCTAAGGATCCTTCATCTGTCCGTTTCAGGCCCCTATGCATGTCATGTCAGAGTCCTGCCGCACCAGTCATTGGACAAAGCCTCTCGATCTCGCCACGCGCTTCCCTTGGGGGTCACGATCTCTACAGTCTCCTCATAAATGACCGGTGGAGGACATGTCCTTGGGAACCATAACTTATGTCCTGTTGTGTCTCCTTTTAATCCCATCTGTAACACCCTGCTCTCGTGTAGTTTTTTGTCCACATCCCTTCTCCCTTCTTCCTATGTGAACTTTTGTCGGCTATGGATTAGGGTCCCTTGAAAAAGCAATGCCCATCTACTTTTGCCCATCGACAGATTTTCAAGCTGGAGCGGTAGATCAGCACGCTTCAAATAGCTTTGGAGATCGCTAGGTCACGGATTGAAGTTCTACAACAAGAGGTAGAGTCCTATCTTTCTTGTTATTCAATTTTCCTTTAGAGGATCAAGCTTTTGTTTCAGGACCATGTGGCCAGTTAATGAAACTATTGTAAAGTTTATTCCAGCTTTTGTTGTCTTTCAGTTGGGTAGGAGAGTCAACAAATATAAGGGTAAAGAGTTTTTCCGATTGGCCGAGAGCAAGAAAAGGAATTTGTACCTTCCATCGTGAGATGTTCCTAGACTACATATTAAGAAAACTGATCCGAGGGCTTGCCAATTGTCTTACCGAGATAAAAAAAAAAAGAAATCTACTCCATGGTCTTATGCATTTCCCTGCACGACTGTAGGAAAGATTAAATTGTCCTGTACTCCTTCCCATATCGCTTTTGCTTAGGAAACAAGATGACACTGCGGTCAAGCTTAGGGATTACGAATTGCCTTGTCTCGTTGTACCAATTCCTCTTTCTTCCTCACATCACCTCTACTTGAGGGAACGCTCATACTCCGCAAGGTCACTTTGACCAGTCGGGACTTCTGAACGTGCCCGATTGACCTTGCCATTCTTCTCTCTTCCCTGCGTCTCCTCGGCTCGGGGAAATTTAAGCTACGATCATACCGAGGACTTATAAATGGCCTTGGTCGTGTCAAGTTGAAACGCCACCGGAACACTTCGACTGAGTCAAAGACTTACGAATTGTGCCAGACTGACTTTGTCATTCTTCTCTCCTCTCCGCGTTATCTCTACTTGGGGGAATTATTGGTTGCGATCGTACCGAGGGCTTACGAATTGCCTTGATCATGTCGAGATGAAACGGTGTCGAAACACATCGATTGAGTTCGGGACATACGAATTGTGCGCCGATTGGCCCTGTCATTCTTCTCTCCTCCCCGCATCGCCTTTGCTTGAGGGAATTATAGGTTGCAGTCGTATCGAGGGCTTACAAATGACTTTGGCCATGCTGAGCTGACATGCCGCCGGAACACTTTGATCGAGTCGGGATTCTCACAGCATCGAGCCCCGCATTCTTCTCTCCCCGCGTCGTCTCCGCTCAGGGGAATTATAAGTTGCGGTCGCACCAAGGGCTTACGAATGGACTCGGTCGTTCTGAGCTGAAATGTCGCCGAAACACTTCGACTGAGTCGAGGACTTACGAATTGAGCGTTGACTGACCCTCCCATTCTTCTCTCCTCGCGTCACTTTTGTTCGAGGGAATTATAAGTTGTAATTGTGCCAAGGGCATACAAATGGTCTCGATTGTGTCGAGCTGAAACGCTGTCAAAACACTTCGATCGAATCAGGGACTTACGAGTTATGCATCGATTGACTCTGTCATTCTTCTCTCCTCCCCGCTTCACCTTCGTTCGGGGGGAATTATATGTTGCAGTTGTGTCGAGCGCTTATGAATAGCCTCAACAGTGCCGAGTTGAAATGCAATCGGAACACTTCGATCGAGTCGGGGACTTACGAATTGCGTTTCAACTAACCCTGCCATTATTCTCTCCTCCCCGCCTTGCTTTTGCTCAGGGGAATTATAAGTTGTGGTCGTGCCAAGAGCTTGCGAATGACCTTTGTCATGTCATGCTGAAACACCGCTGGAACACTTCGATCGAGTTGGGGACTTACAAACTGCGCGTCGAATGGCCCTGCCATTCTCCTTCCCGTGTCGCCTCCGCTCGGAGGAATTATAAGTTGTGGTCGTGTCGAGGGCTTACAAATGACCTTGGTCGTGCCAAGCTAAAACGCCGCCTGAACTCTTCGATCGAGTCGGGGACTTATGAACTGTGCGTTGACTGACTCTGTCATTCTTCTCTCCTCTCCGTGTCGCCTCCGCTTGGGGGATTTATAAGCTAAGACCGTGCCAAGGGCTTACGAATGACCTCGGTCGTGTCGAGCTAAAACGTCGTCGGAATTGTTCGATCGAGTCAGGGACTTTCGAACTGCACGTCGATTGACCCTTCCATTCTTCTCTTCTCCCCATGTCGCCTCTGCTCGAGGGAATTATAGGTTGCAGCCCTACTGAGGGCTTATGAATGACATTGACCGTGTCGAGCTGAAATGCCACCAGAACACTTCGATTGAGTCGGGGTCTTATGAACTGTGCGTCGACTTACCCTTCCATTTTTTTCCCCTCCCCACGTCGCCTCTGCTTTGGGGAATTATAGGTTGCGGCCATACTGAGGGCTTACAAAAGGCCTCGACTGTACTGAGCTGAAATGCTACCGAAATACTTCGATCGAGTCGGGGGTTTACGAACTGCGCACCGACTTGTCTATAAATCATGCCAACCTCTCAGCTTCCCTCATCTCAAGCTCTTTTTGATTTTGTTTGCTGTAGCTCTTCTTCTTCCCTGTCGAGATGGCGAGCAATCCTCCTGGGAGATTAGGCTCCCTTACTCCTGAACACAATTATTTCAAGGACTTATAACCTGGTTCATCGTCTGACAATTTCCCACTAATCTATTGATAATATTAGCTATATTTTACTCTGAGAATTGATTGGTGAATTAAAGAGTGAAAAGGAACAAAAGTAGCAATTTGTGTATACTGGGTCATCATTTTTTTCATTTTCATTTCCTCGCTATAACATCTATCATCAGGTTCTAATTTTACATGATATCGTTTTCAAATTGCAGGTACTACACTGGATATCCAAAGGATCTTGGACCTTCAAAGGTTATGCACTTCACCTCTGAGCGTCAGTTTGTCCAACTCTTGCATGAAGGCAGGCCTGTAGTTGTTGCCTTCACTATAAGGTTGTAACTAGCTCTCCTACAGCATCTTTTGGAACTCTAATAGAAGAAACAAAATAATGTCATTTGCATGTGCAAAGTCATTCTTTTTTCATATTTTAATATAATGAAGAAATTGCTTCCAATCAATTTCTGATACTGTGATTTTGGACGAGAAGACTACAGTGAATGATTATTTACTCTTCATATTTAGTACACGTGTTTAATAAAATGTCCAATTTGTTAGTTCAATGGTAATGATACATATGTGAAGTTACTTGGATGTGTGGATTAAATGCAAGCAGGCATTGTGAATTTACTTCAGAATCTTGTGTTTGATTGTAGGAGTCCCTATACGGCACATCTTGATGGGGTGATGGAGGAAGCTGCTGCAAAGTTTTGCCCGCACATCAAATTCATGCGTGTATGTTTGTTGTCAATAACTGCAATTTTTATTGCCTCTTTTTAAAATCTTATTTAGGATTTTATTATTGTTATTATCATCATCATCTGCTGACTAATTTTCTAAGCACTTTTTGGTTGCATAAATTATCTAATGACTTGTCAATATATTATTCTTCGATTTAGATTTTAGACTCATCAGTGTTTGAATAATTCAAGTTATGTTCTGTAGCTATACTATAAATTTAATTATCTGTAATCTCGTTGGTTAGTTTTGACTGCTATTCTTGAAATTTCCAATTTATAATAGATTTTTAAAATTTTTAATGTTGTTGTGGATAGAACCGAGTAAGGCTTAATATCATTCGTGTCTAGTGCAATTATCTTTGTACTCCGGAATCTTAACATTTTGTTAATGTACATGGATAATTCATTTCTATGGCTGTTTCTACCATGCTAATTTCACAGGTGGAATGCCCAAAATATCCAGGATTTTGCTTAACAAGACAGAGGAAGGAGTATCCATTCGTTGAGATATTTCATAGTCCAGAACAAGTAATTTTCTTTCTGTATCTCTTTCTCAATTAGTATTTTTCAGTTTGGGTTTAAGCTGTGAAAGTCCAAACATTTATCTTTGATAACAAATCAAGATTTCAAGCAAACGAGTGATATCAGCTAGCAGTGAGAATGTGGGTTATGGCAGTTGTGACTTTTCTATTTTCTTCATTAATTTCTTATTTCAATTTTTCTAGACAGCTAATCAGGGCAAAGCGGTAGATCCTAACGTTACAAAATATTCAGTCAAGGTCTTGCCAGTAAGTTTTTCCTAATTCTTGCCTCTGAGTTTTTTTATACCATTTTTTTCTTTGCTTTAGCAATCATTTGGGACATCTAAAATGCTGCTTTTCAATAATTGAATCATCTCGTCGAACACAAACAAGCTTTTTCTATGTTTGGTTCTCGATTTAGTCTTTTCCTTGTCAATAGAATCCTCCTCGGATGAACCAATCATTTGATTTTCTTTATCTTGCAGTTTAATTATGATGTTAGTGTATATGGATTCCGGGAGTTTTTCAAGAAACATGGATTTAACGTGGAGAATTCAAGTTAAACAGCCACAAAAGATCATCACTAATTTATTTCAAGAGGAAGTCCTCCGAAAATTATTGTATTCAACAAAATTGGCATATTTGGATTGCAACTAGGCAGGAGAACTAGTTTCCATATAAAATTATTATCGCTGTAGCATTATAGATATTTTTTTTACCATTGGTTGTTCTTATGCTAATTGCCCATCTGGGGTCACTGTGTTGCTTATCGATGGACGTTACTCTCGTTTTCAAACTTTGGACGTCTTCCGAGTTGAAGTGTCTTGTTTTTTTTTCTTTTCTTTTCCTTTCCTTTTTATTTTTTATTTTGGAAGAGAGTCAATAGACAAACTACTACATAAAACCTCTCAAAAAGAGATTTTACTGTTGGTTCTCGAATCTCATTAGAAAACATCATTTCACCTTTCAAATGTCCCAAAAACCTCTCAAAAAGAGATTTTCAGATTCCATTCCCTATAATATTTCCATAGACAATACCAGAATGTATTTTCTAATAGTAACTAAAATTGTGATATGTTACAAATCAAGCGTCCAAATTTTGAAAAAAAAAAAAAAAAAAAAACGGCAGAATAGGCGATGAAAATCAAAGTGGCCACGACGTACAAAAAGACCGAGCATCTGGTTAGGGACCTTATTCATCCAATTCAGGTTGTCATACACTGTCCGAACCGAGGTGGCATTGCTATCAATGGATATTAAGATAGATAGATTCTGGGGGAATTTTTAAAATAGACATGAATTCGTATTACCAAAATAGATAAATTATTTTTTTTTGTCGGGATTTAAATTTCGAATATGCTTTTTAAAATAATCGGATCACATTATTTTTTTAACAACACCGCTATTTTTTTGAAGAAGTTATTTTTTAAAATTATAATTAATAAGATTAATTTATAAAATAGTCAATCATCGTCAATCGGCAATCGGCGGCAAGAAACATAATACCGACAATGACGATGACGGTCATAAGGAATCAATGGTTCGTCGACGATTGACAATCGACAGTCGTCAGTAGGCAGACGACGACGACCGTTGATCGGAGGCAAGCAACTGAGTCTCGACGATGATGATGACGATCATAAGGAACGAATTAAGATTTTGATTATATTCGGGTAAAATTATAAAGGTATTTTTGTCATTTTAATTTCGTCCGAATGTAATCAAAATCCTAGTTGATTCCTTGTTATCATCATCGTCATTGTCGGTACTATGTTGCTTGCCGTCGATCGGCAGTCGTCGTCGATCGCCTACTGATGACTGTCGATCGTCAATTGTTGGCCAGCCATGCAATGACTGTCGACGGCCGATCCACGACGACGACGGCTAACTGACGACCAACAACGGTCGACTAACAACCGGCTATTTTATAAATTAATATTATTAATTATAATTTTAAAAAATAGTGTCTTTGAAAAAATAATGTGATCCGGATATTTTAAATTCCGATTATTTAAAAAATATATCCAGAATTTAAATCTCGACCATTAAAAAAATAATTTTTTTTAGTTCATTGCATTAATCCTAGCCATGAAAAAAAAATAAAAAAAACTATTGCCGAGATTTAAATCCCGGGCATGAACAGAAAAAAAAAATTAAATCTATTTTTTTTAATTATCGAGATTTAAATTTCGGATATGTTTTTTAATTTTTTTAAAAATAATCTAAATTTAAAATAATCGAATTACATTATTTTTTTTAATTTGGACACTATTTTTTTAAAAAGTTATTTTTTTTAATTATAATTAATAAGATTAATTTATAGAATAGTCGAGCGTCGGTCGAGCATCATTGGTCGTCGATCGGGTGTCATTGGTCATCAGTCGACTGCCACTGCCATTGTCGATCGACCGTCGACGGTTGTCGCACGGCTAGCCGACAATTGACTACCGACAGTCGTCAGTAGGTGATCGTCGATCGACGGCAAGCAATATAGTACCGACGATGACAATGACGGTCATAAAGAATCAATTAGAATTTTGATTACATTCAAACGAAATTAAAATGACAAAAATATCCTTATAATTTCATCCGAATGTAATCAAAATTCTAGTTGGTTCCTTGTGACCATCATCATCGTCGTCGATACTCAATTGCTTGCCGTCAATCGACGATCGCTGTCGGTCATCTACTGACGACTATCGGTCATCAATCGTCGACCGGTAATTGATTCCTTATGATTGTCATCGTCATTCTCGATACGATTGATCGGTGATTGTCGCCGATCGCCCATTAACGATTGTCGGTCATCGATCACCGATCGATCATGTGACGATATCGCCGACGGTCAATCAACGGCGGTGGCGACGACTAACCAACCAACGATCGGCGGTTGACTGATGACCAACGACGGACAATCGACGATCGACTATTTTATAAATTAATCTTATTAATTATTATTTTTTTAAATAACTTCTTAATAAAATAGCATGGTTGTTAAAAAAAATAATGTGATCCAATTATTTTAAATCTCGATTATTTTAAAAAAATTAAAAAATATATCCGAAATTTAAATTCTGACAATTAAAAAAATAGATTTATTTTTTTTCTCTTCGTTGTCGGGATTTAAATCTCGGCAATAATTTTTTTATTTTTTTATTTTTTATTTCATTATCAAGATTTAAATTCCAACAAAAAAAATAAAAAATATATGTCGAAATTTAAATCCCGATAATATAATCAATCACTCTCATTTATTATCGTAATAAGTTTAACTTTTATCCATTTTTATAATATATTTATTATTTATGTCTATTTTAAAAAATTTCCCTGAATTGTGCTTCTAGTTTCTTTGTCACTGTGCATTGCTTCTACGTGGAAGAATGTAAAATCAATCTGGTAAATGCTGGCGTCAGGAGCAACCCAAATGAGTGGCCTGACTTGGAAAAGAAACCCCCTCGCTAGATCTGCAAACCTTACTTCCATCAACTCACATAACACGATCTGATGTCGCTTAAAAATGTATATGAGCAGCTTTGCAGTCGCCCAGGCAGCTGCATCGCCTCCGCTTATCTTCCCACATGTCGGGCAAACTGACAGGCCGGCCACTGGGAGCACTGTGGAGATCGCTCCGCTGCTGGCCTCGCTGCAAGCTCCAGAGCTTTCGTCTCCTGCAACTCCTGCGGCAATTGGTTCTCTCTCTCTCTCTCTCTCTCTCTCTTTTTTTTCTCTTGTTTTGAGGAATTGTAAATATATATAAACGAGGTTACATGTGTGTACAAGATTTAGCCATCAACAAAGTGGTATATATGATCTGAATTTTGAGGAGCATCCTCTCAATATTAAGCTCGAGACCTTCAAAACGACTTCAATTGTCCTTCGTCACAAGGGTCCCTCCGAAAGGCTCGGAAAAGCCGAGGCATAGAGTAAATTGCCGATCGGATGTGGAGCTACGTACACTCGCAACTTGTCCCAAAGCTAACGGGTTATTGGTCTCCTCCGCCTTGTGGCATAGTGAACATCTCTTCCAAGGCTTATATAACATTTGGTTTGTCGCTTGTAAACACCCATGCACAAGCAGCAAATAGGTGAAGTAGTGTTTGGGCATGATGCTCAGCCACCACACCGTTGTTGCCTAGTGTGTCACTCCACCTTGTGGCAGGAAGAATTCATATGCGATGGTTGTCGTTGCTCCTTGCTTGCTTATGCCGCACCACACGCTATCTACCCTTCGCGGACCTCTATCTGCCCCCCCCGGGTGTGGTGTCGTTTGCACCTTGTAGGGCATTGCTTGTCCCCCAAACAATGTCGTCTGCCCCTCATGGGGCACTGTCCGCCCTCCACAAGGCACTGTCCTTCCCTCGCAGGCCAATGTCTGCCCCCCTCCCAATGCAATCTGCCCCCCACGGGCCTGCAACCCTATGCGATTGGAAAAATATGTATATCGTAGCTGTTATCATTGTTGGTGTAGGGGCACCAGAAATCGAACCTATGTTTTGATTATGGCAAAGACACAAAGTCAAAGTTATTTTGTTATCTCACGAGCTGAATCAAGTGTGCAGAATTGCTAAGCTAAGCCGAAGGTCAATGACACCCGGAGGGAACCGTGGTGGTCGGGCGACACCGAGAGGACTTTGGAGGGAGCCGAAGAACTTAGGTGAAGACCAGAAGCAAAGCTTCAAATGTAAAGGTTGAGATAAGCTCGTGTGAGTGAGTGTAAGTAAGATCGTGTCCTCCGTACAGGGACATCCTTAGGCGACGATCCGACCAAGACTTCCCATGGAAGGTCTAAGTCAAGATCGCATGGTAAATAACCATCGAACTTACTTATATTAACTATATTTTCGAGTTAACTCTTCATTGCAGTTGGAAATCTTGCCATCAGTCGACTGATGGCTTGTATCAGTCGAATGATGCCTCTAGCAGTCGACTGATAGGGTTGATCAGTCGACTGCTGGTTAAGGATCAACCTCGAGGAGAGTCAAAGTTTATCACCATTTCTCAAGGGCTAGGTGACATCACCTCATGAAACCTCATCTCAACGATTAAGGGTTCACAAGGCTATAAAAATAGGGGTTCTCCACCCCTTTTCCATCATTCAAAAACTTCCAAAGTGCTTCCACAACGCCGTAACTTTTCGACGACTCTACGACGACGAAGCGCTATCAAAACACCGATGACATGAGCTCATCCTTCAACCACTTAGTCATCGGTATTACTTTAAGTTGTCGTCTTCTTTTACATTATATTTCATTACTTGAATCAAGCTTTTTATCGTAACGAGGAGAGAGGGGTTTGTCTCTCTACCTCGAGTTTTCTCGAACTTTTGTAACCGACAACTCTCACCTCCAACGAGGAGGAGTATTTTAGTGAATTGTCCTCCGTACATAGTCTCAGACCACTAGGGCCTTGGATTAGCAGTCGGTAGGCTGTAAACTAAGTAAAACAACTTGTGTCTTTTATATTTCTATTGCTTTAACTCTTTATATTATCGAACGAACGAGAACGAACGAAAAGAATTGTCTTGCGCTATTCATCCCCCCCCCTCTAGCGCTCAAATCAATTCAACAACCACATCATGCCTCACCTTCGCAAACTAGTTCGTCATTGTCTTCTTACCACTGATGCACTCCCTGTGCGTTGGATGAGCTGGTCACGAATCTGAGCCACCCGCTTGATCAAAGGGGAATCTGATGCCCACCCTTGGCATTGCTGAACGTCCGCTTGGTTGAGGTAGTGGTGATGACCCCATCTCACCCATAACGAATCCGCATTGCTTTGAATGTTCTATAGGGGCTAACATAGTAAGGCGGAGTTTCATGCCCGCAAGTCGCGAAGTCCATACCCGCCCTCCTCCTTAGGAAGGCATAGTGTGCTCCAAGGGATCACCGAATGTGTGGTAGACCATACAAAGGACTAGCACACTCCATAGAGCTTGTCCACCACCCCGCTCGGCATCGGGAGGATCGAAAGCCAATAGCACTCCATCCCTTGGAGCAAGAAGCACACAAGCTCCAATCGACCCGTATAAGAGAGGGTATGCTTCGGTCACACAACTATCTTGCGACCCACCGCATCAAGTAAAGGCGCATATTCAACGATCCGAAGTTTTTCCGCTGCCATAGGGATGTCGATGTACCGAAAGGGGAAAGTACCCTCTTGGAAGCCCGTAATCCGTAGGATATCTGCCTCACCGGATTGTCCACACCTGCCATATACACATTGGACTTCAACAGGTTGGCCCGCAACCTCACCATGGCACTAAAGTTCTCCAAGCACAGGGATATCTCCATAAGTGTGGGGGAGTCCGCCCGGGCAAATATTAATAAGTCATCGGCATACACTAGGTGTGTGAGTTGCTCCTTTGCACACATTGGGTGGTAGTGCAAGCTCAGCATTTGCGATGCCTCCTTCAAATGCCGAGAGAACACCTCCAAACATAAGCTAAAGAGCAAGGGGGATAGAGGATCACTTTGTTGTAGTCCTCGCTGGCCTCCATATAACCCATGCATCCCTCCATTGATGCTAATGGAGTACGTGACAATGGGAAGCATTCATGTATCCATTCGCAGAATTGTTGGGAAAAATGATAATCAATAAGAGCCGCCATAAGAAACTCCTAGTCTATCGTATGAAAAGCTTTCCTCATATCAACCTTCAACATGCATCGAGGAGAGATCTGCTTCCGAGTATACATCTGTAGGAACTCCTGCGCCAAGTGAATGTTCTCCCCAATGTATCGACCCCGAACGAAGGCCACTTGGGATAGATCTAACAATGTGCCCAAGACTGTCGCTAGTCGTTGGCTAAGATCTTCGCAATTATCTTGTAGAAAATCGTGCAACATGAGATTGGCCTATAGTCATTCACCGGCGGCGCGTGGTCGGACTTTGAAACCAACACGAGAAGTGTGTGATTCAATTGCTTGAGCATCCATCCAATTTTGAAGAATTCCTACACAACAACAATAAGATCGACACTTACAATCTCCCATGCGGAGGTTTAGAATTTAGCATTGTATCCATCCGGATTGGACGCCTTGTCACTGCCTATGTCAAACAGTGTTGTCCGCACCTCCTCCACGATGATTGCATGCACCAAGCAGTCTGCCTGTGCTACAGTTAGCCATTGGCGAGGCAGGCCCACGCTGTCCAACGGTCTGCACTGCTTTGCTATGTCCAACAAGTCATCAAAATGCCCCATGAACTTAGTTGCTACCTCGGGCAGACTGGTAGATTGCTCCCCTAACCACTTGATGATGCTTTCACTTGTTGTTGCACTTCACCAAATCATGGAAGAACCAGGTGCATCGAGCACCGCCTTTGAAGTACACACCCTTGGCCCTCTATTAGTAGAACAATTTCTCCACATCTATAAGCAATGTGGCACATCTGTAAGTAATGTGGCACATCATCAAAGGTCCCCGTAAGCATCACTCGACTACTCCACACTACCTCCACCTCTTGGCATAGTGATTGTTTGCCCAGTTCTCAAACCTGCTCCATCTGCTTGTAGGTGGGTGCTGCCATTTTCCCCCTGCAAGGCCAAGTTTGCCTCCCTATGGGCCTGCCTACTCCCCCCCCGGCAAGTCGCTGTCCCCCGTTGCACAGGGTTAAGCATTGTTCATTGCATCTCTTCCAACTCCTCCTTTTCCCTCCTAGCCCGCTTAGATATATGCTGAAAGTGCAGTCGGTCAAGCTCTCGCAGGCCCCTCTTTAGTCGCATGAGCTTAGCCATGAGAGTGAATTGTGCATTGCCAAGCATCGGGGCTCCCCAAAAATCCACCACTAGATGATAATCCCCTTTGTAGCACCCACATATTATAGAACTTGAACAACCGCTTCAGCCCTTGGTCCCGCACCGATGTAGAGACAATGCAGCAGGAGTGGTCCGAGAGGCATCCAAGTGGGGTCAACTATGCAAAGTTGTCATTGTCCGCTAGAAGCCAATACAAGTTAACCAAGACACGATCAAGCTTATAAGAAACCATACCATTTGTCCATGTCAGGTGACACCCGATTGAGTGGATATCTGAAAGGCCACATGTATGAACAAGATGTCCGAAATCCCACAACTCATAGTTGGAAATCGGTTGCCCTCCTTCTTTGTCATCAACCGTCAACAGCGAATTGAAGTCCCCCATCAGTAGCCACGACTCCTTGATGTTCTCTCCCAATTGGGCAAGGGCAACCCACAACGACCTCCTTGTGATGATGGAATGTAGTCCATAAACGAATGTAGCCAAGAAACTCCTCTTTGTGATGGTGCAATGGATACAACAATGAAGATATTGATTTGTTGTGTCAAGAACCTCCATGCAAACTCGCTGCAAATCCCATAGAAGCAAGATACGTCAATGGTTAGAAAATCCAAAATTGTGAGTGTCACGCCCCGAGGGTGTCAGTTCGGTACCCGCTCGGTGACAGTTTATCAATAAGGAAACCTAAGAACCATATAATATAAGTAACTCCAAAAATTTCATAAAATGTCTATATTAATGAAGATAGATTTAGCATAAGCTAGAAATACATCTAAATAGAAAATCGATGAAACAAAATAAAATACATCGAACAAAAACCAAACCGGGAAGACAGTTTAATGGATCCTATATATATGTGTCTCTTATTAGTTTAATGGATCAGGTTCCAAACTCAATACCATTAGCCCAATAGCCCAGATCAATAGCCTTTTGTTCAAAATCAAACCATTTGGTTCATTGAACCAAACCACTCTTTATTTAAACCAAACCAATTTGGTTCATTATTAAACCACCATGGGTTCAATCCATCTTTATAACACGTGACCCCATCCTTGTCTCCATTCCGATGAAACTCTTTTCATCCTTTCCCTTCATCTGGTCCAACCAGACACAATCTCTCCCAATCTAAGAACTCAATTCTCAAACTCGTTTTCAGTCCATCAAAAAATAACTCATAGTTCATGTGACCTTATAGGTTCCCGATTTATGTTAGTCGTCCATAATTAACTATTAATTATGAAATGATCATGAGTGACACCTAGTAGCATATCATGATCCCCAATTAACTAAAAAATCAACGGTTGGTCTCAGAATCACTTTTAAACATTTCAGCAGCTACAATGAGTCGTGCTTCGTTCTTTTCACTTGGCTTACACCACTTGGTTCAAGACATGGTCTATGTTATAGAAGGATCGATGATCGCTAGAGGGGGGTGAATGGTGATTTCGCTTCGCTCCGATGGATTACGTTCGTACTCATCTACACAAATGTTGGTGCATAGTGGAATATAGAAATAAAATGCACAACAAATACAAAGCACAACCCAAAGAAATTTAACGTAGTTTGGAACCCCTAGTTCTCACTCCACAGTTGAGCTCAACAACAAGCTCTAGGGATGCACACCACTACTAATAAACCTCTCCTTCTCGGTATGACACCAGAGGTGGAGAAATCCCTTACAAAGAGCTTACAATGGAAATATAAAAGTATTACAAAGAAAGAATGAAATACAAGTAAAAAAAACTTTACAACAACAATCTCTGCTTGAGAGCTCTTTTGGTTGCTTTGGAAGCCTTTGAAGACCCTGAAATGCACTAGCGCTTCACTTCAAAATCGCCCAAGAAACCTTGCTTTCAATTATTCCCGTCGAGCTCCATTTATGTCTTCGCCCGAGTTGATTTTCCACCTTCCAATCGACTGCTCTTATCTAGCAGTCGACTGGTCACCTAGTCGTTGCCTCAACGGACTAATCCACGTCAGATTAGGGCACACCAGTCGACTACTCTGACCCATCAATCGACTGTCCATAGGCACCAGTCGACTGTTCAATAATTTGTGCCCTAACCACTTAATTCAAGTTGACTATCATGAATGACAGTCGACTGCTATAGACCAGTCGATTGGAATAACCTCCAATCGACTGCCAAAGCACTTAGTGGTAGTCGAGTCTCAGTCGACTACACGACCAGTCGACTGGTCATAATCTCAGTCGACTGCTTCGAACTAACTAGGCTCCGAGTGCTTACATAGTCGACTGACCAAAGTCATTAGTCAAATGATACATCTCAACCATGAAATTTAATTCAAGTATATCCCCTCATACTTGATAGATCACCCTTAGCCTAGACTTAAGCCTTTCTAGCCACCTCTATCAGCCTCATGCCTATAGGATCCCTCCGAGTCCTCCATGACTCGTTCATTCATATGCTAGCCTTCAGGTGCTTTCATTGATTATGTCATGCTAACCGAATCTACTTTGCTAAGGTTCATTTAAACTTGTGTCACCAAGATAAATGCTTGGACTTTACGCCGCCAACACCTCATCCTTGGACTTTCCCATTGCCAAAGTTCACTTGGACTTTATGTCGCTAAGACTACAAGCTTGGACTTATACCGCCAAGACTATACCTTTGGACTTTTCAATTGGCAAGCATCAATGCTTGGACTTTCCAAATGCCAACATTCACTTAGACTTTACGCTGCCAAGACTACAAGCTCGGATTTATACCGCCAAGACTTTACCTTTGGACTTTCCTTGCCAATTACCCATGACTTTCCTTGCCAAGTACCCATGACTTGGACTTTCACATGTCAAGTACCTATGACTTGGACTTTACCATTGTCAAGACTCATGCTGAGACTTTTCTATGCCAAGACTAATGCTTGGACTCAATTGTATTAGCAAACATCAAAATACTACTTGAGTTATACTCGAATCTGGTCAATCGTGATCTGAACCGATTGCACCAACATATATATGTATCCCCACTAGATTGACTATGTCACACTCAAAGTCATACCTGTATTGAATAGGGCCTGAAGCGAATACTAAAAAGTAGGCCTTTTGTTATAATTAATTACTGTAAAATTAAGTTTGCAAATAGTAAATATACTAAACACATAAATAAATCAGAAATAATATAGTACATCAATAAAAAGTTAACAAATATTTGAAATAATTACATAAACACTACTTGTCTAGATATTTTAGAGGCAAAAATATTTATCAAATCTGTATAATCCAATTGCTGAACTATTTCTTTTTCAATTGACAACATTGCCTGTCCATTTAGTCTATCATGTGACATTGTTGATCGAAGATAATTCTTAATTAACTTCAACATCGAAAAATTTCTTTCTACCGATGCAACTATTACTGATATGATCAATAAAATTTTATAGAATAAATCATTCAATTTTGTCAGATATTGAGGCATATAGATTGCTCTTTTTTCATTTGTTAAATAAAATCTCTCGACCATCAACTCCGAACACAACTCATCATCATTAATATCCGACGTCCATCATGACTTAAAAATTATTGAAGCTTCATACAAGACTTCATCAAACTACTTGAAGGCTCACTCTTTAACTTCTCCAAATTCAATAAAAACTCTAAAATCTCTTGCTATTGTTTAAATAGTTCAAATTGAATTAGAAGAGAAGATTGAGCTTGAGTAATTATAAATAAAAAATATTCAACTCTAAAAGATTTTTCACCTGATTGTGTCATATCATCATTGTCACTTTCATCAAATTGTTTCTTCAAATAATGCATTTTTATTTTTTTTATCCTTTCAATGTTAAGGAGCTATTTCAAGCTCCTTAACATATATATATATATATGCTCCAATAAATTAGTTATCATAATTAACATCCACGTTTAACTCTTGACTACATCTCAATATTTTCAATCAATGATGAACAACTGCTTGGATAAACCAAGGAATATAACATATGTTAGTCTCTCAGAATCGATAATGTTTAATCTCATCGATTCATCGACTAGGAAATATTTCAATATATTCATAATTACACATGTAGAAATGCCCATTAATTATGATTTCATCACAAGCTCTCTTATGTTATGAATCGTATTACAGATATTCAGTAAATGATCTAATCAAATATATAATAAATATACATTCAAATAGTGAATCTACTATTTATTTAATAAGTAATAAAAAATTATAAGATGATTGTCTTACGAACACCTCTCAAATATAACAACTATATTCTCTGAGATTTTTCAATCAACAAGTTAGGATTAGGTACTTTTTGAGTTTTTAAAGTTCGACTAATTTAGTACCGAATATCAATGAATCACACCATCGTCTTGAATGAGAAATGAAAAATACACAAATGAGCAAGAAAAAGCAACACCACAATTCACAGTTTTGGGACAATGCTCATACCTCATGAGATTATAGTGAAGGCACACACGAGGAAATATCGGAGAGATCCAAAGGTAATATTAAAACTCTTATGGTGTATTTGGTTCGAAGTTATTCTTCATAATTTTGATTATCCATCTAAGATTATCAATAAAAACTTTATTTAGTTTAGGATTTGAATGATTATTAAATCATGATAGATGTCCGACACATCATGTCACGTCAGCAAAAGAGTTATGTATGGAAGAATTAAAAAACCTTCATGAAGCTTGGTTTTTCTTGATTCTCTTGGTTATGATTTTTTTTTAAAAAATACCCTCTGATTTTTACCATTTAAGAAAAAACTATCCTTATCAATTTATCAAATAATAATCTAGTCGGTTGTCGGTCGGCCCATCCGATCAATGGCCGATCGCGGGTCGCTTTAGGCCTCACCACCGTCGGCCGAAAATCGCTGATCGATCGTCGTCGCCGACCATCGCTGCCAATCGTCTTCGTCGCCATCGACCGTCACCGTCGATCGTCAATCGTTGATCGACGGTTGTCGGTTGCTTGTTGCTGCCAGTCGCTCGTTGTCGTCGATCGTCGCCGCAGTCGACGGCGGTCGATCGATCGTCGTCAAACCATCAAATGAATAATATAGTAAAATATTAAATTAGGTGATACTTTAAAACCTCCAAACAAATAAATTTTGGTTACATTATTTCAGATTGAACCAAACAATATTTGATAATATTTCATTCCCCATAATTTTGGTAATGTGATTACCTAGTAAAAAGTTATATATTATTATAACTTGAACCAAATTAGATCATATTGCAACCATTTGATCACTTGCAAATGTACACACCCAAGCTAAAGTCAAGAAAATAAATGATGTATTTTAAACTACACTCATCGCTCCTAAGTAACAAACTAAACTGTTTATCCAAGAAAAGAGTTTGTTTTGGTTAAACGCCGATAAATAATTGCTTCCCTACAAGCAAACAAATGGAAGCGGTGAAACAATCTCTATGCAAGAGATGAATCTAAAAATTAAAATTGGATCGAACTATCAACTTTAGATTGAATTATAATTGAATTTATCTATATACAGTTTTTATAGGATCCAATCCGAAATTTAGTATCTATAAGTAAAAAAATAAAATAAAATTGGACTATAGTCTAGGATAACTTCCATGAAAGTTCGTCCACACTAACCTTCGCACTGATCTCTTTAGAAAAACCATGAAATTAAGTCAGTAACAGCTGAAGAGATGAACTCGTGTGATTTCGTGGTGTAATTCCAAGAGACATAACAGAAATAGGGCTGGGCCATCAATTCAAAAAGTAAACACACCTATGGGGGCGCTATAGGGAAGAAGACCAATAGGAGCACATCGACACACGTCGACGGCGGGCCTCACCGAGGCTGGCCCCTTGGGCGCCATCTCGCTTGTCCATCCCGCTCTCAAAAAGACGGACCATACGGGCTCTCCCAGAAGTCGACACGTATGCAGGCATCGAAACCGCCAGTTCGTCGAGGCGCTGCCTGCTGTGTCGTTTCGTGCAGCGGATCCCTGTCCTCGCACCCCGCTGGACGTACGGTGCGGCCAAGGATACGTCGTCGGTGATGTGGCGGGAATCACTTGCTGGGCCAGCCTGTCGACACCCAGCTATTGCCACGCCGACGTACTCTCGGTTCCCTTCAGCTCGCGGTCCGAACCGGTCCGCTCGGTCGGTCCGGATCCCCGCTTTTGTGGCTTCCGCCAGCCCTAAACCCCGCGTCGCTTTAAATCCCCAGTGCCCCCAAGGCGTTTCCAATTTTCACCGGCCGGACGAGGTGGTTTCGGTGGGCGATCGGCGGCTTTCCACCACCGTCTTCCGGTTTGCGATCAAGGTACCGGTAGCTGCTTCCTCCTTTGTTTTCCTCGTCCCTCTTTCGTCTTTGCCCAAATCGGCTTCATCTGGTCTTCTTCCTCTGTTCTCCCTAATTTTGCTGCATCAGGAGCTTCGTTTTGAGTGAAGCATCGTAGTTCACTTTGTTTGTTTGTTTTGTTTTTTATTTACTTCTAGTTCTGCACCAGCTTACTTGTTCGGTTTTAGTGCGTTCGGTTGTCACTGTGCGCGTTCATCCGGTTGTCTAGTGTCGGATGCGAGGAAGATGGCGATTCGAGAGCCGATGCTTGCAGATATTTGCGTGTTCGTCGATTTTATTTTTTATCGAAGAGGGTATTTGACTCATTTTTTTGAGATGGTTTTCAGTTGAGTTTTGTCCACTCCTGATGCAAGCTTTCATTTGCTGGGTTTCTTTTTGAGTTCGTTGCTTCTGGAGTTATTTACGACTGTAATTACTTAGCTTCTTTACTTGCTCCAAAATGCTGCTCTTCATCTGAACTATTCATAAGATGGATATATTTCGACGTTGCTTCGGTAATGGCGTTTCAGTAACCTTCTTTCTCTTTGAATGCTTTATCTGTGATCGCACATGCATCACAACATTTGACAGTTCTACTTGGATAAATGCCTTCTGTTCTGCCTAAGGTTATTAATGAATCGATGGAGCTTAGACGTTCTATTTTTGTTGCAAGTTAAAGTTTGTTCTAAAGAAGGAAATCATTACTCACTAACTTTTGGAATTCTCATTTTTACCACTAAAATTTTTGCCGTAAGCTATTGGCAACCTCTTAGAACATCAGGGTAGTATAACCTGAAATTTGGGAGGGCGTAGAGATCGTCACGGTAGCATAACCTGACACAAGATTTTAAGTTGGTGTTCATTCCATTTATATTGGCTTTTGCTTGTAACTATTGTATGACTCATATGAAGTCAAAGGTACAGTGCCATTTTCCCCCTTACTGGTATTAATTTAATCTATAAATTCTCAATCAATCTTAAGAGCAGAAGTAAGGATGAGTATGAAATTGCAGAGGGGATTTGGTGGACACCCCTCTAGTGCCCGCGTTGACACAAGTTAGATCAAATGAACTCATCTTCGATAGCAAAAGAAAGAAATAGATGGAGGAGGAAGTTATCTACCTCTTATTGTGTTTTATTAAATGTCCACATTGCATCGGGTGTTCGATGCCGCCGCGAGAGTCAAGCGTAGAGGTAGAAGGTTTGGTTCACATCAAAGGAGGCAAAGAAAGAGGACTACGTGTAGTCCGTGAGAAGGCGATCGACTTGTAGAAATGGAGAGATTAGGAAGACTCATTGGGATGGGGGAGTAGCTTGTAGGAAGAGACGAGATTATGTTTTCTGGGTTTTGTTATTTTTGTATCATCAATATTCAAATAATATTCGACAATTACCCAAAACATAAGAAACATAATCACATTCTCAAAAAGTACATACTAGGTTTAAAATTTTCAAAAGACGCTTTAATTTCTATATTATCCCTCAGGCAAAATTGATTTTTTTTATTTTTTACTTTGCATGTAACAATTTTTCTTCTCTTTTTTTTTTAAAAAATAAATTATTATTTTTCTCTCCTTTGTATGCATACAACCACTATGATGTTGATTTTTAAAAATTAGTACCACAGTTTAATGACATCAGTACCACGATGGTGTTGGTTTTTAAAAATTAGTATCACAGTAGTATTGATTTCTTAAAATTAACATAACGGTGGTGTTGATTTCTAAAAATTAACATCATATGTATATGCTAATTGTTTTAAAGTCAAACTTTAAAAAATCTTATAATCAATGTTGTTAATGACTTCTTGTTAATATTTTTGGACACATATAGACTATAGGCACTTTAAAAACCTGTAACACTTGGAATGTGTCCGATCAAAGCTCTTTAGGTCCATCGATGAATTTTGATCGAAACCCCTTGATGGATCTGAAAAGATTTTAAATTGTTTATTTTTAGGTTTGAATTGATTTATTATGAGTTTCATTTAGTAACAAATGTCGATCTCTGAATTAGTTTTGATTTTTAAAAAATCATTTTGGTATGATATCCGAGTCAAAAGTTATGATATTCAAAAGCAGACAATCGTCACACCAGCATTGTCGTGGTGTTGATTTTTCGAAACTAGCACCATGGTGGGGTTGATTTTTCGAAAAATTAACATTATGACAGTGTTGGGGTGTGTTGTTTGTCGTCTTTCGGGTGTCAACTTTTGATTCAGGTATCAAAATGAGATGTAATTTTTTTTTTAAATCGAATCTCATTCAAAGATCTACATTGGTTACTAAGTGAAATCCACGGTAACCCAGTTCAAGTCTAAAAATCAACATTTATAGTGTTTTCAAATCCATTAAAGGGTTTCGATCAAAATTTATTGATGAACCTATAGAGATTTGATCGGATTCATTTCAAGTGCTATAGGTTTTTGAAGTGCCCTAGAGTGTATATGTGCCTAAAAATGTCAGTTCGAAGTCATTAACAACGGCGATCAAAAGGTTTTTGTAGTTTGACCGTAAGACAATTAACATATACATATGGTGCTGATTTTTAGAAACTAGCACCACTGTGATGTTAATTTTTAGAAATCAGCACTACTGTGATATTGATTTTTAAAAACCAACACCATCGTGGTGTGTGTAATTAAATTGTGGTTATGATTTTTAAAAATCAACATTACAATAGTTGTATGCATGCAAAGGAGAGAAAAAATTTAATTTAAAAGGAAAGAGAAGAGAAATTGTTACATGCAACGTAAAGAATAAATAAAAGAAAAAGTCAATTTTGACCGAGGGATAATATAGGAATTAATGTGTCTTTTGAAAATTTTAAAATTAGTATGCACTTTTTGATTATTTTACTTATGTTTTAGGTAAATCGGCAAATATTATTTGGATATTGATGATACAAAATTAACAAAATCCAGAAAACCTAATCCCCTTTCTTTACATGAGTTGCTTCTATCTCGATGAACCTTTCTAATCCCTCCATTGTCGTGAGTCGATCGCCTCCTTACGGACTACGCATAGTCATCTTTCTTTGCCTCCGACGACGATGCAAATCGGACCTTCTACCTCTACGATCACGGCATCATCGAACACCCGGTGCAATGTGGGCATCTTATGAAACCCATCATGTGGTAGATAACTTCCTCCTCCATCTATTTCTTTGTTTTACTATCGAAGACGAGTTCATTTGATCTAATTTGTGTTGACGCGGGGGCATTGGAGGGGTGTCCATCAAATTCCCTCTACAATTTCGCACTCACCCTTACTTTTGTTCTTAAGATTGATTGAGCATTCGTAGGTTCAATTAATACTATTAAGGGGAAAAATGACACTGCACCCTTGACTTATTCGTATCGGCAAATATTTTTTTACATTTGCTCTAGTTGCAGGACAAGATGGGAGAGGAGGTGGACAAATCGTTTCTTGAACGTATGCTTTCCTATATGCGCTCCACCAGCAAGTACTTTGTTTTCTACTTAATACTCTATTAATAACTTTTATTGTTATGCTCTCATTTAAGTTACAGAAGTCATACCTTTGCAAATCTGACTAACGTTTCGTATAACCTCTACATGATTTCATCTAAATATTCTAATTAATATACACAGGTTCTTAGAACTTATATATTCTCTTTTGTTCTCTTATTTATGCTTCTTAGGTTGGTTATTTGGTTGTATTGTATTCTTACGCACTTGGTTCAAAGTGAACTTAATATACATGAATTTACATAGTGGTGAATATTTAAACACTAAAATCAGCTATTATCTAGAGCAATTTGAAACTGAATTAAAATCATGGTACACTTTGGTTTGTTGTTTCAAACCAAGCTGCCATCAAAACCTCAAATTGTAATGTAAGCATGGTCAAGAAGCTTATTAATACAGAATGTAGTCTATTTTGCTATCATTGGTTTCGTTAAGATTGGGAGTTTGGAAGTTACAGAAAAAGCGAGTGCCAGTTGTTTGGCTTAATCCCAGATATTAAATTGAAAGGAAATTTTATAGTTTGGTTGAATATATTCTCTGACATTTTGTATAGTTTGTATAATTTCTAATTGAACTAAATTGGGATTTTTCTAATCAGCTTCATGACAAATTATGAAAATTTTAATTTCATGGGCTTGTAATGAAGTTTTAAGTAAGATCCAATTGCCATGATAATAGAATAACAAGAAGAAATAAGTACTTATATGAAGGTAATTATCACAGTTTGTTATAATTATGTCTTATGAGTTTAGTCTCACATTAGGTATTTAGTCTGTGGGCAGGAAGTTGTAGTACTATATATACTGTAACAGTCATCTTTCTTAGCACAATGTATAATACGATATTATCCCTCTCAACACAGTTTTAAAGCTACCTCCTTCCTGAGATTAGAGTTTTCTACAACCATCAAATGACTCCGAAGGATCTCTGTACCAGAGGAAAAACAACCTTTAGAAAGGCTCATTTTTCTAAGGATCCTTCATCTGTCCGTTTCAGGCCCCTATGCATGTCATGTCAGAGTCCTGCCGCACCAGTCATTGGACAAAGCCTCTCGATCTCGCCACGCGCTTCCCTTGGGGGTCACGATCTCTACAGTCTCCTCATAAATGACCGGTGGAGGACATGTCCTTGGGAACCATAACTTATGTCCTGTTGTGTCTCCTTTTAATCCCATCTGTAACACCCTGCTCTCGTGTAGTTTTTTGTCCACATCCCTTCTCCCTTCTTCCTATGTGAACTTTTGTCGGCTATGGATTAGGGTCCCTTGAAAAAGCAATGCCCATCTACTTTTGCCCATCGACAGATTTTCAAGCTGGAGCGGTAGATCAGCACGCTTCAAATAGCTTTGGAGATCGCTAGGTCACGGATTGAAGTTCTACAACAAGAGGTAGAGTCCTATCTTTCTTGTTATTCAATTTTCCTTTAGAGGATCAAGCTTTTGTTTCAGGACCATGTGGCCAGTTAATGAAACTATTGTAAAGTTTATTCCAGCTTTTGTTGTCTTTCAGTTGGGTAGGAGAGTCAACAAATATAAGGGTAAAGAGTTTTTCCGATTGGCCGAGAGCAAGAAAAGGAATTCGTACCTTCCATCGTGAGATGTTCCTAGACTACATATTAAGAAAACTGATCCGAGGGCTTGCCAATTGTCTTACCGAGATAAAAAAAAAAAAGAAATCTACTCCATGGTCTTATGCATTTCCCTGCACGACTGTAGGAAAGATTAAATTGTCCTGTACTCCTTCCCATATCGCTTTTGCTTAGGAAACAAGATGACACTGCGGTCAAGCTTAGGGATTACGAATTGCCTTGTCTCGTTGTACCAATTCCTCTTTCTTCCTCACATCACCTCTACTTGAGGGAACGCTAATACTCCGCAAGGTCACTTTGACCGAGTCAGGGACTTACGAACTGTGCCCGATTGACCTTGCCATTCTTCTCTCTTCCCTGCGTCTCCTCGGCTCGGGGAAATTTAAGCTACGATCATACCGAGGACTTATAAATGGCCTTGGTCGTGTCAAGTTGAAACGCCACCGGAACACTTCGACTGAGTCAAAGACTTACGAATTGTGCCAAACTGACTTTGTCATTCTTCTCTCCTCTCCGCGTTATCTCTACTTGGGGGAATTATTGGTTGCGATCGTACCGAGGGCTTACGAATTGCCTTGATCATGTCGAGATGAAACGGTGTCGAAACACATCGATTGAGTTCGGGACATACGAATTGTGCGCCGATTGGCCCTGTCATTCTTCTCTCCTCCCCGCATCGCCTTTGCTTGAGGGAATTATAGGTTGCAGTCGTATCGAGGGCTTACAAATGACTTTGGCCATGCTGAGCTGACATGCCGCCGGAACACTTTGATCGAGTCGGGGATTTACGAACTGCGCATCGACTGGCCCTGCAATTCTTCTCTCCCCGCGTCGTCTCCGCTCAGGGGAATTATAAGTTGCGGTCGCACCAAGGGCTTACGAATGGACTCGACGGTCGAAATTTGAAATGTCGCCGAAACACTTCGACTGAGTCGAGGACTTACGAATTGAGCGTTGACTGACCCTCCCATTCTTCTCTCCTCGCGTCACTTTTGTTCGAGGGAATTATAAGTTGTAATTGTGCCAAGGGCATACAAATGGTCTCGATTGTGTCGAGCTGAAACGCTGTCAAAACACTTCGATCGAATCAGGGACTTACGAGTTATGCATCGATTGACTCTGTCATTCTTCTCTCCTCCCCGCTTCACCTTCGTTCGGGGGGAATTATATGTTGCAGTTGTGTCGAGCGCTTATGAATAGCCTCAACAGTGCCGAGTTGAAATGCAATCGGAACACTTCGATCGAGTCGGGGACTTACGAATTGCGTTTCAACTAACCCTGCCATTATTCTCTCCTCCCCGCCTTGCTTTTGCTCAGGGGAATTATAAGTTGTGGTCGTGCCAAGAGCTTGCGAATGACCTTTGTCATGTCATGCTGAAACACCGCTGGAACACTTCGATCGAGTTGGGGACTTACAAACTGCGCGTCGAATGGCCCTGCCATTCTCCTTCCCGTGTCGCCTCCGCTCGGAGGAATTATAAGTTGTGGTCGTGTCGAGGGCTTACAAATGACCTTGGTCGTGCCAAGCTAAAACGCCGCCTGAACTCTTCGATCGAGTCGGGGACTTATGAACTGTGCGTTGACTGACTCTGTCATTCTTCTCTCCTCTCCGTGTCGCCTCCGCTTGGGGGATTTATAAGCTAAGACCGTGCCAAGGGCTTACGAATGACCTCGGTCGTGTCGAGCTAAAACGTCGTCGGAATTGTTCGATCGAGTCAGGGACTTTCGAACTGCACGTCGATTGACCCTTCCATTCTTCTCTTCTCCCCATGTCGCCTCTGCTCGAGGGAATTATAGGTTGCAGCCCTACTGAGGGCTTATGAATGACATTGACCGTGTCGAGCTGAAATGCCACCAGAACACTTCGATTGAGTCGGGGTCTTATGAACTGTGCGTCGACTTACCCTTCCATTTTTTTCCCCTCCCCACGTCGCCTCTGCTTTGGGGAATTATAGGTTGCGGCCAGACTGAGGGCTTACAAAAGGCCTCGACTGTACTGAGCTGAAATGCTACCGAAATACTTGACGAGTCGGGGTTTACTGAACTGCGACCGACTTGTCTATAAATCATGCCAACCTCTCAGCTTCCTCATCTCAAGCTCTTTTTGATTTTGTTTGCTGTAGCTCTTCTTCTTCCCTGTCGAGATGGCGAGCAATCCTCCTGGGAGATTAGGCTCCCTTACTCCTGAACACAATTATTTCAAGGACTTATAACCTGGTTCATCGTCTGACAATTTCCCACTAATCTATTGATAATATTAGCTATATTTTACTCTGAGAATTGATTGGTGAATTAAAGAGTGAAAAGGAACAAAAGTAGCAATTTGTGTATACTGGGTCATCATTTTTTTCATTTTCATTTCCTCGCTATAACATCTATCATCAGGTTCTAATTTTACATGATATCGTTTTCAAATTGCAGGTACTACACTGGATATCCAAAGGATCTTGGACCTTCAAAGGTTATGCACTTCACCTCTGAGCGTCAGTTTGTCCAACTCTTGCATGAAGGCAGGCCTGTAGTTGTTGCCTTCACTATAAGGTTGTAACTAGCTCTCCTACAGCATCTTTTGGAACTCTAATAGAAGAAACAAAATAATGTCATTTGCATGTGCAAAGTCATTCTTTTTTCATATTTTAATATAATGAAGAAATTGCTTCCAATCAATTTCTGATACTGTGATTTTGGACGAGAAGACTACAGTGAATGATTATTTACTCTTCATATTTAGTACACGTGTTTAATAAAATGTCCAATTTGTTAGTTCAATGGTAATGATACATATGTGAAGTTACTTGGATGTGTGGATTAAATGCAAGCAGGCATTGTGAATTTACTTCAGAATCTTGTGTTTGATTGTAGGAGTCCCTATACGGCACATCTTGATGGGGTGATGGAGGAAGCTGCTGCAAAGTTTTGCCCGCACATCAAATTCATGCGTGTATGTTTGTTGTCAATAACTGCAATTTTTATTGCCTCTTTTTAAAATCTTATTTAGGATTTTATTATTGTTATTATCATCATCATCTGCTGACTAATTTTCTAAGCACTTTTTGGTTGCATAAATTATCTAATGACTTGTCAATATATTATTCTTCGATTTAGATTTTAGACTCATCAGTGTTTGAATAATTCAAGTTATGTTCTGTAGCTATACTATAAATTTAATTATCTGTAATCTCGTTGGTTAGTTTTGACTGCTATTCTTGAAATTTCCAATTTATAATAGATTTTAAAATTTTTAATGTTGTTGTGGATAGAACCGAGTAAGGCTTAATATCATTCGTGTCTAGTGCAATTATCTTTGTACTCCGGAATCTTAACATTTTGTTAATGTACATGGATAATTCATTTCTATGGCTGTTTCTACCATGCTAATTTCACAGGTGGAATGCCCAAAATATCCAGGATTTTGCTTAACAAGACAGAGGAAGGAGTATCCATTCGTTGAGATATTTCATAGTCCAGAACAAGTAATTTTCTTTCTGTATCTCTTTCTCAATTAGTATTTTTCAGTTTGGGTTTAAGCTGTGAAAGTCCAAACATTTATCTTTGATAACAAATCAAGATTTCAAGCAAACGAGTGATATCAGCTAGCAGTGAGAATGTGGGTTATGGCAGTTGTGACTTTTCTATTTTCTTCATTAATTTCTTATTTCAATTTTTCTAGACAGCTAATCAGGGCAAAGCGGTAGATCCTAACGTTACAAAATATTCAGTCAAGGTCTTGCCAGTAAGTTTTTCCTAATTCTTGCCTCTGAGTTTTTATACCATTTTTTTCTTTGCTTTAGCAATCATTTGGGACATCTAAAATGCTGCTTTTCAATAATTGAATCATCTCGTCGAACACAAACAAGCTTTTTCTATGTTTGGTTCTCGATTTAGTCTTTTCCTTGTCAATAGAATCCTCCTCGGATGAACCAATCATTTGATTTTCTTTATCTTGCAGTTTAATTATGATGTTAGTGTATATGGATTCCGGGAGTTTTTCAAGAAACATGGATTTAACGTGGAGAATTCAAGTTAAACAGCCACAAAAGATCATCACTAATTTATTTCAAGAGGAAGTCCTCCGAAAATTATTGTATTCAACAAAATTGGCATATTTGGATTGCAACTAGGCAGGAGAACTAGTTTCCATATAAAATTATTATCGCTGTAGCATTATAGATATTTTTTTTACCATTGGTTGTTCTTATGCTAATTGCCCATCTGGGGTCACTGTGTTGCTTATCGATGGACGTTACTCTCGTTTTCAAACTTTGGACGTCTTCCGAGTTGAAGTGTCTTGTTTTTTTTTCTTTTCTTTTCCTTTCCTTTTTATTTTTTATTTTGGAAGAGAGTCAATAGACAAACTACTACATAAAACCTCTCAAAAAGAGATTTTACTGTTGGTTCTCGAATCTCATTAGAAAACATCATTTCACCTTTCAAATGTCCCAAAAACCTCTCAAAAAGAGATTTTCAGATTCCATTCCCTATAATATTTCCATAGACAATACCAGAATGTATTTTCTAATAGTAACTAAAATTGTGATATGTTACAAATCAAGCGTCCAAATTTTGAAAAAAAAAAAAAAAAAAAAACGGCAGAATAGGCGATGAAAATCAAAGTGGCCACGACGTACAAAAAGACCGAGCATCTGGTTAGGGACCTTATTCATCCAATTCAGGTTGTCATACACTGTCCGAACCGAGGTGGCATTGCTATCAATGGATATTAAGATAGATAGATTCTGGGGGAATTTTTAAAATAGACATGAATTCGTATTACCAAAATAGATAAATTATTTTTTTTTGTCGGGATTTAAATTTCGAATATGCTTTTTAAAATAATCGGATCACATTATTTTTTTAACAACACCGCTATTTTTTTGAAGAAGTTATTTTTTAAAATTATAATTAATAAGATTAATTTATAAAATAGTCAATCATCGTCAATCGGCAATCGGCGGCAAGAAACATAATACCGACAATGACGATGACGGTCATAAGGAATCAATGGTTCGTCGACGATTGACAATCGACAGTCGTCAGTAGGCAGACGACGACGACCGTTGATCGGAGGCAAGCAACTGAGTCTCGACGATGATGATGACGATCATAAGGAACGAATTAAGATTTTGATTATATTCGGGTAAAATTATAAAGATATTTTTGTCATTTTAATTTCGAATGTAGTTATCATCTATGTTGCTTCGTCGATCGGCGATCGTCGTCGATCGCCTCGATGATCGATCGTCAATTGTTGGCCAGTGACCATGCAATGTTGTCGGCCACGATCCACGACGCATTTCGGCTAATCGACGACCAACAACGGTCGACTAACAACCGGCTATTTTATAAATTAATATTATTAATTATAATTTTAAAAAATAGTGTCTTTGAAAAAATAATGTGATCCGGATATTTTAAATTCCGATTATTTAAAAAATATATCCAGAATTTAAATCTCGACCATTAAAAAAATAATTTTTTTTAGTTCATTGCATTAATCCTAGCCATGAAAAAAAAATAAAAAAAACTATTGCCGAGATTTAAATCCCGGGCATGAACAGAAAAAAAAAATTAAATCTATTTTTTTTTAATTATCGAGATTTAAATTTCGGATATGTTTTTTAATTTTTTTAAAAATAATCTAAATTTAAAATAATCGAATTACATTATTTTTTTTAATTTGGACACTATTTTTTTAAAAAGTTATTTTTTTTAATTATAATTAATAAGATTAATTTATAGAATAGTCGAGCGTCGGTCGAGCATCATTGGTCGTCGATCGGGTGTCAGTGGTCATCGATCATTGCCCTTTGCCATTGTCGATCGGCCGTCGGCGGTTGTCATCGCGGCTGGCAAACAATTGACTACGCGATCGTCGATTAGGTGATCGTCGATCGGCGGCAAGCAATATAAATGCAAGCGATGACAATGACGGTCATAAAGAATCAATTAGAATTTTGATTACATTCAAACGAAATTAAAATGACAAAAATATCCTTATAATTTCATCCGAATGTAATCAAAATTCTAGTTGGTTCCTTGTGACCATCATCATCGTCGTCGATACTCAATTGCTTGCCGTCAATCGACGATCGCTGTCGGTCATCTACTGACGACTATCGGTCATCAATCGTCGACCGGTAATTGATTCCTTATGATTGTCATCGTCATTCTCGATACTATATTGCTTGCCGTTGATCGGTGATTGTCGTCGATCGCCCATTAACGATTGTCGGTCATCAGTCACCGATCGATCATGTGACGACTGTCGACGGTCAATCAACGGCGGTGGCGACGACTAACCAACCAACGATCGGCGGTTGACTGATGACCAACGACGGACAATCGACGATCGACTATTTTATAAATTAATCTTATTAATTATTATTTTTTTAAATAACTTCTTAATAAAATAGCATGGTTGTTAAAAAAAATAATGTGATCCAATTATTTTAAATCTCGATTATTTTAAAAAAATTAAAAAATATATCCGAAATTTAAATTCTGACAATTAAAAAAATAGATTTATTTTTTTTCTCTTCGTTGTCGGGATTTAAATCTCGGCAATAATTTTTTTATTTTTTTATTTTTTATTTCATTATCAAGATTTAAATTCCAACAAAAAAAATAAAAAATATATGTCGAAATTTAAATCCCGATAATCAATCACTCTCATTTATTATCGTAATAAGTTTAACTTTTATCCATTTTTATAATATATTTATTATTTATGTCTATTTTAAAAAATTTCCCTGAATTGTGCTTCTAGTTTCTTTGTCACTGTGCATTGCTTCTACGTGGAAGAATGTAAAATCAATCTGGTAAATGCTGGCGTCAGGAGCAACCCAAATGAGTGGCCTGACTTGGAAAAGAAACCCCCTCGCTAGATCTGCAAACCTTACTTCCATCAACTCACATAACACGATCTGATGTCGCTTAAAAATGTATATGAGCAGCTTTGCAGTCGCCCAGGCAGCTGCATCGCCTCCGCTTATCTTCCCACATGTCGGGCAAACTGACAGGCCGGCCACTGGGAGCACTGTGGAGATCGCTCCGCTGCTGGCCTCGCTGCAAGCTCCAGAGCTTTCGTCTCCTGCAACTCCTGCGGCAATTGGTTCTCTCTCTCTCTCTCTCTCTCTCTCTCTCTCTTTTTTTTCTCTTGTTTTGAGGAATTGTAAATATATATAAACGAGGTTACATGTGTGTACAAGATTTAGCCATCAACAAAGTGGTATATATGATCTGAATTTTGAAGAGCATCCTCTCAATATTAAGCTCGAGACCTTCAAAACGACTTCAATTGTCCTTCGTCACAAAGGTCCCTCCGAAAGGCTCGGAAAAGCCGAGGCGTAGAGTAAATTGCCGATCGGATGTGGAGCTACGTACACTCGCAACTTGTCCCAAAGCTAACGGGTTATTGGTCTCCTCCGCCTTGTGGCATAGTGAACATCTCTTCCAAGGCTTATATAACATTTGATTTGTCACTTGTAAACGCCCATGCGCAAGCAGCAAATAGGTGAAGCAGTGTTTGGGCATGATGCTCAGCCACCACACCGTTGTTGCCTAGTGTGTCGCTCCACCTTGTGGCAGGAAGACATGCGATGGTTGTCGTTGCTCCTTGCTTGCCTGCTGTCGCACCCTGCCTGCTATCTACCCTTCGCGGACCTCTATCTGCCCCCCCCGGGTGTGGTGTCGTTTGCACCTTGTAGGGCATTGCTTGTCCCCCAAACAATGTCGTCTGCCCCCCACGGACCTGCAACCCTATGCGATTGAAAAAATATGTATATCGTAGCTGTTATCATTGTTGGTGCAGGGGCACCAGAAATCGAACCTATGTTTTGATTACGACAAAGACACAAAGTCAAAGTTATTTTGTTATCTCACGAGCTGAATCAAGTGTGCAGAATTGCTAATCTAAGCCGAAGGTCAGTGACACCCGGAGGGAACCGTGGTGGTCGGGCGACACCGAGAGGACTTCGGAGGGAGCCGAAGAACTTAGGTGAAGACCGGAAGCAAAGCTTCAAAGGTAAAGGTTGAGGTAAACTCGTGTGAGTGAGTGTAAGTAAGATCGTGTGCTCCGTACAGGGACGTCCTTAGGCAACTATCCGACCAAGACTTCCCATGGAAGGTCTAAGTCAAGATCGGATGGTAAATAACCATCGAACTTACTTATATTAACTGTATTTTCGAGCTAACTCTTCATTGCAGCTGGAAATCCTGCCATCAGTCGACTGATGGCTTGTATCAGTCGACTGATGCCTCTAGCAGTCGACTAATAACGTTGATCAGTCGACTGCTGGTTAAGGATCAACCTCGAGGAGAGTCAAAGCTTATCACCATTTCTCAAGGGCTAGGTGACATCACCTCATGAAACCTCATCTCAATGATTAGGGGTTCATAAGGCTATAAAAGTAGGGGTTCTCCGCCCCTTTTCCATCATTCAAAAACTTCCAAAGTGCTTCCACAACGCCGTAACTTTTCGACGACTCTACGACGACGAAGCGCTATCGAAACGTCGATGACATGAGCTCATCCTTCGACCACTTAGTCGTCAGTATTACTTCAAGTTGTCGTCTTCTTTTACATTGTATTTCATTACTTGAATCAAGCTTTTTATCGTAACGAGGAGAGAGGAGTGTGTCTCTTTGCCTCGAGTTTTCTCGAACTTTTGTAACCGTCAACTCTCACCTCCAACGAGGAGGAGTATTTTAGTGAATTACCCTCCGTACATAGTCTCGGACCACTAGAGCCTTGGATTAGCAGTCGGTAAGCTGTAAACCAAGTAAAACAACTTGTGTCTTTTATATTTATGTTGCTTTAACTCTATATATTATCGAACGAACGAGAACGAACGAAAAGAATTGTCTTGCGCTATTCACCCCCCCCCCCCTCTAGCGCTCAAATCGATTCAACAACCACATCATGCCTCACCTTCGCAAACTAGTTTGTCATTGTCTTCTTACCACTGATGCACTCCCTGTGCGTTGGATGAGCTGGTCACGAATCTGAGCGACCCGCTTGATCAAAGGGGAATCTGATGCCCACCCTTGGCATTGCTAAACGTCCGCTTGCTTGAGGTAGTGGTGATGACCCCATCTCACCCATAACGAATCCGCATTGCTTTGAATGTTCTATAGGGGTTGACATAGTAAGGCGGAGTTTCATGCCCGCAAGTTGCGAAGTCCATACCCGCCCTCCTCCTTAGGAAGGCATAGTGTGCTACAAGGGATCACCGAATGTGTGGTAGACCATACAAAGGACTAACACACTCCATAGAGCTTGTCCACCACCCCGCTCGGCATCGGGAGGATCGAAAGCCAATAGCACTCCATCCCTTGGAGCAAGAAGCACACAAGCTCCAATCGACCCATATAAGAGAGGGTATGCTTCGGTCACACAACTATCTTGCGCCCCACCTCGTCAAGTAAAGGCGCATATTCAACGATCCGAAGTTTTTTCGCTACCATAGGGATGCCGATGTACCGAAAGGGGAAAGTACCCTCTTGGAAGCCCGTAATCCGTAGGATATCTGCCTCACCGGATTGTCCACACCTGCCATATACACATTGGACTTCAACAGGTTGGCCCGCAACCTCACCATGGCACTAAAGTTCTCCAAGCACAGGGATATCTCCATAAGTGTGGGGGAGTCCGCCCGGGCAAATATTAATAAGTCATCGGCATACACTAGGTGTGTGAGTTGCTCCTTTGCACACATTGGGTGGTAGTGCAAGCTCAGCATTTGCGATGCCTCCTTCAAATGCCGAGAGAACACCTCTAAACATAAGCTAAAGAGCAAGGGGATAGAGGATCACTTTGTTGTAGTCCTCATTGGCCTCCATATAACCCATGCATCCCTCCATTGATGCTAATGGAGTACGTGACAATGGGAAGCATTCATGTATCCATTCGCAGAATTGTTGGGAAAAATGATAATCAATAAGAGTCGCCATAAGAAACTCCTAGTCTATCGTATGAAAAGCTTTCCTCATATCAACCTTCAACATGCATCGAGGAGAGATCCGCTTCCGAGTATACATCTGTAGGAACTCCTGCGCCAAGTGAATGTTCTCCCCAATGTATCGACCCCGAACGAAGGCCACTTGGGATAGATCTAACAATGTGCCCATGACCGTCGCTAGTCGCTGGCTAAGATCTTCGCAATTATCTTGTAGAAAATCGTGCACCATGAGATTGGCATATAGTCATTCACCGACGGTGCGTGGTCAGACTTTGAAACCAACACAAGAAGCATGTGATTCAATTGCTTGAGCATCCATCCGATTTTGAAGAATTCCTACACAACAACAATAAGATCGACACTTACAATCTCCCATGCGGAGGTTTAGAATTTAGCATTGTATCCATCCGGATTGGACGCCTTGTCACTGCCTATGTCAAACAGTGTTGTCCGCACCTCCTCCACGATGATTGCATGCACCAAGCGATGCTGCGTACTCTGATTAGCCATTGGCGGCGAGGCCTGTCAGCGATGCACTGCTTTGCTATGTCCAACAAGTCATCAAAATGCCCCATGAACTTAGTTGCTACCTCGGGCAGACTGGTAGATTGCTCCCCTAACCACTTGATGATGCTTTCACTTGTTGTTGCACTTCACCAAATCATGGAAGAACCAGGTGCATCGAGCACTGCCTTTGAAGTACACACCCTTGGCCCTCTACTAGTAGAACAGTCTCTCCACATCTGTAAGCAATGTGGCACATCTGTAAGTAATGTGGCACATCATCAAAGGTCCCCGTAAGCATCACTCGACTACTCCACACTACCTCCACCTCTTGGCATAGTGAGTTCTCAAACCTGCTCCATCTGCTTGTAGGTGGGTGCTGCCAATTTCCCCCTGCAAGGCCAAGTTTGCCTCCCTATGGGCCTGTCTGCTCCCCCCCCCCCCCCCCCGACAAGTCGATGTCCCCCGTTGCACAGGGTTAAGCATTGTTCATTGCATCTCTTCCAACTCCTCCTTTTCCCTCCTAGCCCGCTTAAATATATGTTGAAAGTGTAGTCGGTCAAGCTCTCGCAGGCCCCTCTTTAGTCGCATGAGCTTAGCCATGAGAGTGAATTGTGCATTGCCAAGCATCGGGGCTCCCCAAAAATCCGCCACTAGATGATAATCCCCTTGTAGCACCCACATATTATAGAACTTGAACAACCGCTTCAGCCCTTGGTCCCGCACCGATGCAGAGACAATGCAGCAGGAGTGGTCCGAGAGGCATCCAAGTGGGGTCAACTAGGCAAAGTTGTCATTGTCCGCTAGAAGCCAATACAAGTTAACCAAGACATGATCAAGCTTATAAGAAACCATACCATTTGTCCACGTCAGGTGACACCCGATTTAGTGGATATCTGAAAGGCCACATGTATGAACAAGATGTCTGAAATCCCACAACTCATAGTTGGAAATCGGTTGCCCTCCTTCTTTGTCATCAATCGTCAACAGTGAATTGAAGTCCCCCATCAGTAGCCACTACTCCTTGATGTTCTCTCCCAATTGGGCAAGGGCAACCCACAACGACCTCCTTGTGATGATGGAATGTAGTCCATAAACGAATGTAGCCAAGAAACTCCTCTTTGTGATGGTGCAATGGATACAACAATGAAGATATTGATTTGTTGTGTCAAGAACCTCCATGCAAACTCGCTGCAAATCCCATAGAAGCAAGATACGTCAATGGTTAGAAAATCCAAAATTGTGAGTGTCACGCCCCGAGGGTGTCAGTTCGGTACCCGCTCGGTGACAGTTTATCAATAAGGAAACCTAAGAACCATATAATATAAGTAACTCCAAAAATTTCATAAAATGTCTATATTAATGAAGATAGATTTAGCATAAGCTAGAAATACATCTAAATAGAAAATCGATGAAACAAAATAAAATACATCGAACAAAAACCAAACCGGGAAGACAGTAGATCGATATCTCTGAGCAATTCTATGTACAGCAAAATCAGTGAACTATCAAAAGGGTGCTCGAGCCTGCAAAACTGGAGGCCAAAGAAAGTAGACATTAGCACAGATTGCTAAGCGGGTAATAAGGAAAGATGTGCATGAATTTAATCTTATTTAAGAGGTCAAAGGAGCTTGTAAAATTTCAATTTATTCTTTCATTTCTATTTTAAGTCTTTTAATTTGTTCCAAGTTCTTATACATACATATATATGTATATATCATCTTTATAAACATTATCAATAATGTGAATCTGATAAATCAACTACAATCTGATAGATCAACAATAATATGATAAATCAATTAAATCTGATAAATCAACTAAATAGTGAATAACTGGAGCCAATATCATCAGAGTGTATATAACGTCATCTGACGTATAGGCTAAAAGCCTCATCACCGGTGGAATGCAACAAGGGATAACAACAAGGTGCCGAAGCGCAAATAAAATGCTGACCGCGAGCGACAACATGCTACCATAACAGCATATGGGCGGTCAGGTACTCTGGTATCAAGTCAGGCTCAAAGTTTTCACTTTTAGTTTTCTCATTCATTTCTTTAATATTCAACTATAATTCTTTTATCACACTATATGTGTACATCTTAACCTCATAACCTGCTGCAGTTGGTTTGGCAGGAACAAAATAGAGCAACAAGGTTATTTCTGTTGCTTGTGTTGGTGTGGAAGAAGAGCAGCGACTAGGGTTGCTATCGTGGAGGAGAAGAAGATGAGAATGTTGCTGTTGTCGCAGGTCGTCAGAAGGAGGAGAAGAAGATTAGTCTAAGGTGAAGTCATGGTTGCGCTCGCGAGGGAGAAGAAAATGACCGTGGAAGAGGGAAGGAGGAGAAGAAAAGAAGAGGTTGCACGTGAGAGGGATGGGTTGAGGGATGGCTACATCGTGGGAAGGTAAAGGAAGGGAGAGAAAGTTTTATTTTTATTTTCAAACCTAACATCCTTTCCCCCTAAAAGAAATTTGGTCCCCAAATTTAAAAAAAATTTAAGATATATTCGTACCGGAGAAAAACAGGTGAGGATATCTGCTACGCATTTCATCCTCATGCTCCCAGGTTGCTTCTTGGTCAGAATGGTGCTGCCACCCAACTTTCACAAGATTGATGCTTTTGTTCCGTAATCAATGTTCCTTACGATCCAGAATACGAACAAGAAATTCTTAGCAGGTTGCAAAGGATCAGAAAGATCCTTCAAGACATGAGTCGGATCTGGAACATACTTCCGCAACATAGATACATGGAAGACATTATGTACTCCAGCTAAAGCTGGGGGTAAGGCAAGTCGATATGCAACTGCACCAATCCGCTCTAGGATCTCAAAAGGTCCGATATATCTAGAAGCTAACTTTCCTTTCAGACCAAATCTTTTAACTCCTTTAATATGTGAAACACAAAGAAATACATGATCACCTACTGCGAATTTCAGCAATCTCCGCCTACGATCTGCATAACTTTTCTGTCGACTCTGAGCAATCAGCAGTCTCTGTCTAATAATACGTACTAGCTCAGCATCCTGCTAAATACTCTGCTGACCTAGGAGTTGACGTTCACCAACTTCATCCCATAAGATAGGAGATCTACATGCTCTGCCATAGAGTGCCTCAAAAGGTGTCATCTGGATAGCAGAGTGGTAACTATTATTGTAAGCAAATTCTACCAAATGCAGGTGATCCTCCCAGCTACTGTCAAAATCTAAAACACAAGCACACAAAAGATCCTCTAAAGTCTGGATAATACGCTCTGATTGTCCATCAATCTGAGGATGAAAAGCAATGCTAAAACGTAATTCGGTACCCAACACTTTTTGAAAACTCTGCCAGAATCTCAAAGTAAAGCGTGGGTCTCAATCAGAAATAATACTGAGAGGAATACCATGGAGTTTAGTGATCTCTTTGCAATATAACTCAGCTAAGCGATCCAAGGAATCCCTTTTTCATATCGGAAGAAAATGAGCTATTTTGGTCAATCGATCAATGATAACCCAAATCGAATCATGTCCCTTCTGAGTCCTTGGTAATCCCGTGATGAAATCCATAGTAATATGCTCCCATTTCCATTCTGTCACTGCGATCTTCTGTAGTAACCCGGCTGGTCTTTGATGTTCTGCCTTAATTTGCTGACAGACCAAACATCGAGCTACAAAATTTGCAATATCTCTTTTCATTCCTTTCCACCAATAAGACCGCTTCAGATCTTGATACATTCGAGTGCCACCAGGATGTACTGCAAATTTTGATCGATGAGCTTCTTGAAGGAGATCTTCCTTAACATGATGTACCTCAGGGACGCACAACCTGCCTCGGAATCGAAGTGATCCATCCACATCTTGAAAAAATTTTGGCTTGGGACCTACTTTTAATTCACTGGCTACGCTTCTGAGATACTGATCTGTCATCTGACTTTCCTTGATTCGCTCTGCTAAGGGGGATTGTGCGATCAAGGAGACCAATATACCGTGTTGTGTTTGTCCTACTTCAATCAAATCTAACTCTGAAAATTGTCTGACTATCTCAGTAACTGCCACCCGATGACATGACAATATACCTCTGGACTTTCTACTCAAGGCATCTGCTACAACATTAGCTTTCCCAGGATGGTAATTGATAGTACAGTCATAGTCCTTCAGAAATTCCATCCATCTTCTCTGTCTAATATTTAACTCCTTTTGTGTGAAGAGATATTTCAGACTCTTATGATCAATGAATATCTCAAAAGTAACACCGTACAAGTAATGTCTCCAAATCTTCAGAGCAAATATGATGGCTGCTAACTCCAGATCATGAACGGGATAATTCTTCTCGTGATCTTTCAACTATCGAGAAGCATAAGCTACCACTCGATTATGCTGCATCAAAACTGCTCCTAATCCTTGAAGAGATGCATCCGTATATAATACAAATCCATCATCTCCGGGGGGAATAATTAAAATCAGAGCACTCACCAATCTTTTCTTGAGTTCCTGAAAGCTTGCTTCACAAGCATCATACCAAATAAACTTGACTCCTTTTCTAGTCAACTGAGTCAAGGGCGCAGCAATGCTAGAAAATCCTTCTACAAATCTTCAATAATAGCTGGCCAGTCCAAGGAAACTACGGATTTCTTGTACGGATTTTGGTGGTTCCCATATGACCACCGCTTCAATCTTCTAAGGGTCTACTGAAATCCCGTTGCTAGAAATTGTATGCCCTAGAAATCCCACAGAAGTAAGCCAGAAAGAACATTTACTGAACTTTGCATATAAGTGTTCCTTCCGCAACACTTCCAAAACCATTCGGAGATGATGTTCATGCTCTTCTTCTGATCGAGAATACACCAAAATATCATCAATAAAAATAACTACAAATCGGTCCAAATATTCCAAGAATACCCGATTCATCAGATCCATAAAAGCTGCAGGAGCATTAGTGAGTCCAAATGACATTACCAAAAACTCATAATGTCCATATCTAGTACGGAAGGCAGTCTTCTGAATATTTGTATCTCGAACCCATAGTTGGTGATAGCTTGATCTCAGATCAATCTTCGAGTATACACATGTACCTCTAAGCTGATCAAATAAATCATCTATTCTGGGGAGCAGATACTTGTTCTTGATTGTCACTGAATTTAACTGCCTATAATCCATACAAAGTCTTAAGGATCCATCCTTCTTCTTTACGAATAGAGCTGGAGCGCCCCAAGGGGAAACGCTAGGATGGATGAAACCCTTGTCTAGTAATTCTTGGAGTTGAACTTTTAATTCCTCCAGCTCCTTAGGTGCCATCCGGTATGGTGCTTTCGATATTGGAGATGTGTCAGGGAGTAATTTGATAGCAAACCCAACTTGTCGTTGAGGTGGCAAACCAGGAAGTTCTTTAGGAAATACATCCTGATACTCTCGAATTATGTGGACATCAGAAGGGCATGCTAGACTATCCACATCAGAACTTATCAAAGATAGGAGATATCCCTCACATCCTCGCGCTAACAACTATTGAGCTTGGAGATCTAAAATGATAGATATCTCTCGATCGCTTATCCCAATAAATTTCTATGATGGCTGGTTTGAGGGTTTGAAAGTTACCACCTTAGCTCGACAATCGACGGTGGCATAATGCTCTGACAGCCAATCCATTCCGAGAATAATATCAAATTCAGTCATCTGTAACACATGCAAATCTACTGCAAGGACATGACTATCAAAATTCAAGGGACAACTTTTGACCTCTTGACTTGACATCAACACTCCACCTGATGGTGTCATTACTGCTAACCCATATGAGCGAAGAGTTGGACACCTCTCAATTTTCACTACAAACTCAGGAGAAATAAAAGAATGCGAGCTACCAGTGTCTATTAATATTTCAACAGGAATATTACAAACTGAAATAGTACCTCGAATAACTGATCCTCCAGCTCGTTGTGCCTCCTCACGAGTCAAAGCATACACGTGTCCTATCTCAGGACCTGAGTGATGAGCCCCCTGGGTAGAAGACGGATGATTCTGATCCGTGGATCGGCTGAGGATGATAAGTTGGAGGCGTATATATTGGGTGCAAGCAGCAGATCATCGTTGTGGTGGAGGCATCGACATCTTCTTGAGGTAAGGATGATGCATACTGTTGAGGTAAGGGTAGCAAATATTGCTGAGGTGGAGGTGTACTCTGAGATTGCAAATGATAAACTTGCGGCTTTTGGGTAGACTGGATAGATGAAGAATTTCGTTGTTTTCCTGGTTGAGATTTCCGTGATCCTCTCTGTTGTCGAGAATGTGGGGGTCGTGGTGTAGGTCGACCCTGCTGAGTTTGAGATCCTACTACCTGATGTTGTGCTCTCAGAGTACAATCTCTACTTATGTGTCCTGGAAGTTTACAATAGTAACAAATACTCTGATCTATTGGGCATTCCGACACTTGGTGATTCCGTGCACCACATCTATAACACCTCAGAGTGCTCGTCGAAGCTGCAATATCAGAAATCTGTCTCTGCTGAGGCACAGGTGGACGAGCATATCTCTGTGATATCCTGGCCACCTTCTGTGGCTGTGAAGAATCTCTACTCGTACCCTGGCTACTGGATCGATGACCTCGATTCTGCTGTCTAGGGTGTGAGGTCGGGTGACTAGCTTCCCTTTCCTGTGAGACTTGCTGCTGAGTCATCTCAATGAATATAGCTCGGTCAAGTGCATCTCGATAACTAGCAACAGGGAACCCAGACATCCTAATTCGAATATATGGCGCAAGTCCCTGGGTAAACTAAATCATACGGTCATGATCATGTGCTATCAAGTGGGGACAAAACTCAGCAAGTCGACTAAATTCTACATTATATTGCATCACACTTCGGTCGCCTTGCTTGAGACTCAAAAACTCTTGGCGTCTAGCAATACAAAAGACGGCAGGAAAATATTGTCTTTCAAACGCCTCTCTGAACGACTGCCAAGAGATAATTTGATCCCCAAAAATGATCTTTTACATTTTTCGCCAGGTGGATGCTTGTCCTCGAAAATGATAGGCGGCTAACTCCACCTTCTCTGTATCTGAACAGGACATGTACTTGAATGTACCCTCAATATCATCTAACCAAGTTTGAGCCTCCCAAGGGTCGGTGGCTCCTTGGAATAATGTAAAACGATCCCTAGCTGAACTAGCAAGCAGAGGAATACAAGCTTTGTCCATGATACTGGATATCGTGGGAATGACTAGATCAACTACAGGTGTCTCTGGTACCGACTGGGGTAGGTGAATGGGTGTCTCATCTACACCACGATCACCTCTCTGAATACCAAGGGTACGTCGGCCTGCACGACCACGACTACGTGCACGGCTACTACCCCAACCCCAACCACGTGTACGTGGCATTGCCTACAAAATCAAATAAATTTATTTTTTTACAACCCTTTATAATCGAAAGAAATAAAACAACAATAAAGGACACATCAATCCTATAGCTCAGAGATACCATTCGACTTGCATTTAAATCTCTTTTTGTTCAAAACAAATCTCCAGATTAAAACAAAACAAAGATCCAAGACACAAAATCCACCGAGAAATCGAAATTGGGCTTTGATACCACTAAATTGTCACGCCCCAAGGGTGTCAGTTCGGTACCCCGCTCGGTGACAGTTTATCAATAAGGAAACCTAAGAACCATATAATATAAGTAACTCCAAAAATTTCATAAAATGTCTATATTAATGAAGATAGATTTAGCATAAGCTAGAAATACATCTAAATAGAAAATCGATGAAACAAAATAAAATACATCGAACAAAAATCAAACCGGGAAGACAGTAGATCGATATCTCTGAGCAACTCTATGTACAGCAAAATCAGTGAACTATCAAAAGGGTGCTCGGGCCTGCAAAACTGGAGGCCAAAGAAAGCAGACATTAGCACAGATTGCTAAGCGGGTAATAAGGAAAGATGTGCATGAATTTAATCTTATTTAAGAGGTCAAAGGAGCTTGTAAAATTTCAATTTATTCTTTCATTTCTGTTTTAAGTCTTTTAATTTGTTCCAAGTTCTTATACATACATATATATATATATATATATATATATATATATATATATATATCATCTTTATAAACATTATCAATAATGTGAATCTGATAAATCAACTACAATCTGATAGATCGACAATAATTTGATAAATCAATTAAATCTGATAAATCAACTAAATAGTGAATAACTAGAGCCAATATCATCAGAGTGTATATAACGTCATCTGACGTATAGGCTAAAAGCCTCATCACCGGTGGAATATGGGCGGTCAAGTACTCTGGTATCAAGTCAGGCTCAAAGATTTCACTTTTAGTTTTCTCATTCATTTCTTTAATATTCAACTATATGTGTACATCTTATGATAAATCTGCATGGTCAACTTAATTCAAGTTATTTAATCACCAGCATAAAATTTATATCTACATGTTATATCATTAAAATGTATAAGTATCAACAGATGAAATAATCATGAGTAAGGAAAGTCAAGCAATATAAACAGAACAAGTATCAATGGAAGAATAGGTCAGAGTATCCATTTAAATTTTTTTAAAACAACTCATCCCATGTTCACCCCATATAAAACCCGTATATGAACAGAAAGTAATATCAATTATTTACCCTCCATCAGTTTAATTATTTATTTCCCATTTTGCTATTTTTAAATACCATTTTTATCCCTAATTTTGAAAACAATTATACAAATATAAATAAATCAATTATCTCATTTATTCATGCACAAGGAACATGTAGAGTCCAAAGATCGAATGTACCCGTCTCTATATACAACAAAAATCACGAATCTCGGTCAATCACCGAGCTCTGCTCGAGCTAGTATCTACAACATAATATGAAAATAATTCAGGAAACACAAGTAATATCCAGCAATAATAAAACAACATTTAAAAATTTATTCAAAATTTCAAGTCAATGGCTCGATATAAATTTCAAATTCCACTTGATGCCTAATATTATGGTCATTGAACAATATGCCTTGTAAGTTCCGTTTGACTAATGAATATTGAAGGTGTCTCTTTGATATAAGCTACTCAACTCTTTATTGAAATCAAGAAAGGAAAGTGAAGGATAAAATGATAACTATTAAGCTGTACGAGAAGATGAAGAAGAGCACATTAACTTGATGTTGCTGGAAAAAGGCAACAAATAGGGTTGCTGTTTTGTTGCGAGGGAAACAAAACGAATGACAACTAGTGCTATCATCGGAAATGAAAGAGAGGAAGGTGGAGAAACTCACCTCGTAACCTACTGTAGTTGGTTTGGCAGGAACAAAATAGAGCAACAAGGTTATTTTCGTTGCTTGTGTTGGTGTGGAAGAAGAGCAGCGACTAGGGTTGCTATCGTGGAGGAGAAGAAGATGAGAATGCTGCTGTTGTCGCAGGTCATCGGAAGGAGGAGAAGAAGATTATTCTAAGGTGAAGCCATGGTTGCGCTCGCGAGGGAGAAGAAAATGACCGTGGAAGAGGGAAGGAGGAGAAGAAAAGAAGAGGTTGCACGTGAGAGGGATGGGTTGAGGGATGGCTACATCGTGGGAAGGTAAAGGAAGGGAGAGAAAGTTTTATTTTTATTTTCAAACCTAACAGTGAGCCTTTCCCATACCCGAGAAACGTTGTCGGATGATTTGATCAAGCTGATCCTCCATGAGCTTCGTCACAAGCAATGTCGACACTTGGATGCCCCTTCGTCGAAGGAGCGATTGCACATCCTATGCTTCAGGGTCTTATGGAAGCCCCTGATGTTCCATGCTGCCACCTTCATGGGCGATGTATACAGGTTGCTCACACCCATCGTTGTCTGCCCCGAGCTTGCGTAGTTGGCTGCCAAATTTCCTCCCTAGTTGCGAAAGAGGTACAGGGGGTAGTTTGGCTATTACTCGCTCTGTCGACTTCTGCACAAGTGTCTGTCGAACCCAACGTCACACTCCTTGATGAGCTTTCCTTTGCCACACATTTGTCCATCTAGGAGGAAGTTGTTGGTGCAATCGGCCCAGGTCACGATTGACCAGGACTCGAGCTTGGCTCGAGAGATGTTTTGATGTTAGACAAAAATATATGACAATATAATTGTCATGGTAAAGTCCAAGTCATGGGTACTTGGCATGGAAAGTCCAAGTGGAACACTTGGCATTTGGGAAAGTCCAAGCATGGGTCTTGGCAAGGTAAAGTCTAAGTCATGGGTACTTGGCATGGAAAGTCCAAGTGGGACACTTGGCATTTGGGAAAGTCCAAGTCTTGAGTACTTGGCACAAGGGAAGTCCAAGCATGGGTCTTGGCATAGAAAGTCCAGCATGGGTTGGCAAGGGAAAGTCCAAGCTTGAGTCTTGGCATTTGAGAAATCCAAGGGGTTTGATATTGGCGGCGTAAAGTCCAAGCAGAGTCTTGGCGGCGTAAGTCCAATGTGCCTTGGCGGTGTAGACACTGTTAGCATGACATAACCGATGGAAGCACCTGGAGGCTAGCGCAATGGATGAACAAGTCATGGATGACTTGGAGGGATCCGAGAGGCGTGAGGCTGATGGAGGTGACTAGAAGGCTTAGGTCTAGGCTAAGGGTGGTCTAGCAAGTATGGGGGCACCATACTTGGGCTAAAACCTCATGTTTGAGGTGTGTCAGTCGACTAGTGTCATGTGGTAGTCGACTGGCGTAGTCAACTAGGGTTTGATTTGCGGAGTAGCCTAGCGATCATTGCAGGTGGGCGCGTCATCGGCTCAGCGATCGACCGATCGTGTGATCACCGACCGTGCTTGAGAAATCGGTCACAGAATGGAGTCGAGACTCGACTGGTCGAGTAAGGGCTCCATCAGTCGACTGATGTGTATGATCAGTCGACTGATGATGGATCCGTTGGACTTATCCAGCGTGGATCTAGCCGTTGTCTCACGACAACAATGGCATCAGTCGACTGATCGACTTTTTCCAGCACAGGTTGAAGCTTTATAAAGAGCTCGTGATGGAGGAAAATGCAAGGATTTCTTGAGAGCATTTGGGGTGATTTGCTGCTGCAAATCAGGGTCTCCAAGTTGATATCAAGCAATCAAGCGATCAAGCATTCAAGAGCATTTGTAAAGTGTTTCCTTTACTTGTATTGCTTTGTATTTCATTGTATTTTCTTGTAGCTTTTTTATTATTGTTGTAATCATATTGTATGAGGTTTCTCCGCCTCCGGATTGTTCCGAGAAGGAGTGTTTATTAGTGGTTGCATGTGCATCACTAGAGCTCGTAGAGCTCGATCCGTGGAGTAGGAACCTTGAGGTTCCGAACCACGTTAAACAATTATGTTTGCGTGTTTGTCTTGCTTTTTGTTATTACTATTATTATTCTGCTGCGCATAATGAGTTTTGTAGAGATGAACGCGAACGAATTCCATCAACGAACGGTAACGCGCTATTCACCCCCCCTCTAGCGGCCTCAAATATCCTACAGAAGTTGCCTGCTGCATACACTGGGCCTGGACCTGCCCTTGGTCAATGTCATTTGCCCACCGCGGGGCACTGTCTGCCTCTCGCAAGGCTCCTTCTGCCTGCCACACAGCTCCATTCGCTTGAGTCACCTCCGTGCCCCTGCTGCACCGCTCGCCACCCCCTCCCATGGACCTCCGTCTACTTATCATGCAACTCTGACCGCCTAAGTCACCTCCTCCCATGCCCCACCGTGCGTAGGCACCATGGCGATGAGTGTTGGCATCTTACAAGCATCTCTAACATCAGAAATCACCTCCGGCATGCTCTGTGTGCAGGTCTGCTGACAGGTCCTCATGCAATACAACCATCGGACATTGGACCGCCCTGTCCGCTTCTTTGCCTGGCCACATCCAGGATCTACCTTCGGCCTACCTAGTCCACCGTGGGTAGTGCATGCCCTGTCCTGTCTAGCTTACGCCAATGGAGCATCCCCCACTGTCTTGCCCTCCCCTAGCATCTGGGCCTTATCCCCTCTGAGCAGTGTCTATTCGACACATCCCTTGTAGATGCCCTATCCTCTGGCAATAACTGTATAAATCCGACATTACTTCGTAGACAATGCCAAGCTCAATACTAGCACCTGTCGACAAGTCAACCGGTACCTTAGACACCCACGCCCTAGTCACATCCACCTCAACAAGTAGTCAGGCATAGATCAGTCACTCTCGGGTGCATGTGAGTTTTTTCGTGTATAGCGGACGCCCAATCTCTGAGCCAATAAGACTAAAAACCTTGTGTGTCCAATAGTCCAGCGGAAGCTTGTGAATCTAGATCCAAGCCGGTACGTGTCACCCATCCTTCACAAGTAAAATGCCCTAGCAAGATACAATCTCTATCCTCCGACATGTCGAATTTGTAGACAACCCATCTGTTCTTATGTAGATTATAGTTGTTGGACACCCCCCATCGCTTGATATGAGCAACACATCTCGCCAACCCGGGTGTCGTCCCATGAAGCATCCCACTAAGAAATGACCCATCACACCCACCACCATATCAATGTCGTCATACTCTATACGAACAAGCCTACCCACGTGTCCGAGTTGATCAAGCTTCATTGCAGTGGATATGTTCTGATTATCCTTGAAGAGGTTCGCCCACTACTTGCCACTATCAGTCGACTAGTGACAGTGTTCTGGTCAGTTCAATCTGACTGAGGTGTGGGCAGTCAACTGCTGACCAACGAGCAATGCTCAGGCGACAGGAAGTAGCTACTCGGGAGCGAGAACTCAAGTCTGTACTTTGCGCAGTCGATTGGTGGTCCTGACCAACTGACTTGTCTAGTGCTCGGGCGAGTGGGGAAGTCACGACACTCGGGAAGGTGCTCAGGCATTGGGAGTTGAGTTCTCGAGTGAAGGAGAACTCAGCGCTCGGGTGCTCAAGTGCTCGGGTGCTTGGGCTCGGGCGTTGAGGTAGTTGTGCTCGAGCAGCCACACTTGGGCGCTAAGGAAGCGTCTCGGGAAGGAGTGCTCGGATAGTCGTTGCTCGAGCAAGCGCCGAGGAAGAGGCTCACGAGCATCGGTGCTTGGGACGAGCGAGGCAGCTGTGGTGTTCGAGATGGGAAGCCGGGTGCTCAGGCAAGCTACGATGCAACAGTCAACTACTGTAAAGAAGCAGTTGACTAGCTGCAATATCAGGCGAACAAAAACCTTTTGATTTGACTGACCAATTCTACTATTGGGCTAGCAGTCGACTGATGACGTATAGCAATTGATTGATCGACTGAAATCCGATGTGGAAGGAGTCATGAGTAAACGATCGAGTGACCAGTCAACTGAGGATAAGAGTCTATTCGAGTGACCAATCGACTGATAGACGGAGATCAACCAATGCCCAGCATATAAAGGGAGGCCTTCGCGGAGGTTTCAAATGTCGATTCTTAGGAATTTTTGAAGGAAAGTATTGCTACATTCCAGTTCTTAAAAAGGATTTCAAAGCAACCAAACAAGCGATCAAGCAAAAGCATTCTTTTAAATTGGTTTTTATTTGTGTTTTACTTCATATTAGTTATATTTATATTTGGTTGCTTGTCTTATAAAGAACAAGTGTTATAAAAGGTTTCTACACCTCCGAAAATTTCTGAGAAGGAGAAAGAATAGTGAATAGTGATGATCCATAGGAGCTAGGTCGTAGAGTGGAAATCGGGAATTCCGAATCACGTAAAATCAGGTGTTGTATTGTGCTTGTATTTCTGTTTATGTTTGTTTTTGTTTCTGTTGCTGACATTTGTACACAAGCACGAACACGAAGCACGAAATCGACGATCGAGTCACGATGCTATTCAAATCCCTCTCTCTCTCTCTATAGCGCATTCCGATCCTAACAAAAACAACATGCGTGCATTTGCAAGACCTTGATACTCGATACTCTAAGATGTACCAGAACTGAGAGCTTTTGTGTGAACAGGATGTGTAGCTGATGTCCATTTCCTGGAGGAAATATAAAAAAGAATGAATGCTGAAACAATGACAACATACATGCATTTGCAAGACCTTCATACTTGATACTCTCTGGGTTGTACCAGAACCAAGACCTTTTATGCAAAAAAAGATGTGTAGCTGATGTCCATAACAAAAAGAATGACTGCTGAAGCTAACTCAACTAGTCTATTGGTCAAACATAAACACTGATAAGAAGGGAAGAATGGTGAAGCAATCTATATTATTGCAAAGGATACAAAGAACTCACTCCTGTCCTCCGTTGATTTAAGCCACCACCAGTTCCAATCATCAAGTATCTATCACGATGAGTGACAGTTTCAGCCGCTGCCAAATTCAAGGAGAAAATAATGTATCGTAGAAACTATTCAAAATTCAAATAATCTAAAAGATTATAAGAATTGTAGGGTGCGTTTGGTTAGGGGTCATTTATGATTATCTTAGTTATATGATTATCAAGTAATCACATAATCAAGGTTAATATTATTTGGTTTAATCCTAGATAACGAGACAAAACTTTATTTGTTTGAAGGTTTTGATGTGTGATGATGCCGCGAGACAATAGGCGTAGCGGTCGGCAAGCGGCCGGCATGCGACGGTCGGCCGATGGCGCGGCAACGATGCGGCCGATCGGCGGCGGTGGCGATCAACCGGCGATCGCGGCAGCGGCGATGGCGGTGATCGACCACCGTATCGGCCGGCGTGACGATCGATCAATCGGATGATGGCGGATAGCGATCGGCCGGCCGATCGGCCGACGGTGGTAACCAAACCGGCGACCGGTAGTGATCGACAGCGACGGCGGTGGCAGGCGGCGATCAATGACGGTTGCGGCGACGACCGACGGCAATTGGCAATCGACTAGATTGTAATTTGATAAATTGATAAGGATAGTTTTATCATAAATAGTAAAAATTATAGGGTATTTTTGGAAAAAAAAAATTTATAATCAAAGGAATCAAGAAAAATCAAACTTCTTGGAGGTTTTCCAATTCTCTCATCCATAATCTTTTTGCTGACATGGCATGACGTGTTGGGTATCCTCATAATTTGATAATCGTTCAAATTCTAAATCAAATAAGATTTTCTTTAATAATCTTGGATGAATAATCAAGATTATCATAAATGACCCAATCAAACGCACCCTTAAACATGGCATAGCACATAAGTACATTAACAGCTTGGTATTTAGTATCCCAAACCTGCAAACTTATTACTAGCATTGCTGCACCCAACGTAAAACTTGGACCGCTTTGATCTGCAAAGGTCATTCTTGGCTCTCCCGTCAACACTCTAAGAAAAGCAATCGAGAAGAATAAAAGAAAGAATTGTAAGTGAAAAATCATGCCAGATCTTTTGAACGAGATGAAGTAATACGAATCATAAAAAGAATGAGAAGTTTTTGAACAGGAACACGAGAAGTTTGTTCATTGGCCACACTCGTCTGCAATGCTGCATACCCAAAAATGTCGGGCTACAAAATAACCAAAAAGAAAAGAGATGAGAATAAATGAGCAACTGTTTCCGTACTTCTTGGAAGCAAAATAAGAGTGGATAAATGAGAAGGGGAAGAAAAATTGAGGATTGCTCACCGTGAGATGGGAAGGGGGATCGCCGGATCGGTGACGCGGCGACGTTGTGCGCCGGGGAGGGGTGGGTGGTCGAGGAGTGGTGGGGCGAGGTAGGAGAGGAAGGCGTGGAAGATAAGGATAAGCAATGTCGCAAAGGAAAGGGCGGAAACGTCGGAGGCCCCCGCGATTTGGCACCGGGCCGGCGGGTTGCGCCGCCGCGGCGGAGGCATTGCCGACCGCTCTGCTGCCTTCACCTCCCCGAGCTCGATGCCTTCCTCCAATCCCTCGCTCGCTCACCTCTTTATCGGAAGAGTGAACTCGACGGAGTGCTCTTCGGCGGCCGCTTGCTATCGCGCGGGACACGGCGGGCGGATCCTACGCCTCACGGGAACGACAGCTTCCGTTCGAGTTAAATAACGGGTGTTACACATGCTTGATTTATCGAGTATGTCGGTATCGGTTTTTTTTTAAAACATAAACTGACGGCTCAAATGGTTATCATAGCGGTTGGACCACATACAATTTAATGGGAAATAAAAATAAAAATAAAAGTGTGCCTTTTATTATCATCAATTTTATTTTTATTATATATTTTATCTTAATTCTTTATCCCTGGTGCAAAAAAGTGAGATTCGTGTTCTTCACTCATAATTTTTATCGTCGGATTTACAATTAACTGAAAAGAAATAAATCATGATTTAATTCTTTATCTAATGATTATCCCGTGGTATAATAATTTTAATTAAAATTACTTAACATTAATTAAAATTGACCGAACTCAAATAACTACAAAGAATTAATCAAAATTTAAAATTATGTCGACATTAATTAAAATAATTTAAAATTTCTATAACCATTTAAAATTATGCATTTAATTTAGCCAACATTACTTTAATACTATTATAAGAATTTTAATATGTAACAATTTTAGCAAAAAAAAACTATTAGCAGTTTTAATTAATATTAAAATAATTTTGATCAAAATAGTGTCGCGTCAAACTACTTCAATTATTTAAAAGAAAATATAATATTTTTCAGCATCCTTTTCGCATGTACATATAATTTTTTTATATTTTAAATTCACTTATTTGAAAGACAAAGGATATCTATAATACATTGTGTCTGTATTCATTCAGTTTGAAAATAATTTTTATCCACAGTCGATTGACTAACACGTTATAAATTTGTGATAGATGGCCAAGAATTAATTTTTATTGCTGATGAAAATATTTCCACTTTGATTAGATATTGAGATCGATTATAATTTATTTTTCTTTCGTATTTTTAAGATGAACCTTGTCAACTTTTGCAACGTGAGTGCTGAGAATTAATAATTTTTTTGGAATGATCAGTATAGATACTGTTAGAGATAAATAGAAATTAATTGGAATTTAATATTTTCATCCGAATTTATAAGTTCTATGTTGTTTTGAAAAAGTGGAAATGAAGATACGGCTATTGGGAGAAAGGGCGTTGTAAAGCATGAATGTCTGTTTCTGCTTGTTTGATTTGCATTATTTAAAAAAATATATAAAATCGCTCTAATGGTTAATATAAAAATATAGAATTCTGACATTATATTTTTTTACAAAAAAATTGAACCCAATCTAATCTGGCCATCTCAGTCATCGTAGAAGAGATAAATCTGGTTCTTTTCGACTCAAATTAATAATCAATGCATAGAGGGATGGAACCTCGTTTTTACGGAGAATTGATCCATTATCCATTTGTATAACATTCTACATGCACTACCCACTAACCCCGTAGAGTGGAGCAAGAAATCATAATTTTGACGCCGCCTGCGACTTTTTTAGGTTTTAGCTTCTGCAGCTGCAATGAAGAACTGTCACAGGCAATGAAGGACCAGCAACTCAGATATTACCATTCTAAGTTATTTTACCAAAGACTAGATTTTTTTTTTAATTCATATAACAAGTTGAACATCAATAATGCTTATGCTCTCGCTTGATGTTTAGTTTTATATTAATAGGTTCTTTATAGGAAAGCTTTGAGATAATGGCTCACCGTTGGTTCAATTCTATCTTTCATTTCATTATGTTATAGACAACCAATCTTTTTCCGTTCTACAAAAAAAAAAAACAAACAAACTCAAGTCAATTTCACAATCTATATTACAACAAGGGTGCAAAAGCTGAAGCTCACTTAGATCTCCCTCCTCGCCTTCCTTCACTGCCGCTTCGATGCAGTGGCGACCGATCATGCACCGGAGTGTCGCTATGAATCCTATGATCCTGAGTCGCAATCGTCGTTGTTTGTTAGGGAGCATTAGTTGGAGCCTCTGCTCTAGACATTCCTTTAATGGCCTCAATGCGCTCGAGTACCTCCCCGACTTGTTTCATGGAGGGTCGGCCCTTGGGGTTGCCAGTAAGGCAGTTCTGGGTTAGCTTTGCCATTTGAAGAGCCCCTTTGGCGGGATACTTCCCTTCCAGTCGCGGGTCCATGAGTCGAGCTAACTTTTTTTGGTCACCTAACATTGGCCTAGCCCAGTCCACCAAATTATGTTGGCCACTCGGTCGGGTCAGGTCGTATGCCCTTTGTCCCGTCAACAGCTCTAGCAACACCACTCCAAATCCATACACATCGCTCTTCACGTACAAATGACCTGATCATTCACACCACCAACAAATCCATTACTCAACATCTAATGGAGCTTGATACTTTCTGAAAAGAGGGCAAAAAGAAAAAAAGAAAAAAAAAAAAATCTTGGATTGAAATGCTTGGTTGGTGAGAAAACTTTAATTTACTCCTACACTTTTAACTTCTTTTTTGAAAATGTCCCCTGTAGATTGATATGTTCCTATAGTTCACTGTTGCATTTTACATGGCAACGTTCATAAATAGAGAGTGGTGTTTTGATTACGGCAATGAAAATACATGAACATGTCAAAAAAGTAGTAAAAGAATTTTGAGTGATGGAATTTTCTCACGATTCATTTACATACCAGTAATGACGTATTCTGGAGCGGCATACCCGTAGGTGCCCATGATTCGTGTTGTGACGTGTGAATTACCGCCGGTTGGCCCATGCTTTGCGAGGCCGAAGTCAGAAAGTTTTGGATTGTAGTTCTGAACCAGCAAATGCAAACTTAGATTTAGTATGTTTTTGTTGGGATTGTAGATGTATAGTTTCAACCTTAGAAGCTTACTGTGTCGAGGAGGATGTTTGCAGCCTTGAAGTCACGGTAGATTATTTGCTTCTCTGAAGAATGTAAGAATGCGAGACCTCGTGCTGCTCCAATAGCTATTTTGAGCCTCAAGTTCCAAGCGAGTCGCTCAGTGTCTGTTTCTCCCGTTTATGACAATGATATAATAATGATTACCGTTAGTACATAGTTGTCATTGAATTAACAACTGATGGATCCTTCAAATAGTTCTATTAAATGATGAACTTCATGTACCATGATAAATGTGTTGTGGTTGAGTCTGTTCCACAATGTACTAGTCTTGACAATAGTGAAAATTCATTGATATGATCAAACACAGTAAATTATCGTCTCAAATTATTCTTTATAATAATCTCCTCAAATACAATAAGATAGTAAACACAAACACACAAGTAAAAGAACAAGACCGATAAAACATCAGTTCATTAAGCATACTCCATGAAGAGAATATAAATATATGCAATATAAACTCCATGAAGAGAATATAAATATACACAATATGATATAAAAGGTATAGATAAACTTGGGAAGTTACTATAGTAAGCGTGCATAAAAACAAATATCAATTCTCTATAAATACATCTTTCAACATCAATAGAGAACAACTAAAATTGTCTCAACTCTCAACCCCCTCTACTGTGGCACACAAAAAAGTCAACTAATCTATACTCAAGACTTTATCTCAATCAAAGTCATTGCAGCTATTTTGATTCATGACATTATTTAATTCCAAAGGAGATTTCCTGAATACCTGTACACTAATAGATCTAGTATTTTACTTGTCTAACGTCCTAATGTGTGTTGGGCTATCTTAGCTTTCTGCAAGTCCGACCTATCCCATGTCTCCTTGGAAGGTTTTGCAACTTTGCTAACATGTAAAATTGTCTTCTTTTTGCAACCTTGCTAACATGTAAATCTGGACTCCTCTAAATCATTAACTCAATAGAATCTCACTAACTTGATAGAATAAGTTTCTTTTTCATTTTTTGGACAAAAATCACCTATCACAATATGTATTGTAGTCCAAGCAAACAATATTTAATTCTACTGAAAATATTTGACTTGTTTAATTTTCCTTTTGTGAACAACTAGAATTTGTTTGACTACGAGATGCATTGTACTATTTCAACTCTTTCAAGCCTTATTCCCATTAGTTCCATTGTAGGCATGATTGCTCAGTTGTATGCCTTCACCTAACTCTCCATTGGATCAGATATACCTCTCCTTGCTAAACACCTGGAGTTCAAATTGGAATGGTGATGATGAGTTATGCTCTTTCACAGGCAGCTATCTTACTAAAAAGTGGTCATCTCTTTGGTGCCCTCTTGTCACTTGTTTCTTTTCATGAAGACAAAGTAGATGACACTAGAGATTATTCTCAAATAAATGTCCATGATGGGAGGAAGAAAAAGAGTCCACAACACCTGTCTGGCTGTCCCTATCCTAATGTGCACGACGGCAAGGTTGCATGACCTTTCTTGAGGAGAGAAATCAAACCCTTCCTTACATTCTCCTCTCAAAACCACAAACCTATTCCCTTTTGTAAACCACCTTCTCCATCAAGTTTCCTTACCTGCACGCCCCTCCTTTGCTTTGTTTTCTGCCACCAATATCAGCAAAGATACCATTGCAAGGGGCTGCTTCCCTCTTCCATTTGACATGCAAAACTGCAAGATTTGTCCCCTTTTGCTATCCTTCCAGAACTCTGGTGAACAGATTTCCTCTTCAATTTGGGAATAATTTGGGAGTTTTTTCCTTAAGTATTTTTATTCATCTTACAGAAATCGGTTTAGGGGCAGTGGTTGTAAGAAAATTGCAGCACATTCGTCCTTCAAATTAGAGGCCATAACTCATAGTAGGTGAGCCTCTCTTAAGAGTTTTATTCATTTATTTTGTGCAGGAGAAATTTGTGCAGGGGAACACTTCAGTGAGAGTTTCTGGAATTATTAGAAATGGGAAAGATTGAGGATCAACTTAATCATTCTATTGCAGCAATTTGATGAGTTCCCCTACTGTGATTCCTGTATAAATTGCATAAACTTCATGGTTTAGTAAATATAGGACTCGTATGCGGTATATTTGGTAAAAAGATGAATTTTTCATATGTTGGCAGTGTTTTCTTGACAGTGGATTGATACTAGATTGTCATTGAGATACATAATTCCCTGCTTGATTTCCTTTGGCTTAAATATTTGTAAGTTTAATTTTCTTATATTTGAACCTTCCTGTCCACTTTAGTAATTGATTTAAACCGTATTCCCATAATATGTAAATGTTGAAAATAATAGAAGAAACATTTATAACACATAACTAGTCAATGTAAAACTGAATCTAGTATATGAAGATGTTTAACATAGAGAAATGAAGGTGGCATTTTCCTGCTGCCATATGGTCATTATGAGCACATGCCCAAGTCATAAAAGCAAGAGTATTAGCCAATTTATAAAGGTGGGGGATTCTAGCCAATTCATAAAGGTGAGGCGTATGGTCCAATTTACTAGAAAGCATGGCTACAAGTTTGAACAATTAAATTTAAAAGGTACAATTACAAGGTTGAATTATAATGAGAAATTAACTTACAGTGATGATTCTTACTTTCTATTTATTTATGCATATTCTCGTTAACACCTGCTGGGCATATTTTGTTCTCACTTCCAATTTTCTTTTGGCCTCTGGATTTGCAACCAGAAATCTTTAGGTGGAGATACTATCATGCTAGTTCTTTTACAATTTTTTTCAAGGTTTCAATAAAGCTCTCCATGCAAGGATATTAGTTTATCTCTCGATATAGTAGGTTCGTGTTCTATTTAGTAAACATGATGTTACATTTTGTGTTGATTTCAACAATGTTATAGTTAAGGATATTTATTGAAGATGTTCGTGTGTATGTTGAAAAAGGCATGATTCTCATCGGTTCCGTTGTATAATTAGTGCAATCCCACTTGTAACTTAAATTTTATAACTTTCTTCTTCTTGTAAGTCACATGAAATAGCTTCATTTGTCACCTCATATAAAGTCACCTTACTTTTGACAACCACGAGAGTTTATACAAAAGTATCAAACTAATCAGGTACCAAAGTAATTGAAGAGAACATCATACTACAATTTGATATATTGATATATCCTAACTGATATTGCTGACTTATCCATAAGATCCTAAAAAAGTACAAATGTTGGATTAGATACTCACCTTAAATGTCAAATGGATAATCATCATATGTATAGTAAACTTTGTCATTCTCAGAGAAAAGTATGTGCGGGATCTTATCAGGTCTCATATCCCCAACTTGTAGACTGATAATAGCACAATGTGAATTCAAATCATGCTAGGCCAAGTGTGGGCGGAGTCATGCCCAAAGTGCTCCATGTGCCTAACAAGGCGACTAGCCAATTCTCTTTGTGCATTTTAAATATACAATGCTAAAAATATCTCTTCAACTGCTAGAATAATTTTAAAAAAATTAAAACCTTACTAAAATTCTCCTAACTTTTTTAAAAATTTTATAGAATGACAGCAGCCCCTTGGCCTACATTTCGTTATTTTAATAACTTTTCCTTTTAATATTTAGTATTGAATGAGATGGCCGGCATGACGTAGGCTTCTACTTACTGAAGAAAATTCTACATAGATAGAAAAACAATAAATGAAGCAAATCCTACTTACTTTTGAAGAGGTGGTTTTCCAAGCTTCCCCTTGGCATGTACTCATAGACAAGGAGCAACTCCTTGTCTTCCCAGCAGTATCCCAAGAGCTTGACAAGGTTTGGATGTGAAAGCCTCCCTAGGAAGTTCACTTCTGACTGCAACCACATTTAGCAGCAATTCGTTAACAAGAACTCCCAAGTCAATTAAACCAAATGGCAGAATTTAATTTGGAAGCCACTGCATCCAATAAGAAAATATACTTGTTTGAAACAATCTACAAATTGGACATTACTTTCATTCAGATTTCCACTACAAACTGCAATAAAAGTTGAATTTTCCATAATCCACAAGGGGTTATGTATCACAAATCTAAAGAAGCACAAGAAGGAATAGCAGATATTGAACAACGGGAGGAAGAGAGAAATCTCAGACCTGCCACTCCTCCAGCCCCTGCACGCTCTCAGGGTTGAGCTTCTTCACGGCCACCATCATACCCACGCCGCTCTTTGAAGGATTGAGAGTCTTCTCCTCCACCCAGCCCTTGTACACCTTCCCGAATCCGCCCTCTCCGAGAACGGACTCGGGCTTGAAGTTCCTAGTGGAACTCCGGAGCTCGGCGAAGGTATAGACGCGAAGGTTGGGCGCCTCCAGGATCCTCCCCTCCGGGAATACCTCCTCGACGCTAACGCCGCTGCCGGAGGACTGCCCCAAGGTCGTGCTGCTGCAGTGGCTCGAAAGTTTCCCGGTGGTCGTCTCGCTGCCGCTGGTCCTCAACGTCGAGCGACCTGCGCGATTAGCCAAAAGGCTCAGGATTTCTCCAGATTAAATGAAAATTAAACACGGAAGTAAAATTATTGAAGGTGGAAAAAAAAAACCAACTTTTTTACTTAACTGAAGATGAAATCCGGACCAAAAACCATCTCCCGAAACCTAGCAAAATCGGGCGAAACATCGGGAAGAAGAAATACCTGGACTTGACGGTGTGGCATCTGCAGCGGTGGGAGATCTTGAAGAAGCACCGAAGCAGTTGCCCATGCTCTTGTCGTCCAATTCTCCACCTCTACCCTGCTATCCTTCTTCCCGATTGACGTTTCTTTCTCTCCGATCAGGAAACGAAAAATCGAGGAAGACGACGAAGGAGGAGGGAACCCAGCAAGGAGAGATTGAGGTATTGGATTTATGCCGTGAATAGTCAGCAGTAGTAGTCTTCGTCTCCACTTTGACCATGGCAGCCATTAGCGGGAATGCCTGTAAAATGTCTCTGAAAATGCATGACATTCATAGCGAAATCATTGTGCATAAAAAATTCCAAGAAAAGAAGGGAAAACAACAAAAAAAATCATGAAGAGACGATCATGGCCCTCCTATCGATCCAATATTGTAGAATAATCCAAGGTCAAATTATTAAATTTTTCTTGAATTATATTTATTTTAATACTATGGTACGTTGCAAATCAGAAACTATCAAGTGCACGATAAATTATCCACTTCTCCAAGAGAGAATCTCTTAATTAGTGTGACAATAAAGTTGTATCAATTGATAAGGTAAACAATCTATGTATGATCGTTATTTTGATGTGTGTATCAAAGAGTTTAAATTAGGATGTCTATGTTTTTGATGTGTGTTTGAGTTGTGCATGATTTGGTGAATCACACATAAGCAGTTTGATATGGTCAAGCATTAACAAGTTCATTCATCTCATGGCTCGAGTGGGTCCTTGAGTCGGTGAAGGAGGGCGTGGAATGCATCTGAGGGACCATCGGACAAAGAGCAATGAAGTTAAGCCGAAAGAAGCAGATTTCATGGCAATACCCGAAGTATTGCACTGAGAGAAACCGTGAGCTTAGTGCATCTGAGGGACGCAGGGCGAAGGAAAAGAGCTTCAATGGAATACTCCATGGAAAGATGAGAGTTGAGTGATTGTAACCCGAATAGGATAGTTCAATTTAGGTGAACATGGTCAAATGGCTAAGATCAAGTGTCGGATGTTCAAACACCTTTGTTTGAGATTTTATCCGATGTCAGTCGACTGATACAGTTATCAGTCGACTGGTCCAAGTCGACTGATCAAGCAATTGGCTAAAGTCGGCTGAGTTATGTGGCCAAAACAATCGACTGCTAGGGTTTGACAGTCAACTGATCCACAATTAGTCAATTGTCATACCCTGACAGACGACTGTTATAAGTGGACACGGGCTCATAAACTCTCATAGTCAACTGATTGCACAAAGCAATCGGTTGTTAACTTGATCAGTCGACTGATCAGAGTTCCGTTGGATTGTGACGACCATAGATCAGGCGAGTAAGAAGTCATTGAAGTCGATCAGCTACAGCAGTAGTCGACTGTTGGTATGCAACAGTCGATTGTTGCAAGCTCAATAAAAAAATCAGTCTCCTCTCTATAAAAGGAGGCCTTGGGAAGCTTGAGAAGGTCAGTGCGCACATTCCAAATTTTGTTCTCAAGCTCTCCAAGTTTTCTAAGTGTTTTTACTTTACTCTTCTCTAATCTTACTTCTATTATCTTGTGAAAAGAAAAGTTTATTGTAAAAAGGTTCTTCTCCACCTTGTGTTCATCTAAAGGAGAAAATAATGAAGGGTTGAAGGAGTGATCCATCTAAAGGATTATCGTGGATTAATAGCAAGAGGTCGTGAACCACGTTAAAAACTTGTGTTATCATTGTCTTGTTTAATTTTATTTTAGCCTATTTGTGCATTAACTAACAACTCTGTAGAATAACAAAGAAAGACTATTCATCCCCCTTCTAGTCGGAGTATTGGTCCTAAGATCAATAAGTAAAAATCAATTCTCGAAGTTGTAAAATTTTTAGGTTGTCCTCTCCTACCACATTAATTATGGATTGGACAATATGCTCTCCGTGATTTATCTTTTTCGTATTGACTATGGGATCGGTTGGCGGAGGTATAGAGGACTAGCGAATCGTTTTTTGCACCAACTATAAATTTTGTCCACACAAAAGGGGCATATGATTAGCACGGCAATAGAATTGCATTAATGAACAAAGGTCAATTGTTGAGAGTATGGGGAATACAATCAAAGTTTCACGTTGGTAAGACATGAAAAAGATCATGTACTTATAAGATAAAGAAATATCTCTATTGGTATGAGGTCTTTTGGGTAAAACTCAAAAATAAAATTATGAGGGTTTATACTCAAAGTGGACAATATCATATCATTGTAGAGATATATGGATCTTATAGGAACCAACAATTGGTATCAAAGTCATGATTCATGTCAAGTCATGAACTTCGAAAGTAGAAAGTGGAGCTCTCATATCCGGATCAAGAGAACTAGACACCAGACAAGAAATCCAGTTAGGTCGGGAGGACCGAACAACTGACAGGAAGTTCAGCTAGGTCAAGAGGACTAGACAGGAAGTCCTTGTGGGTTGAGGATCGGACATCAAGCAGAGAAAATTCTTCAAGGATGAATAGCCTTGAGGGGGGCTTAATGTAGTCCTTCGTTTGAGGAGAGATTGTTGGGAGTATGAGGAATAGAATCAAAGTCTCACATTGATAAGACATGAAAAATATCATGTGCTTATAAGATAAAGAGATATCTCCATTAGTACGAGATTTTTTGGGTAAAGGCTAAAAATAAAATTATGAGGGTTTAGGCTCAAAGTGGATAATATCATATCATTGTGGAGATATATGGATCTTATAAGCACCAACATTAATCTCCAAGGATTGCAAGCCTTTCGAGATATATGTCCTCCTGTCACACTAATCATGGATTGAGCAATATACTCCCTGTAATTTACCTCATTCATATTAACTATGGGACCAACTGACAGAGACGTTGAGGGCGAATAAATCATCTTTTGCACCAACGATAAATTTAAATTATTTAAATTTATTTGAGTTTCAAGATAATATAAAAAAAATTGAAAAGAAGTTAGTTAAATATTTTAATGTAGTGAAATAAATTGGAGGATTGTCCAGGAATGTAGAGCTAAACAAGATCAAAGAGTTATGGGTTGTTGCTTTGAGCCTCTTTTAAGGTTTATTCTAGCAATCGAATTGAAGCGTGTGATAGGAGCCCATTAAAGATAGCTTGTCTAGCCCATTTTGCCCTGGTTACTATAATTATTTATCCATAGTCAAGTTAATGTTCGTCCATATTTTCACACTTGTAAACTAACATACGAGCTAGTGATTTTGTTTAGCCCTAGGGCTAGCCTAATTGATAAGTATAAAGGAGTGATTCTTAAGTAGGCAAAGATAAATTCTCCTTTGTATTTGTCATATATATTCCTGATTTACCTCCTCTATCGATAAGGACAATCGGAAGGGACTGCTAATATGACAATTCTATATATTTTTTTAATGATTTATTTTTACTATAAAAAACACTTATAATTTCCTTCTAGTCACGTATGAATAAATTGTATATTCATATGAATTGAGTGATAAAATCATCTTTGAAAAATATCTATAATTGTTAACGTAACAGATGAAATGCATTGTGTAATTAATTTAATAAATCATTTTATTGAACCTCATAGATGATTTTATGGTATATTCATGTTGCATAGATAAATTTTATATTTTCTCAAAACTCATAGTTAGTTTTCATTATATTTCTCCATTTTTTAGTAGTCGACTATTTATTAACCATTAGTCGATTGATACAAATAGTTGAGCGCACTGTTCGAGTTCTAAACTTACTATGTTTTATTTTTTATAATTAGTTGATTGATGATATAGATAGTTGAGTGCATCGGTCGAGGTCTAAATTTATTATATTTGATTTGTGATCAACAATCAACTATTATATTTTTAATTTTCTACATAACTCTTAAACTTATATTAATTTTAAAAACTCATGCTCTATATTTATGTTATGCAATCTAATATAACGATATAATTACATTCAAAATGATGTAAGAAGTACAATGAATTTAATTTATAATATTTATGAGGTGTCTAAGATAATTAACGAGTTTTAATCAAAACTTATTGATGACTTTATGAACCTTAAAATTATTCCAAATTAAGACCATTATACTCCTAGAGGTCTCCTAAATATAATCATACCCTCATACTTAAATTCTACCATCTAAATTGAGAATTATGAATTTTTTAAATCTTCACAATCTTAAAATAATTTATCATAAACTCTTTAAAAGACCTAGGTTTGTCATAGTTATTCGTTAACATCATCAAAAGATTCTTGAGACTCCTCTCGTTCAGATCATGTGAAGAAGTTTTTGAAATTATAAACACTTAAGAGGCATCGACAAATTTTGATCAAAATTCGTTAAAGACCTTAGGAACCTTAGAACCACTCCAAACCAAGACTATTACACTTATGAGAGCCTCCTGAATGTAATTATATTCTCGAACATATATTTCACGACTTAGACAATTTAGCATAAGCTCGTTAAAGGACCTAAGTTCATCATACTTGTTCACCAATACCACTAATAATGCAGCTAGAGAGTGGCCCTCTTGTGTCGAGTCTTCCTGAGAGAATCCGTTCGCTTGGCCATACCAAGACCCTATGACATATAACACAAGTCAAAGAGCGTCGATATTCTAATGATACCCCTCTGATGCCTAAGTCATACATGAGGAAAAGGGAATGGAATGCAATAAGATGAAGTGACTTATTTTACAAGTCTTGTATTATTTTTCTTCATTATCTGCTTCTCCTCTTTTATAAATTCAACTTCTTATCGCAATTAATAAATGTCACTTCGGAGGCACCTTGCCCATACCTCCCCATGGCATGTTACCACATCAGCCCATACCCCCCCCCAGTACATGGACACTTCCACCCCTCATACTATGGGCATGCCTCAGTAAGGTTTGCCACCATGTCTACACATGTCATGTTGGTACCTAACCACGTCCACTCATACCATTCTTTCCCGACCCCAACACCTTAGCCCTCGACTCCTCGGGCTCCCGAGTATTTGAGCTCTCAAGTACCCAAGCTCTCGAGTGCTTAAGCTCTTATTTGCATTATTAGCCACCCTCGGACAATAAAACAACCAGATGAAAATGTATCTAACGTCAACATATCCACCTTTATCAATTTCACCCTGCCATTACTTTGATCGGATTGAGGACTTACGAACTGCTTTGGCTGAACCGAGAGAATACACTTATCCTCCCCGCATCATCATTAGTCAGGGGAATCATACTTTACAGAAAAAACACTCAAGGCGAACCTATAATGATACTACTGGTACCTTCTCTACATAATCCCCGATAGAGGGGTTAGCAGGTGACCCTAGATCCGATCCGAAATACACGGCTCCGCTAAGGAAGAAAAGGAAGATTGGCACGGGCGAATATCAGAAGCCATTGGCACGGGCAAATATCAGAAGCCATTGGCACGGGCGAATGTCGGAAGCCATTGGCACGGGCGAATGTCGGAAGTCATTGGCACGGGCGAATGTCAGAAGCCAGTGGCACGGGCGAATGTTAGAAGCCATTGGTACGGGAGAGTTAGCGAAAGCAATCGACACGGCAAAGGAGAGACGGAAGGCGCTTTGCCAAGAGGTCGGTCCAATCTGATCAATACAAAGGGAATTTGACATGGGGAAAAGAGGAATTGGTTCGGGTTGATAAAAAGCCCTAGGGCTAGGTCACCCGTGGGCTATAGACCTAAACTAGCTTCCCTCGATACGGAAGGCTGAAGGAGGTACTCTAGCCTAGTTTCCCGAAAAATAGAGGAAAAGGTGTTAGCAGCGGCACAGGAGGCCCCACACAATATTCCAAAGTCTTCACTCCTTATATTTGTAACAGAATTATTCTCCAGGAAGAGGTGGTGGCCACGTGTACGATGGAGATAATCCACGACGTTACGATGAAGGAGGAGGGAGGATAAAAGGAAGGAGGCAAAGAGAAAAAAGGGATTCGCAATCATTCCGACGCAGCAAGAGAGAAGAAGAGGCAAGAGGAGAAGGAAAAAAGGGGAACAACCATCTCGCCGGAGAAGAAGGACAGAGATCGACCATTGCTACATCTCTTGTATTTTCCTTGTCTTGTAATATCATTGTAAGAGGTCTTTCTCCTCCACCTGCGGAAACTTGCTTTCTGTAAAGGAGGACCTTCATAGTGAAAGTGCTTAGGCACCACATCTGGTGAGAAAACTCACCTCAGTGGTAGTAATCCTCATTCAACCACGTTACATCTTGTATCTCGAATCGATTGTTGGCGTCGGTTTCTTGCATTTCATCTACTTCATCATCTTATTCTTTGCGATTGCGGTAGGGAGAATCCTCCGAAACCTCCCTCGGTGCTTCTTTGCATTGAAACGGAGCGACGATTTTTCCCATACCCCGCATCGGATTGGCGCCCTGCAGGAACATTTGAGCCGACGTCGAGATGCAACTGAAGAAATACAACAACTGATACGCCTGCGTGGAGCGCCCATCACCCTTCTACCATCGCGGTGAGGCCTTGATGGATAGCGCTATTCTGAAGCTCTCGCCAGGAAAGGAGAAGAACTATATATCTGCATCCGCACCGGGAACCTTCTTCCAGAGGCCCACCCCGAAATGCCTCCTCCCTCGTCATCTGGCCTTGATAGGAAAGTATTGCTTGGGCGGACTTGGGGAAGAACACCTCGAATACTATGCCCTTCACCCAAACGCGCAGAGAGGAACAGGATGAAAGTCAATCAACCAGACCTCCGAAAGTATACGAGCCTAGTCCCTTCGCGATGGACATTCTCACTGAGCTCCCTCCATCCTACTTCCGGAATCCTCAGGTCAATAAGTATGATGGTTCGACAGATCCTGAAGAGCACATATCTCAATTTGACGGAGCGGCCTCGCTTCAACATTATCTTGACGCGCTCAGTCACGAGTCTTAGAACTACCCCGAGTGGCTCGCGAAAGTGGTTTACTACTCGCCTGCCCGGTCTATCACTGTTTGACTTCCAGAGAATGTTCAGTCGAGAATTTGTCAGCTGTAAGGCATATAAACAAGACGCCTCTATGTTAATGCATATCACCAGGGACCTTCGGAATCCCTTAGGGGGTATATTCATCGATTCACTTCTGCAGTCAGGGGAATCCCCGCCACCCGATCTGAATCTTTCAGAGGCGCTATCCAGCACTGGCTGAAGGAGGGCCCCTTCCTCAGTTCCTTGTTGAGACAACCTACAGATAGTTACGAAGAGCTAGAGCTGTCAAACGGGCCGACCCATGGCGGGGCGGGCCAACCCATCGTAAACCCAATATTTAGTGAAGAGGGGCGGGCCAACCCGCCATCTCGGTGGGTTGAGAAATTTCCAACCCAACCCAACTCAAGGCGGGTTGCGGGTTAAGCGGGCCAACCCGCGGGCCACATAAATTTAAAAAATATATCTAAAATTACTGAGGTGTTGAAGGCTTAAGGTAATGATTTGTAAGACAGATAGAGTACCATGATTAAAAAAATAAGTATTTAAAGTAACTAAAATTTTATAATTGAGATTCAATTATCGACTTACAAAATTGAGTATCGATGTTTTTTATTCATTTCCAATGTTCCAAAATATTCAAATCTTGATAATATGTAAATGTAAATTTTTGCTCTTTCAAATAGAGATTCAATTGAGATTTTTTAGCCTGGGTAATTATTTGATTTTGATATGTTATTATTTCCTATATTGATTAGAATAGTAGTGACAAAATAATAAAAAACAATTAGAGTATAAAAAATATTTTTTTGTTCTTTACTCTTAACTTCTTTTATACTTTGTTGAGGTGTATATGTGATAGAAGAATATTGTAACGGTGAAAAACTTATCTTTTGACATTTCTCAACCCGCGCCAACCGCAGTCCACGCGGCCAACCCTAGACCCGACTCAGCGGGTTCTCTTAGGGCCAAAATGGCGGATTGATAAAAGTTCAACCCAACCCGCTTAAATTATTTAGCGGGGCGGGCCAACCCGGCGGGCCTAACCCAACTTGACAGCTCTACGAAGAGCTACTGAGCCGTGCGGAGCAGTTTATCCGCGAAGAAGAAGGATTAAAGGTACGGAGGGCCGAACGGACTGCCGCAGCAATCCCAACTGAAAGAGTTCGTCCCGCTGCTCCTCAAGCACCCCCTCGGCGGGAGTATACAAGACCTTTTCGACAGGAGGTTCCGAGGCCTCGTCCAATGCTGCAAGGTGTTCGCCCCACCCCGCCATTACAAATCATGGCCGCTGAAGCGCTTCCTCCTGTGAGGACATGGAAAGAACGTGAAATGAAATTTTACGACCAGCAGGGTCTGCTACAACGACCCTTAGGACACAGGGGGATCCCGCGTAACCCTCCAGCCCTGTTCTTTTGCCAATATCATACAGAATACGGCCATAGTAGTGGTCGATGTTTCAAGTTACAAGAAGAATTGGATCGCCTCCATACTGCATATCCGCAAGTAAGGTTTCAGGCAGGAGGGCCGACGCGGCGAGGCCCCCGACCCAATGTAACTCGTCCAGGGTCGTATAATCAACAACCCCGGGTCACTTTCCCCCAAACGCCATCCCAGGAGGTTGTCTCTCAAGAAGGTCCATCAGGTGAGGGCCCTTCATCCAATCTAGATGACATTCCCACACGGGGAGTTATTCATGTTATAGCTGGAGGACCTACCGACGGGGACTCTAACCGAGCGCGGAAGTCGTACGCCCGTCTCATGGAGAGTTTGGCCATCGTCACCGACCATACTATTCAAGTGGCACCGCCCGTTTCGTTCGGGTCAGAAGATATGCAAGGTGTCCTGCTGCCCCACACGGACGCCTTAGTTATCCGTATATCCTCGCCATTGAAGTGGCCGTCTTGGTTGACTCGGGAAGTTACATCACAACATCCTCTTCCGAAGCCTTGAGCAGATGCGGTTGGGAAAGCGCCTAACTAGAAGAGGTGGCCACTCCCTCTTGGATTCGCAGGCACGTGGTCCACCCGAAGGCGATTTCATTGCTTTAACTGCGGGCGTAAAGCCCGGCCAAAAACCAAGATAATTCCTTTCCTTATCATGGGCGCTCCGTCCACTTATAAAACTATTCTTGGCGTCCTTTCCTTACCCTTTTTCAGGCCGTGGCTTCCCCGTACCACCAGAAGCTAAAATTTCCAGTAGGTCAATCGGTGGGAGAAGTTCGTGGAGAACAGAAGGCCTCCAGAAGCTGCTACGTACAAATGGTTCGGGACGATCAGAAGAAAGCCTGAACCGAGAACCTCAAAGGCAAAGCTGTCATCATCGCGATGTCGTGCATCTGGAGGAATCTCCCCCCAAGGCTGATAAAATAGAGGAGGGAGAACTGGTGGAAATCGCTCTAGGAAAGGTCACACGGATAGCACAACAGCTGGATGTCAAAGAAGAGTTGGTGGCTTGCCTGAAGGAGAATGAAGACATCTTTGCAAAAGATGTGCATGATCTCATGGGGATCCATCCTCAAGTGGCGGAACACCATCTCAATATCATTAAAGGAGCAGTGGAAGAAGGCGACATTTTGGACGAGAAAGGACAAAGTCATAGCGGAAGTGGACAAACTACTAAAAGCGGGTCATGTAAAGGAAATCCAGTTCCCCGAATGGGTTTCTAATGTAGTCTTGGTCCCCAAGCCTTCGGGGCAATGGAGGATGTGTATCGATTTCCGTGATTTGAATAAAATATGCCCTAAAGACTGCTACCCCTTGCCTCGTATTGATCAACTGGTGGATTCTACTGTGGGATATGACGTGGTGTCCCTAATGGATGCATATCAAGGATATCATCAAATACCTTTAGCCCAAGAAGATCAAAAGAGGGTTAGCTTTGTGACTGCGGGGGGGTTATACGCTTATGTGGTAATGTCGTTCGGACTAAAGAACGCAAAAGCCACCTATCAGCGCCTTATGGACAAAATCTTCGCGAAGCAGAAAGGGAAGAATGTGGAGGTCTACGTGGATGACATCTTGGTCAAATCGAAGGTCACTCGGGATTTAGTCAAGGACTTAAATGAAACCTTCGCTACATTAAGGCGGTTTAATATGAAGCTAAACCCTAACAAATGCCTGTTCGGGGTAAAGAGTGGCAAGTTCTTGGGGTACATAGTAACGGAGAAGGGGCTGCAAGCCAACCCTGAGAAAGTGCAAGCCCTATGCAACATGAAATCACCTTCTAATCTGCGAGAGACCCAAAAGTTGGTGGGCAGGATTGCTTCTTTATCCTGATTTATAGCCAGATCGGCGGACAAGGGGCTGCCTTTTTTCAAGATTTTGCGCAAGGCTGCTAAATTTCAGTGGGATGATCAATGTGAACAGGCTTTCCAGGAGTTGAAGAAATATTTGGCTGGACTCCCCCTGCTAGCCAAACCAATACCTGGAGAACCATTATGGATGTATCTGGCCATCTCGGAGGGAGCCGTTAGTTCGGTATTATTGAAACAAGAAGGTTCTCACCAGCAACCTATTTATTATACCAGTCATATCCTGAAGGGGCGGAATTCCGTTATACGGAGCTAGAGAAGTTGGCATATATCCTAGTACTAACCGTCCGCAAATTAAGGCCGTACTTTTTGGCTCATCCCATCACCGTTCTAACACACAGCGAATTGGGTTGGAACACCACAGTGGAATGGTGTATCAGAAAAGAGAAATCGTACATTATTAGATATGGTACGATCCATGATGAGTTACACAAATCTTCCTACTTTCTTCTGGGGACATGCATTAGAGACGACAATTTTTACACTTAACCGCGTCCCATCTAAGGCAGTCATAAAGACATCATATGCGATATGGACTGGGAATAGTCCCAAGATGTCTTTTATAAAGATTTGGGGATATGATGCTTATGTTCGACATCAAGTCTCCGATAAACTAGGCCCTAAATCGGGCAAGTGCTACTTTGTAGGATATCCTAAGGAAACAAAAGGATATTACTTCTACAATCCCACACAAGGCAAAGTGTCTGTCGCTAGAAATGGAGTATTTCTAGAAAGAGAGTTCATTTCTATAAAAAAAACTAGTAGGAGTAAAATACATCTTGAAGAAATTCAAGATAAAGATAGCACTGAGATGGAAATTGAACAGGTACCACAAAGTATTGTGGACGATGAAATTGTTGCACAAGGAGTTGTAGAGCAACAACCTGTTCAAATAGACTAACCTCTTCGCATGTCTGATAAGATACGTCGTCAGCCTGAGAGATATTTATTTCTCTTGTCTGACAATGATGACGTTATGCTTGTTAAGTTGAACGAGTCTACATCCTATCAGGAAGTTGTGATGAGTCCAGATTCTGAGAAATGGCTAGAGGTCATGAGGTCTAAAATGGAATCCATGTATACCAACCAAGTATGGACTTTGGTTAATCCACCTGAAGGGGTCAAACCCATTGGGTATAAGTGGTCTTTAAGAGAAAGACTGACATGGATGGTCTTATGCATACCTATAAAGGGCGATTGGTAGCTAAAGGTTTCAAACAGATTCATGGTATTGACTATGATGAAACTTTTTCATCAGTTGCGATGCTTAAGTCTATTTGGATCATGCTTGCTATTGCAGCTTACCACGATTATGAGATCTGGCAAATGAATGTCAAAACTGCGTTTCTGAATGGAAACCTCCTCGAGGATGTGTACATGACACAACCTGAGGGTTTTGTAGATCCAAAGCATGCTGGTAAGGTATGCAAGCTGCAAAGGTCCATTTATGGTTTAAAGCAAGCATCTAGAAGCTGGAATCTTCAATTCGATAATGCGATCAAACAGTTTGGTTTCATCAAGAATGAAGATGAACCCTGTGTCTACAAGAGGGTTAGTGAGAGCATAGTTATCTTTCTTATCTTGTATGTTGATGACATACTTCTCATGGGAAATGACATCTCTATGCTACAGTCTGTGAAGACTTGGCTTGGGAATTGTTTCTCAATGAAGGACTTAGGTGAAGCATCCTATATTTTAGGCATTAAAATCTATAGAGATAAATCTAAGAGATTCCTTGGCTTAAGTCAGATTGCATATACTGACAAGGTGCTTAAACGTTTTGCCATGCAGAATTCCAAGAAGGGATTTCTGCCAATGTCACATGGTGTGAGCCTTTCGAAGGCTCAATGCTCTTCTTCTAAGGAAGAAAGGGAACGTATGGATTAGATCTCTTACGCATCCGCTATAGGATCTATTATATACGTCATGCTATGCACTCGTCCTGATGTCTCGTATGCTTTAAGCATGACGAGTAGGTACCCGTCAGATCCAGGTGACGGTCACTGGATAGCCGTCAAGAGTATTCTTAAGTACTTGAGAAGAACTAAAGAATATTTCTTGATATTTAGAGACGATGAGGAGCTCGCTGTAAAGGATTACAGCGATGCTAGCTTCCAAACGGACAAGGACGATTACAGATCGCAGTCAGGGTATATCTTTTATTTAAATGAAGGTGTTGTAAGCTAGAAGAGTTCAAAGCAAGACACAGTCGCGGATTCTACTACAGAGGCCGAGTATATTGCTGCTTCTAATGCAACAAAGGAAGTTGTTTGGATCAGGAAGTTTGTTTTTGAGCTTGGTGTAGTTTCTAGCATCGTGAGCCCTATAGAACTTTATTGTGACAACAACAGGGCTATAGCTAGCACAGGCTAAGAACCTCGTTCTCACCAGCGTTCCAAACATATACTATGGCGGTATCACCTCATTCGAGAGATCGTCGATAGAGGAGATGTGCGAATATGCAGAGTAGATACTGATATTAACATTGTGGATCCCCTGACCAAGGCTTTGGCACAGAGAAATCATGATAGTCATACTAGATCACTGGGTCTTAGATATTACAGTGATTGACATTAGTGCTAGTGGGAGATTGTTAGTGTCAACCCTCAGTGTCAATCATGAGATGATTAATTAGGGATCGTATGTATCATATTTTATTAATAACAGACAAAGATTGATTATTATATTTACTTTATGTGTGTGCCAGTAAATAAATATAATAATGCCCTTGAATAGTAGGTTCTAATTTACAGTATATCAATTGGTAGAATTGATTATGAGAAGATGTAGATAACACTATTCTTAAACATTCCTAGTCAAGTATTAATAGACAAAGGGATATATTGATACATTGAGACTAACATGTAGGTCAATGGATGACTTGATCTCACAAGTCATGGTTATATGATATCACATTGACACATGAGTATATATATTGGAGAATATATGTACTGAATTAACCCGCCATGAGAAATTGTCATGGATCATTATATAAGTGTCATATACTTTCTCATGTGGCTATTAGTATGAATAGTCCTTAGACTTGAAGTCACTACGGTTTCCTACATAAGGAGTTATATACTTTGGTATCGTCTAACGTCACACCGTAACAGGGTGCACTATAACGGCGATCACTGGGTATGTAACGAATTATGTGGAGGGATGTGAGTGATGTAGATGAGATATATCCCTCCTATATGACAGGAGTGATATCTTTGGCCTCTTAATAGAGTAGGACCACGAAATGCATGGTCATGCTCAAATGTGAGATATTGAGCTCATTTGTTTGAGTGTGTCTACTTGGGGATCAAGAAACATAAAGATTGATAAGGGGATGACACGGTATATGCCTCATTGATCGATCTAAAATATCATAGATAGAATGACAACGTCATACATGATAATAGCCATGAAAAGGTTGTCGGATCTCGATTATCTTATAGCTTGGGTAGCAATGATGTATTGCTAGATGTCGCTCATTGCTTATGCATCTAAAATGATTTTAGATACATTGTCAACGTTACAAGAGTCTATTGGGTCACACACAAATGACATTCTATTTTGGAGATGATTTCTTTTAGTTGGACTAAAAAGAACAATTGAGCATATGGTCAAGACTTGAGTTTGACTCAAACTGATTAAACTTGAGTTAGACTCAAGTTGAACTATGGAAAATGATTCATCATCAACATGCATAATTAATGTGATTAATCATGTATGGAGATATTCATGATGAGGAAAAGGTTCGTGCATGTGGAAAAGCTAAATTGAATTTGGCTTGATAAAGCTAAATTGGATTTGACTTGATAAAGCAAAATTGGATTTGACTTAAAATGCTTTTCAACGTGAAGGATAAATAGGGGGGGATGTGCTTTTGGTTGATGAATGTGAGTGCAGAATTTTTTTGGAATTGGTTCCAACGTGCAAGCAAGCCAAAAGAAATAGAGAAGAGTTCTCTCCTTTCTTACTGTATTGAGATCCGACAAACATTGAAAAAGTGGGATTGTGAAGAGCGCACATCAAAAGTATAATCTCGTCTTCTAAATAAGATCTGGATAAGATTAAACGATTTGTATATTTTTGCATGGATCTTTGGAGGGATCTGAGTTTTATTATTGTTTCCGCTGCGGTTGTACGAAATATTCGCCCGTGATGTTTGGAACGTCAGATCCAGATTTTCCCAACACTCTTTGCATTATCTTGAATGCAATCATGCAACTAAATATGAATTTTATAATCTCGATAGATAATTGTAATTTTTTTTGAAATTGATAAAATATTTAATAGTTGATTGATGAGTTTAGATAATCAATTGATAATTACAAATTGAGTATAACAAGTTTCAAAATTGACTAGTGCATTGTTTATTTCAATTAACTGATGGGAAATGAGCCATCGATAAAAAAAATTGAGCACAATAAATTTAGAAATTAAAAAAATACACTCGACTCTGTAACAATCGAATGTTCATTAATCAATAGTTGATTACTGAAAATAGAAAAAATATAATAAAAATAACTATGTATTTTAAGAAATATAAATTTTACCTACGTGAAATGGATAATACCAAAAATGATCTATCCAATTTAGTAAAATGTTATTTAATAAATACATCACTAAATCCATCAAAAGCTTTGACATAAAATTAGCATTACTTAATTTTTATAACCAAAAGGTTGTCGAGATAAAATGATCTATATATTATTACTCGTTAAAGTTTAAAAATAGTGTTTGTTGACTTACAAATTGAATGTCTAACTTGTGAATTTGACAAGTCTTCAATCTTATTCCTTAAAATATCATTCTAATAGCTTCTCTTTGGCCATTCATTAGTTTAATGGATCATTAGATTGTTAATTGATTTCCTATGTGCAATAATAATAATCCGATTACTTCTCTAATATACTCATGATAATATATTTATAAGGAAATGACAAGAATTGATTGTTGTAATAACTCAACATCCAATAACATATTTTTCAAATACATCCCCTCCAAAGATAACAATCCAACCAAAAGTGAAATTATTAACATCGACATTTATTATCTGACTAGCAAAGAACAAGCTTTAAGGTTAGTAAGATAGCCATAGTAACACAAATACTAGGTTTTTTACTTTTCCTTAGGTAGCTAAAAATTTTACTATTGAATTTTCAATGTATCTTGATAGCTTAATTACATACGACAAAAGCTATTTCTACTCTAGTGTAATTAATGGTATAAGAAGCATGTTTTATTTTGTTCTTAATTAGTTAAATTTAAGAAATAGTTTTTCTACACAACGAGTTTTATTTAATGGAAAAACACCATCATTTCCTTTAGGGTTAACCCATATGATAGTACTAGATTCTCCGAGATTTTTCAACAAACACGCCGAGATTAGGTACCTTTTGATTTTTAAAATTTCGACTAATTTAGTGTTGAATATCAAAGAGTCACACCATCATCTTGAATGAAAAATGAAAAACACACAAATGAACCAGAAGAAAGCAACAGTACAATTAACCGTTTTGGGACAATGCTCAAACCTCATAAGATTATAACAAAGACACACATAGGACTGTGAACGAGCCCAATCAAGTTAAGTTTTACAGTGTTCAAGTTTGTTTGATAAAATAATTAAGTCAAGTCAAACTAAACTTAAAATTAATTATACTGTTGAAAAACTTGTTCAAGCTTAATTTGATTTTTTTTTTTAGATTGAGCTTGCTTGAGCTTGAATTGAACTTGATTTGTTTAATGAATATCAAGTCAATTCAAACTTGAATTAAACTTGTTTAAGTTTAGTCTATTTAAATGTTATCAAACTCTCAAGTCAAACTTATTTGTTTATTTAAATTTTTAATATTTTAATCCTTATTTATAAATTAGTAAAAATAAGCTCATAAATAATTTTTAAATGAGTTTGTTCATGAACATTATTTACGAACACTAACAAATCGAATACATATGTGTTCAAATTTATTTATTTAATTTATCAAGTTGTTCAATCTTATTTATTAATTGACTTTGATGTATATTGAACGAACGTAAATGAACTCTTACCAAGTAGAATACCAAACTTATTCATGAATACTTGATTTGTTTACATCTCTAAGCACACACAATGAAATATGGGGGAAATCCAAATTAAGGTAACATTTAAACTCTTTATCATATTGCAACCATTTGATCACTTGCAAACGCTTCCCACCCAAACTAAAGTGAAGAAAATAAATGAACTGCACTCATCGCTCCTAAGTAACTAAATCGTTTCTCCAAGGAAAAAGTTTGTCTTGGTTAAACGCAGGAATCAATAAAACACTTCCCTTTACCACTAGACAAACAAATGGAAGAGATGAAATCATCTCCGTTGCATGGAGATGATATTAAAATTGAACTGAACTATAAATTTTAGACTATATTATAGTTGAATTTGTCTCTACGGTATTTACAAGGTTCAATCTTGATCTTGTTTGAGATCAAGAAATGGAATAACTCAGTAATCCTACAACAATCCCTAAAAGGTCGATCTTCAAATAGTGTTCGGTATGCTTTAAGGAGATCAATCTAGTCGTGGAACAATCGAGCTCATCCTAAGCGATCGATCGAAGTCAGCTAAACTGTAAGAACTCAAGATGAGTTAAAAGGGGGCCGAGATAGATTTCGATTAAACTCCTCCGACACTCAAATCACAAAGTGGAGAGAAAAAGAAGAAAAATAGAAAATAGAAAGTTTAATTTTAGTCAAAGAGTTAATTATTTTTCTTCTTACCATCGAGATGTTTATACCCAGAGAGAAGTCTTGTGAATCCGAAGACATGGAGATATAGAAAAGACCACGTGTGCACGTGCCTCGGAGATCATGTATTCATTAAGGAGATATCATGGAAACACATCCTAGAAGGGTTGTGGAGATTACGGAGAATGCGAAGAGGATATCGTGAGATAGTGGGGAGGACCTTTGTCCTTTGTCGATTGAATTCAGATCGGATGGGCTCCGGATGAGATCGACTCGGATAGACTTTGGCTGAGGTCTAGTCGGATGAGCCTCTGATGAGGTCAGCTCGGATGGAGCCTAGGTTATACCCAAGTTGAGATTATCCTTATCTCTAACTCGTTATGACTGTCGACTTGATTTAGTCACATGATCTTACCATATCAAATCCAAAATTCAGTATATGTAAAGTAAAAGGAAAAAAAAAAAAGGAAAACTGGACTATAGTCTAGGATAGACTCCATGCAAGTCCGTCCGGGACTGCACCAAACTTCGCACTGATCTCTTTAGAGAAATCACGAAAGTCACCAACAGCGCCGAAGAGATGAAATCGTGTGATTTCGTGGTGTAATTCCAAGAGACATGACAGAAACAGGGCTGGGCCATCAATTCAAAAAGTAAACATTGCGCACCTATGGGGGCGCCATGGGGAAGAAGACCCAACAAAAACCAAAGAGGTGGAGGCATTGTTTTGGAATCTTATCAACGAAGATAAGAGCCATTTACTTGAAGGCGAATGCTCCACCACCAACAATACATCCACTCACTTCTCCTATTTTTTCCCTCTGCTCTTCTTAGTGCCCTCACCATACACATTTTTAGCCAATGCCCAAATGATGTATTTTCTCAAAATGTATACAAGGAATACTTTAACATATCTTATAAACAAAAATAAGAATTCTCTCGAACATCCATCATCATCATCATCTAAGAAAAGGTATTGTTCGATATTAAACTTGTTCAGCTTACCGTTCGGTTCATGTGAACTAGCATATATTAAAATGACAACTAAATTGACTAGGAACGTTTAGAAGTATAGAATATATATATATATTTATTATATTAATATGAGTATTCTTTCTACTCCGATCGGTTTAAATGTTCACATATTATTATTATTATTATTATTTAAAAGAGCTTTTATGAATAGAATTGAATGTTAAATCACGAAAATAAGTATACGCCGATTAAAATAGACATATAAATATATGAAAATAGATATGATAAAAAATAAGAATATTAAAAAAAAAGAAGTTGACTTATGATTATTAAAAAAAATTCGAAAGACACTTTAAGTGTCTAATAAATATTCTAATTTGACTATAAGAGAATTAAAAAAGTTTAATAAGTAATAATAAAATGTAATTAAATATATATATCACTATAATAAAAATTTTATTTGTAGTTGCCAAGTTGGAACTTCAAAATAATATTCTATTAATTTATATGGAGGTGATATGGTAATAAAACACTCCAAGAGGATCAAAAATTAGAGGTTCATACGGGAATGACATGATAGCTAATGTACGACGGTGTTTGTAGATAAGATATGAGTCAATTCCGAAGAAGATATAAAGTTTTTTTTTTTGATTCAAATGTCTCCACGTGTCTTGACTACCACATCAAGGCTCATAGAGTTTTTCGTGATTTACTTCTTTTACAATGGTCGTGGGATAGACAGGTGGAGGATGCTAGATTGACGGTTCAAATATTTGCGGAAAAATTTGAGGTCCCATGGCTATGATTTAATAGTGGGGTGTCCAATTCGACTTTTAAATACTCTGGTTTTGATCTTCAACTATGATATATTTGTAGAAATAGAGTGACAAGTCAAGGACGTCGTAGTTATCTACGCGAGCACTTTCTGATTGACTTTGATGGTCGATGGAGAATATCTCATCTAGGAATTATTTAGTGTATTTTTAGAGCCCAGGACATGGTGCAACAATAAAGCAGACTGACATCTCACAAGCTAGTGTGGTTTGATCCATTGTTGCGACAAGTTTGACTCTGAACTTTTGAAAAACTTGGATAAAGAGCCCTAAAATGAGTACCTATCGGGAGTTTGCCTTTTCAAATGGAGTATATGTTTGGATCGTCGGACTTAATTGTTGAACCGCAAGTGTTTTACTGATTTATTTTGGTGATCGATGGAGTATATTTTGTCTAGGATTTACTTAGCACTCTATTAGGGATTCATAATGTCAGACTGATCATCTTTAAAATTAAATTAATCGGGTCGAAAATTTAAATATCGTGCTGGTAAAAAAAAAAATCAAAATTAGAATTTCATTGAAAATGAAAATTTTGACCATTAGATTATAAAAAAAAATACCGTATTATTTTGAAACGAATGTAATTGGTCGGATTATTTTTAGGTCTATTTTCTTTCCACGCCTGCACGCTGTTACACCGCGTGCATCGGAGCACCAATAGGAGCAATCGACACACGTCGACGGCGGGCCCCACCGCGGGTGGACCCTTGGGCGCCATCTCGCTCGTCCACCCCGCTCTCCAACCCCCGCGCCATCAAAAAGCATCACGAGGAGATGCCGGCCCGGTGCCAGGAGAGGACGGACCATACGGACTCTCCCAGAAGTCGACACGTATGCAGCCATCGAAGCCCGCCAGTTCGTCGAGGCGCTGCCTGCTGCGCCGCTTCGTGCAGCGGATCCCCGTCCTCTCACCTCGCCGGACGTACGGTGCGGCCAATGATACGTCGTCCGGGATGTGGCGGGAAGCACGTGCTGGGCCAGCCTGTCGACGCCCAGCTATTGCCACGCCAACGTACTCCCGGTTCTCTTCAGCTCGCGGTCCGAACCGGTCCGCTCGGTCGGTCCGGATCCACGCTTTTGTCGCTTCCGCCAGCCCTAAACACCGCGTCGCTTTAAATCCCCAGTGCCCCCAAGGCGTTTCCAATTTTCACGGGCCGGAGCGTCTTCCTATTCTGGAAAAGTAAAGCTGCGAGTAAAAGTGCTCTTTACGAGGTGGTTTCCGTGGGCGATCGGCGGCTTTCCACCTCCGTCTTCCGGTTTCCGATCAAGGTACAGCTAGCTGCTTCCTCCTTTGCTTTCCTCGTCCCTCTTTTCGTCTTTGCCGAAATCGGCTTCATCTGGTCTTCTTCCTCTGTTCTCCTTAATTTTGCTGCATCAGGAGCTTCGTTTTGAGTGAAGCATCGTAGTTCACTTTGTTTGTTAGTTATTTACTTCTAGTTCTGCACGAGCTTAGTGGTTCGGTTTTAGTGCGTTCGTCTGTCGCTGTGCTCGTTCATCCGGTTGTCTAGTGTCGGATGCGAGGAAGATGACATTTCTGCTGCAGTTTTAGTGCAGGATGCTGTAGATCTGCGATTCGAGTGCCGATGCTAGCAGATCTTTGCTTGTTCGTCGATTTTATTATTTTTCAAAGAGGGTATTTGACTGTCATTTTTTTTAGATGGTTTTCAGTTGAGCTTTGTCCACTCCTGATGCAAGCTTTCATTTGCTGGTTTCCTTTTTGAGTTCCTTGCTTCTGGAGTTATTTACGACTGTAATAACTTAGCCCTTTTACTTGCTCCTAAATGCTGCTGTTCATTTGAACTATTCATAGATGGATATATTTCGATGTTGCCTATGTAATGGCCTTTCAGTAGTTTTCTTTCCCTTTGCATGCTGTATCTGTGATCGCACATGCATCACAGCATTTGACAGTTTATTAATGAATCGATGGAGCTTAGACGTTCTGTTTTTGTTGCAAGTTAAAGTTCCTTCTAAAGAAGGAAATCATTACTCAGTAGCTTTTTGAAATTCACATTTTTTCCCACTAAAATTTTTGCCGTAAGCTATTGGCAACCTCTTAGATATTTTGGAGGGCGTAGTCTGATCGCGAGGGCAGTATAGCCTGACACCAGATTTTAAGTTGGTGTTCGTTCCATTTATATTGGCTATTGCTTGAAACTATTGTATGATGCATATGAAGCCAAATTTTCTGAACTGTTTAAGATACATTTGTTGCATTTTCCTCATTTATTTAGCTTTCTTAGTCAACTGTATGTACAAGCAAGGAAGCTATAAGAAATTATCATGCGTAGTATCTGTTTATTTTAATTTTTTCCTACATTTTCTTACCACCGTTGCAATGTAGATTTCCTTGTATTTCTATCAAAGTAATCTGGCTGATGGTCATTGAAATGTATTCAATTATTGAAATAATTTTTGTATATCTAAGTTTTGTTATAAGAGAGTTAAAATTCTTTGTTTCTTCTAAATTTGCTTATTGTTAATTGTTTGAATTTGATAGGACAACAATGGTTTCAACATTTTTGCTTCAATATTGAGCTTGATACTATTATAACTTATTTTCATTTATTATTATTTCCCTCATTCTAATTTCTGCATTCTTTCGCAGTTAACAATATGGTGAGGAAGCGCAGAACTGATGCTTCTGGTTCAGGTGAAAGCTCAGAACATCGTGAGACAAGTGGTTCTGCAGAGAGAGCAGGACCTCAACGGTTGGGTGAACGTGGTCCTGCTCCTCAACAGCAGGGCAGTGGTAGAGAGAGGGGTTGGGTTGCTTCTGGCGTTCAACAGGCCCAGCAAGGTGGTCGGGGTGGTGGTGGGTATTACCAGGGGCGTGGCAGCCATCCCCAACCTCGTGATGCAGAGCAGCCTTTTGCATCGTCTCAATACCAAGGCCGGGGCGGGCATCAGTTTAGAGGTGGAATGCCGTATCAGCAACAGTATGGAGGACGGCGTGGTGGTCGTAGTATGGCTGGGGGACGTGGGTTTGGCCCCTCTGCTGCAGGTTCAACTAGGCCACCGGTTCCCGAGCTGCACCAAGCAACGCAAGCTCCATATCAACCCCCCCAACCAGGACCAGTGCAGGCAAGTTCTTCACGACAATTGGAGATGTCTGCTTCTGAGGTTACAGAACAGTTTCAACAACTATCTGTGCAAGGTGAATCTTCTAGTCAAACAATCCAGCCTATAGTTCCGCCAGCTTCTTCGAGCAAGTCCGTGAGATTTCCTGTTCGTCCTGGAAAAGGTACTAATGGAGTTAGATGTATGGTTAAGGCTAACCATTTTTTTGCCGAACTTCCTGATAAAGACCTTCACCAATATGATGTGAGTTTTCTCATGTTCCTATTACATGGCTTTAACATACTGGCTCCTTTTTTGTGTGCCTGTTTTCACCTCTAATTTTTTGTCATTTTGAAATCAGGTATCTATTACCCCTGAAGTAACATCACGTGGTGTAAATCGTGCTGTGATGGAACAGTTGGTCAAACTTTATAAGGAATCATATTTGGGAGGGCGTCTTCCGGCTTATGATGGAAGGAAGAGTCTCTATACTGCTGGCCCTTTGCCATTTACCTTAAGAGATTTTCAGATCATTCTATTGGACGATGATGATGGTTCTGGCACCACAGAAAGGTGTCTTACATGACCGATTGATAAGCATGTTTATTATTATTTCAATCTATTTTCCTTTTTCTTTGAAGTAAAGGACAATCCGGTGTACGAAGCTCCCGCTAATGCGGAGTCCCAGAAGGGTCGGACCATATTAGGTCTATTGTACGAAGTCTTATCCAACATTGCAAAAGGCTGTTTTCAAAAAAAAAAATCAAAAAATTTGAAAAAATTCCTGAAGAAGTGTCCCATCAATTTATTTTTCCCTTTTTTCCAGGCGCCAAAGAACATTTCGGGTTGTTATTAAGTTAGCTGCTCGTGTTGATCTTCATCACCTTGGGATGTTTTTAGCTGGGAGGCAGGCTGATGCTCCTCAAGAAGCATTGCAAGTATTGGATATTGTACTTCGTGAATTACCTACTGCCAGGTAATATCAAAAACATTTAATAATTTAAATTATTCACTTGTTTCAAAGGTATAATTTGGCTGTATGTTGATGCTTTGCAGGTATTTGCCTGTTGGACGGTCCTTTTATTCACCTGACCTGGGAAGAAGACAGCAACTTGGTGAGGGGCTTGAAAGTTGGAGAGGTTTTTATCAGAGCATACGACCTACACAAATGGGCCTTTCTCTGAATATTGGTAATGATTCAACCTATACATTTGCTAGGCAAATTGTGTCTGTGCCCCACTCCTTCCTCCAAACCCACCCCACTCCCACCCCCCGTCTAGGCACCATGATACTGCAGTGCAATGTTCAGTTCTCTCAGTATTAGGGACAAACTTTGAGTAGGGAAAAAAAATGAACTATGATTTTTTTTGTTGATGTTTGCCCTTGCATGTTCCACTGTTTATTTGTTTTGCTTGGCTAAGTTTTTTATACTACAGTGGCTCATGGCTAAATGAGGCTACACATTCCTTGAGAATTATGCATTTACAGGTTTGTGACTGAAGCTTCAGTGGAAGCACAAGTTATGATATCTAGTGCTTTTCAATTTATTTGTGTCATCCAATGCTTATTTTATCATCTAAAACTTGCAAATTATTGGTAGTTAATGAGATTCAGTGAGATGTAGACTTGACTGAATACAATTTCATTACCACTTACCACTTCAATCTGGTTGCATATTTGTCACTTTATCAGCTGGTTCTTATCTCTTTCAAATGAACTTCTGTTGGTTCAGGCACTGTGATTTGGTTGGTACTAGTGTGATTCTGACAAATTTCAAATAGCATTTTTCAGCTGTGATTGGAAGCTTGCTGCATGTTTGAATCCCAATCTAATTGAGCTTATGAGTGGATTGCAAACCCCACAACTTCTGATTAATATGAACTATTTTACTATCCTATAAACGTTTCAGTGTTATCCATATTGGTTCTTTCTTCTGATCTGATCTAAATATAATTTTGTGAAGGTGAAGCATCCATATTCCTTGTTATGATGCTGCTACTGCTAATATATTTCATTTACTTTAGTTAATTTGTATATATATAATGCTGTTGATTAGCCTTTCCAACATTGATTTGTGATGCAGATATGTCGTCCACTGCCTTCATCGAGCCCTTGCCTGTCATTGAATTTGTTACCCAGCTTCTTAACAGGGATGTCCAATTAAGACCTCTTTCTGATGCTGATCGTGTGAAGGTTTTTTTGTTTATTTCTTTTTCATCTCTTTTATTTTATTGGCAGAAATTGTGCTGTAGAACTTTTTTCCATAATCCTTAGGCATGTTTAAAACTCTGATCTCTGGAATCTATACATTCATTTCTTACTATTGTCACTTCAGTTTGATCTTGTTTAGTTCATGCATAATCTGCAAGAAATTTGTTTTTTGTATTTTTCTATACATGAAATTGATACGCTTAGATATCATAATTTCCTTGGTTCAATAATTCAGTTGGTTTTGGATATCACTTCTGAACCTCAACCATTGGTCTTGGATATCAATTTGTTTAATTTTTTACTCGATGGTAGTTTAGGTTCTATTATAGCCAGTTGTTCTATGTGCTCATGCAGATCAAGAAGGCCTTGAGAGGTGTGAAGGTCGAGGTCACTCATCGTGGGAATATGCGCAGAAAGTACCGCATATCTGGTTTAACATCACAAGCAACTAGAGAGTTAACGTAAGAAAACTTTGGTTATTGTTGCTGTTGAACTACCGTCTGGTATTTTACACTGATTTTAGTGTGTCCTAATTTTCCTGAAATATCTGAATGACAGTTTTCCAGTTGATGAGAGGGGTACTGTGAAGTCTGTTGTACAATATTTTCAGGAGACTTATGGTTTTACTATCCAGCACACAAATTGGCCATGTTTGCAGGTTGGTAATCAGCAGAGGCCAAATTATTTACCTATGGAGGTATGCATCTGTCATAAAATTGCTGCTTGTAGTAGTTTTATGCATGTAATTCAGATTATATTTCATTGTTGCATATTATTTATTTTCCACATCATATTAACAATGTACTTGCTTTTATTTTCATGTTGATATACATATTATTGTTGAAGGTGCAAGGCATGCTAAATGTCTGCTGATCTTTCTTTTGTCTGTAGGTTTGTAAAATTGTGCAAGGCCAAAGATATTCTAAGAGGCTGAATGAGAGACAAATCACTGCACTCTTAAAGGTGACATGTCAACGGCCTCATGATAGGGAGCTGGACATTTTACAGGTTATGTTTTATCTTCAGCTTTTGATATTAATTTACTTTCATGGTTGCTGTTTCACCTTCAGCTTTTGATATTATTTTACTTTCATTGTTGCTGTTTTTGTAGCAAGCCGTAATTATTTGATTATCCTCTAGTTATTACTTCCAACTCCACTTCACTGCTTGTGACTTCTAAAGTCATGTGGCGGGCTGTGCAACAAGTTTGCTTGTGAGTTGGTCATGTGATGCAGTGATGCAATTGTAGCTCTTGTTGTCACACTGTTATTGCTGTTTGTCTTTATTTATATACATTTGAACTGATACTAAGTTTGGTTTGGTGTATTACTTCGGGAATGGGCTGTCAATATGCTGGCTTTGATTGACTTGAAACCATATTTAATGACTGGCCTTCTTGCAACTGGAAGTTTTCTTGGTTGCCACTGAACTTCTATATTAATTGGATTATTCATTATTTTAGGCTAGGTGGTTTTTCAGAAGTTTATGCAGATGATTCTGGTGTTGTTTCTTTCAGGGTAGCCCCTCAAATTGAAGGTCACTTCTATTAGTGGTCTAGGAAGCTTATCCATATTTAGTTCGCTTTCTATACACACCATGTTCAATTGCATCGATTTCTTGGTTGCCATCATGGATCTTTATATATATGTTGTATGCAATACGACTGTCTATTGTGAACTGATTTTTTGTTCTTTGTTTAATATTTATATAATTTTGTGTAGATTGGTTATTAATCCTTTGTGAACTAATATAACTTTTATCTAGAGTGGGCCTGTCATGATCAATTAGTTTTTCTTTGTTTATTAATTTGTACAGACAGTTCATCACAATGCATATCACGAAGATCCTTTTGCTAAAGAATTCGGGATCAAAATTAGTGAGAAACTTGCATCAGTCGAGGCCCGTGTTCTGCCTGCCCCTTGGGTAATTGGACGGCATAAATTAATTATGTCATTCTAGTGTGATAGTGCTCTTGTCCTAAAGTGGTCCAACTTCTTGAAATCATGTATCCTTCTTGTCACGCAGCTTAAGTATCATGATACTGGCAGAGAGAGAGATTGCCTGCCAAGAGTTGGCCAGTGGAATATGATGAATAAGGTAATGCATCTGATTGTTGCTTTTCTAGGTTTTGTCCTGAGTTGACTATTTCTACACAATTTTGATATTGACTTGTATAGTGAAATGTTCTAGCATTGACAATGTTAGCAAGTTAAGTTGATCTCTGTTGTAGCTTATATACTGAAAATTTTGGCTTAAGTTATCCGCAAAAGATTTAATATATGACTACTTCATCGCAAGATATTTATTCACATTCATGTAGACAATGAATACATGGTAATTTCGGTACTAGCTGCTAGGGAATGGCTAGATGGCTGTGATATTCTTGTCCAAGTCTTTGTTATTCACTAGACAACCTGGTAATTTTATCAAATAAGTTCAAATTTATCTCAAGAAACAATCTTAGGTAGCATTTGGTTCGCGGGAGAATTTTTCATTTTCTGTTTTTTGTTTTCCTTTATCAGAAAATAGAAAATGATTTTTTAGTGTTTTCTAATTTTTTAGAAAATACTTTTTTATTTTTTGGAAAATAAAAATAGAAACAGAAAATGATATTTTTGGAGTTTTTCAGAAAATGCTCTTTTATTTTCTAGAAAACGGAGATGGAAAATGCTAACCAAATGCGTTTTCTCGTTTCTCAGAAAATGAAAATAGAAAATGGAAACTTTTTCTCTCTACCACACGCCCCCTTGTTATCACAATTCTCAAGTCTTTTAGGCTATGTTTAGTTCAGCTGATGGAGGTGGCAAGGGACAGGTTATGAAATAAATCACCTGCCATTTTGGATGAGAACTGAGATGGAGAGGAAAGATATCCTCTGTATGTTCTACCCTCCTTTAGGCTTTGTATTTTCTGGAAGGTTGATAAATGAAAAGAAGATATCTAAAAAGCATGGAAAAGATGATGGGGAAGAATGAGAAAAATATTCCCTCGAGTTTCCTTATATAGGAAGGACAGGTATAGTTTTATGTACCCAACAATATGGGTGGATGAATTATGAAAGATAGAGATGCTGGTTAAAGGGGAAGTTGTGCAACCTTTTTCTCACAAACTTTTCAAACTCGATCATTTCTCAGCGTTGATAAACTGATTTTAACAACTATATTCGTGACTGTACAGGCTCCATCCTATTTATCCATGTCATTCAATTGACTTGTGTGTATTTCTTTCATTAGAATTCTCTGTTAACTACTCCAGTAGGGAGGTGGTTGAATAATTTTCCATTTGTGAATGGGTCTTCAGTCTTATTTGGTTGCTGATAACCCATGTTTGGATTTGTTAAGTATCTTGACCTTCCAGTTGAGAGCATCAGAAAGCAATGTAGTCATTACTTCCGATCACTAATGGGTACATCATGGCATGTCATTATTTCTTGATGTAACTGTTTATAAATTTGTCTTATGATTGTTGAAGAATGCTCTCTAACTTGATTGATTGGGTGTTGCAGTTTTTTAATATATTTTTTTTGCCGATGGAGATATAAGACCATAGATTGTAATTTGGATGATTTAAGCTCATCTTGTCACTTCATATCCGGTTCTAAAATTTGTAGAAAATGGTAAATGGCGGGAGAGTGAATAGCTGGACATGTATCAATTTTGCAAAGATTGTGCATGAGAATATTTCCAGGCAATTTTGTCATGAGCTTGCCCAGATGTGCCAGATATCAGGAATGGTATGCCTTCAACTTTTTTACTACAGCATATTATTTACTACATACGACCCAATTCTTAATTATCTTATTTGAAGAAGAGCCACATAGATTATTATTTTTATCTAAATGTTTTGTAGGAATTTTCTCTAGAACCTGTGCTTCCTCCTTTAAATAATGTTAGGCCTGATCATGTTGAAAGAGCACTGAAAGCACGCTATCATGATGCAATGAGCATACTTCAACCTCAGGGAAAGGAGCTTGATTTGCTCATAGTGATATTGCCTGATAATAATGGTTCTCTTTATGGTATGATGTGTCACACTTGATTTTGTTTTATATAATTTGATATTTTTGCTTGTAGACGAATATCAGTTGGCCAACCTTTTAAGCTTTATTTTCTCCCTCTTTGTTCACTTTGATATGTCATGGTTATTACAGGCGATCTAAAGCGGATATGCGAGACCGACCTTGGTTTAGTTTCACAATGTTGTTTGACAAAGCATGTTTTCAAGATGAGTAAACAGTACCTTGCCAATGTTGCTCTCAAGATCAATGTAAAGGTGAGTGCTTGGAAGGTGGATCTATTTTTCTTTTTCTGCTTTGGATTACTTAAGACTTGATTCGTAGGTTGGAGGAAGGAACACAGTGCTTGTTGATGCCTTGTCAAGACGCATTCCTCTTGTTAGTGACCGGCCAACTATAATATTTGGTGCTGACGTAACACATCCTCATCCTGGGGAAGATTCTAGCCCTTCTATTGCGGCAGTAAGTAGTTTTGTCAATCTTCATTTCTAGCTCTATGTATAGTTGATTTGATGTATTCTTATTATCTTGATTATATTGTCAGGTTGTTGCGTCTCAAGACTGGCCTGAAGTGACAAAATATGCTGGATTGGTCTGTGCTCAGGCCCATCGGCAAGAATTAATTCAAGATCTGTTTAAGGTCTGGCAAGACCCTCAGCGTGGAACTCTTTCTGGTGGCATGATAAAGTATGAAATACAATCTAGAACCTGTTTTAAATAGAATGCTGGTTTTCTTTTTCCAATTTACTTGGCTAAGCAAAACATCTGCCATGCGATATTCAGAGAGCTACTTATTTCATTCAAAAAGGCTACTGGACAAAAGCCTCAACGAATTATATTCTACAGGTATGAATCTTTGGAAAACTTGAAAAATACTTCATTGTTTATATTAACATAGCAATGTGAACATTCAGGGATGGAGTGAGCGAGGGTCAATTCTATCAAGTTCTACTGTATGAACTGGATGCTATCAGAAAAGTAAATTTTCCTATCATTTTGCACTGCTATTCTTGTTTCAGTGTTTTTGTACTCAATACTCCATTTGTGGTTCAGGCCTGTGCCTCTCTAGAACCAAACTACCAACCTCCGGTGACTTTTGTGGTGGTCCAAAAACGTCATCACACTAGACTGTTTGCTAATAATCACAATGACCATCAATCTGTCGATAAGAGTGGAAACATATTGCCTGGTTAGTTTAGTTGATTGCACTGTTTTGATCATTTTGATTTTTCAAAGCTTGTTTTCTCAATGGAGATTTCGACCCTTGAAATTCCAGGGACTGTTGTCGATTCTAAGATATGCCATCCTACAGAATTTGACTTCTACTTGTGCAGCCATGCAGGCATCCAAGTAACTCATCTCACAACTAATACCTTATGTATGTTGTACTTAATTTTGTATGTCTTCTACTTGACCATGTATATTTGCCTGAAGGGTACAAGCCGACCGGCCCATTACCATGTCTTGTGGGATGAAAATAAATTCACAGCCGATGCTCTGCAAACTCTGACAAACAATCTCTGTTACACGTAAGTCTTGTAGTCATTCAATTTCCTCAACGCTACGGTGTGTATTAGGTATCCCTTTGACTAAGATTTAAGCCGTCATAACTTTGCAGGTATGCAAGGTGCACTCGCTCTGTATCTATAGGTATTCTTCACTCTTATTCTTTGAGGATACTTCTCCCAGTTTTCGTGTCTTGTTGCTTAATTGTGTGAGTTCTTCGAACAGTGCCGCCTGCTTACTATGCTCATCTAGCTGCATTCCGGGCTAGATTTTACATGGAACCTGAGACATCAGATAGTGGATCTCTGGCAAGTGGAGCAGCTGCTGGACGCGGAGTTCCACTGGGTGGGGCACGAACCACAAGGGGCCCTGGCACTGCAGCTGTTAAACCTCTCCCAGCCCTGAAGGAGAACGTCAAGAGGGTCATGTTCTATTGTTAAGCAGGTGGCACTTGGTGGACCTATGTATTTTACCTACTCTACTTATTTGTTTGTCTTGCATGTTTAAGCTCTATGCTTTTATTTAGCCGATACTTGAAAACTTTTGGATGAGTTGTATGCGTACCTATTAAACATGCTTTTTGTGCTTTTCCACGGTATTTCCAATCATTTACGTTTCAGTTGGTTTGTGCTTCTTCGGATGATATTTTGTTCGATCTAAGTCCACACATGAAGCATGCTTGTGGTGTAAGTGCGGCTTGTATAATCCTGAAAAACCATAGTGCGCACCGGTGAGAGTTCTATAACAAATAGGCTATGTGACGGCAGGATCTGAAGTGGTAGCTTGGAGGGCGCACCACTGTAGCTTTGAGAAATCAAACCGCTATGAATTATTTGCTTGGGTTTCCTCCTGAAGATGCCCAAGAGTTTACGAGCAGGCCTTTGCTGCGTACGCGATTGAGTTTTACCCGAAGCTTGTGGCTTCCGTTGGGCTTAATCAGCTACAACAGGAGCTGGCCATGTATGTAGTGGACGTTATACAACAGCTGCAGGTACTTATGTCTGGTTTGCTTCTCTAACCTTGTTCAGTTGCCCCAAGAATTCATATATGATCCCATATTCAGCACTTTGGTGGAGCACATCTTCCAGTTGCAACTGCAAATCACACTTTTTGAATAACGCACAAGCCCACGGATGACGCACATTGCCGTTTGAATATGCGTTGGAGGCTGGCCGCGGAGATCTTCTCATCTCTCGAAAAAGTCTGCCATTTTACTGCTGGCTTCGTCTCCGTCGGCAGGATTGATGTGAAAGCCTGAGACGCCGTCGATGATGATCTCCGCTGGCCCCCCTTCGCTCGTCGCGAAGGTCGGTAAGCTGCAGTTCATGGCCTCGATGACCGTCCGCACGAACGCCTCGTACAAGTCGGGCTGCTGGGGAAAGTAAACCCTCTCATCTGTGCGTTGCATTTCTAGGAATACGAGGCATTGTAGCGAGCAGTGAACCTGCACGAAGGCTCCTCTGGTGTCGGCGATGTAGCGGTAAAGCTCTCCGTTGCGAGCGCGATCGGTCTGCGCGGCGATCCATCGCATCTGGCCTTTCAACTGATACTTCTCGATCAGAGAATGCATCTTCTTGATTTCGCTGGTCTCCTCCCTATCCTTCGATTTGGGTGTTAGTAATATATGAGAGATGTCCTAAGACAATCGCCTTATGTATGAACCATTTATATGATAAATGAAGATTCACTATTTGAGTATACATGTTTTATGTATTTGATTGGATCTTAAACTCATTTACTGAATGTCCACGATACGATTCACAACATGAGAGAATTTGTGATTGGATCACAACTAGTGAGTATCTCTACATGTGTAATTGTGATGTATCGGAATTATCCCTAGTCGATGAATTGATGGATCTGGACACCATCAATTCTGTTGAGACTAGCACGAGGTATACTCCTTGGTGTATCCAAGCAGCTGATTCTCACTGGCTGGAGACATAGTGATGTCCGGAGTTAATCGTGGATGCTAGTTATGATAACTAGTTCATTGGAGTGACCAGCCATAAGACTTCATATGGTTCTCTGCATATATAGATATGTCAATGAAGTTCTTACTGTGGCTTAAGTGCGATGTTCCTTTGACTTGCGGTATTCAAGTCATCTTGATCATGGAGACTTATGCTTTGACATCTTAAGCAAACATCTCTAAGGAGATGTGGACCCGGGATGATTGGGTATAAGTCGAAGTAATCGAAGGTGTTTGAATAGCCTATAAAGGATTCACCACTCCTTGCGAGGAGATGTATACCCATGGCCTCTCGTCGGATTGTTACTAAAGTCTTTGGCCAAAGCATTACATGTTTAGAGTAAAATACTCTTCGATACATGTGGAGTAACTAGAATCCGTAGGACGAGGAAATGATACTTGGGCTAGGTGTGACGTAGTCAGCCTAGTGGGGACTGACACAATAGACCATGTCCTGAACCCAGTGGGTATAAGATGAGTGAAGGGAATGGGGCACGATTCATTCGAGCTGCTGAAGGGTTTCAGAAATAGTTCTGGATCAACCGTTGATCTTTTCGGTTAATTGGGGATCATGATGTACTACTAGGTGCCACTCATGATCGTTCTATAATTAATGGTTAATTATAGGCGGTCAACATAAACCGAGAACCTATTTGGTCACACGACAACGAGTGTAATCCAAAGGATTTAAAACGAGCTTGAGAATGGGATTCTCGCATCGAGAGAAACTATGTTTGGTTGGACCAAACATAAAGCGAGCATGAAATTGTTTGGTCGCGCAATGGAAGCGTGGATGGGCCGTGTCTTATGAAGACATAATGGATGGACCAAAATGGTTTGGTTCTAATCCAATGGATGAGAATAAACCAAAGGGTTTGGTTTATTTTAAACGAATGAACCAAAAGTTGGTTCGGTTCGTTTTAATTTAAAATAAACCATCATGGTTTAGTTTATTTTAACTTATCTTAATGGAGCGGGTTAACGGGCTTTATGGATATGATCCATTAACCATTAAGAGAATTGGTTCTCTATAAAATAGGGCTTAAACCCTAACCCTAAACCCTAATGAAGTTGTTGCCACCCAACAAGTTGTAGCCGCCCAACATGTTGTTGCCGCCCAACACATTGTTGCCGCCCAGCTTGTGGTGCCGCCGCCCACTCCTTGGCGTCAAGCTCGGCCGGTGAACCTCCGGCGACCCTCCGGTGATCTCCTATAGGTTCGGCATCAAGGTGAGCCTTTTCTCTCCTTGTTTTGGCCGGCGCCTACTCCTCCACCAAGCTGTCCAGTTTTCTGGACAGCTTCTCCTCCTCTCGTCGGAGCGTCGTTTGGACGACGGTTAGTGCTCCGACAGCGGCTAACTTACCGGGGATTTGATCTCCGGTAATCCTCTGAGGTGGAGGACGAAGGATTCGTCAAACGGTTGACGAATACCTCTCCGGAGAAGCGAGTTTTGAGAACTCGTTTTGGATCCGAATTTGGATTCGGATCGTGATCATCTCTCGATCACGTCGTCTTCAACACGAGGCTAGTAACCCGTACGAAGACGAAGCTCGTGACTTAGCGAAGTCATCCCGAGGAGCTCGGCGTGGATACGGATAGAGACGATTCTTACGAGGATCGTTCCGGTTGATGCCGTTCCCGCTACACGTCATACGGAAGGTATAACGTAGTTTAATTTTCTTTTATTGTAAATTTTAATTTACGGTTATGTCTACACTTGTTGTAATAGCATACATGTGTTGTGTGTGTTGTAATAAATATAGATTTATTATTTTTAATTGCTTCCGCTGTGCTCATGTTTACGAAACATGATCGAACATACACACGCCGCGGTGCTGGAAACCCAACATTGGGTGCATCCAGAAAGCCAGCCACCGCAACTAGGTTGAGGTTCTTCACGGTGTCAAGCCTTGCCATTGAGAAGATGATGGGCTTGTTTCTATCTGCAAGGTAATCCTCTGTTGCCCATTCATTGTGCTGTTAATTAATCATAATTAGAAAAAGAGATGCAAGAGTTCTGACGGAATAGGCCGCTCATCATTTTCTGTTTTGCTCTACAACAGCTCCTCAATGGCTGCATGAAATGAACTCAGGCACTTCTGCTTTTGGGTGAAAGGGAAGTAGACAGATTGATCAGCTCCAGGGGAGGCTATGTTGAACTTGGGATTGAAGACATCGATGCCGGTAGCGAACAGGCAAAGCCCTGGAAGTGTAAAAGCGTAGTGCCTTTCATATTGCCCTTGCTGCACCCATTCTTCTTCCAGTGACAACAACAATCACAAACTATCGTGTAGTTTCTTAGAATCAATTACCTTCCTGCAATTTCTTGATATGTGCTTGTGATGATGAAATCAGCTGCGTTCATGGAGATCACGTCGGCTGTGAATTGGCATGAGAAGTGGTACTTCGGGTCGAGTTCTTTCCATTTGACATCAGAATCTTCATACTGTCTTCTCAAGAGCATGCGTGATGGTTCCCACTTCCCTGGTTGGTATGTTTATTTAGATGTTATCTATTTGATGTTATAGCATGCAAGACTGCTTGCTGGCTGTTTCTTCTTACCAGAGAACTCCAAGATTGCTTGCCATGAGAGATGCCACCAAGTTTCCATCAGTGTAGTTTCCGATGATGAGATCTGGTTTGCCTTCTAAGATGTCGACTATTTTATCAGCAGCATCCTAGGGAGGATCACACATGGTCAAAAGGAAAACATGTTTCCTATCAACCATGGCAAATCTTTCTCAAGCCCAAGGATGAACAACATGCCTGAGCATATCTCTTTGAGGTACAGATCGATATGGAATCGATAAACCCACTGGCGAAGAACAACAGTTTCATTCTCGAATGGTACACGAAGGATGTGAGAGTGATTGATGTTGAGGATCATCTCAAGCTCTTGGCTGCATTTGGTGCCCTTTGCTTCTGGTATCAGCCTGGTTACCTGGTAATGAACAAATTGCGTTGCATGTTAAGTTTCCACTATATTCTTTTTGAATGCATTATTATTTAAATTACCACAAGAATCCGAGGTTTAATTGACAGCCCTTGTCGCCCCATCCTATCTCCAATCCCCACTCCGGAAATCTGCACATTTGTAAGTATAGAAAAGCTATTAAATCTTATTTGCAAAACTGCACACTTATTTCTTTCAGATCTTATTATATGCAGAAACGAATGATCAAGTATGTAGATCACCTATGCTCAAAATTTTGAAATGGTATGCTTTTAGGAAGATCATTGACGAACACTTCAGCGAGTAGCAGTGCTGTCTGAAGCTTGTTCAGGGTACTGCAGTTAATAAGTTCAGATGACTTATAGAATATTTGACTTGCTATTCTTACTTGGCCTCGATGATTAATCCTAAGCAAGTAATCCATCAACTCCTTCGAGTTTTCATAGTGCTCGTTGAGCCTTGATGACATGAATCTGGTTACGAACTGCATTCCATTTCCTATGGAGGATGGCAACGTGAGGAAGGGTGTTGACCAGTCGAAAGCTCCAAAATCTACTTCCAGCAAGTTTGCATCCTTTGCCCTGTCATGTTTCCATTGAATGAATAGAATGTCGGCCAATTTGCACTTTAGCTGTGATTCTTTTGCGATACATTTTTTGATTCAGTCGATTGTGACAATAAAGAATACCGCCAACCGTTTCTCATCAAGAATAGTTTCTTTGCATTTCAGGTATTCAGAAGGTGTGATTTCTTCAACTGAGAAATTCTCTGAATGGACCTGGACAAACTCCCACATTCCTGGTTGAACCCTGACTGAAAATGCGATTGAGTGAAGGGAGAACAACAGCTTCCTCTCGGCTAATTGTTTGGTATCATTTCACTGTTAGCACTGCTCACTAGTTTGTTGAACTAATAATGTAACATAGAAATCCTTCCGTAAGCTTGGTCTTCTCTACTTTGTCATCAATGGACTTGTCCAGTTCCTCCATCAACGGTGGGTTCTTCATGAGCCTTTTGCCCTTTGAGACAGACCTGGTTTCTCATTGGGAAGATCCAGATATTAGTTTTAGTAAAGCCACACACTTGTCCATGTCTAAGAGACATACTTCAATATGCGATAACGAGTACCATTTCTTCCTCTAGTACTGGCTCCGCTTCAATGCTTTAGGCATGCCCTCGGCGATGCTGTCTGACCTCTCGAAGCTAAGCGAGGTGGCTGCCATGGCTGAAGATTTTAACTGCCTGGTTTTGTGGTGAGCTTTGGAAGTCAACAGAGAAGGAAGGTTGTGTTGTCTGGACAAGTTGTGAGTGCCAATTTATAGGAAACGGTTGACGTTGCAGAATGCGGGCTCGGTCTTGTGTTCTCTTTCTTGCTCTGGCAGAAAGCTGAAGGCAGGGAAGGAGAAAGCATGTTGCTCCTCCCTGAGGAAGAAACCAACAGAAAGCTGAACAAGCAAGGCATTTGCAACTGTTTGGAGATTCCTTGAGTATAATCAACAAATAGGTGCACTCATAGTATCAACTACCTCATCATTTTTTATATTTGATACTCATGGTACCTTTCTTTATCCCTGAGTTATCAATGATAAATATTATCAAAAGATATATAGTCATCAGTTTCAAGGGAATATTTCACCTTAATTAAGCAAAGGATATATTACAAAAATTTACACACTAAAAGTGAACAATTTTCCCTTAAATAGTCGAATTTCACCTGCATAACAAAAATGAGTCTCAAAAAGTGAATGAATAGTTCTATTGAAATGATTCAATATAGTATAAGAGATGAGCACCACTTTTATATTTTATAGTAATCAACAAATAGTTGTGTGCCCTTCCAATGATTTTAAAAATAAAAAAACTTCTATTTTTTCCCCCTTAATTTCTACATAAGATTAGATTACCAGAAATATGGAAATTTTCATTATAATTAATCTGCACAGAATGGAGGAAATACAAGTCCAAACTTATCCACCAAGACTTGAGCTCAATATTAAAGCATTCTACAAATATTGCACTTAAACAGCTTACAGAGTGTTAGTTCAATGAGATTGCTCATGACCATGGAAGTGATCGTCTTTTTTGCCTAGTTTGGAAGTATCTGAGAAATAGTTCAAAAATTGCAGCTTGATTAATATTCTTGCCGAAAATGCACAAAGAATCTGGTTCCATACTCAGGCGACTGCTGTTTGCTTCTCATCATGGTTGTCAATGTTCAGAGCTTGCAAAAGCATTGGCCAAGATTCAGGAATACCCCCAGGCAAATCGAAGTCTATGAGCATCCCTCGCTTGCGGTAGAACTCTTCTACTGGTTGGCTCTACGTCAACAAGGGAATATTTTGATTCAATACTATTATAAAATGCATTAAGGAAGCACGTTATCCCCATATTATTTGTTCTATTTGCTTATATTTTATGCTTAAGCAAAATAAGTGCAAATCCAACTGCTGAATATATATAAGGGTAGTGCATAAAGCTCCAATTAGATGGAGTTTCGAAGAAGACTCTATTGAACACAGTCTTATTCTATTTTATAATAGAATATTTTTAGAATTCGAATTCATGATCCTTAGATCACAAAATAATAATTTCACCATTGCATCAAGGCTCTCCTTATAATTAAAATAAATTAAATTAAGAGATGCTGAATATATATCAGAGATCAAAATCAATTAGATGCAAATTCCTAAACAGTGTATGCTCGCTAATCTAGCAATAACTGTGTTCTAATTTCGCAATATATTCAATCATTAGAAAGCTTCAAGGAAGAAATAGTACTGAAACCTGCTATATGAATTAAGTTTCTTCAGAAGTAATAGTAATTAGATCAAAAGAAAAAAAAAATGGAAGGATTGTTGCATTACCATTTCATAGTATACACGCAGACGTTCTTTCACCACCTCTTCAGTGTCATCTACTCGAGTAATGAGTTTTGACATACATTGTTCAGGAGGCAAAAGTGGGGGCATAGTTATCCCTGGTCTCCCAAGTTCACCCTTGATGTTGACAGAGGCAATATTAAAGTTACCCCCACATTGGCTGCAAATTCTTCTCCCAACACACTTTGCGAGCAGTGCATCTTCTCTGAGCTTTAAGTTGACAACCAAGTCAATTTCTGCTACTCCCTCTAGTATTTCCTAGCATGCATGTCATGTTCAACAGAATCAGCAGAAGAATAACAAGTTGCAGCCTCATTGTCATCTAACAAAATATTAGCTAGAAAATAATTTACTTATTTGCGATTATTTTGTTTATGTTTCTTATTTGACAAAGGTTGCACAGGTTCTTCTAACGCCTCTTTTCGCTCAAACTCTGGTTACCTGAAGAAAGTCAGTTTCTGTAACTCACTTTTTAGTGTTCTCTAATATGTATTTTAAGTAAAAGAATCAGCAGAAGGACAAGTTGCATCATTTTGCCATTAGACAAAATATTTGCTGGAAAAATTTTCAATATTAGAGAGACTATTAGCTGAAAAGTCTTTCAAATAGTTTTATTACATAAAAATGAAAAAATATATCATATTATGCATGAAAAAGTATATCATTTATAAAAAAGTCAAATAGTAACATATATCTTCTTCTGACTCTGCAAGAGGAACCAAAACAGATCTTCCAAATACAGTATCAGTGTTCCATTAGAAGGTCTACATAATATAAATGTCTGTGTTTTTTTGTGTAAAAATATGATTGTGTTTGAGAAGCAAATAAGCAATATATATGAAATTGGTTCCCATTTATTAAAAATTATGTTGATAATCCTAGATTTACTTAATCTGCAATTTAAAAAAATACTACAATGCAAGCATATTATTATATTAGAATATTTATGATTTCTAAATATCTTATTTACAATATGTTGTCATTTTTAATTTCATGGGTGTTTACACTGGTACCATTGAAAGAGAATAGAAAGTCCACTTATAATAGAAATTGAGTTCTTGAGTTTGTAATGTTAAACTTACTGCCTGTCGTGTTGTTCGTGGAAAACCATCAAGAATAAATCCTGATTCACCTTTATGCCCTCCATCTTCTAAACGCTTGGATAAGAGATTGATGATAATCTCATCAGACACTAAATGTCCTTGATTCACAATTTCTGCAAGCTACATAGTCATATTGAGATGTAGTGAGCATGACAGCACGACAGAACCACTGAAAACGTGTATACTTACAATGCAGATTATAAGCAATCAATAGGAACTGAGCATCTATAGTGTTGAGTAATATCAGAGGAAGAACTGCAAAGTCTTTTTCTAATAACAAAAGCATACGAATGCACAATATTCAAATGACAAATAAGTATGTAATCATTGGCTGCTCATAGTTCATAAAACTTCTCCTAGTAATCCTTCACTTTCAATTTTAGATTGAGAAATTATGGGGAAATCATTGTGACTAACCACCAGCAACACTTTATACTCAGCACTCAAATAAGATCCTCATATAACCTAAAGTTCATAAACAATCTTATCCATTTCTTCGTTACCAAGTAAGGAGCACTAGCTTTTGCTTTACTCACCTTGCAAAACTTCAAGCTCATGCTTTCCATTAGGACTTTTTAACAATATTTTTTACATTCTATTCCTTTGTTACTAAGGAGTACTGGCTTTACTATTTTAACATTCTTTCAACTCCACTAGGTTTTGGCAACAAAAACTAGTTCTTGGATATCTAATCCAATCTGACCCAAAAATTATAATTATTTTGATTTTGGGACAGTTCATGGGTTAAAAGAATTTGATCTTCAACCAAAGGATCATGTCTTATCCAAATTCATTTTTTTTCTTCAAGCTCTAAGAATTGGCTCCCAGGAAATCACTGCATACAATGCATAGTTACTAGTCTTTGGTGTATAGAGAAACTGTGGAGTTTGTGGACACCTTTGTAAGTGAAGGCAGACTTAATCAGTTCACAACAACAAATTTGACCCCACGCAAGTTTTTTTGGATGAAGGAAAATTTATTTGAAAATGCATCTGAAACCAAGTATGATAATTTGACACAACCTGAGTTAGTTTCAATTATCATTTAAGGTCACATCAAAGTACTTACTAATGTTAATGCAAAAACTTACTTCATCCAACAAAATTTCGAATTTATGTTAAAAATTCATAACTAAACATATCAAAAAGCTTATTTAATGTCATACAATAATAAATCCAGACAAATCACATGTGAGCATAATAGTTGTACAATAAAACAAAGTTTTCAAGAGTAATACCATAGTTCTTTAATGATACTCTTTCATTACTACTAATATTACAATCCATTGACACAGAGAAATTCCATGGAGTAAATTAATCATATCATCACCAATAAGAATGGCTAATTCGTGATTTACAATGTATGTAGTTAAATCCTGAATAAATTACATTTTAATATAATTACATTCATGTTGGTCTAGTTAATCTATATTTTAAATTCCATATCCTTGTCCAATTCAAGGCCCAAATACCTTTTCAATGATCTGTGAAGTAACAACGAAGTAATCCAAGATTTTGGGTAGGATTGAATCGGTCAATAGGATCAGATTTTTTACCCACCCCTGTTCGCAAGCATAGTTTAAAAAAAAATAAAAAATAATACAAAAAAAAAAAACAACCTTCCATTTTCCCTTTCAAGAGCGCTAGTCAACAACCCGGACTGAAATCCTCATTTAGATCAAATTGGACATTAATCGACCACTGTCCGCTCGAGATCACATGTGAAAGAAAATCAGAGGCGAAAAGGACAAATAACAAGCAAATACCTGTTTAGAAAGAGGACCCGACGAGGTGAGCTCGTCCCGGACGAGATCACCGGTGGCGATGTGTGGCACGCCAAGGAGCCGAGAGAGGCGGCTGGAGTAGGTTCCCTTTCCGACGCCTGGGCACCCTAGGAAAACCCACTGCACGCTCGGGCACGCAGGATCCCTCGGAGACACGATCCCCTTGCGTGCCACGCTCCTCGCACATACGATCCCCGATTCAGCAACCACCGAAGACATCCACCTCCCCGCCGCGTTCAGCCTCAGCAAGCGGCTCGGGGCGGCCATCTGGTGCGATAGAGGAGCTGCTCTGATCGGAAACCTCCAGAGCCATATATATAGTAGAAGGAATGATGGGCGAGGGCAAGGAGAGCGTGGGCATGGCCATTGGCCAGTGCGATGAATCTGCAGGCTTGTCAATGGGCTAGCAGTCCGAAAATTTCCTTTTTATTTTTAAATAAACTATTAATTAAATTTTAAAAACCACTGAACTTTAAATAATAAAAATTTAAATTTAAAATTATAAACAACTTCTTTTGCACTGTATCGAAAAAAAACTAGAGATTAAAAGAAATAGAAAATAAATAAAAGGATTTTGTGAATGTTTTTAGACGAGAGATGAAGAGGGGATAAAACGAAAGAATTTTAAAAAAAGACATAAATAGTGAACGTATTACGAAAATAAATAAAAATGATTGATTGTCAAAATTTAAATATCGATACATATTTTTTTTTCATAGTCGAGCAATAAATAAAAAAATTAAAAAAATTATTTCAAGGATTTAAATTTTGGCAAACAAAAAAAATTAAAAAAAAAACTATTGTCCAGCGACGATTTTTTTTTTTAAATTTCTTTTATTGTCGAAATTTAAATCTCGAAAATAAAAAAAAATATTTATCGGACAATGAACCAAAAAAAATTAAATTTGTTTTTTTAATTGTCGAGATTTAAATTCTAGATATATTTTTTGAATTTTTTTTAAATAATCGGGATATAAAACAATCGGATCACGTTATTTTTTTTAATAGTGACACTATTTTTTAAAAATTTTAATTAATAAGATTAATTTATAAAATAGTCGTCCGTCGATCGTCAGTCGGCGACCAATGGTTGTCGTCGTCGATCAATCGTCGATGATCGCCACGCTCAGCGGTCATCGCCACGGCCGTCGATGTCGTCGACGGCCGATCGATGACAATCGACAATCGACAATATCGAGGCAATCGATCGACGGTGACCATCGATCGATGGCAAACAATATAGAACCGACGATGACAATCACAAGGAATCAATTAGGATTTTGATTACATTCTAACGAAATTAAAATGACAAAATTACCCTTGTAATTTCGTCCGAATGTAATCAAAATCCAAGTTGGTCCTTATGATCGTCATCATCGTCGGTACTCGGTTGTTTGCCACCGATCGAAGGTCATCGTCAATCGTCCACTGACGACTATGGATCGTCAATCGCAAACCAACCATTGGTTCTTTATGATCGTCATCGTCATCGTCATCGTATCGTCGGTGCTCTATCGAACTTTAAAAACGTCGGTGCTCTATCGAACTTTAAAAACAAAACCAGAGCTCATCAATGGAACACATATACAAAAGAAAAGATCGACAAGAAGGGTAAAACTATTTGCCATACTTTCGCTTTAGTTTCTCCGAAAAAATTGCTTCGGTTCAAGGAATGAGAGAACCTAAAGAGAATCCCCCTCCTTTCTTTTAGATAATCAGTTTATGTTTGAGAGAACTGGAGCAAGGACTTGAAGGTAGCGCGCATATCTTCCTCTTGATCAAGTTGGATGGAAAATAAACCCATCACAACAGCATCAGATGGATCACTTTTTCTTTCTGATAGGTCGATCGATAACATCTTTGTCTCCATTTTCAACAACTAGAATATATCACAAAGTTCAGTTATAGGGGTGTAACAGAGATCTAAAAGAAAATAAAAAATTCAGGAAATTGAACATGCACAACACTTTACTATCCTGAATCTCAACATAAACATATTTAATCAACTGCTTTCCTGCATGGATATGCTCCAAGTTCACGAAGGGATAACAACTGTCAATTACTAAACAATGGTAGCGTCTATAAGCAAACAAGCAAAAATCAAGTCCACCTATTGCTCAGACTCCATACCTGTCTTTCATCGAGCAGCTGCTACCGAATCCCGGAATCGATCTCCCATCATTCCCGCCCTTCGATTCTGGCATTTGCTTCTGAAAGTTCTCATGAAGGTCCTCAAACGGTGGTGCGGCAGCATGATTGGATGCTGACAAAACGGAAGAAAAAACATCCTCATACTTCACCGATGACGAGCCATTCATGCCGGGAACCCCGTCGAACACATCGTCATCATATTATACCGGCTTATCATAAACAGGCAAAGCCGATGAGGTTTTTGCAGTGGAATCCGCGAGGACATCAAACACAGTGTCCAAGGATGTCGGCGATGAAGAAGTAGCAGAACGACCATGAGAAGACGAATTCGATAATTTCGGGATGCCAACGAAGACATAATCATCGGAGATGCGAACTCCGCTGTCGCTGATGAAGGGGTCGTTCGTGGAGGTTGGATTCCGGATGGATCTTGCCGTGCTAAAGGAGGAGATCGAAAAGTAGGATCCTTCTCGAAGTCCTACCGAGTACCGCCCCGGTTTTGGAGGTGATCATGGGAGCGGGATTGCCCTGAGACGGGAGCCCGAAGTCCCGAACCAAGATACCAGACAGCTCGTCCATGGAAGAGGCCGACACCAATCGGATCTGCAGGAAGGGTTTCCTCCGGCGGAGGTCTCCGTCTGCCGGGGCGGCTATCGAGGGAAGCGGAGGAGGAGAGAGCGCGGCGACGGGATGGCATACGCAAGTTGCAACGCGAAGAGAAAAATGGCGAACTCCGACTCGACCGGCAGTAATTAAACCGGGCCGAGAGTACGCCAATTGAGTGGATCGATCCTACTTGGAAACTGGCAATCGGGCATGTGCATTGGATGAGGGATTAGCAGAAATGGTCAGGACAGGATGCAGCCTCTTGGATCCTGCTCCTAGTTGACTATGGAAGGTTCGAAAACGAACGAGGGTTGACCCAACCGCTTCTCCGGTTTATCAAAGTTCCGGTTGAATCGGTCCGACTGCTTCTCCGGTTTATCAAGTTTCCTGTTGCATCAGTCTGACTGTTGCATCAGTAGATTGTGTGTTAAATTTGTTTCCAGACTCATTGTCATTCATCATCAAATTTGTGGAAAGCAAAAACGTATAATTAAATTAATTATTAAGGGAAAAATATGTGCGTTTGCCGGGAGTCGAACCCGGGTCTATTGCTTGGAAGGCAATTATCCTTACCGTTGGACTACAAACGCGGTGCGAACTAGTGCACGATAAATATTTTGAAATAGTTATTTTAACTTTACAAACTATCCTTTAACCTAGTTATGAATGTCTAGGGTAGTCATTCATATAACCATATAAAAAATAAGGTGGCGTTTGATTGGTGGGTTTGGAACGAAGGAATGAGAATAGGAATCATATAGAGTGTTTAGTTAATGGTTTTAAGAAAAAGGGTTTGGGAATCAATTCTAAATAATTGAGAATCAACAAAACCCATCTCACATGGGGATTTGGGTTTCATTCCCGTTCGTTGTCGTCCGTCGCTCGTTCGACAGTCGTTGGTCGTCGTCGGTCGCCGATCGTCGGGTGCCGCCAGGCACCGTCGACCATCGATCACAAGACGACCGTCAATCGCCGCCCGTCGATCGCCGACCACCGTGGATCGCTCTCATTCCCAACTTATAAACCAAACAACATTATTTGAATGACAAAATCCATTCTCATTCTCATCTACTATCAAATCCATTCTCATTCCTATTCCCACGTTCCAACCAAACACCACCTAAGTAATGCTTCTACTTTTAAATTATTTAGATCATTTTTTAAAAAATGTTCCTGTGCGTAGAAATAATTGAAAGATCAACAAGAAACCAAAAGTAACTATCTCTTTATTGTGGCTAATTTATAAAAAGGGCATTCCTGTTTTATTTTCATAAAATATTTTGATAAAAAAAACCTTTTTACCAATCAGCGCTTCATTAAATTATTGTGAACTTGTCCAAGCAAAGTCATTCAAACAATCATTTGGTGTTCCTTGTGTTTAGACCTCCAGAAAATTATAACATCCCTAGAGTACAAAAAATCACAGTTTTTTCCTTGCCACCTCTCACACATTTACTTTTACACCAAAAATAAAGCAAATTTGAAATGTTCAGTTCGTCGACCAATTTAAATTCAAAGGTAAAATGCAACTGATGAACCTCATCAGCAAAACATCGGGTATATTTGAATCACTGGAGATCAGAACTGCGGCAGGAAATAATTCTAGACTCAGTTTATAGCGTGGAACGACGGAAGAACTGCCACAAGAGGATCGCCATACCCAGCAGCTTCTGCAAAGTGAACAAATGTGGGTAAGAAACAAGAAGACAGAAATGCACATAATATTTACTGAGCATATTCTAGTTTTTGGCCATGATATTATATCATTATTTTGATAATTCAGATATCCAATTATTACGATCCAACTATTATTAAAGGTGACCAACTCGATCCCACAAAAAAAAAAAATTCAGAAAGCATAACTAAATTTCTACGGACAACAAAACATCACAAATAGTTCGAGCACAGACGATGAATATTTACGCAGTGTGAGAATCGAATTCTTGTTGCATGAATATTAAACATGCACCAAACCTCGAGGAGCACCATGGTATCATATTAGACAGTTTGTGTGGGCTTTGCATTTTAATTTTAGTTTTAGTTAGCAAACCTTCAAAATAACCTGATTTTGAGAATAACAACATAAATATACAATTTCTTGATATGGTCTTGAATGATACCTCCATCTTCGTAGAGAATCTTTAATACTTCTCCATCTACATCTGACTGCAAGGGAAAATAATGGTAGATGAGATATTTTGTAAAGCAATTCAGATATGATAAACTTAGCACTATACTGAAACAAGCAATTTTTTTAGCACGGTAATTCGGTGCAAGATAAAAGCATCAGAAGAAAGAAAGAAAACTCAATGCAACAGGAATGTGTTACGCGCTAAACAATGGGTTTCAAGAAGAAAAAGATAGGAAAGAATTTGATAAAGAAAACACACTCTGATAGGAAGTTCAGTTCCGCATTGGCCCAAGAAGCCGATGATTTGCCCCTCTTTGATGATGGACCCCTAATATTTCAGAATAAAAAAATGTTAGATATTATTAAGGATTTTTGTTTTTTTAACTTTTTTTATTTAAAAAAAAAACAGTGAAAAAAAGGTATTTTTCCTTGAGCAACCTCTTTGCAGCTTGGAGGCAGTCTATTGCCTTTTATTGTTCTTCCTCTCTGAAATGTACCTACCTAAAGAAGTGAAGCAAGGTTTTGGTGAAAAAAATAATAGCAAGTATCTTATGATAAGTGTGCAAGATAATATTAAGGTATACCGATGGTGACGCTACAATAACATATGCATCGTGACCAGAAGCTTCTAAAGATGCCAGCTTTGATGTCTTTGCTACAGAAATGTTGACAAATGGGCTAGAAGTTTCTTCAATAGAGACCTGTTCCATGAAAGGAGTGGGAGAAGCAACTGTTTTTTCCATTGGCTCGCTCGGTATTGGCGGGGCTGTAATTGGAGATTCAACAGGAGCATAAACTGGACTTGGACCAGATGAAATCCCTATATCTCTTTTCAGGAACATTTCAAAATCACCAATCTGGAGAAATTACAGAGCAGTGATTAGATGAAAATTTGACTGGCTAATTGATTGCGCTATTTATCTCCAAGATTCAATGATCAGCCAACACCGTAGGTGTCAGTATTTGGTCGATACACATTCCAATTGCATAACTATGATGTTTTAATTGCTTTCGTTGAACGGAATTTGTATTTTTAGCAAGTGAATTTAAGTGGGATTCATGTTACCACATAAACTTCAGCATGATACAGAAGTGCAAGAGACATTCAATTGATGAAATACTTCTTAATCTCACCATTGTACAAATGTGATTGTTTACCATTGACTAGAGTTTCGATGAAACACCATAATTAAGCTAATACCTGATTTCACCTAAGCAAGCACCACTGAGTCTTGCATAATTAACTAGCGCCACAATTTCAATCTCAATCAGAAATTTAGAACATGGAAAATTTAAGCTAAAATCTTAACCTCTTCCCACGCATTAAATTGTTGGCTACACAATCAACCAAAACCTTTCCAAATTAACTATTCATATGAACTAATTGTTTCCATACACTTAAACACGTAGGTTCTAATCAGATGTTGGCCACACAATGGAGAAAAGCACAATTTGCTATTTAACCCATTCAAGCTTCAATTTTTCTCTGGAATCCAAGTAAGAAGTTGCCATTTCCTATTTCAGTTCCGCTTAGAGGGCTTCATAGGCTATTATTTTCTTATTCTTTTTCTCCTATTGGTTTTCTTTGAAGGATTTATTTTCTCTCATTCAAGTGGGAGCTGTGAGCTTCACTGAGGTATCAATTATAATTCTGAAGAACCATCAAAGGGACTCAAGCATCTCTGATTGATCAAGAACATGTATTTAGTCAGTCCATTCATTTGGGTCATAAGGAATTATGAAGAATTTATGAATCTAGAATAAGATCAGTGTCATTTCAAATGTTTATCAAAGAGGTAAGCCATTTTTAACTCGTCGGGACTAAGCAGTTATTATCTAAAATAAGAACTGCAGCCTGCTGTTCCTCCCATATTTTTCCAAATAGGCCGATATGAACCAGCTTGGTCATATCGGCTAGTTTGACCCTCTTAGCCTGCTCACATTAATCGGACAGTTCTCACCTAGACCAACTGTCTTGTCCACCCATTAGATTTGTTTGGCCCACTCTAACCGTCCAGCCCAATCAATGAGTTCAGATTGATCAGAATACTTTGCCGAATCATCCCACTTGACCTCACCACTCAACCAATCACTCAGTCAAGTTGGCTTGACCAGCTGCAATGGCCGTTTGGGGTGAGTAAAATCTCAGTTAAACCGAAATAACCGAATTTACTGAATTAGGAAGTTCAGTTCAGTTAATTCAGAAATTCAGTTTTTTTTTAAAATCACGGTTATTTCGGTTTCAGTTTTAAAATTCCGAATTCGGTTAAACTGGTTAAATAGAATAAATAACAGTTGACTGCTATGTTGTGAGTAGTCGACCGGACTAACTCAACTATCCAAAACGTCAACTGATGACATCATCAATCAATTGATAAAAAAATTTGGTTAATATGGCAACTAACTGAATTAACTGATTTTAAATCGGTTAGATTTTAGTAGCAAACTTTGGTCTGTTCGCTTTGTCCAAAAAAAGTTCGGTTCAGTTTTTAACCAAATGCTCACCTCTAATGGTCGTTCAGCCCACTAGACTGGCTAGACCATTTTACCTGCCTGAAATTGTTGAGCCTACTCAACTCATCTGCACTAATTGGCTAGCTCAGCTCAACTTGACAGGCTCATTGTACCTGTTCAGCTCGACTAACCAAGTTCAATATCATGCATTCAATGTTGGGGCTAAGGATGTGATCGGTGCTTGTGACAGTGGCTAGGTTTTCAGTATTGTAGATGGGTATTATTTCACAAGCAGTCACAAATAAATATTGTTTGATAAGGAATTACAGATGACCTTTTGGTGAAGAAGAGGGATTTGGTTTCTGCTCAATTTGGGCAGAACCAAAATGGCAGACGAGAGGCATCTCTCATCCATTCAATTTTTCCATCCTCTCTAAGTATCTATCCAAGTAAACAATAGTAAAGTGGGTAGAACCAAATTGGTGGACAAGAAGGATCTGACTATCTAATCTATTCAAGTAAACGATAGCAAGGATGCAGCATTTTGCAAATCCACCCTCTCTATCATCCATCAGCTTAGTTTTCCATCCCAGTAAACATGCTCTAAAAGAGAACCATGAAAATTGATTAGAACTTATGATGCATTGGCGAAGCAGCACATTAGCTTGCTTGGATGTATGATGCATTGGTGAAGCAGCACATTTACTTGCTTAGATGACCAAGGTACCTTGAGTTTCAGTTCTGCAATTTGTGTCTGCTCACAAACATCCTCAACAAGTGCCTGCAAAGGAAAAACAATTTGGATCACATACCTAGTTCTGAAACATATCATTAGTCGCTCAACAACGTTATTGAATTTTACTAGCCTTTTTAAACACTCTGGGAATAGAAAAATGAGCCTCAAGTGAACTATATCCAAATTTCACCTTTCATTTGAATGAAATCCATGTTATATATCTTCATCTTTGACGTTACAATAGAATTAAATCAACAGGTAACTAGTTAAAAGAGATAATCCACAAGGAATCGGAGGGAAATTTAGGAGAGAGAGAGAGAGAGAGTAGGACTGAAACAGATATGATGTATCAAAAAAAGGAGAATAGGAGTAAGTTATTGTTTTGTAAAATTGGTAGAGATATGTCCATGAGGTTTTAACAATGATAACTGTACAAAATGTCAAATTGTCCATTGAAGGCATCTAATGGATGCCCAACCATGTCAATTTGCATAAGCATACCTCTCTTCTGGAAGCTTCTCATCATGAAAATGATGGCAGTCCAGTTTCACATGATTGTAAGAGAGAAATGCCAAGTTAAAGGGATCTAAAACAAAAGAGGCCTGGCTGTGTTGATTCCGTTGAACTAGGCTGATGGGACAAGAGTAATGAAGTAAAAGCAGGAATCGTGCAAGCAATCAATTTCCTTTTTAGTCCTCTCATTCACTATTAAATATTTTCTTGAGATTTCAAGCCTTTCATGCTCATAAAAGGGATATTTAATTGTATCTCCAAGGGTCTTGGTGATTTCATGCTTTTATGTTAGTCTAATGTTCAGCTGCTCAACAAAAAATCTCACATATATTAGAGGAACTTCAATTACAGTTTAGGAACAAGATAAGGTAATGACTAGGGACTAGGAAGACATCTAAATTACAATTGTTTCATTTTCCACCTAAGATTCTGTACTTTGTAGCTGCAACAAATGGAGCAAGTAGCCTCATAGCCATTGCTCAAACATAGTGGCACCTTCGTCCTTGTATCTTATACATATTTCGCTAAAGGCTATAGTCTCAAAAAATATCACCATGTATCACTGAGAAAAATCAAGATTTCCCTTGCAAGTAATTTCCAATTTCCATAGGGAATGTTTAATATAGATTTGGTCAATGAATACTACAAAACAAAGACAAGCAAAAGCATTATAAGACGGCAAGTAAGAAACAAAAGGCTGAGGTTCAAAGAGACCTCTCATGAATTATGAGCAGTAGTGCCACATTGAAATACCAAACAGTGAATAGTTCATTAGTAACTAACTCTTCTGAAGTGTGAATTGCTATTTTCTCATTTGGGCATCAAAGCATCAAAGAAGTATTATATCTTGAATATCATATGAAATAAATTTTAAAAAAAAAAGATCTTTATTTGTAATCAATCAGCAATGACAGAAGAAAACAAAGCCACCACAAGTAAGAAACGGTGAAAATGGCAACATTCAAGTTCAAGCAAACTTAGATACTTTACCTGACAATAATAACAAGTAAATCATAAAGAATAAGGTTTTTGGTCTGTTTCAGACTACATTATATATTGCAGTGGCATTAGATCTAAAAGCAACAGAGTGCAGCAATCACATCAGATGGCAATAACTTAAAGAGAGGCGCATAAGAAACATATAGAAATCACAAAACATTCTTACATCTATGCTGAATCAAAGTATTATATAGCCATAAAAGGTTTTGATAGTCTGGAAAGAACTAAACAAAAGTTTGACCTGGAATCCAATGGGAAATGTTGACTGCTGAACATTTTTTTGCAGTGGCCCACTTGAATTCTTCTCAAATGTGTCAGCTGCATTAGAAAAACATAACTTGCTATAAAGATGATCCAATCGACTTATGTCTTGAAGCTTAAATCTTAACCTAACTTTCAAGAGAAGCAAGCAGAAAGAGTTTTTGTCCTAGTTGATCATTTAAGAATGAGAAACATTGTCCAAACCTAGTATGATATTTCCAAATAATCTTTATTCCAGTCTCAAAAATAATAGATTTCTTCTGTGAAAGCTAATGATTCATGGATTTGCACAAACAGGCACATCTTCACGATAGGTCAATTACATAAGAACAGTTATAGAATATAAAAAGGAGAGAGTCAGGATTTGAACATTAATAACATGTTAATACTCCATTATGGATCAGTTTATGCCAAGCCTATGAGTCTTTGGCTAGCACTTTTTGTATAACAATCTGCCCAAATGATAGAATTGATGCAGCAACTTGTTACAGGCCCAAAAGATCTCATCCCAAATTAATGAAGCCCTAATTGAAGCCACGTATACCCTCTTTACAAGACCATGACTTCCCATGTGCGGCTAAAATGGGATGTCACACAATTAAAGTTTAGTTCAACTACACGCAATTGAATTCTTTCCTAATATATTGAGCATTCAAAACAATGTATAGGTCAACATATACAAATGCAACAATTAACAACACAAGTCATTTCCAGCATAGAACAAGCTGATTGTTGACAGAAACCAAATAAACTATCTTTCTACTATACGAGCCACAAACTTGCACATGACTAACCACTAGTAACCGCTGAAGTATTCTGCGAGGCCTTCATATGTAATGGTTGTTTTTGAAACACCACAGTGGAGATGAATCTTTGTCGATCAACTGGAACTCTCCAAAATAAAGATTTTGAAATAACAATTGAAGCAAGGGCGGAAGTAGGCTTCTCATGAGAAGGATCCACTTTTGGAATCAACATAGGAGCACCTAAAAGGTACGAGATGCAATTTTTTTATAAAACATCAAATGGTGGGTTGAATAAACAATACAACTGCAAAAAAAATGCAGCAAACGACCAGAAAGAACACCTAGTTGCAAACTGAAATGAATTAGTTCTAGCATATTCACACAATGCAAAGAAAGACCTGCCAAAAATATTAAGTCTCGCAAAATAGCTCCAATATCATAGAAGTGCAGTAATCTGACTTAGATTTATTATGAACCCAGGGTCTGATTGAACAATTAAGCAAAAGGCACCTTCAGTAGCATGGTTGGCAACAATATAGCCAAGTTGGATCAGAATAAGCGAAGGCCAATCCAATTTTAACCGAGAAATCGGGTATGGGTAGATATTTTATAATGGTTCATCGGAATAAAGAGGAGTATAGTTGTGACCAATTTGAAGTTGGCAGAAATTGGATGCGATCGAATTAGAATTGGAGTAATAACTATTTCTTTCTGAAGATGGCACAGATCTTGATGATTCTTCCAGCTATATCTTGGTGAGGAAGAGGAGCGAATGGGCTGCAAGGAAGCGGTTGCTCTAATGAATGGTGGGTGTCTTGGAAATTCTAATGAGCAAAGGTCAGTCGGCAACGAAGAGGTCATGAGGCTTCCTGAGAAGAGGGAGCTGAGGTCCCAGGTCTTCTGAAGTAGTGAAGGAAAAGGTGCATTATTATGTCAAGAAAATTTCACTTTGGTCCCCACCATTCACTAACACACTAGTAATTGATAAAAATGAAATTTGATTACCAATTTCTAATAATACAATACTTATATTTATTATTATGGAAAAAGAATTCCTTCTATGTTACTTCTTTATTTTTTTAAAGCATATTCTGTTACAATATCTAAAAGGTTTCCAAACAACTAACCAATACCTAAAAGGATTCCAATATCTTTTTTAAGCATCTACGATTATGAATAAAAGTAATTGAAGCACATGCAATCTAAATGTTTCCAATATAACAACTAACCAGGTGATCCTTTCTCATAAGATGCTATGGAATTCCATAATCCAAATTCCAAACAGGTATTAATCCTTAACAAAGCAAATTAGGGTTCGGAGATTTTACTTGAGAAACTTCTATTGTAGCATTCATAGCAAGTGATGATCCTAAATAGTCTGGATGAAAAACTAATGATGAAGAAAAGCAAGAAACAATATAAGAAATTGCATTCACTTTGATGCAATCTACGTAAACCAGATTATTGAAAGCCTAGTCAAAAGCAAGCTCATTTTCTCCTCATATGGTGCATTACTTTTCTCCATTATGCCACTGAGAATGCTCCAACTATATAATGAGATCGGAAAGTGAAGCAAAGAGATCAAAAGCTTCATCTTTCTTTTTTTTTTCTTTCGCTGCAGGATGCATAAAATTTTAGCTTGGATCGTTCTGTATTTCCCTGACTCACTCCATTCCATGACAGTTAAATCAGTCAATTGCAACCAACGCTAATATCTCTACAACTTCAACTACAACTGGACACATAATTTAGGGCATCAGAGTATAAGGTCTTCGCCCGCTGAATCTATAACCATCACCGACCAAAAAAAAAAAATTCAAAAAAAGCGCTCAAGCGTGGCGTTTGATTGCCCACATATTTACAGATCCAGTAAACGAACTTTAAAGAACAAAAAAGCTTGCGCCCAGGGCACCGAAGATGCATAATGGCAAGGAGGACACGGGATCAAGAGATCACCACGGAACAACTGAAGAGCCATGGCAATTTCTTTCAAGGAAAGCTGGATCTGGGAAGATCGAAGAAAAAAATGGAATATGCGCACAGAGGCGAAGCTCGGCAGAGTTTATCGGAGTGCAGAAGCCATAACTGAGGCAGCCTCGACATCTCCGCCCTTTCACTCCCTGACTTCTCCGCCCGCCCGCCCGCCCTGGGACCGGAGTTCGGGAAACGCGAGGGGAACCCGCGACCCCGCGCGACTAGGCTTGACTTATTTACGACTTGAGCCACGAAATGAATAGCCACTGAATGACTGAATTTGGGGGTTCCAATCGGATCCGGGTCGGGCACATGTAAAACGGGTTGAATTGGTCGGTAGCAGAGGCTTGATCATCTCTCTGTTTTTTTTTAATAAATAAAATAATTATTAATTTGAGATATTTTTATCAAATCGGAGATTAAAATTATTAAAATAATTTTAATCCCTAAAAAAGTAAAATATTTTTATAAATACTCTTTCAATTTTATGATAATAAAAGATTAAATTTTAAATTTTAAATTATATGGATATTTAAAAATTGATTTTCAAATTGTATTTTAAATTTATTCGATAAAGTAAATCAAATAAAACACCGTCTACTTTTAAAATTAATTGGATTATAAAAAACAAACGATGGATCTGCCTTAATGTCTTTCATAGCTGATCCATCGATAAAGAAAGATAAATTACGAAGACTATGTTCTTTGATCCTTTGACTAAAAACGACAAGAATATTCATGCTTATGATTTTGCGATGAATATTTATGCGTGTTGCGAAGAATGCACAGTAATTATATTCTATCTGACACCTCGTGCTCCCATCGCTTGACATCGTCGTCAAACGACTGAATTCTAAGCAAAATTTGATTGGGATCTGATCGGAATCTAGTCACAGTCCGATCGAAGTTGAAGTCTGATTGGATCACAATCAAATTCTAGTCGAATTGCGACCATCAATTATAATCCGCGATTATATTTCGATCGGATCGAGGTTTGAATCCAATCACTCGACAGCGATGTCGAACAGTACGGACACAAGGTGTCGGACGGAGTTACTATACATTTCTCGTTACTGTATTTGATCGCGCACAGACACACAAATATTCATCGTGTAAGATATCAAAATCAGATCGCGATCGGAATTAGGCTCAATCACAGTCGTGATCGGTCGCGATGTCGCAATCGGGATCGGATCGAATTTTGATCTAATCACTCACGGTCACCATCTGATCGTGGTTGCGGGGCTATTGCCGATGGCAAATACGATATATATAATCCCGACGAATTCATAGATAGACTACAATGCGTTCGATGAAAATACTATCCATTATTTATTATTATACAAATCACGGATAAGACGGTAAAGAGGTAGACGTGCAAGATACATCCGGCGGGACATCTATTCTTTTCACACTAATATGTAAAGTCTTCCGTTACTGAAACATCATAAGAGGCCCCTTCGAGCATTTCTATCTGTACATTTCACAGGCTTAAGCCACAGATCCCCAGCCAAGTCGAAGGAGCAACCACACTTGCAGGTTCATGTGAGGCTCCATGGCCCTAAGAAGATGAGTCTCCTGATGGGGTCTTCCGAGTTCTTAGCACGCTTCCCTTTTTTCTTCTGTGTCAGTTTCTCCGCCAAGGCCATGGAGATCACCGTTGCAAGGTGAGACTTCTTTCTCATCGCCTTGTCTCCCAAAGCTTCCTGGCCCCATGAGGCCCCCTCCCCTGCCACATGTGGCGCCTTCATGGCCCTCGATCGCCCCCACCCTCCACTGCCACTTCCCAGTGTTCTTCCAAAACCCCAGAAGGGTTATATATTTATAGAGCCACCGATCGACTAGCTTAGCCTCGAAGCCTGAGACCAGGCAGTACTGTTAGTTGCTACATCGTGGGATGGAAAGATAGGGAATTCATTCTCCCACTGTGGACTTGGAAAAGCTTGGGCATCTAACTCGTGTACCGAATGAAGAATCATATGTCTTATCCAATTGTTGGTAGTGGGGGTGGAATCTGTTCTTCTTCCATGGCGAAGTCGATAGAGTTGGGCATCTACTTGTGTGATGAGTGTCTCAATCTTGTAAGGATGCCTTTTGAATCACTGAATGTACTATTATGTATTCTTATCACTCGACACTGATTTCATATGGCCTCTATAAGCCATGATTAATATTAATTTGTATGTATGCGACGCATGTAATGATACACTTTTGAAGGTTCAATTTCATGGAAAAAGGAAGACAGTCGTTCAATTAATTTTTTTACGAGAATTATACCTTATATACAGTGTAAGTTCAAATTATTTAACATTCCTTCAATGTTAACACGACAACGGATTAAAAGATTATACACATATGAATCCATATATATTCAATAATATAAATCTATAATTAACCATTAAATTAGTTCACTTTAATTAATGGGTTAATTCGTTCGTATCCGCAATGATAAATTTGTATGTCAATTGGTTAAATATGTTTGCCATCATCCGACAATTATAATTCATTAGGTAAAAATTCGATATAGCATGTGAGAGGGGGAAGGGTGAATTGTAATTAAAATTACCGACTAATTAAGTCGTCGCTTAACCTAAACCATCTCAGAACCTAGCAATGAATCGCTCATCGAGTGGTGATTTAGGATCGTCGAGTGCTAGGAAAATTTTCAAAAGCACTGGAGAAAAATAATTGTTAAGATTTCTAACTGATAATTCTCTCTTTTTCCTTGATTCCATGCATGCATGACAAAAAAGATTACACTAAAACAATCTAAAAACTCATCAATTTATCATTCATTAGTTTTCTCAACCTCCACATCAAAATATATAGGGCAATTTATCATCTCAAATTTAAAATTGTCTAAACACAGTCTCATGATTTCATATTTATAAAAACACGCACTTCATTTCCTTTTTATCCCTCTCGTCAAACAAACATACAATTAATACTGAGATTTTACATGCATCCGAGCAACAATCGAAAATTCTGAGTCATTCAAACGTCACTTGATATTGTACGTGGTGCTGAAAATTTAAATCCCAACACCACTATATTCCTGGTAATATAATTTTCAACACCACTTGTTTTCGGCCAGCTTGATATTATACGTGGTGCTGAAAATTTAAATCTCAACACTACTATATTCCTGATAATATAATTTTCAGCACCATTTTTTTTCGGGCAACTTGATATTGTACGTGGTGCTGAAAATTTAAATCTCAACACCACTATGTTTCTGGTAATATAATTCTCAGCACCACCTTTTGTCTCGCCCAGCTTGAAATTGTATGTGGTGCTGAAAATTTTAATCCCCGGACCACTGTGTTCCTGGGAATATTAGAAATTATGGATACCTAATAAAACCTTGAATATCATAAATTTTGGGCACGACTACACAAAGGGGCACTTTCCAAACCCAATGGACTTGGATTGGATCGAAGAAGAGGTGAATAAGGTCATCAATAGATTTTGATCGAACCCCATTTATGGACCTAGAGGAGTCCAAATTCTGAAATCATGACATGGACTGAAAGATCTTACAACATGAATTATTGATGTGTCAAAGAAATTTGGTTATGATCCTCCTACCTCTGGCTGTGGATTCTTAATAAAACCTTGAATATCAGAAAGTTTGGGCACGAATACACAGATGGACACTTTCCAAATCCAATGGACTTGGATTGGATCGAAGAAGGGGTGAATAGGGCCATCAATGGGTTTTGACCGAAATCTATTGATGGACCTAGAGGAGTCCAAATTTCAAAATCTTGACATGGACTGAAATATCTTATAACATCAATTGTTGATTTATCGAGGAAACTTGGTTATGATCCTTCTACCTCCCAATTTTGGTCGCGTGTCACGTGACACAGGATTTGATTTCTAAAATATGGCTGTGGATACCTAATAAAACCTTGAATATCAGAAATTTTTGATACTGATATACAGAGGGACACTTTCCAAACCCAATAAACTTGGATTGGATCAAAAAAGAGGTGAATAGGGTCATCAATAAGTTTTGACCAAAATCCATTGATGGATCTAGAGGAGTTCAAATTCCGAAATCTTGACATGGACTGAAAGATCTTATAACATGAATTGTTGATTTGTCGAGGAAACTTGGTTCTGATCCTCCTACCTCTCAGTTTTGATCGCGTACCACGTATAAATTAAAGTTGGGCGAGAAAAAAACTAGTGTTGGGAATTATATTCTTAGGAGCACAGTGGTCATGAGGTTTAAATCTCAGAAATATAGTTGTCTTGGGATTTAAATTTCCAACAACACGTCCAATTTCAAACTGGGTGAGAAAAAAGATGGTGCTCGAAATTAAATTCCCAGGAATACATTGGTCATAAAATTTAAAATCTCAATACCATATAATATCAAGTTGGCCGAAAAAAAAAATAATGTTGGAAATTATATTCCTAGGAACACAGTAGTCATGAGATTTAAATTCTCAACACCACGTACAATTTTTGGCTGAGACAAAAGGTGATGCTAAGAATTATATTACTAGGAACATAGTGGTGCTGGAATTTAAATTTCCAGCATCACGTACAATATCAAGCTGGTAAAAAAAAAGATGATACTGAGAATTATATTACCAGGAACATAGTGTGGTGATGAGATTTAAATCCGAGCACCACATATAATATCAAGTGACGTTTGGATGACTTAAGATTTCCAGTTGTGGCTCGGATGCATGTAAATTTTCAGTATTAATTGCACGTTTGTTTGGCGTGATGGATAAAAAGAGAATGAAGTGAGTGTTTTAGTAAATATGAAATCATAAAACTATATTTGAGCAATTCCAAACTTGAAGTGCGCCCTTTGATAAATTGTCGAAATATATAAGGCTAAAGTTTCCGGAATCTTAAATTTGATATGTCAACTTTTAAGCCTTGTATCTCAAATTGATATATATAGCAATTTTTGATAAAATTGTTACATAGATCGAACTAATCTAAATTCATAAACAAATACTACTCTTATGCATTTTTTACGTGGTATAAAAGTTCAAACAGTTTGTACGTGGACTTGAATATATTAAGTTCATGCTTTAATTTTAACAAATTAGCACCTGGTCCTAAAATTTAAAAGAAAAAAAAGAAGAAGAATATAATAATAATGATTTCAAAAATGTATACCTAATAATAATAGTAATAATAATAATAATAATAATAATTATGTAGATTGGAGAATAAAATAAGAGAAGTCTATGATGATAGAAGCCGATTGATGTCGACTTGGCATATCTCGACAACCTCATATTTCGGTAGATTTATATCTCGACAGATTCATATTTCGATTACATACTGATCCCTGTCGACATGCCAGTTGTTAAAGATAAGATACCCAACGAGGCATCACGTACTGGGGGCATCATACGACAAGCAGATATCCCTCTATGCCTACGTCAAGGGAACACATTCGTTGCATTAATAGAGTCATGTCTCCCACCAATCACGCGAGCGACATTGATTACGCTTCATGCGTCTGCCGCATTTATTGAGGTACTGATCTCTATCATTCCTAAATATGACAGACAACTATCTTAAAGAGTCCATGTCTCCCATATCTTTCGTACTGTTCTGTAGGGATTGGTGCATCTATATAAAGATAATCTAAAGAGATTCTAAGATGTTCAGACTCTCTAATCCACTCTTGCATTTCTTGCTTCCCTTTTTTCATGATCCTTGACTTGAGTGTCGGAAGGATATAGTCGAGATCCCCCTCGGCTCCCTTAATTGTGTGTTTGTCTCAGATTTTTCTCTCGGGCCCATCCGAGACACCTCCATTGTCCTTAGCCGAGATGAGCCATTGATTTAGCCAAGTTAGCATACCATCCAATTCAATAGACACCGAGCCATCTTTGCTAGAGGGAAATCCCACATCAATGTTTCAGTCAAAACAAAAAACATTTAATTTTATTTGGTTTAAGGATGATGAATTATGAAATAAAACGGAATTAATTTTATTTAATAGTTTATATAAAGCGAGACATTCTAGGATACTCTTTAATTCTTATCACGAATCTAAAAAAAAAAACAATTGAAATATTTATGTAAAAAAATGATCTTTTAATTTGTTGATGGCTACTGCCGAGTAGGTGATATAGAAGGAGCTTTTATTTGTAGCATGCGACACATGGAAATTAGACCGTATGGTCTCTAGGATTCTAGCCTACTCAGTTAGCAAACATGCTCAGACTTAGCTCAGGTTGACTTTGCTCGGGTTGATTCCTCAATTTTAGTGCGACTATATAATCAGTTGTTGCAATTGCATGCCTATGTAACCAGTTGACTGTGCAGACTTCTGTTATATCATTGACATGCAAATTAGAGTATCTAGCTATGTGATGTCAGATTGATGCTCGATAAAAATATAAAACATCTCTAGCTATCTTGTGGAAGTAGAGGAATTAATTAAGGCACTGTGGTTTACCAGTAAGATCCTATTTCTATTTAAAGACTAAGTGGATATCTATGGCATTTCTTGAACTCATCATCTAGGTATTTATGACCTTGGATGATGGATGGAGCTAGGTTTAATTGACAATCGATAGTAGTGTGTATTCTTGGCTGCAGGTAATCTCTTGAATATTGCTCCACCTACCTCTTTATTCTGTGTATGCATCCCAACCTGTGTTTGGTTGCTTACTTAGGAATGACATGCTCTCAGGTCAAGCTCGATGTTTCAGTAGCCAACCTCCAACTAGAAAAGCGAAGATGCACAGGAATCCTCCTTGAAGATGGGATGAGTGGTGTTATGTAGTCTCACAGAGATGACTGAGTTGGTCCAACTAAGTCAATAGTTGCAAGTTATTATGAGTATGAAATGTATGATAAAATCCTTCTCTGTCAAATGCCACAGTCGTCATTGTGGTGACCACTATCACTTTTGAACTAATTTGTCTCCACGAACATAGAGGAACAATAAATAGGTGTCTGGTTTTAGTTCCTCTTCCATATATATAGTCTGAAAGCCTCTTCTATTGGTTTACACACGAGAAGATCATTACAGCTCCAAACAATGAGAAGAAAACAGAAAGAACCAACTTATAGAAGCACCGCAGGGGTGTTATATATTTTACGAAGTAAAATGTAGGTGGACAAAGTCTCCGAGATCATGGGGTTTTTATAGGCAAACAAAATCATGTATTTGTCTGCTTATCAATGTTAGTTTTTCTTTCATTGATAGTTAGTCTGATGTTTCTCTGCTTCTGATTTTCTTCATTTTTTTTCTATAATTGTTCTAAGGGCAGTGTCAGCAGAAAGGGAGAGAAAGAGAGAGAGAGAAAAAAATATCTATCGCCGCATTTTCTGTAGAGACATGGAGTGAGCAATTTCTGGAGATTTTCTAGTCGAAGAGTAGAATTTTGTGATTTTCTTGGCTCTCATGATGCTACTGAAGAATGGATGGTTACTACATCTAACTAGAATGCATGGTTGGATTGAGTTGGCTGGAATGCTTTTTACCAGATAGCAGAATCTATTTAGAATCTGTATGTTGGTGTTGGTCCAAGGTATGGGGTTCTGTCTGTCTGCCGAGCTGAAGAGCAGAAACTCATGTCTGTATATTGATGCCAACTGAAATCCTGCTGTATTGTTCAGATCTGTGTTGTGTATCTAGAAGTCTAGATTTCTTGGATATGTAATTGAAATGCTGGATTTTGTACCATAGTGACTGGTAGTCAGATATGCTGTATGTTAATTTACTTGCTTTATTTAATTTTCTGGGAGAGCTACGATGCTTCCTGAACTGGAACTCCAAAGTTGGCATTGGTGGATAGCTGGTTTTTGGAGTCAATTGTCAGCTCTGCTGGAGTTTTGAGCTAGCTTGTTTTGTTGTTCTTCACTGGAGATGCATGAGGTGGTCTTAAGGCATATTGTGGAGGTATGATACGTAAGGATGTAAATGGTTGTGCTGTGATTTCTTGGAGTCTGACTGAAGCTGCTCTGTGGAAGCTGAATGGAGAATCAGGAACATGTTTTGAAGGCAAGTGAAGCAACAATTTTGCTAGCTGCGATCTGATAAACAGTAGCCGTAGTCTCTCTGAATTTTGCTATCCTCTTGCTACTAAGCACCGTGAAATAGCACTATAAGAAAATGACATTTTAGAGACCGAATTAGAGATCGAAAATCGGTCTCTAAATATATTAGCAACCGTTTTAAAGACCGAATATTTGAGTCTCTAAATTTTGGGTTTCTAAATTTAGAAACCGAATTTAAAATCGGTCTCTAAATTTAGAGACCGAATTTGAAATCGGTCTCTAAATTTAGAGACCGAATTGAAAATCGGTCTCTAAATTAGAGACCGAATTTGAAATCTGTCTCTAAGTTTAGAGATCAAATATAAATTCGGTCTCTAATTCGGTGTTTAAATTTTAAAAAAAATATCAATAAAAAATTTGTACAATATTTCAATAATCAATATTAATAACAATATTTACTAATAACATCCCAATACACCATTATAATATAAATACTAATAAAATTTAATTTTATTAATATTCAAATGTAGACAATTACAATACAAATACTAATTACATTTAATTTTATTAACATGCCCTGTACACAATTATAATATAAACATCCAATGAAATTCATCCTTTGAAAGCATTTTATAGTCGCCCTGTAACATTCCGTTTTACACCACAACATAGCTACGATACCATGGAGCTCAATTTGAGGTGCATCGAGTGGGATCCATAGTCGTGGTGAACTCCACGAGCAAACCACAAACACTGCTACATTCCTATCATATCTTGAAAAATTACTATCCTGCCAAAATAACCATCATATCAAATACTATATAAAAATAAAATTCAATATAAAACATAAATGAAGCATGAGACACTGGAATATGACAATATGAATAATATTAATCATAAATTAATGACAAATGTGACAATGAGAATATTATCCAAAAAATAATGACAAATATGATAATATATATTATATTAATAAAAAAATGGCAACGAATTATTTAGAAATCGATGGAAATAATAATAATGCACCTGTGTCATAAATTCCTTAATTAAGCAATGGAAGAGAGTGATCTCTACTAGTGTAAGAACTTCTTAATCACTTATTCATACCTTATTTTACCTGTAAATAAAAATATAGTTCTATTAGTGCATGATTAATAGTGTAAATTCAAGACCATATATCTAAGTAAAAGAGAGGAAAAAACTCGCAAATGTTAATTCCTAATATATAGTTACCAGTGTAGAAAAAACTCGCAAGTAAAATGAATATGAAAACATAGAAATGCAAACATAAAGTGGAAAGAAAACCTCACCAATGCAAAACGATCACTTACGATAATTTTTTGACTTCTTCGATTGTGGATCATCATCATTCTCATAAGAGTCAACCTTCAAAATTTAAGAAGTATTATCAAAATGACTATAAATAGAAAGGTTAGAAATAAAACATTAAAAAAAGGCCTATGAATAAATTTAAAATATAACACCAATTTATAAAACGAAGATCATTACATGGACCATAGACCTGAACTTCATCTAGATAATAGAATGTAAATGTAGCATTGCTAACCGGATATCTTCTATTCACGGTTTATACTTTCAAGCGAAGAGTCGACCTGCTGAAGAGCATCAAATGAAGCATTGTCATCTTATGGAGCATCAAATAAAACATTGGCTTTTAGGAATAGCTATAACACTGCAATTCAATTTGACTACCACAATGGAGAAAAAAGAAAAATAATAATAATTTCTTTGGCGTGACGAATTACACAATCCGATGAAAGAAAAACATGGACAAACAACTCTAGGTGACACATTCCATGCATCTTCTCCATTCTAAAGAAGACCACTAGACTACACCTTTGTGTGCGCCATAGATCATCATTAACAACAATAAAATGTCGCATACTAGATCTTATCGCACCATTGAGCTCCATGTATCCTTGTTTTTATGCAGATTTAGATCTTTTTTAAATATATCAACTACAATTTTCTTTGACCTATACCTAAAAACTCTTAGGTCTTTATAGTTTTATATTGACAACAATTCTCCACCAATGCACACCACCTTTTGAAAGGAAATGCCAACTAAAAGAATAGGAGTTCAACAAAAATCAAGTAGTGTCATTTCGGATGTTCTAGGCATGTCTCAGCACGGTCAAGCCTAATTAAACTAAATTTATGAGGTTTTCCAACAACTATGGAGTGAAATACTAAAATGTTTAATTAAGATTTTGTGCAAAACAGATAAATGAACCAACTTTCAAATACAAATAAAGAAGGAATTTATGGGATGATATAGGAGAATCAAACTGGGGAAACACTCTAAGAAAGAAAGTCATATTGGCATTCGGAGAAGCTGTTGATCCCGAAATTATCCAACAAAATTCACAATATGATGGTCGAGAAGAGAAATCCTAGCTAGATTTTTCAACGAGGTAGCTAAAATTAACAATGCAAGAATTTTATAAGAAATACTCAAGTGTATAAAACTCAACCTATCTGTCGAAGTAAAAGCTAAAACATGCAAAAGAAAATATATCTCAGCAACTTCAACTATAATGCAGAAACAAACACTAAATCGGCCAAAGGAAATCCAAAAGGTAACTTTTAACCATACATCTCAGCAACAAAGAAAGATCATCAAAATAAATCTACCAATGATTTATAACCGCACGTTGTGGTCGCCGTGCCGGGTCACCTGTCGAGCGTGGAGGACACCGGGCGGTGATCTTTGTCGCTGAGATCCGCGGACAAACCAACGCAGACGCGGCGAAATGCAAAGGAGGCAAGCACGACAGGGCATCGACGTTGAGGAGATGGACATTGGCAGAGGCGTCGACGGCCTCACGGGACCACGATCGCGCACACCGTCAGGATCAGATTCGCTGCGCTGCTACGGCCACGTGCAACCGTGGTCTCGTGGGCATTGTTTCACGCAAAAAGGCGACAGCTTCGCAGGGAGAGGGGAGAGGAGGTCACGGGTGTGGCCTCTGGCAACGGAGGTTGCGGCCGCGGGCTCACGCGACCGGGCAAGAGGAAGATGAAAAGGAAGAGGGAAGACATGGGAGAGGGGAGGAGGAGAGGAATCGGAAAAGAAGAGGGGAGAAGAGCACGAGCGATCGGGAGAAAAACTTAGGGCAAGAAAAAAAATATAAATTAGAGACCGATTCTTAGAATCGGTCTCTAATTTTTAGAGACCGATTCTTAGAATCGGTCTTTAAATTAATATTAAAAAATTAAAAATATTAAATTGAATTAGAGATTAGAGAAAATTTTTTAAAAAAATTAATTTAGAGACCGATTGTTAGAATCGGTCTCTAAATTATTTTTATTTAAAAAAATATTGAACGGGAAATAGGGCTCATGCCAATGGAGGGCATGGGCGTGTCGGGCATGAGACATGAGTGTGTTAGCCGACACGCCCGGGGTATGTTGAGGAACATGGGTGTGTCGGCTAACACACCCGGGGTGTGTTGAGTAAGGACGTGTCGGCTAACACACCCGGGGTGTGTTGAGCAACATGAGTGTGTCGGGCATGAGACATGGTCGTGTTGACTAACACACTCGGGGTGTGTTGAGCAACATGGGCGTGTCAGCTAACACACCCAGGGTGTGTTGAGCAACATGGGTGTGTCGGCTAACACACCCGGGGTGTGTTGATGTCTGGAAGTTTTGATACGCCTCAATAATTCCCGATTCTTCACCCTGTTAATATAAAAATACCCTAAAATAGTTTTTTTTTTGTCCAAAATACCTCGATAGAGTTTTTATAAGTTCGCCATTTTTTTTATTTTAATTATTTATATCATTCTTTAAATTTTTATTTATTTAATTAAGACGGCGATTAACCGGACCGAACCCGGACCAGACCCGGATCAGACCGGCGGTTCTACAACCCGGACCGTAACTGGCCACGAGCGGGCCGATTAAGGGTCGGTATTTTACCAATCCGGACCCGACGGTTCCCACCCAGACCCGAACCATGGTCAGGTCTAACTACACTAAATCTAGCTAGGTCTAATTTAGAGACCGACTTAGATTTTCGGTCTCTAATTTAGAGACCGATTTCAAAATCGATCTCTAATTTAGAGACTGACTTAGATTCGATCTCTAATTAGAGACCGATTTAAGAATCGGTCTCTAATTTAGAGACCGACATAGATTTGGTCTCTAATTAGAGACCGATTTGAGAATCGGTCTCTAATTTAGAGACCGACATAGATTTGGTCTCTAATTAGAGACCGATTTGAGAATCGGTCTCTAAATTAGAGACCGATTTAAGAATCGGTCTCTAATTTAGAGACCAACTTAGATTCGGTCTCTAATTAGAGACCAATTCTTAAATCGGTCTCTAATTAGAGACCGACTTTGAATCGAATTTTTTAAAATCGATCTTTAATTATAGACTGAATTTGAATCGATCTTTAATTCGGTCTCTAATTTAAGATTTTCTTGTAGTGTAGCTTAATTAGTAAGTCTATATATACTTGAAAGTTTTCCATTGTACATATATTTCGGATGAGATTCCTCATAGTTTGTTTTTTTTTCTATGAGAAATGTTCAAAGTGTTGTATCAATCTTATTTCAAAACTTAATTACATTCCCAAATTATGAAGTGGTATATTGCATGAATCCTAAAGAGTTTGAAAAACTGCACTGACATATTTTCATGAAATCATGATCATGTTCTTACGTTGGAAAGTAGAGCTAGATCAAACCCAAGCATGATCATGATTTGTGTTTAGGTGCAGTGATTATTCAATACTAGTTAGGTACATTTTTTTCTTTCAAAAGTATTTATTACTCTCTCTTAGCTAGCTAGCAAGTGCAATGTTGAAGAATCTATGACTCATTCAAAAAAAGGTTGTCTTTTAAAAATACTTTCAGTATAAATTTACAAACTATGTCATTTAATTAATTTATAAAGTGCTTTGATTTGGCCATAGGCTGCAGGAAAATGAAGAAACTCTCTCCCCCTAAAGCTGTTGGATATTGGGTTTTAAAAGATCAATATGATTTACGATTTTGAAAAGAAAAATTGAGGTATCATTAATCGATGAAAGTCTAAATTGATTTCAAAATTGAAATCTACGTTTCGAGTAGATGAATCTAGACTATTAATTTGCTCAAAATCGATTGCTTAAATTTATGCTCCAGGCGACGTGACACTCGGGTGACATGTCATGCATACATGACACTCGGTTGGACAGAGAGAGATGATTGGCTGCTGATTGAGCGATCGGATAGACACCGTTGGATCGAAGAGGATGATGGATCACAAGTGACGCGATATGGAGCGTTGATCGCGAAGAATCACGATCGAACCGTTGGTGATAAAGGTTGATCTAGAGCGTCAGATTGACTGGATCGCTGGATCCAAATCTGACGGCTGAGATCAAAGGAGGATCTTAAAGATTATAATCCTCCAGATCTAGTAACCGAGATTAATTAAAAAGTTTGTTTGAATGGTCTAGATTCTATGGCTGAGATGAAATTCACCAAAGAGTATTTTATTTCTTCATCTAATATAAATAGGATCCCTAGATGATAAAATAGACGGACTCAAATTCACTCAAACTCACTCAATCCTTGCATACATTTCATTCTCTGAATTCGCAGTTTAAAAAATCTACGAGAAGATTCGTCGGTCTCGAAATTTATAGTGTTGCTATTTTGAAACATCGTCGTTGTATCTTGGAAACGAATTGTTATTATTCGTAAGTATCTGAGTAGAGTAATATCGTTTTACGAAGATAATATTAAATATTAATCTCGACAGAATTATATCAATTTGTATCCTTCCGACTACAATCACGACGGACGAAACAAACAAAAGCTGCAGAAATAAAAGATGACGATGCGATGATAAAGCTAAGTTCGAGTTGAGACACACAGAAAGAGTGGAGCCTCTCCAGGAAGCTTCTCTTCTTTGCAGCAGCTACTTTAATTGGAACACTCGCCGGACAACCAAAGGCAACGCAGAAGCATAAATGCACCTCGAATACTGCAACTCCTCCACCCCCACACAAGAAATATTGCAAGGAAGCTTCGCAAATGGAGTGGACCGCTGTAAACATATTTAATTTTCGGTTTAATTTAACGCAAGTGAATTCGATTTATTAATATTAATGATCGATAATGTCCGAACAAACTTATTTACTAATTTATAGAAAATTTAGCTATGAAAAATATTCTTGAATAATTTTACAGATTTTAACGTCGATCCATAATATATTAACAATAAAAAATAGTATAAATAGATAAAAATTGAACGTTGAGTAATTAGATTAAAAGTTTGAATAAATAAAAAGCAACTTAACTCCCATATATTCCCTCGAATCTAATGAATGTCAAGTTAAGGCAGAGATATATAGATCGATACAGAAGGATCTTACCCTAATTAACGAAGTGAAGCTGCAGATATGTCAAGTTAAAGTACTGGAAGCTTGCTTCCAGTGAAATCAAGACTCATACATTCTCGTACTCTGAAAACAACACCAAATAATGTCCTCGTACGAATTTATGATCAGAAAACTTCAAATTAAAGCTGGATGAACTAGCTACTGACCAGTACTTTGTCGTGGTGGTGGCATATATAGTTAAATAGCTAGCAGCTCAAATTAAACAGTGGGAGAGAAATCATCAGTGTATGTATGTCCCCATTGTTCAATTTTACCCACTGGACAAGCTTCTCAATTCCACGGGAAAAGTTAATTACCTCCTATTAATTAGCATGGCGTTAATGCCTTGCACGGAAAGAGGATGATCTCGCAATGGCGATGGTCTATCCTTCTTCGCCAGTCCCTCGAGCACTAACTTGTCACCGGAGGAGCAGTCGTCGGAATTTGAGATCGTTGGCTTTGCCTCGTACCCGTCGATCACTGCCGGTGCAATGATGCCGATGTTCTGAAGCTGATTGTTTTGGGGCGACGACCCTTGTTGTTTCCCGACACGAAGGCTGTCGTCATCGGCCTCGTCGTCGTCCCAAATGAACGGGCTCTTCGCGCTAGGGTTCGTAGCGTAGGGATCGTGATGAGAGCTGGCCATGAGCTTCTTGCCGGTTAGGGTAGGGCTAGCAGTCAAGTAGAGGCCATGATCGGGAGGAGGTGGATGGTGGATGTTTCCCAAGTGCAGTTGGTGCAAGTTATGATCGAGTTGCAGGTCTCCACCGCCAAAAAGTTGCAGGTCCTGGAAGCCAACGGAGGCAGCTGCCATGTCGTGGACGAACCCTAGCTGCTCCCCTGCCTCCTTGCCGTACCCCATGCCTCCTTGATCCGCTGCGAGCGTTTGGTATGCTTTCTCCAGTATGCTTTGCATGTACTTTCCTTGGGCTTCGATCCTGATCTGCAGATGTTTCTGAACCTGCAAACTCATTCAAACCTCACGATGTATAAGTAATTAACTCGATTCCTCCCATTTCTCTAAAACGAGGAGAGAATTAAAATATTTATGCATTAATTGCCTCTAATTGTTCGTGCAATCTCCTATGGACTTCCATCTGCATCCTGTGAGCTTCTGTTCCATGCAAACCACTGATATGCAATCCATTCATAATAATCTCCATCAATATTATATATATATTATAATTACATATATATACAACTCACTCGTTCATGGTTCGACCCATTATTCTGGATGAAGAGGCTGTATTTCTTTGTAGATCCATTGCTGCTTTAATTAACTCAATCAAAAATTTATTTGAAAATTAACAAGAAATATATACAGATATATAGTAATTATATACTTACCTTCCTTAAGTGAATGATCGTTGAATTCTTTATGTGGCTGCTTCCCAAGCCTGAATTTCTGCATCAAAAGTAAAATTTTAAAATTAGGTTTGGATCCTCGCATCGAGATATTGATGATTATTTAGCTACCTGAAGGTGGCTCTTGAGATGATAGAGAGTAAGGCCTTTGACACCCATCACCCTCATGATGGTCTTCGGTGTGGCCTCTGTAGAAACGACGATCGATAATCATAATTAATTAAGAAGATGAAAACGCTTGTAATTAGAGAACTCGGAGATCAATTGTATACTGTCAGGGCCGCCGAGCTGGCTGACGGCATCGACGAAGCGGTCGTGGAGCTCGGCCGTCCACCGGAGGCGAGGCTTGGGGTCGGTGGTGAGGACGAGGCCGGAGTCGCCTTGGACGCACATGGGAGCCCTCTCATGGGAAGCTGAATTCATAGGGGTGGACTGAGTCTTCCTGGAAGCTGCAGGGAACATTCCTCGGTATTTCTCTTTACTGCTTTCCCTCTCTCCCGTTCTCCTCGCTCCCTCAGCTGCCGCTGAGGAATTCTCCTAAGAGATTCAAGAACAAATCAAAAGTAGGAATAGGGTTCGATTTCTGAGGAGATGAAAGAGCTCTCATGGAAAGAAGCCATGCATGGTTGTCTCATGATTAAAAGCCAGTCATGGATCATGAGCTCTCGCTCCCCGGCCCTCTCCAGCTCTTTAGCGGCCAGCAGCCCTTGTGTGCCTCTCAGAGAATGAGCGTGTTGTTCTTCTTCTTGCTCATCTCAATCGACTTTTGGAAAAACAACCAAGTTTTTTCAGGAATTGGATTTTTTTTTTCCTTGTGCCAAAAGAAAATTAAAAAAGAAAAGGTACAGGGAATGTGTGTGTTACATGCAAACTCCAATTAAATTAAACTTTTGTATTTTGAAAACGACTTTTGATCTTTATCATCTTCTCTAGTCGGTCAATGCAAATATCTGAAGTTATGTAGCTTCAATGGAACAAAACATTAAACATGCATGTGTTAAAACATTCCTCTGTAATTTAATAAGTCAAAGTGACTGCTTTGACAGCGAGAAGGGGAGGGTGGTGGGGGCCCAAATAAAGGGGAGGAAAGAAGGCAAGATGAGCAAGAACAATATAAAGCTCTCTTCGTGGAGGGAAATCTATGCGATTTGTTCTGATATTCCACCAGGGGGAATTAGATGCTTTCTTGTTTGTCAGTTCACTAAAGATTCTGGCTAGCTTCTTCGTATTTTGATTAAATTAATCTTTTTTTGTTCTTAAAAAAAATCAGTATTTAAGACTTAAGAGGGTTTATTAGGGATGATGAATAGTTTTATATTTTATTATGATTTTAAGTAATTAAATTAAGGTCTTGTGTTTGTTATTATAAATCAGTATGTTCATCGAAATTAAAGCACCTACTCTTCCAAAAGTTATCCTCATGCGGTGGAATTGATCAAGTGCATGCCTATAACAAAACTAATATGAAAAGAATAATGTAGAATTTTGTTTAAATATGTTGAATAAATTTGTTTGAATTGTACTAAACTAAACAAGTTAATTAGATTTGCTCTGATAGATTTTGTGTTGGATTCTTTAGGCCATTTTTGGTCAAACTCAAACACAAGAGATTTTGTCCCGGAGTGAGACAGAAAAACATGATTTTCAAAAAAAAATCTACCCGTTGATATTCATTTGGACCTTTAAAACAATAATTCCATAACGAAAAAGTCACATTTGGGGATGACCTTAAGAACTAGATTCTGCGTCAAAAAGAAAAAGGATGAACTGAATGGCTTTAGATCGAATTTCATCTTATTTGACCTTTCCATGCATGCATGCATGTTGACTCAATTAATAACATTGAGGAGGAAGAACTGCATAATGGTAAGGCTCGATCTGTGTGTTATTTTGATGATTTTTTTTAGATATTTATTGTTTAAAAAATAGATTTTTTTTATTGTCTAGTCTAGAGACACGGTGTTAAAATATATATATATACTTATATTTGTAAGTAATCTGTTTTGATTCGATCGACTAACTATTTAACTCGCTCATGTGACATGTTTAGCCATCTTTTTCATTTGAAATGAAATAATTAGCAATATTCCCACTGGGATTAATTAGTAATTAATTGCTTAATTTAATTATATGCATGGTCCAACCAGAATGACTATCATCCACCCGGACTGACGACGGATCCATTAAAACTTAGGTATGCATGTCTGATGATCAACCACCGGCCTACTAACCCACATGGCCCGTGTAGTTTGAAATCAAGAAAGCATAGAGATGAACAATGTCCATGAATTGTTCCACAATTATTTATGGAAATTCAAAAGGTCACAATGAATTTAAGCTCGTTTAATTTACAAAAAAGAATGCTAGCTATATATATGATTAAATCCATGTCGAATGGGATTGCAATGAGCAAAGATACATAATTAGGCTACAGTCACTATGCTTCTGTGGCCTCCATTTTCCATCTAGCGAGACAGAGGGAATTAAAGAACTGCTCCTTCTTCCCTAGTCTCGTTTCCTTAGACTTTTTCCACCCAAGGAAACACATTCTGAAACTCAATTTCTTTACCTGCAGGTACGCGTGTATTTAATTTCTGAGGAAGTAATTTGTATTAATAAAAAATTTCTTCCTTCCTTAATTAATTCCTTCAATTTGTTCTTTCTTTTTGTTGTTCTAAGGCGTTGCAATGAACCAGCTCATTTCCTTTTCTTGCATTTTAAATAATTTATCGCTTAATTTATCCAATATTATGCCAAATAAATGAAAAAATATATATATTTAATGAAACAATAAGCGAAGCAGTAAATGAACTCACTCGTCTGCCTCTGCATTAATTAAAAACAAAACACTATTGGAAGTCGTAATTAACGTGTGATCTCATCTCTGTCTAATTAGAATCTAGCAATTAAAGGCCCTCGAAAGATGATCATCAAGTTTACCGTTATGACAGTTAATTACCAGGAGCTCTGAAAGGGCATATGCTTGCATGCAGAAAAACAGAAACCACTCGATAATGCATGCGAAGGAAATTGGTAGCCCTGTTTGTTTGCATGTAAACCTATAAATCATCGAGAGTGGAATTGTGGAGTGGGAGACCAATGGTCAAAGCGATGTACAATGATGGGGATCTGAACCTCTGCACCGTTCTTTCTTTTCTCCTGCAACGAAAAAGAGAGAAAGAGAGAGAGAGAGAGAGAGAGAGAGAGAGGCCCAACAGAAACAGCAGCAGCATCAGCAACAGCCAACAATGGCAGCGAGCTTCTCGTCCTCTCACTCTCACCGCCATTATTGTACAGTGCGCCAATCAAAAGCAAATGAAATGGGCTCGCCATCGACTCTCTTCCCTCTCTATACACGAGAGCATCGTGCAACAGTGATGCACGAAGGGAGGACATGCACAAACCTCGTCCATCGATGCTCGATGACACAGCGCTGGTCCCGAGCATGGCGATCGGTCAAAAGGGCATGCAAGTCTCTCTTTTTTTAGTTCGCGAATTAGATGTGCATGGACCGCGTTCTCTGTGACTCTATGGCATGGAAGGTGAATGCAGAGGGCTCGATCTTTTGCGAGCTCCAAACTCGGGCAGCCATGGGACCTCCCTCTCGCTGGCGAGGTGAAAGTGAGGCGCCAGCACTCAAAGTGAGGTCCTAGCTTGCACCCATTGAAAAGGAAAAAAATGGCGAAGTCCAAAGCCTGTTGTATCGCTATGTATCTGTACGCTTGGAAACTGTGGCTGTGCCTGTGTTGACCCCTAAAGTCCATCATCACTTTCCAGTGCTCCACAATTCTATGCATGCACGCAGTGCTCTGTCGCATGGCCACTCGCTGCGCTGCTCTGCTCTGCTAATCTGCAACTTCAAGTCTTTATGAATTCAAAAAAAACATAATTAATTAGTCGTTTTTTTGTATAGGATAAAAGATTAAAGTCTGTCAATTTAACGGTCTCTATCAGTTTGTCTTTGGAACATCGTAAGACAAGTAAATCAGTCAAATTGCAACAATGAAGAATAGCATGTAGGTAACGTTGATTTAAAAAAAAAAAAAATTGGACGATCAAATGCAGATTAAAATTTTACTTTTTTAAATGGAGTAGGTTTTTGACATCGGATCTATCTTGTAGGAATAATATGATTACGTCGTTGAATTTAACTGTTGAATTATGAGTATATTTTGATAATGAATGGAGTACACCTTGCTAGAGATTACTTATGTTCTATTTGAAAGGAGGTGAGGAAAAGAGATGGTTGGGAAGGGAAACAAAGGAAAAGAGAATTTTTAATCTTGTTTGGAAAGAGTGAAGGAAGGATAAGATTTAACTTCTCTTACACATAAAGAGGAAGATATTCTTACACCATAATTTGAAGGGTTAAGGAAGGAGAATATAAGTCTAAATATTTATTATTCTAATTTTTTTTTAATATTAATTCCTAAACAAATAAATTTATCAAAATTATTTAATTTGGTTAACCTAAATTTTTAGGTTAAGCACTATCTTTCCTTTCATTTTTTGTTGAAATTTTTATTCTCCGAGCTCTGTTCCACTACAAAAAAACTGTTTTTTAGCGATGAATTTTGGCAACGAATTATTTTCGTTGGAAATCTGCAACCAATTTAGCGACGAATTTTCTGATTTGTCGCAAATTAGCGACAAAAATGTATTCGTTGCAAATATTTCCAACGAATCCATTTTTCGTTGCAAATATTTGCAACGAATCTTGGATTCGTTGGAAATATTTGCAACGAATCCTGGATTCGTTGGAAATATTTGCAACGAATCCTGGATTCGTTGCAAATTAAAAAAAAAATAAACTTTTTAAAATTGCAATATTAATTTTGCAACGAATCTTGTTATTTGTTGGAAAAATAATTTGCAACAAATTCAGGATTCGTTGGAAAATTTCCAACGAATCAAGAAATCGTTGGAAAAATTTCCAACGAATTCTGGATTCGTTGGAAATTTTCCAACGAATCGAGAATTCGTTGGAAATTTTTCCAACGATTTCTGGATTCGTTGGAAATTTCCAACGAATCAAGAATTCGTTGGAAACTTTTCCAACGATTTCTCGATTCGTTGGAAAATTTCCAACGAATCTAGAATTCGTTGGAAATTTTTCCAACGAATTCTCGATTCGTTGGAAATTTTCCAACGAATCGAGAATTCGTTGGAAAAATTTAAAAAGTTTAAAATTTTTAGGTTCGTTGCAATTTTTGCAACGAATCCGGATTCGTTGCAATTTGTTGGTGGATTCGTTGCGAATTTTAACGAATCGGATTCGTTGCAATTTTACAGCGAATCGCGGTTCGTTTGCAGAACAAATTGCGGCGAATCCGGGATTCGTTGTACAATTGCAAACGAATCCGCGGATTCGACAAATTGCGCGAATCGCGGATTCGTTGCAATTTAACGAATCCGCGGATTCGTTGCAAAATTACGCAACGAATCCAGGATTCATTACAATTTGCACGAATCAGAGATCGTTGCTAAATCTTTAAGTTATCGCCCTAACTTTTTTTCTTCGCGCCCGAGCCCTATCCCGCCCGCTGCCTTTCGGCCGCGCTGCCGCCTTCCGGCCACGACCGTCCGGCCGCTCCGATCCAGCCGGCGCCTGGTGCCGCACTTCCGAGCCCGCCGCCGCACCCGAGCCGCCAATGTCCTTCGTCGGCACCGAGGCCAGCCGCCACACCGAGTCCGCCGCCGCCGGCGGCCCGGCCGGCCAGTCCGCCGCCGCCCTCGTCCGGTCGCGCGACCCAGCGCCATGAGTGACGGCCGCGCCTGACCGCCATGAGCAGCCGGCCATGCTTCGCCGTACGCCTCGTCGTAGCGTTCCCAATGGCCTTGAGCGGCCGTGGCCGTGAGTCCGCTGCTCGCCTCGTCCGTCGACCCCCATGGCGCCCATGAGTGACGGCCGCGCCCCGGCCGCCGCGAGCCGGCGGCCGGCTGGCTTCAGCCGTGGCGCCTCGTCGGGCGTGCCCCGTGCAGCCATGAGCCGGCCCGCCTCGCGTCGCCGGTGCCTTGCCTCACCCGGCCGGCCGGCGCGCCTCTGCCCGACCTCGGCGCCCGCCTCCACCACCGGTAGCCCGCCCGCCCGTGGCCGCACCGCCGCCTTTTCCGGCTAGCCTCCTCGCCGCCGGCCTTGCCCGGCCGCCTCCTGCGGCACCGCCTCTGCCACGGCGGCCTGCCGCCTCCACGCAGATTGGCTTGCCGGCCGGTAGCCTCCTGCGGCACCCGCCTCCTGCGCGGCCCGCCTCCTACGCATGACCTCGGCATTGCCTTAGGCCGCCTCCTGCGGCACCGCCTCGACAATGGCCAGCCTCCTGCCCGACCTCCGGCATTGCCGTAGCCTCCTGCGGAACCCGGCTCCTGCTGCCGCCTCCTACAAAAAAGCAGAATTTGGGAATTTAGCGACGAATTTTAAAAAATTCGTTGCAAAAAAAATTCTTGACAATTTAGCGTGACAACATTTTTGGTTGGGAATAAAGCGTCAAATATTAGCGACAAAAATAGCGTAATTTTTGCGACAATTTTAGCGGCGAAAATTAGGGACGAATTTTAAAATTCGTCCTAATTTTTATTGCAAAGATTACCGATTTCCTAAATTTGTCGCGAATTGTCGCTAAATTTTGCAGCAATTACAAATTCGTTGCAAATTTGACAATTTGTAATTAGTTGCAAAATTTTCACGAATAAATTTTTCAGTCGGAAAATTTATGAAAATAAGGAATTAGTTGGTAAATTTGAGTAGCTTCCAAATTCATAAATTAGTTGCAAAATATTTGCGGCGAATTAGTTTTCGTTAATATTTGCGGCGAAATAATTTTTGTTGCAAAGTTAGTCGCAAATTTCGTTGCAAAATTTGTCGTGATTGGATTAGATTGCTAATTTAGTCGCAAACTTTGACGAATTAGTTTTGCAAATATTTGCGACGAAATAATTTTGTTAAAGTTAAACGCATAAATTTCGGCAAAATTTGTCATGATTGGATCGTTGCTAATTTTCGCAATTTTTGCATGAATTAGTTTTCGTTGCAAATATTTGCGACGAAATAATTTTCGTTGCAAAATTAGTTAAAAGTCGTTGCAAAGTTGTCGCATGATTGGATTCGTTGCTAATTTGTATAAATTTGGCGAAATTTAAATTTATCATGAGTTAAAGTTCAGCAGATTTATCGGTTTAGCGAATTGATATATTTGTCGCTAAATTTGTCATAAAATTAAAAAAATTGATGATTTATTCCGTTTCGATATTCTATCGTATATACAAATGATCACACACACACAACAAAAATAATAAGTTCTAATATCCAAATAAATACTTTCAATACAACCAAAACACACACACATTCAATATAACAAAATAATAAGCAACATTCCAACAAAAGATATCCAAATAAAAAGTTATATCCTACTAAAATTCAAACATCAACATAGTTAATTATGATATCCAAATAACAATGTTTACAAAAGATCTAAACACATGAGGGAAAAAAGAAAATCTAGTAAGCAATGCAATGACATTCTTCTACTGCATTAAAAGAAAAACAAGCAAAAAGTAACATACATTAAAAAACTATATATTAACGAAAATAAATATGCAAAGACTTACAATGATGTGCATTTTCAACCGCTTATAAGGATTGACTTCATAGATCATTCTGTTTAAAGCAAAATAAAAAGAACTAATAAAAATGTAAAAAATGAAGGAGTAACAAACTAAATAAACTAAATAATTTTAAAGGTACTAATTAAAAACATGCATACAATATCATCATCGTCACCACCATCATCGTCTTGACTCGGAGGAATATGACTTGGACCAGAAGTAAATTGTTGAAACTGGCGCATAAGAAAGGCTTGTTGTCGTCGCATCTCTATCATTTCCTGATCCCTTTGTGAGTTTTGATGTTGTATTGCTAAAATTCTTGATCTCTTTCATGTATTATGCCCTTCAAATTGCTAACCTCCTCACCAAGTTGTGTATCCGTGCCGCCATCACTGTGGAGTAGAAGAAATAGATCTACGAGGAGCATTATGCATGCCGAGAGAACCCATACCTAGTATCCTTCCCCCTTTGGATCCTCCACTCGCCTCAAGCCATAAATCCATATTATTACTAACAGATGGCTCAGATCCCTCAGTATCACCGTCATCTCCTGAAATTCTCTGAGATGAGGATAACTGATCATATCTCTCCTACACAAAATTAAAAATTTAATCAGAGCATTTACATAACTAACAGAATTAAAGTTATAAAGTAAGTTTAAAGATTATTTCAAACCTTAATAGCTCGAGCTCTATCTCCACTCCAAGTCTTATCTTTTTTTTGGAAAGTGCGAACGAAAGTATCTATAAATTCCGGCTCCTTTCCCAATTCCTTAGACTAAATATAAGAATGTTAGAAATAAAATAATAATCTGAAATAAATTTAAAAACTAATTGTAGAATTTAAAAATTACCAATCTACGTGAATGCTCTCGATATTTATAGATCCGCCCGCATATGTTGCAGATAAGTCTCCAGAATTACAGGCTTGATTTAATTTATTCTGTTGACTTCTTTTTTTGCTCTCATCCGATTGCCAATAATTGGAGATTTTACTCCAATTTTACGTGACACAAAGTGGTTTTTTCGAGATTTGGCATGACTCAATACATACGCTGATGATATGATCGCCACATTTTTTTTTAAAAATTCTTTTAATTTCTAAGTCTTGACTAGGGTCCCAAATAAATCTCCGCTGAGATGGAAAAAAAACAATTGATTATATAATCACTTATTTAATATATAAAATGAATCAATTATACCTGAAACTCGCACCACCATAATTCTTTTGTAGGTCTGGCGTGCTCGAGTATGACAAAGAATCTCCTCTCCCAGAGGTATTCACGATTTTATTGATCTCGCGAATAACAGGTACAGAATTTTCAACCCTACGATCAAGTGAAAAAAATTTGAATAAATAATTAAGATATTTTAAAAATTTTAATACTTATATTACTTACGAATCTCCCATAGGAAATATATATGGTCGACTTTCGATGTTCTCAGTGGAGGAGTGTCTGGCGGGTACAGGTGAATCAGAATGGGAAGGCCGTGCCGGGGAATGAGATGGTACTGGCGGCTGATCATGTGAAGGTCCAGGAAGATCAGGAGGGCAAGTAGGTATAGTGGGCAAAGTGGTGGATCACTCGCCGCTAGTACTCTGTCTCTGGCCCACCACAAACTATCAACCAAAAACAAAATTAGAATAAAGAAAATAAAACTTTTTAATGAAGAACATGAAAACTTACAATATGCATAATGAACCTAAGCTACGATGATTTCACCATCGATAACCTATAAGAACAAATTATACAAAACATACAGACAAAAGATATAAATTTAACAATCGGACATTATATAAACAAATAATTGAGCTAAGAAATTTTGTAAAATTATAGTTTAAAACAAAATTATATATATAAAAACTTACCCTAGGCGTCAATTTCAAAGTCCTCATTATCATCTTCCTCATCCTCATCAGTATCCTCATCCTCGGTCTCCTCCTCCTCTTCCTCCTCGTCCCCCTCCTCCTCGTCCCCCTCCTCCTTTTCATCATTATCATCAATTTCAGTTGCATCCACGTTTATCACTACTCCGCTGGGATCTCGTAACGTTGGAATTATATATTCCTCGGTATGAAACATATTTGTAACTTTGTCTTGTTGATATGCAATGTCTTGCAGCGCTCTTCAATTTTTTCCGTGCTTTTGTTTCTGACAGACCCACCATTCATTTTGTCACGCCTCGAACTAGGATATGGGCATAGAAAACTTGAATTGCTTGTTGTGCCAAAATAAATGGTTCATATCTCTTATAAAATCTTTTATGATTTACTTGACAAATTATCTGTGGATGCACCTTCATCCCACGAAACCGAACCGACACATAAATAAGATAACTCGCATCTACGGACCCGGGATAATCAATCTCTATAATTTCATCCGACAAACCATAAAATTCATTGCTTGCACCTCCATCATTGGAAGGCGAACACATACTCCACTATTCATTGTACTCTTTCCATTTCCATATTCTTGAGTGTGGAAATTATATCCGTTATGAAATATCTTTGTGCAGTCGTACCGTTGATTTTGGACCCCATGATAGATGGATTAGCAATTCTTCTTTGAGCGTGAGTTTGATTAGCATAAACCTATACTCAAATGAAAATGATATTTATTTAAAAGTTAAGATATGTCTAAACAAAATGAGGTAATTAAAATCGCTTACATATGATTTGAACCAAGGTGCAAATTCTGATCGCAGTAAGTGATCAAAGTCACGTGTCGGGATTTGAGTATAAGTTTTGGAAAATCCTATAATAAAAAATTGTATTATAACACAAACAAATTAACACTTGTGAAGAAATAGGAAATATATACTAACTCGAAATATGGCGATACTTACGGACAATTAAGTAAAACATATGCTGCGCCATTCTTGATCGATTAAGTATCGTTGCTTACGGTCCACTTAGTAAACCAAGATAATTAAAAATTGAGAAAGAATTTAAATTGGGATCGACAGGACCTTCATCATTCCTTCCGGATTTCCGTCTTTTGAGTCCGAGCGTGAGGCTCAAAATAATATGATGCAAAAGTTGTTACTTCCTCCACAATATATGCATTCACAATAGAGGCTTCAACATGTGCCTTATTTTTCACCTTTTTCTTCAAATGATATAAGAATCTGATTGTAATATAATAAATTGTATTAGAAATGAATATATAAAAAAAATTAACATTTTTATGCAATATTAACGAAATATAGAATATGTGAATTATACCTTTCAAAAGGATACATCCATCGATGAATGGTCCTCCAACTTTGGCCTCGTATGGCAAGTGAACCAAAAGATGTTCCATTGAATCAAAAATGCAGGCGGAAAAATCCTTTCTAAATTGCACAAAATAATTGGAATGTCTCTCTCTAACTTCTCCATGTGTGAATATCCCAAAACTGTTGAGCATATATCATGAAGAAAAATACTTAACTCTGTAATGGCACCCTGCAACAAAATTCGGTAAGAGTTCTTTAAAGCAATAGGAATAAGTCTTTCCATGAATATATGGCAATCATGGCTTTTCAAACCCATCAATTTGCATTCCTTCATATCGACACATCTCCCAAGATTAGAAACATAGCCATCAGGAAATCTCAATGACTTCAACCATTCACAAACAACACGTCTGTTCCTTATTCAATGTATAAAGCCGCTTTGGTTTTGGTCCTCTACTATTTTCATCAACATCAAGGCTGGTCGTTTTACAAATGAGTCGCATATCTTTTCTTGCATTGGATTATCTTTTGTTTTTGGTGATATCCATCACTGTATTTATCAGATTATCAAAAACATTCTTCTCAATATGCATAACATCGAGATTATGATGAATCAAATTACTAAACCAATACGGTAACTCCCAAAATATACTTCGTTTGGTCCATTTATGGTTGCTTCCATATCCATAAGTTGTATCGTGTGGCTCTTCTATAATGGATGGAAAGTGAAGAACTCTGTACCAAATATCTTGGCTGTCGATCTCAATGGCGGAGGTGTTCTTTCAATTCGATTCCTAGTGAATTCATCTTTATTCCTTACGAAATTATGATTTAGTGGTAAAATTATGCGACAATCAAAATAACTTCGGCTTCTTACCATGCTTCAATCTAATCGACTTTGATCTCTCCATACATATTGGGCATCCTAAGATCCTGCGATTACTCGACGATAGCATACCATAAGCCGGAAAGTCATTAATGGTCCAGAAGAAGCGACCTTCATTCTGAACATCGATTAGTATGAGCGTCGTATGTAGGAAAACCTTCATCCCATAGTTGTTTTAGCTCTGCAATCAATGGTTGCATATAAACATCTATTAACTTCTTGATTTTTGGGCGAGCACAACCAATGTTAAAAACATATACGGTGTTTTCATGCACATCCCAGCGGAAGATTATACGGAGTTAATATAATCGCCAACAAGAATAGTGTCTTCTGATTTACCAAATGGAGCAATCCGTCCAGAGAGACCTAACCTAATATTTGAGTCTCCTTCGCAAAATCGGGATATGTTCTATCAAAATTTTTCCACGCCTCTGCATCGATGGATGACACATTAGTCCCTCTTACATTCGATGATTTGCATGCCAAGTCATGTGTTCGTGATTGTCTTGATGTAAAGCCTTTGTAACCTAGGAGTTAAAGGCAAATAAAACAAGCTGACTATATGATTTACGTCGTTCTTTGCCTCTACTAGTGCTCTTGTACCTATCTTGATTCTGGAATTTACAAACATCCACATCTGCATCATCTCCCAATATAACATACAACCATCTCTGCACACATCAATTCTTTCCACTTTGGGAGACCTAATTCTTTCATCGATTTTTCATCTTGTACAAATCATTGGCGTTATATTATCATGTAATGCCTCTTCAAAAGCTTGAACAAAATTATTAAAACACTCTTGGACACATTGTGCTCTGCCTTGACATTCAACATTCTTGCGGTGAGCGATAGTTTAGTGTGAGTCTCACATCGACCCATAAAGGTGCATCTGCGGCACTCAACACCTCTGAAATTTGAGATATGCTTCATTATTCATATTACGGCGATATACATTACGTGCACCTCTTCCGAGGTGATGCGTTAGTAAACATTTGCTCAACTATTGGAGGACAACTTGAAGTTGCACCTTGTGATTGGGAATCAAATTCGGGCCCTTCATCATATATCATCCTCTCGATATGGATTTAATTGATTATAATCACTTTGATCCTAGAGACTTGTGTGTTGTGTCTATCATAGACTTCATCGGATATAAATGGTTCACCCATGACATGTCGATTATAGTAATGCAGCGAATCCAAACCTACGAGAGATGCTCTGAAACTTTGCTAGGCGATAAAAATCTACCATTGTGACACTTTACGCACGGACACCTTATCGATTACCATCCATAAACTCAACATTACTAATTGCGAAATTTAAAAACTCTTGCAACCCACTCATAAATTCATCGATTAAACCCCAGACGTTCGAGTAAATTCCTATTATACATCCAACTCCTTTCATGCGCATTTTATGCATTTTCAATCAATTATATTAATATAAACCATACCACTCTAATACCATTCTAGATCGACACAAAAATAACAATAATATAAATTTGATTTAAAAATTAATCTGATTTAAGAAAATTTAAATATTATACCACTAGTGGTCGCGCGCCTCCGCGGCGATCAGGTCGCTTTACGGCCTCCTTTACGTGGTCGCAGCGCAGCCTGACAAATAGCCGGTCACGCGACGTAGTCGTGGTCACGACGGACACCGGCGGCGAGGGTCAAGGCACAAAGGTAAGTCTCGCTGGCGTCGGGCAGGAGGCAGGTGCCGGCTACCGCGGTGGAGACGGTGTCGGCAGGAGGCAATGAAGGCGCCACGGCTACGGCAGGAGGCGGCCACCGGGCAGTGGAGCGGGTTCGGCAGGAGGCTAAGGCAATGCCGAGGTCGGGAGGCAGGAGGCGGCCACCGGGCAGGAGGCGGTGCCGGCAGGAGGCGGCCGGAAGGCAACGCCGGTCAAGGCGCAGGAGGCGGCCACCGGCGTGGAGGCGGTGTCGGCAGGAGGCGCCGAAGGCAATGCCGGCTACCGGGCAGGGAGGCGGCCGAAGGCGGCGGCACGGCAGGAGGTCGCGGCGGGCCGGGCAGGAGGCGGCGCCGGAGGTCGGGCAGGAGGCGGCGCCACCGGCAGGAGGCACCGGGCGACGGCGAGGCGGGCCGGCGGCGCTCGGCCGGGGGCACGCCGGACGAGGCGCCCGGCGAGCCACGCCGCCGCTCGGGCGGCGGGCTGGGGGGCGCGGCCGGGTCACTCGCGGGCGCTGGGGGTCGCGCGGCCGGACGAGAGGGCGGCGGCGACTGGCGGCCACGCCGGCTGGCTGGGGCACGCGGACGAGGGCGCTACGGCGAAGGCGGCCACGCCGCTCGCGGCGGGTCGGGGCGCGGCCGTCACTCATGGGCGCTGGGGTCGCGGCGACCGGACGAGAGTGGCGGCGGCCTCGGCCGACGAAGGACGCCGGCGGCCTCGTGCGCGGCGGTTCGGGGCGGCGGCACTGCGCGCCGGCGGATCGGTGGCCGGACGCCGGTCGCGGGCCGGAAGGCGTGCAGGCGCGAGCGGCAGCGGCGGCGGCGGATAGGGTCGGGCGCGAGGGGAAGAAAAAAAAAGTTAGGGCAGCGATAACTTAAACAGATTTAGCAACGAATCTCGGATTCGTTGCTAAATTGCAACGAATCCGGGATTCGTTGCAAAATTGCAACGAATCCACGGATTCGTTGCAAAATTGCAAACGAATCCGGATTCGCAAAAATTGCAACTAATCCGATTCGCTTGTAAAATTGCAACGAATCCACTGATTCGCTAATTTGGAAATTAAAATAAAAATTTTAAACTTTTAAATTTTTCCAACGACTTCGATTCGCTGGAAAATTTCAACTAATCGAGAATTCGCTGGAAAAATTTTAACGACCTAGATTCGCTGGAAATTTTCCAACTAATCGAGAAATCGTTGGAAAGTTTCCAACGAATTCTTGATTCGCTGAAATTTCCAACTAATCCGTAAATCGCTGGAAAAATTTCCAATCTATTTTTCGATTGCTGGAAAATTTCCAACGATCCGCACTGCTGAAATTTTTCCAACGATTTCGATTCGCTGGAAATTTTCCAACTAATCTCAATTTGTTGCAAAATTATTTTTCCAACAAATAACAAGATTCGCTGCAAAATTAATATTGCAATTTTAAAAGTTTATTTTTTTAATTTGTATCAATCTGTGATTCGCTGTAAATATTTCCAACGATTCCAGATTCGCTGTAAATATTTCCAACGAATCCAAGATTCTGTAAATATTTGCAACGAAAATGGATTCGCTGGAAATATTTGCAACTAATACATTTTGTCGCTAATGGCATAAATCGTAAAATTCGCCGCTAAATTGGTTATGCATTTCCAACTAAAATAATTCGCTGCCAAAATTCATCGCTAAAAACATTTTTTGTAGTGTTCCTCGCCACCACGCAAGATCGCTTTCCGCTTCCTCGCCGCAAGACTGCCTCCTCGCCACAAGACTGCCTCGCCAATACCAAGACTTGCTGGCCAGGTTTCGCCACCGGCCACGGTGGTCCGCCACAAGAACCCACGACTTACGCTGGCACCACCGGCCAGTCGTTCGAGATCGCCGTCGCGACCACCACGTAAGGGAGCCGCCGACAGCCACCAATCGCCGCCTCGGAGACGCCCGCAGCCACTAGTGGTATAATATTTAAATTTTCTTAAATCAGTATTAATTTTTAAATTGAAATTTATATTATTGTTATTTTTGTGTTGATCTAGAATGGTATTAGAGTGGTATGGTTTATATTAATATAATTGATTGAAATGCATAAAATGCGCATGAAAGGAGTTGGATGTATAATAGAATTTACGGCGTCGGGTTTAACTGATGAATTTATGAGTGGGTTGCAAGAGTTTTTAAATTTCGCAGCTAGTAATGTTGAGTTTATGGATGGTAATCAGATAAGGTGTCCGTGCAGAAAGTGTCACAATGGTAGATTTTTATCGTCTAGCAAAGTTTCAGAGCATCTCTGTAGGTTTGGATTCGTTGCAGATTACTATAACTGGACATGTCATGGTGAACCATTTATATCTGATGAAGTCTATGATAGACACAACACACAAGTCTCTAGGGATCAAAGTGATTATAATCAATTAAATCCATATCAGAGGATGATATATGATGAAGGGCCCGAATTTGATTCCCCAATCACAAGGTGCAACTTCAAGTTGTCCTCCAATAGTTGAGCAAATGTTTACTAACGCATCACCCTTGGAAGAGGTGCACGTAACAGATATCGGTCAGAATATGAATAATGAAGCATATCTCAAATTTCAGGAGGTGTTGAGTGCTGCAGATGCACCTTTAACGGCAGGATGAGAGACTCACACTAAACTATCGCTCACCGCAAGAATGTTGAATGTCAAGGCGAGCACAATGTGTCCAAGAGTGTTTTAATAATTTTGTTCAAGCTTTTGAAGAGGCATTGCCGCGTGATAATATACTGCCCAATGATTTGTACAGTATGAAAAAACTGATGAAAGAATTAGGTCTCCCAGTGGAAAGAATTGATGTGTGCAGAGATGGTTGTATGTTATATTGGGGAGATGATGCAGATGTGGATGTTTGTAAATTCTGTAATCAAGATAGGTACAAGAGCACTAGTAGGAGGCAGCAACGACGTAAATCATATAGTCAGTTGTTTTATGTGCCTTTAACCCCTAGGTTACACTGGCATTATGCATCAAAGACAATCGAACACATGACTTGGCATGCGCAAATCATCGAATGTAAGAGGGACTAATGTGTCATCCATCGATGCGAGGCGTGGAAAAATTTTGATAGAACATATCCCGATTTTGCGAAGGAGACTCAAATATTAGGTTAGGTCTCTGTCGTGGATTTGCTCCATTTGGTAAATCATGAAGACACTATTATTGTTTGCGAGTTATATTAACTCAGTATAATCTTCCTCCTGGTTTGTGCATTAAAACTCCGTATATGTTTTTAACATTGGTTGTGCTCGCCCAAAAATCCAAGAAGTTAATAGATGTTTATATGCAACCATTGATTGCAGAGCTAAAACAACTATGGGATGAAGGTTTTCCTACATACGACGTTCATACTAATCGATGTTTGTAATGAAGGTGCTCTTCTTTGGACCATAAATGACTTTCCGCATGGTATGCTATCGGTCGAGTAATCTGCAGGATCTTAGGATGCCCAATATGTATGGAGAGATCAAAGTCGATTAGATTGAAGCATGGTAAGAAGCGAGTTATTTTGATTATCATAATTTTACCACTAAATCATAATTTGAAGGAATAAAGATGAATTCACTAGGAATCGAATTGAAAGAACACCTCCGCCATTGAGATCGATGAGGTCAAGATATTTGGTACAGAGTTCTTCACTTTCCATCTGTATATTGAAGAGCCACGATACAACTTATGGATATGGAAGCAACCATAAATGGACAAACGAAGTATATTTTGGGAGTTACCGTATTGGTTTAGTAATTTGATTCATCATAATCTCGATGTTATGCATATTGAGAAGAATGTTTTGATAATCGATAAATACGTTGATGGATATCACCAAAAACAAAAGATAATCTGAATGCAAGAAAAGATATGCGACTCATTTGCAAACGACCCAGCCTTGATGTTGATGAAAATAATAGAGGACCAAAACCAAAGGCAGTTTATACATTGAATAAGGAACAGAGACGTGTTGTTTGTGAATGGTCAAGTCATTGAGATTTCTGATGGGTATGTTTCTAATCTTGGGAGATGTGTCGATATGAAGGAATGCAAATTGATGGGTTTGAAAAGCCATGATTGTCATATATTCATGGAAAGACTTATTCCTATTGCTTTAAAGAACTCTTACCGAATTTTATCTGCGCCATTACAGAGTTAAGTATTTTCTTCATGATATATATGCTCAACAGCTTTTGGGATATTCACACATGGAGAAGTTAGAGAGAGACATTCCAATTATTTTTGCAATTTAGAAAGGATTTTTCCGCCTGCATTTTTTGATTCAATGGAACATCTTTTGGTTCACTTGCCATATGAGGCCAAAGTTGGAGGACCAGTTCATTATCGATGGATGTATCCTTTTGAAAGGTATAATTCACATATTCTATATTTCGTTAATATTGCATAAAAATGTTAATTTTTTTTATATATTCATTTCTAATACAATTTATTATATTACAATCAGATTCTTATATCATTTGAAGAAAAAGGTGAAAAATAAGGCACATGTTGAAGCCTCTCATTGTGAATGCATATATTGTGGAGGAAGTAACAACTTTGCATCATATTATTTTGAGCCTCACGTTCGACCAAAAGACGGAAATCCGGAAGGAATGATGAAGGTCCTGTCGATCCCAATTTAAATTCTTTCTCAATTTTTAATTATCTTGGTCGACTGCCAAGTGGACCTGTAAGCAACGATACTTAATCGATCAAGAATGGCGCTGTACTTAATTGTCGTATATCGCCATATTTCGAAAGTTAGTATATATTTCCTATTTCTTCGTCAAGTGTTAATTTGTTTATGTTATAATACAATTTTTATTATAGGATTTTCCAAAACTTATACTTCAAATCCCGACACGTGACTTTGATCACTTGCGATCGAATTTGCACCATGGTTCAAATCATATGTAGCGATTTAATTACCTCATTTTTGTTTAGACATATCTTAACTTTTAAATAAATATCATTTTCATTTGAGTATAGGTTTATGCTAATCAAACTCACGTTCAGAAGAATTGCTAATCCATCTATCATGGGGTCCAAAATCAATGTACGCACTTGGCCAAAGATATTTCATAACATATAATTTCCACACTCAAGAATATGGAAATGGAAGAGTACAATGAATAGTGGAGTATGTGTTCGATCTTCCAATGATGGAGGTGCAAGCAATGAATTTTATGGTTTGCTGGATGAAATTATAGAGATTGATTATCCTGGTCCAGAGATGCGAGTTATCTTATTTATGTGTCGCTGGTTTGACCCCGTCAGGGGGATGAAGGTGCATCCACAGTATAATTTGGTTGAAGTAAATCATAAAAGATTTTATAAGAGATATGAACCATTTATTTTGGCACAACAAGCAATTCAAGTTTTCTATGCTCCATATCCTAGTTTGAGGCGTGACAAAAATGAATGGTGTTTCAGAAACAAAAGCACGGAAAAAATCAAGCGCTGGCAAGACATTGCATATCAACAAGACAAAGTTACAAATATGTTTCATACCGAGGAATATATAATTCCAACGTTACGAGATCCCAGCGGAGTAGTGATAAACGTGGATGCAACTGAAATTGATGATAATGATGAAAAGGAGGAGGGGGACGAGGAGGAGGGGGACGAGGAGGAAGAGGAGGAGGAGACCGAGGATGAGGATACTGATGAGGATGAGGAAGATGATAATGAGGACTTTGAAATTTGACGTCTAGGGTAAGTTTTTATATATAATTTTTGTTTTAAACTATAATTTTACAAAATTTCTTAGCTCAATTATTTGTTTATATAATGTCTGATTGTTAAATTTATATCTTTTGTCTCTGTATGTTTTGTATAATTTGTTCTTATAGGTTATCAGTGGTGAAATCATCGTAGCTTAGCGCGGCTGCTGTATCTCATATCTTCATTATGCATATTGTAAGTTTTTCATGTTCTTCATTAAGCATAAAAGTTTTATTTTCTTTATTCTAATTTTGTTTTTGGTTGATAGTTTCGACGTGGTGGACAGAGACGACAGAGTACTAGCAGTGGCCAGAGTGATCCACCGCCTGCCAGCACTATACCTACTTGCCCTCCTGATCTTCCTGGACCTTCACATGATCACCACTTGACCATCTCATTCAGACGCCTTCCCATTCGATTCACCGCCCGACACTCCTCTCCGAGAACATCGAAAGTCGACCATATATATTTCCTATGGGAGATTCGTAAGTAATATAAGTATTAAAATTTTTAAAATATCTTAATTATTTATTCAAATTTTTTTCACTTGATCGTAGGTTTGAAAATTCTGTACCTGTTATTCGCGAGATCAATAAAATCGTGAATAACTATTGGAGAGGAGATTCTTTGTCATACTCGAGCACGCTAGGACCTACAAAAGAATTATGGTGGTGCGAGTTTTGTATAATTGATTCATTTTATATATTAAATAAGTGATTATATAATCAATTGTTTTTTCCATCTCAATGAGATTTATTTGGGACCCTAGTCAAGACTTAGAAATTAAAAGAATTTTTAAAAAAATGTGGCGATCATATCCGCATGTATTGAGTCATGCCAAATCTCGAAAAACCCGCTGTGTCACGTAAAATTGGAGTAAAATCTCCAATTATTGGCAATCGGATGAGAGCAAAAAAAGAAGTCAACAGAATAAATTAAATCAAGCCTGTAATTCTGGAGACTTATCTGCAACATATGCGGGCGGATCTATAAATATCGAGGAGCATTCACGTAGATTGGTAATTTTTAAATTCTACAATTAGTTTTTAAATTTATTTCAGATTATTAATTTATTTCTAACATTCTTATATTTAGTCTAAGGAATTGGGAAAGGAGCCGAATTTATAGATACTTTCGCTCGCACTTTCCAAAAAAGATAAGACTTGGAGTGGAGATAGAGCTCGAGCTATTAAGGTTTGAAATAATCTTTAAACTTACTTTATAACTTTAATTCATTAGTTATGTAAATGCTCTGATTAAATTTTTAATTTTGTGTAGGAGAGATATGATCAGTTATCCTCATCTCGTAGAATTTCGTGAGACGACGGTGATCTTGAGGATCCGAGCCATCTGTTAGTAATAATATGGATTTATGGCTTGCGAGTGGAGGATCCAAAGGGGAAGGATACTAGGTATGGGTTCTCCGAGCAGATCGCATAATGCTCCTCGTAGATCTATTTCTTCTACTCCACCGTGAGAGCATACACAACTTGGTGAGGAGGTTAGCAATTTGAAGGGCATAATACATGAAAGAGATCAAGAAATTTTAGCAATACAACATCAAAACTCACAAAGGATCAGAAATGATAGAGATGCGACAACAAGCCTTTCTTATGCGCCAACAATTTACTCGTCCAAGTCATATTCCTCCGAGTCAAGACGATGATGGTGGTATGATGATATTGTATGCATGTTTTTAATTAGTACCTTTAAAATTATTTAGTTTATTTAGTTTGTTACTCCTTCATTTTTTACATTTTATTAGTTCTTTTATTTTGCTTTAAACAGAATGATCTATGAAGTCAATCCTTATATGAAAATGCACATCATGTAAGTCTTTGCATATTTATTTTCGCTAATATATAGTTTTTTTAATGTATGTTACTTTTTTGTTTGTTTCTTTCTAACGCAGTAGAAGAATGTACTACGCGATTGCTTACTAGATTTTCTTTTCCTCATGTGTTTAGATCTTTTGTAAACATTGTTATTTGGATATCATAATTAACTATGTTGATGTTTGAATTTTAGTAGGATATAACTTTTTATTTGGATATCTTTTGTTGGAATGTTGCTTATTATTTTGTTATATTGAATGTGTGTGTGTTTTGTTGTATTGAAAGTATTTATTTGGATATTAGAACTTATTATTTTTTTTGTGTGTGTGTGATCATTTGTATATACGATAGAATATCGAACTAATAAATCATTAATTTTTTTAATTTTATGACAAATTTAGCGACAAATATATCAATTCGTTGCTAAATCCCGATAAATCTGATTTAACTTTCATGAATTTAAATTTCACGCAAATTTAAATTTAAATTAGCAACGAATCCAATGCATGACAACTTTGCAACGACTTTTTGCGACTAATTTTCCAACGAAAATTATTTCGTCGCAAATATTTGCAACGATCTAATTCGCCGCAAAAATCGAATTAAATTAGCAACTAATCCAATCCAATCATGCGATAAATTTTGCAAACGAAATTTTCAGATTTAACTTTGCAACAAAATTATTTCGCAAATATTTGCAACGAACTAATTCGCAAAGTTTAATGAATTAAATTAGCAACGAATCCAATCTGCGACAAATTTTGCAACGAAATTTGCGACGAACTTTGCAACAAAAATTATTTCGTCGCAAATATTTGCAACGAAAAACGAATTCGTCGCAAATATTTTGCAACGAATTTTGCGACGAATTTGGAAGCTACTCAAATTTACCAACGAATTCCTTATTTCCTTGCGAAATTTTCCGACGAAAAAATTTATTCGTCGCAAAATTTTGCAACGAATTACAAATTCGTCGCAAATTTGCAACGAATTTGTAATTCGTTGCAAAATTTAGCGACGAATTCTGCGACAAATTTAGGAAATCGGGGTAACTTTTGCAACAAAATTAGGGACGAATTTTAAAATTCGTCCCTAATTTTCGTCGCTAAAATTCGTCGCAAAAATTCGTCGCTATTTTTGTCGCTAATATTTGCGACGCTTTATTCCCAACCAAAAAATGTTTGTCGCTAAATTCGTCGCAAATTTTTTTTGCAACGAATTTTTTTTAAAAATTCGTCGCTAAATTCGTCCCAAATTTCTGTTTTTTTTGTAGTGTTCCTTCTTTACGGTCTCCAATGAAAATATCTTTCTCGGAATATTTGCTCGTCTGTTTCAAAAAATAACTATTTTAAATGGCAAGATAAAAGAATTATTATTTTTATTAAAAAGTATCTAATTTTATATTTATAAAATAAATATTAATATTATAAAAAAATATATTAGGGTATTTTTATAACTTTATATATTTAGCTTTCAATAGCTCCGATGAATTTATAAAATTAATACATGTTAAGAATCTATCCCTTTCTCTCAAATAAAAGTAACATAAATACTTTCTCATTCTTTCCCTTCCCTTCCATTTATGTTAATGAATCTTCTTTTTTATCATCCCATCCAAACAGAGCATTCAGGCCAGCAATGATACAATGATATGACATCCAACTTAATCTCCATCTATTTGGGATTCGATAGCTCCGATGAATTTATAAGATTAATTTTTTCAAATAATTAAAGTTATCGAAGTTATCCATGTGAACACTTTTTGATATATTTTGAGAGTCGATGAAAAATTTCCATATCATAGAATTGATCATTTTCAAAAACTGAATATTCAATATGAGTAAAATAAATAAATCAATACTAAAACACTGCAAAATTTAATAAAAAAAACCAGAATTAGAATCTGGTGAATGATTTAAAAGTTTGATTAAAATAAAGGAAAAGACCAATCTATCTCTGGTATTAATCACGAACACCTTTACTTAAAATAATAATAATAATAATAATTTACATATAAAGTGCTCAAGAAGTGAGATAGTTAATTAAGAAACGAGAAGGGCATATGCAGTAGTGATCACTAGAGACCCACTTGCAATTAAGGCCATATATATCTGATCGAGTTACGTTCTCTCCCTTGGAGGACCACTCATGATAAGTCATAAATACCAATAAGTTCTCAATAATATATATATACGCCACACTCTTCTACTAATGTTTCCATCTCATTCCTCGGATCCCAGAGATCGACCTAGCTAGATGTCTTAAATTCTTCATTATTTTTTTTTCTATTGCGTAAAGGGTAACTCTTAAATGGATAGAGATAAATTTTCGAAGAAATCATGACTCTGAATTATCGACCGTCTCCCTCCTTTACATTTATCATTTAAATTTCTGATTTATTTCTTTCATCGATTGAGACAATTAAAGAGGATTGTTAATATGACGGTTCTATATTTTTATTATTATTATTTTTTTTCTATTACGTAAGGAATATATTCATGACCAAGTCAAGCTTAGTAAAACCAAATAAATCAAACTGGTTGAATGCACAGAGCAAACTAGATGGACCTAAAAAATATTATATTTCAAATAAAAACATTTTCCTAACAAATTATATGTGATTCCAAAAATAAAGTAATTACGAATATTCAAACAAGAAAATAATATTACTCATAGTATTGTACAGACTATAATATGTTGTCCACTAACAAATGTGGACTTGCAAGGTCGATTAGATTTGTATATTGAATCGACACTCAAAATCGTAAGACCGTTCGAATGTTTAGCGGATCGGAGGTTAACTTAATTTCCAGAAGAAATTAAGACGGAAAACATATGAGTGCGGAGGCTCCATGAGAATCATGGATCACCATTTCATTTTTCAAAAATTTGAATTTTTACGGGATGATGTGATGATTAAGAAATGACGGTGCTTGTGGATACGATATGGATTGATTTTGAAAGAGATCTAATTTTTTTTAGATTCAGATGATTTTCATATGTCTTGATCACTATATTAAAATCTATAAAAATTTCGAACCCGCAGCATAAGCATAGCACACTCAGCAAATGTCATAAATAAAATACTGCCCACGTACGTACCGCTGAACTTGGCGCCGCTGCTGCTGCTGCTGCAAGCGACAAATTAAGCATGTTCATCCATGCTGAAGCATACCACAAATCCGTCTCATTATACGAGATATTCTTCTTCCTCACGAGAGGCTCTTCCATTGCCAAAGGGCAAAGGGTAACCGAGATCTGCGTATTCAACTAATTAATTCTGGTGCTGATGCAGGCGGCCGCACCTGATTAAGCAAATGCCATAAAGCAGGAAACTGGATCGATTTGGCACGGCAGTACTCGCCGACACACTGCGAGTGGGTGGGTGGGTGGGTGGGTGCAGTTTCAGAGGAAGACCGCCGGGAGGGTTTTGGGAAGGGGAATGTCGTTGTTTTGTTGCGGTCAACTGGCCTCAGTAAAAGCCAACGCCACGCACCGGCGTGGCTCGCTTCTCCACGACCCACCTCTCTCTCTCTCTGTCTCTCGCTGCACACAGACAGAAGAGCTTCGTTAGCTGCATTGATCGATCGACGACGCCTGCTAATCTCAAAAACGCCTTTTAATTTCCTCACCCTGGACGTGGATCTGCAGAAGCTTATTGTGCATTTAAGAAGGAAGGTAGACATGATGCATTGATTGACTAATCGATTGAAGTACGCATCCTGTTACATGGAAACAAAATTGGTGAGCAGTGAGACATGAATCCTCTGTGCCCACCTAGACAGTAACGGGGATGCTCGGCTGTGATCGAGCCTACTTCCATCCGTGCACAGCTAATTAAACAAGCACCGGCAGCCAAAGAGTACTATTCTACTCGCCTCGGACACAAACAAATTGATTAGCTACGTATTACAACCATCGGCGGTGGCTGATGGCCGATGCATTAAGAGAGGGGGGACCTGTGAGGGGCTCCCTTCCTCCTGCTGCTCAGCGACAGCACTATCTGGGGGAAGAACCCGCCGCCGCTCTTCTTCTTCCTCGGCGCGTCCGAGGCGCCGTCACCGCCGCCGGTGCTCGACGCCGAGCTGCCGTTGGACTGCACCGCAGGGTCTTCCAGGATCGAGTTCGGCGTGAACTGGCCGTCGCCGACGTCCTCGACTAGATCCGCGCCGTCCATCCGGAGATTCTCGAAGTGGGAGAAGGCGAAATCCGACGCGTCGAACCGGAGTAGTATGTTCGACAAATCCTCTCCTCGGGACACTACGTGCTCCACCTGCGTACGTCGCGATTGAGTTCCTCGATGTTTGCGGAAAGATTGGCCGGAGATTGGCGTACCTTGCAGGAGAGGGAGCAAAAGTGGAACGGCTCTTGGAGGATTCTGTCGCAGCTCAGGCAAATGTTTCCTGACCCTTTGAAAGGCCGAGACTGAGGCCTTGGCTTCAGAAACACCACTTTGGCACTGTTAATGGTGTAGGGCTGTCAATGCAAGTCGACAATTAACTCGTTTGGCCATGAAACATGTAAATTTCTTTTAACTGAACTGGTAAAAAGCTAAATAATCACCTGCACAAACGAGCAGTCTATGAGCTTCTCCAGATCATCCAATCGAACGACATCGTTGTACACATACCGTCTCACCTGAATTGTACTGCGACAAATGAGTTGTCTTTTTCTTCTTTATTTTTAAACAATGGAAATAATATTGAATCCTGTAAAGATTGTGGTGATTGCTAAATAATTGAGGGGGAGTTTGGTCGAACGACTGATAGGCATTGTTTATACATTGATCATGACCGAACAGAGCAGGGGAAAGAGCCAACCTGACAATTATGCCCCTCTGATGACAGTACTGCATCGCAATAGACTCCCTGTACTCAGGGGCTTAATTGTACATAACAAACGTTTGCCGTTGGTAAAAGGAAAGGAAACTTTGAAGGCTTTCACACCTCGAAGAAAGTCGACAAAAGGCGAGTTTTATGCATAGATCCAAAGAATGTTTACCCTGAATAAGTCGAGACGGACAGAACTACATAAAAGATCGCGTTTTGAGTTAAAATTCTGATCGAGGAACGAGAGGAAATTACTTCTTGAGCTTGGATGAAAAAAAAATCTATACGAGATTTCGTTGTCACTACAGGGGAGACAAGATCTAGAAGGCTATTCAATCTCCATGGTTATTCTCGAGTTATATATTACTGGTATTAATTGCATAGGATTCAAAACTGTACAATTATCCGCGGTGATAAATCTGAAGAATCGATGAAGGAAGGAAAAAAGAAAAGAGAGAGAGAGAGAGAGAGAGCGAAACAAAAATCCATCAATTGGATGATAAAAAAAGTTACTACTCTCTGCCGTGGCGGACGATGGCGTAGTAATGCCGGTGCTGATGATAATAGTAAAGGAGGTTGCAGAAGAGAGAGACCTGGAGAAGAGGGTGGCGGGAGTGCGCAGGGGCGCAGTGGGGGCAGATGCTGGAGCAGCAGTCGAGGCAGAAGATGTTCTTCTCGTTCTTCTTGCGGCTCTCGTGGGCCCCGCACCCGGCGAAGAAGCTCTCCTCCACCAGCCTCCCCAGCCAACCCGGCACCGCCGCCGCCGTCGCCGCCCTTCCCCCTCCTCCCCCTCCATATTCGCCTCTTCCCATCCTCCGCCGCCGCCTCCTCCTCCTCCTCCTCCTCCTCCTCGCTGCGACACCCTTGTCTCTCTATGAATTGGCAGCGCAGTGATGTCCCAATTCTCTCTCGGCTTTAAGCTCGTAGAAGATCGAATTGAAGGAGAAGAGTAAATAAAAGGTGCGGTGTAGTGTAGGCCTGTTTAACGGCCCCTATAGCATCTATTTATAGCAGAACAGAGAAAGAGAACAGAGCAAGTAAAAGAAGAGGAAATCAAAATAAATTAATTTAAATCGAAAGATTATTATTATTATTATTTTTTTCTTTAGTGTTTTGTCTTTGGTCGGTGTAACTTTTTTTTTTTTTCTCCTTTTAATATTTGAGGATTCGGTGAAGGTGATAATGGAGGAGCAGCCACGCCACAATTTCACTGTACTTCTTCTTTCCCTGTGGCCTGCGCAGTGCTGTCCTGGCACAAGCTCGAGGAAGGGGGGAAAAACTTAAGAAGAAGGTGGGAAATAAAAGGGAAAGCTTGAGAAAAGAGATTCGTTGCCATTACCCATTTTGCCTTCTCTCCGTCTCTTCTTCTTCTGGTTGGTCTTGATCCAACTTCGTCCTCCTGCTGCTCTCTGACATCATCGAATTGATACTCATTGCTTTTGAGCCCTGTTCGATCATTATTCATCTCCTGTTCTCAATTTCCCATTTTTGTCGATATCTTGGTCTTAAACTTCGATGGGCACTAAGAGACTGCAAAACGCCAGCGGCGACACAGTCATGGACTATGATAGAGTTGTAGAGGGCTGACTCTTCGCCGCACGCAAACGAAAGAACTCCAGACTTCTACCAGAACAGGGAGATGCAACTCCAGTATAGCTTGCAGACGCCAGATCGATCGCCTGAACTTCAGCTCCACAGGAAGATTGAACGCCGGCAGGGACGACGACGGGATGATAAATTTCAGAAGAGAAAAAAAACATAGTTGAAATAGAAGATAAAAAAATTTCTCATCGCTGGTGCAGCTCGAGGTAGAACGATCTTATCGATACGTATGATTTACCTCTCTCCCTTCAACCTCTAGCACCGCCTTGTCGGATTCAAAATGATCTTTGAAATCATTGCATAGCAAATTGAGGCGAACTGCGGCACGGATGCCTTTGTTGCGAGAGAAAATTTGGCCATTGCAATGCTGCAGCAGAAATGCAGTCACAAGTATTAACTATTTGTAAAAAAAAAAAAAATTAAAATCATCAATCTAATAATTCTTATTAATATATTTCATAATAAAAGATAAATTATGAAAGATTTTTGATCTTATATAATTGGATAGGATAAAAAAGGATGATCTGAACTCAGAGAGAAGTTTTAGATCCTCCTCCAGAATAAATCCGTACTCATTTTGCAAGTGTCGCTCTCTCCTAATCAATGTGTTTTCTCCGTAGAAACTACAAATACTAACTATTGAAATTTAATTTGGTCGAGAGATTTTATAAATCAACTTCTAAATTTTTGTAAATTCACACTTTAAATTTATCCGATATATGTGACAAAACATAATAATATTCCTATCGAACATCTTTTGCGACTAATCCTTCAACTTAATAAATCATGGTAAGTTGTGGGAATTTTATCTAGACACAATAATTTCTTTGTGTTCCTATTCGAGATGACGAGATGGAATGATTTGATAAAGTATTCACGATCGAGATAGAAGAGGTTGACTGAGCAAAGATCAGAATGTCTTCTTTTTCACCCGGAGCAATTGTCGGAATCGTAGGGACCTGGGTTTGAATTGTCACCGGAGCTGTTAGAATCCATACTCGAGGAGGCTCACGAACAAGTGAGAGAGAGGGCTAAGGGAGACCTCGACGAGACCCTCCAATCGCTCAAATAAGAATGTGACAAATAACGGAGAGAAGGAAATGCTTAACCAGGACAAATTTAAAAATAGAAGAGGGCAAGAAGATTATCGCTAGCAATCAGAAGAAGAAGTTCCCTTTTTTTTCGGCGATTTACCAAACAGTGCTCTTAAAGTTTGGAATTACCCAAAAAGTGTCACATACTTTCATATTTATCAAATAGCGCACTTAATTTCCTTTTTACCCCTCTCGCCAAAAAATCGTACTAAGTGGTCTTTGAGATTTGAATTTCCACCACTGCTGGTGCATTTTCAAGATTATGATGCAATTTAGCAATTTACCACGGTGCGATTTGATTCAATAAAGCCTGCGTTCGAAAATTAAGTGCGCTATTTCTGAAGGGTAAAAAGGAAATTAAGTGCGTTATTTGGTAAATATGAAAGTATGAGATGCTTTTTGAGCAATTCCAAACTTCAGGAGCGTTGTTTGATAAATTGCCGCTTTTTTCCCCTCCTCCTTATTACCTTTAGGAAAGGGAACCAATCTTGGAGTGCATATCCCTAGAAGAAAGATCATGAGAAGCATGACCTCATTTTGATAGAAACATAGGAGAGGATCTCGGGAGGTATGTGATCTCCTTAAGAAAGAGGTGTGTCTGTACAGATCTTAAAATTTTAGGAGGCATGGTCTCAAAATGTGATTAAGCAATGGATATCGTAAAGATATCTTCTAAGAGGAGATATACATTTCACTATGTGTCGGATGTCTATTGAACATCTAAGACCTCTAGCTGACCTACACCGTCGCTGACCTACTCCGTCGAGGCGAGCTAACTTGATGTGGTAAGTTGATTCGAGACATCCAACTGATATGAGACATCCAACTAAATCAAACTTATCTTTCCTTTGATTGAATTTTATCTAAGTTTGACTGTTGATCTGACTTGATCACTTGACTAGAGACTTTAATCCACATCACTTTGCATCTGGGAAATTAAAAACCCTATAAATTTATTTTATAGATGAACGAATGAGACAAAGTTCGATTAAAAATTGATAAGGAGGAGAATATTGATTTATGCGATAGTACACGTGAGATTTGATCAACGTTATGCACAAATTATCATGTGAGATCAAAAATCAAGATAGATTAAAAACAATTTTAACTTGGATCCAAGCAGACTCACAAGAAACAGTCAAACTCATTAAGCAGTTTCAACCGTTAAAGAGGATGATTATGATATTTTCTCTCAACGTTCGATTGATTTTGTCCAAACGAACATCCAAATGATTATAATACATATACGATGAAGATGATTAACAATAATTGAAGATTGAAAGGTCACATATGATAATTGTTTTATTTGTCTCCTGATTAATATAAAAACAACGTTTAGAATAATAAAGAGACAACTTTTTCTCACTATTATTATGTTGCTTTATGTACTATTTATTCTTTCTTATTTTTTATTCCGAGATCTATAAATCAATTTTGTTAAGCTTAGATCCAAGCTCGATAATCTAGATTCACAGGACACAGTCAACCTCATTAAGCAGTTTCAACCAGTAAGACGATGATTATGATGTTTTCTCTGAACATTCGACTGATTTCGTTCAAACGAACATCGAGTGATTATAATGAACAAATGATATGAAGATGATTAAAAATAATTAAAGATTGGTACGGTGATTGTTTTATTTTGTTTCCAGATTAATATAAAAATAATATTTAGAATAATAGAGAGGTGCTACAAGAATAATGGAGAAGCAATTTTTTCTCGCTGTCACGTATTCTTTCTTATTTTTTTATCCTGAGATCCGTAAAATCAATTTTGACATAGGCTTAGATCCAAGTTAAATAATTATCTAGATTCACAAGACACAGTCAAATTCATTAAGCAGTTTCAACCATTAAAGAGGATGATTACGATGTTTTTGTAAGCATAAGTTACTAATAAGGACAGTAAATGTGCATACGTTGTGCAACCTCAGTCGTCGCTGCAGCCAAAGTAACAAATGTTTTTGGTGGCACATTCATTATGTAGCCAAAGTAATTAGTGTGCAACTAATGCAAATAATGTAAAATGAAAATGAAAAGTCCTTGCTTTGCTATATAGGAACATCCAAGATAGAGAACAAAGGAAGAGCAAGAAGAATAAGTGAGAAGGGAGAACATCCAAAGTTCTATCGAGATTTGGTTTGTGAAAAGTAGGGATGGTTCATTCGTAATCGTTATTCTGATGGTGAGCAAGAGACCGAGAGCTCCCTAGCTAGATGATCTACTTCATTCCACCAGCAACAACTCGAAGAAATCGCTGTGACTTTTTTAATTACAACATTTAAATTCTCGCAAAGGTTACGAAGATCCATCATTAGTATCAGAGCAAAGCTCGTAATCGATTTGCATGATTTATTCTCAAAATTCTTGAAAAATGGTCAATTTCGCATTTTTATTACTGTTCACTGCGAAGAAGATGAATAGTAACTATGATTTTTCCCGAGCATAGGTTTATGCTACTGTGTTCACATGACACAAAGGGAAATAACGTAGAAAATAATGCGAAGCATTATTGGTGCGCGAATTTCTTTTATAGTGGTCAACCATAACATATAGTGTTAGGCCAGACCTTGTAGTGGTCGGCCAATACAAGGAGTGCTTGGCCAAAGCACGTAGTGCTCAGATTGTGCACACATAGTGCTCGGATTTTAAACATGGTGCTCGACTAGCACATGGAGTGCTCGGCTAGAGCTTGAAATGCTCAATCTACGCTTATAAAATTCATCTGAGAAATGCACTATATATGGTTGACAATGGTCGACATATAACATAACCTGTCAAGTAGTTGTTAGAACAACTTGAACTCGGAATACAACAACTCAAACTAGGGGAGTCAATTGTTCAGTTAGATTCATCAACCGAAAGCTCTTGAAATTAAGAAGATTGATTTTTCTTGATTATTTGTGTAAGGTCTATGTCCTTATAATTTGAATTAAGTCGGTTTCGTACTTGTTAGTTGGTTTTGTACTAACTTGATTTATTTCAATTTCAGATGACACATACAATAACTACAATGGCCCATCGTGATGTATTGCGAAACAAGCTGATGGAAGCTATCAAAGAGATAGTTTATAATCCTGATCATGGGGTCATCAAACACATAGGGAGGCTCGATAATCTTTTCTGGAGACTCGAGCAACAGAAGTTTCTGATACTGGACAACCATCGGAAATTTGAGCCTTGGTGCGATCTCTGTCAAACAATCTCATGGTAGTTGTACATCACATATGAGGTCACTATGAAGAGCGGATAACATATGCTGAGTTGTGCTGGGAACTGCTAGAGCACAGGTTCAGGAGAATTCTGTGGAGGCTAATCCCAAAGAGACTGTAGATAGTTCTATAAACGGTCAGCTTACTGGTTAGCCTGAGTCTACTCTAGTAGAGCCATGGAAGATAGGGATTGAAATTATTACCACTGCACTAGTGTTTGTCATAGTGACAGTCGCAATAATCTATCTTTTCCAGTAGAGTTGTTTGGGTTATGAATAAGAAATATTATATGTTAACAATTCTTTATTTTTGAAAATGTTATATGTTAACAAACTTTGAATAAGAAATGATTAGTTCATTTTCTTTTGAATCATGATTAGTTCATGTTCTAATGATTAGTTCATTAAATATGGGAATGTATATAATATAGTTGATCAATACTAGTCAGATTGGAAAATACGAATGATGAGTGAAAACTTTGTTGCCACTTGAATTTGTAAACCAATTCAGACTTACATTGAGTCAATCAGAAATTGCATACATTGAATTTACACTGAATAGCTAAATAATTTATTTATTAATGTAGATTATGACAAATAAAACATCATAGCAGAACTCAATATGGGTTAGAAATTGAACAGAAAAAACTACAAAATCTGGCACCTTAAAATACAATATTTTATTAAGGAACAAGAAATTCTTGAGACTGTACATCAGATAATGAAGGAACCTGTTGATGGTACAACTGTATAGTACAAACTAGATCTTGATACCTATAAGGTACGGAAGAAAAATGATTCTGTTGCTAACGGCATATTGATTAGTTTAATGGTGGATGACCTAGTTTTTTAGTATGAGTCATATCCAACGACTTATGCACTCTGGGTAGCCCTTAAAGAGAGATACAGTGGTGTTATTCTGAGCAAGCTTCAATAGCTGACAATTAAATTTGACAGCTATAAAAAGTGCCCGAATGTCACTATGCTTCAGTACCTTGGGGAGATGTCGAAGATGATTCAGGAGTCTAAAATTGCGGGTCATGAGTTGATCGATAAATAACAAGTTCAAGCGGTTATACGTTCCCTTCCTGACTCTTGAGAAACTATGAAGCAGAACCTGACTCACAGTGAGAGTATCAAGACTTTCATTGATGTCTCATGCCATGTGGAATAAGAGGCGGAAAGAGTAGAATCCGCAAGGATTTCCGGACAAACTTATGTAGTTGACAATTTTGCTGGATCATATGGATCCAAGAAAAATAAATGGTACAAGAAAGGAAAAGGAAAGGAAAAAGAAGCCAATGTTACGGCTAGGGCGGACCCAAACAAGAAGAAAAAGAAGACTGGAAAGAAATAAAAAAACAAGTTATCTTGCTATAATTGTGGCAAGAAGACCACTTCATTCGAGAATGTACCGAGCCAAAAAAGGTAAATTCAAGTCTAAATTATTTTCATGAGTATTATGTTTCTAGTATGTGTTGTTAGCTGATTCTTGTCCTTTGTGGATTATACATTCAGGAGCAACCAACCATGTAGCTCGGGAGTGAGTTACATTCGTGGAGTACCGTCGGGTACCAGCTGGTAATAAATGGATATATGTAGAAAATAATGCATTGATTGAAGTCAAAAGAGTTGACACGTGCAAACTCAACCTTCTTGGTGGACGAACTTTGTTTCTACATGATGTCCTATATGCTCCTGAAATACGACATAATTTAATTTCCGTAATTTGTCTTCTTGATTTGGGTTATTGTATAAATTTTTACAGCCGATGTGTAGAACTTAAAATTGACTATATGTCAATTGAATATGGTTTTTTTACTAATGGTTTTATGGTTATTGATATGAAACCAAATATCAATGGAAATAATAGTTATTTTTCAAACATTTCTCTTACTAGTGATGCAGATATATCTGATGATGTTTTGCATGCTAGATTATGACATATAGGACAAGAACGTATGAATCGGTTAGTAAGAGAGGGCTTACTGAGCACTTGTGCTAAGATTAACTTGTCCATATGTGAGCATTGTCTTGTTGGAAAGACAACTAGGAAACCATTTCGTAAGGTTATTAGGGCTAATTCTCCATTGCAATTGGTTCATTCGGATATTTATGGTTCGATGAATATGAAGGCTAGACATGGAGCTTCCTATTTCATTACATTCATTAATGATCATTTCACTTGTTTTGATTATGTGTATTTGATCTCTCATAAATCTGAAGCATTGGATTGCTTCATTCGTTATATAAACGAAGTTGAGAATCAATTGGATCGTAAGGTTAAGACCTTATGCACTGACCGTGGAGGTGAATATTTGTTTGATTTGTTCGAGACTATATGTAATGATAAAGGGATCATTAGACAGTTAACTATCCCAGAAACTCCATAGCAAAATGGGGTTGCTGAAAGGAGAAATAGGACTCTTCTTGAAATGGTTAGGTCTATGATGACTCAGGCTAATTTGTTAATCTCCTATTGGGGAGATGCGTTATTAGCAACAACCTATATACTTAATAGAATGCCTTCTAAATTAGTTTCATCTACCCTATATGGACGTTGGACAGACAAAAAATCAGATTTGAGTAATCTGAGACCCTGAGGGTCAGCTGCTTACGTTCATGATAATTCTCACAAGTATGGAAAACTAGGACGGTAAGAAATATATCTTTATAAGATATTCTGAGGCCTCCAAATGTTATGTTTTCATTGGTGAGAAGCAAGATGGAACAATTTCCGAAATAGAGTTGAGAGATGCAACTTTTCTCGAAACAGAGTTCCCAGCTAGAGGTGACATTGATAAAACAGTTCCTCTGTTTGAGGAGAATGAGATATTATCAACAAAGAGGTGTCACAAGGGATGCCCAAGTATAGTCAACCGAGTAGGAGTAATTTACCAAGTCATGAGTTGACTTCTCAATCGCCCAACTTACGAAGAAGTATTCATAAAATCAAACCTAAGAAGAGGTTTGATGTTGAGAATAAGACAATGACGACACTCCCAGTTGACAATGATGAACCTCAATCCGTTAAGGAAGCATTGAGATATAGTGTTAGAAAAAAAATGGAAAACAACAATGGAAGAATAGATGGAGTCGATGATAAAGAATCATGTTTAGGATTTAGTCGATCTTCCTCCTGGCCGAAGGGCTATTGGGAATAAGTGGATTCTCAAAATTAAGAGGAAAACTAATGGATCGATTAATCGATACAAAGCTCGCTTGTTTGCAAAAGGATATACTCAATTGAAGAGTATTGATATGAAGAGATGTTTTCTCCCATAGTAAAATTTGTGTCAATATGAGTCATTTTGGCTTTTGTAACACATTATAACTTGGAGTTACATCAAATAAATGTAAAAATTGCTTTCCTTAATGGTGAGCTTGACGAGGAAATCTATATGGTACAACCAGAAGATTTTATTGCTAAAGGTCAAGAGGGTAAAGTATGTAGACTTAAAAAGTCTATATATGGGTTAAAGCAAGCGTCAAGACAATGAAACATAAGATTTAACAAAGTTATTTTATCTTATGGTTTCAAAATGATCAATGAGGATCATTGTCTTAGTCTGAGAAAGAAAAAAAGAAAAGTATGTCATTTTATCATTATATGTTGATGATATGTTGATAATAGAAAATGACATAAGATTTGTGATAGAGATCAAAAAGTGGCTTTCATCACAATTTGACATAATGGATATGGGAGAAACTGAATACATCTTAGGTGTGAAGATCGTGAGAGATCGATTGAAAAGACTTTTGAGTATGTCTCAAGAGACTTATATAAATAAGATGTTACAACATTTCGACATGTATGAATGCAACATTGAACAAACACCTATAGCGAAAGGTACTATTCTAAGCAAAAGTATGTGTTCCAAAACTCTTATAGAAATAGTCGATATGAAAAAAAAAATCATATGTCAGTATTGTTGGTAGTTTGATGTACATTATGTTATGTACACGTACCGATATCAGCTATGCTATTGACTTAGTCAGTCAGTTCTAATCACACCCGGGGCTAAGACACTGGAAGGTGGTAAAGAGAATATTTAGATATCTGAAAGCGACACCAGATTATTGTCTCTATTTTCAAGGATCAAATATGAGACTGAAGAGTTATTCAGATGCAAATTGGGCTGGGGACCTAGATGATAGGACACTACACCAAAAAATCGAATAGACAACGGTGAAAAACCGTTGTCTATTAGCCAAAAAATCTGTTGTTAATCGACCCGTTGTGAAAAGGGGGTCGGTCAAAGACAACGGTGAAAAACCGTTGTAGATTTAAGGAAAGACAACGGTGAAAAACCGTTGTCTATTAGAAAAAAAACCGTGGTAAATCGACCCGTTGTGAAAAGTGGTTTGGTCAAAGACAACGGTGAAAAACCGTTGTCTTTTCAAAGATAAGACAACAGTTTTTAACCGTTGTCTTTGACCAAACCACTATTTACAGTCGATTCTACGTTTTTTTTCTAATAGACAACGATTTTTCACCGTTGTCTTTCCTAAATCTACAACCGCTTTTCACCGTTGTCGACTTAATTTACCACGGTAACTTTTGCTCATAGACACGCGGTTTTTCATTGTCATTTCTCAACACATATACACATAATAAAGCGTTGTAGATGTTGCATTTTTAATATAAATCATACAACATCAATAAGAATTATAGAAAACACATATATACACTCCACTTGTAGCAATGTAAAATACAAGGTCACATTACATTTTAAACGATCACTTTTACCGATATATATGAAAAGTATCGTGGCAAAACAACTACACATCATATGCACCAAAAGTATTTGCATAGCAAAACACTTATAGAATGTAACCAAAAGATGTATGTACACGAAATCTCTCCTAATCATCGATATGTAATCTTGTATGCAATCAGCCCACTCAACGCAGATTTCATCAATTTCCTTTTGCACCTATCGCTGAATTTGCGAATCGCATGTGAAAAAATGAAAATGTAATTAAACGCTATGGTATCAATAAGAAAATTTAAAAAATATCTAATATTACTATTGATCGTAGGAAGACTTGTCAAAGGATGCGCGCGCTTTCAATTATCTCTCTCATATATCGTAAAACAAAATACCGCATTGAGCTCCATCCGGTTGAAGGAACTCGTGATGGAAAAACATCATCTAGCAATGCAGAAGAAACACACAGAAAGATCAAAATGAGATACGTTCATTGCCAATTTGATTAGTACAAATGTTTAACATGAAACGCTATGTTTAGAAGAAGAAGCTAAAGCATTACGTGAAGAACAGAAAGCATGGGCTTCTAAATTGGTTCAAATCACGTATAGATCAATCAGATATCGTCTTGCTAGTATTTTTTTGCTTGTCAAGAAGGTTGTTTTTTTACTAGTGACTTTTGCAACTTCTTTGTAGTATTGTTGTAACATTTAGAATGAAAGAAGATTTTGGGTCCGACTTTTGATTCTTTTACTCAATAATAAGAAATAGGAATATTGTTCTTAGAAAAAAGGGAAAACACTCAATATGCAAGATTGAAAAAAGTTGAAGAGAATGCCATAAATCATACTAATGGAAGATGAATTTCATATCATGATAGTACATGCATTGCCTTATCGATTATGCATGCTTTAAGATACGAATAAATATTTGACTTTAAATTGCTAACTTTATATCCATAGGATGATAGGAGCAAAAATCCTTTTGAGACATTCCTCACAACTATCTGGAATCTACTTCATCATCATTGGAAAATTTATGCCTGTTGGATTGCATTTTTCGTGATGTGGTTACATTTGTTTGACACATGTTATCTTTGAGCTCCAACAATTAAGAGCGATAGTGAGAAAATTGCAAATTAGAAGGGTAATATATCGCGAGCAATTAGAGCACTGCATTATTTTGCTCCGGAATCAAGATCGCACTAATTCGAGAGCACAATGTCAATTTGCTCAGAACACAATGTCGATTGGCAAAACACTCGAATAGATTGGAGTAAGTAGCCCGATCGAGCACAATGTCAATTTAGCCACAATAAGAAGCGATCAAAGGCAAAACAAAATGTCGGGAGGAGGTCGATTAGGTTATGCTTAACAAAAAATAAGGAATTTGTAGATCTAACTCAAACTAATTTGATACCCACCTCAGCCAATTCCAGAATAGATCCGAGTTATCTGAATATTATCAAAATGTCACTAAATAATTCACAAATAACTTGATTATATAAATGTCACTAAATAACAAATAACTTGATTATATAAATGTCACTAAATAATTCAAATTATATAAGCTTCCCACGATGTAAAACATACCTTGATTATTGCCCACAAAGGGTGTTTCTTCCGTGCTTGCGATGTACGTGTTGAACAATTTCAAGGCCCTTCATAAAATCAAAAAATTATAGACTTTTAGTGCATAGTATATATAAAAAAATTATAATAAATATTGACAATATTTTGCTACTAAAACTTACATCTTCACAACATTCTTCCAAGTCTCATCACGATTACGCTGACTGAGAGGATCCAATAACGAAACAACCTCTTTGTGAGGATCGATGACAGTCAAAATCCAATGGAAACTACATATATACACAATAGTAATGCATGTAATTAAGCAAGTGTTTATCAAAGTAAAAAAATTAGCATTCCACCTCTATTTTACACACCCTATGTTAACTGGAACCAAAACTAGCTGGTTTGGTGGTGTGCCATTCAACCTAGCTGCCAAACCAAGGGCCCTCTTATCAACTGATGTGAAATGACACCCAACAACATATGGATCCACAAATCTAAACCTCTCCAGCTTATCTTCCTCCTTCATCTTTTTATATAAATGCCTACCATTTAAACATACAACAAAATGCATAAGACCAAGATAAATAAAACTCATAAATCAATAGTCAAAGTGTTAGTACATGAAAACAATATACGTACCATAAAAAATCCCTTTTTCCAAGCAACATCAACCTTGTACGCCAACTACAAATCCATAAAAAATTTAATAAACATCAAATGTTAATAAACACAAACAAAAGTATTAGTTTATATTTGAAGAATAAAAGTATGGTCATTTATATTTACATTCACGACTTCCCACACACGCTCCTTGATGTCAATAGGAACATGCTTCCAAGTATTGTAAGTTATTGGTACTTTCTCTCGAACAATCTGGCCAAGTGAACTTTGCATTTTAACTGCATTTTCCCCAATAGGCTGTCCCCGATTATTGAATTCAACTTTCAGTATAATGCCCTTATTCCTTAGCCTTGAAATACTGTCCATATGTGTAGGACCTCTACTCATTTTGTTTGATTGGGTGGCAGTGGAATCCTGTGTGCAGCCAACATTTTCCTCGTATAATAAATCAGCGCCAATTTTTTCCTTACCCTTGTCAAGGTTTCTACCTCCTCGTTTGCTTTGATTTTTTGTCATAGAGTTGACAACCTATTAATCACAAAATCTGCACTTTGCAAATATAAGGTAAATATCATAAATTACTGATGGAGATAACAATAAATATTAAACTTGCAACTTCTGTCTTGTGTGAGTTGACAACAAAAAATTCAGCTTTAGATTAATATAATCTACAATAAGCAAGTTTTTTCCAACAGGAATATAATCATGTTTCAGTCCACACCTAGTTGAGATTGCTAAAATATGTGCAACTATTAAGAAAAACAAATAACAAGTAAGCAACATAAAGTTGAAATTCTTATAATCTCCTATAAGGGTTGATAAATTTGGAGGTGCAGCGACTATCACAAAGAATAAAACTGGCATTTCATTATTGTGTTGCAAAATTATCTGACATATAAAGCAGTATCATTTACCAAACCAGATTTAATGCCGGTGGTAAACCATCATCAAAATTATGGGATAAAGAGTATCATTTACAGATAATGATAATAGATAAAGCGATTATCATCTACCAAAATGTAAATAATCGAGTGACAAATAAAATAAAGCAATCCCATAAGATATAGCAAATTTATGGGAAAAAAATATAATTCCAAAGGTGACACAAAGACAAACCAAAACATTAACGTAGGATTTAAATTTAAATATAATTTCCACACTAAGGTAAAACATCATCAACCCAAGTTCCACAATCTTCACGCACGCACGGTGGTTCATTGTCATCTAATTCACAACATCCATTATTGGGAGCCCTCGAAAACATTGATAGTTTGTTGCAGCTTTCTTCCAAATTATCACCAATAATATTTTCAAAGTAGTCTCTACTAGGAGTTGCAAGTGCAATGCACTATGTGGGATCTTCGTGGTCTTCAAGGTAAAAACTTGTTTCGCTTGACTACCTAAGATGAATGAATCGATTTAAACCCTATCCTTTTGAGGTTTACTAATGTGAAACCATGTTCATCTACTTTAATACCACCATTGTTATCAACCCAACTACATTTAAACACCGAATTGATAGAGATGGTAATCGAGCTCCCATATTTCATCAATAACGCCATAGAATACCATGTCCGACACAATTGGATTCCTATCGCTGCGCTTAGAAAGTTGCATAGTCTTTGCAACTAAGCTTACTCCAATTTTGCACTACCCGCACGCCATCACGCTCTTTTGTGTGATAAGTAACCCCAAAGAATTAAATATGCGAATACTTGAATACTCGCGTGCTTGGTCCATGCGCCCAACCACTTTAATTGTTCGAGAGATTTGATGTGTCGAATGGTTAATTGCATTTGCAACCTATAAATTGCACAAAAGTTGAATTATATATTAATCTTCATAAATTATAAATACCCCATTAATTTGCATGTAACTTACGATCACGCAACCACGGAATAAAAGTCCGATTGTGCTCATCTTGTAACCACTTTTTGACTTTGCTTTACGATGAAATGTTGCCTTGAATGAGCCATGTGTTTCTTTGTTGAAGAAGCGATTAGATACTATAATTTAATGTCGCATTTGAAAGTACCAATGAGTTGGAGAAATTACTCGATATATGGCTCTATCTCATCATTATTTTCTAATACATGACCATGTGCTTGCTCCCACTCCTCATGATTGGTGGAGTGCGCTCGATCTCGTGATAAAGGTCGGTAAAATCCAATTGACGATTCCTTGTTGGGATGCCAACAGCAGTACATTAAACAGTAGTCCGAGCAAAATTCTAGAGCCTCCTCAAAGAATATAACATTCGGCTATACAACCTTGGGTCGATTATGGTTTCGCACATAACCTTTCAATGTTTTCATGAATCTTTCAAATGGGTACATCCATCTATACCAAACGGTCCACACAATTTAACCTCACGTACGAGGTGAATAAATAAATGGAGCATGACATCAAAAATGAAGGAGGAAAATATTTTTCAAGTAAGCACAATGTTGTCACAATATCTCTTTGCATATCATCTAACTTCGAGACATCTATCACTTTGCTACACAACCTGTTGAAGAAAAAGCACAATCGAGTGATAGTATATCTAACATGTTTGGGTAAGACACCACGAATGACAACTGGAAGTAATCTTGTTGCATCAAAGTGTGACAATCGTGTGATTTCATACCAAAAGTTGCAATTCCTTCATTGATACAAGGCTTCTAATATTGGATGAATAACGTAGGAACCTTCATTCCCAACAAGGAGCTACAAAATTTCCTTTTCATCTTTACTTAATGTATAACATGCCGCTGGCAAAAAAGTTTTCTTTTTCCCCTCCTTTGGTGCCAATTCCAACCTGACATTCATATCCACAAGGTCTAGGCGTGCTGCTAATCCATCTTTTGTTTTCCCTGGAATGCCAAGTAATGTGCCGACCAGGCTTTCACATATATTTTTCTCGATGTGCATCACATCAAGAACATGTCGGACATGTAGATGCTCCCAATACGCAAGTTCGAAGAATATTGATTTCTTCTTCCAATATGGATGACTACCATCCTCTGATGCTTGAAGTCATTTTTCCCCAACGACAATTAATTTTATTAACTGTTTTGGAAATATCACGACCACTCAATGGTCTCGGTGCAATGTTAAAGTCTTGCTTTCCATCAAATGCTTTCTTTTGCCTTCGATAAGGATGGTTCTCAGGAAGAAACCTTCTATGGCCTATGAATGACATTTTTCTACTATGTTTCAATCTTTTGCACATGTGTTTTCACCAGATAGGACATGCATTATATCCTTTCACGCGACATCCGAAAGGTTTCCATATGCCGGAAAGTCATTAATTGTCCATAATAAGACTGCCTTAAGGGTGAATCTTTCTTGTCAATATGCATCATATGCTTCAATACCTTCTTCCCATAACTGCTTTAAGTCATCAATCAAAGGTGCTAGGTAAACATCAATATCATTCCCTGGTTGTTTAGGACCCGATATTAATAAAGTAAGCATCATAAATTTTCTCGTCATACACAAAAATGGAGGAAGATTGTAAGTGATCAGAATCGCCAACAACTATACGTAGAACTCATCAATCTATGTGGATTTATTCCATCTGCCGATATGGCCAATCTCAAATTTCTTGGCTCATAAACAAAATCTAGCCACTTATGGTCGACTACCTTCCAATTGGGTGAATCTGTTTGGATGACGCAAAATAACCATCACAAGTTCTACTATCGACATGCCAGTTAACACCTTAGAGGTTTCTTGGTTTCTAAACAATTTTCAAATCTTGGAATAGGTGGAAAGTACCATAGGACCTTGAGAACTCCTTCATTTACTTTTGAATTCTTGCATATCTTCCATCTTGAAAACCCACAAGTAGGACAATTGATACAATCTGTATTCCTTCCGATATAAGATACAATCATTAGGACATGCATTTTTTCATATTCCATACCCAATACCAAGGATTTCTTGGCAAAGATACACTGATAAAGGCAAGTCATTACCACCGGAAGCATTTCTCCCAACAAAGAAAGAATGTCCGTGAATCCTTTATCGCTCCAACTATATTTGACTTTCAAGTTGTACAATTTAACAATGGCGATAACTTTGTAAATTTTGTACATCCAGGATATAAAGGTTTCTCAACATCATGGAGTAGGTTATTGAATGTAGTTGGATTCTCATCATATTCATATGTCGCATTTACCATATCTACAAGCTTCTCATCAAAGAAATTGTTTCACCTTGTTGGCCTTGTTCACTATCATCATTCATTAAGTTGGTAAATGAGGTTTTTCTCCATGCCATATCCACACTACGATGTTAAATCAATACCATTACTTCTTAAATGAGCCCTTGTGACATCAATCTGTTTCCTTCTTAGGTTACCACACATGGCACATGGACAAGATATTGCATTAGAATCGCGAATTTTGCACGCAAATCAAGAAGGACTCTACTCCATACGCATACTCAGTGATAATCTATCCTTGAACATCCATTCTTTGTCCATTCTAGTGCATAAAACATTAATTGACAATTAAATAAACCTTCATAATACTTAACACCACTAGATCATTAATAAAGCGAGATGCTTCAATGTATCAAACTTATATTTCCAGGATAAGAAGGTAATATGAAGTAACTTAAATTTGTATATGATCTAGCTGTCCACCTAAGCTAAAGTTAGAAAGTACAAACAAAGCAGCTGTTCAGTGAATAAAATATAAACAGACATTTTATATTATAGAAAATAGAGAGAATGGCTTATAGAATAGATAAATACGATGTACAAACGATGATATAAGGTGAATAATCTTCATGAAGAATAAGGTTGGAACATAGCTGGATTTTACGTATGCGCGAGATCTGGATTATCGTGGTTCAATGGATATAAACAATCCAACTCAAACCTTCTTAACCAATAAAGGTTTGAAGGCACAACATGATAACCCTAAAACAAGAGTTTATGACGCTAAACCTGTTGGGACGAATCAGGATGCTGAACGATGGACGAAGGCCGACGGACGGAGGTCGAGCAATGGCACGGAAAAAGGAAGAGAACGAACAGAGGCGACCAACCGTGAGAATGCAGTTGAAGAAGATGGGATGGACGAGCGCTGACGGAGAACGGGGAGGTTTTTGGGAAGTAGGAACCGCGACGATTTTCGGAAAGTAAGAACGACGGAGAAGTTTAGGGAAGATTTATTTAACCTAAATATATATAACAACTTTTAAAAATAAAATTTGTTGTAATATATTGTTTAAAAATATATATAGACTTTTAAATATATTGTTGTAAACGTATATATTTATAATTTTTAAAAAAACTTATTTCCAATAATTAAAAAAATAGTATTAATAATTAAAAAAAGAATTTCACCGTTGTTTTATAATAATAAAATAGTATTAATAGTATTATAAACTTTTAAAATTTTATTAACAACGGTTTAAAACCGTTGTAATATTATCACAACGACAACAAAAAAACCCTCATTCACAACGGTTGATTGCACCGTTGTCCCAACTGTTGTTAATATAAAAAAAAAATCTTAAAGACAACAGTTTTGGAAAACCGTTGTAAAATGTGTTGTTGATTTAAAAAAAAATATGCTCAACGACAACGGATACTGTCAAACCGTTGTCGTTTGTGTTATGTGGCCGCTCAAAGACAACGGTTTTGTCAAAAATCGTTGTCTTTTAACAAAAAGACAACGGTTTCTCCTAAAACCGTTGTCTTTGTGGTGTTGTCTTATGTCATTTTTGTTGTAGTGGGAAATCCACATCATGCTATGCATTCTTATTGAATGGTGGTGTCATCTCCTAGAATAGTAAGAAATAGGCTTGTGTAGCATTGCCAACCATGGAAGCTGAATATGTGGCATGTTCAGCAGCTGTGCAAGAAGCGGTTTGGTTGAGAAGGTTCTTGAAGCATCTGAAAATTGCCGAGGACAGTGGGAGTCCGGTTATTGTCTATTGTGACAGTAAAGCTGCTATAGCTTTTTCTAAGGATCTCAAATATCACAACAAGGGCAGGTATATAGCTATAAATTATAACTTTATAAGAGATATTGTAGCTAAGAAAAAAGTGATTCTTGAGTATATCCCTACACATGCTATGCCTGCAGATTATTTTACCAAGTCAATAACTAGAGAGTCATTTTATGAGCATGTAAAGTCTATGAGATTTTAAAGAATGTAACAATATTATAATTTAATTATATAAAATATCATAATCTATTCAGTGTATGTGTTATGTTACATTCTGATAAAATCTCGGTAAACATATTGACAGGTTAAGATTGATCTTCTCACATGGGCAATCATCTCTATTTATTATGTATAAATAAAGGTAAGATTGGTGCTTATAGATCAGCTTATGTAGCTGTTAGCTTGTGTGGTTGTAAAATTATTACATTTCTATAAGTTGGGGTCGTCTTTGTCACGCCCCGAGGGAGTCTCCGCCAGACAAAAATCTGGCAGCATCTCCCCTATACGGGTGACAATACCAATTTTTATACAAGGCCTACACGACCACTATACATCGATCAACACGACCGAAACATACCACAACACAATATACATAATATGCGGCCTCAGGCCATCAACCAAAATAAGTAAAAGATCTAAAACATCAAGACCTACCCCTTCTGCCATCTGAGTAGGAACATACAACCAAAACGAACCGATTATAAGTCCACAAGGACATAACAAATATAACCAAAACATCCACCGGTATACAATCCAAACATAAATCCTAAACATATCCTCTAATAAAATCCCAATCCATAAAACTAATAACCAAAACCATAAGACCAATAAAACCTATCCACTTCGACGAGGGGGATTGACAACTGGACTCTCCTGACAGCTTCATCCTGAAATAAATATAAAACCACGGGGTAAGTTCAAAGAACTTAGCGGATAATAGTCGATATGCAAAGTAAGGTATAGCTAACAATACTAATCATGCTAGTACAGTCTCATATATATGGTAAGCAAGAAATAAATACAAAAGGACTGTACTCACCTGAATCTCCTACTCTGATATAGGAGCATGTGCCCTACTATAAGAGTCATCACTATATACAAACATGTATCCTGTATGCATGACAATCATATGCAACATCCAAGGCATAAGTAAAAATGCAGCAAACACAATACATATGCGATCCGTGCAAAGTGCATGTCGTGCAAATGACATGGTCACCCCTGACGCCAGTCAGCCGCCTCACACGCGATGGTGAAGCCGAGTGGGTAGGGCTATGACAACTGTGCACTCTGCCATCACTGCTCCTGAGTGACCGAGTGGACAGGATGCTGTCAGAGTACACCTATCCTTCTGCCCCAAACAAAGTGGGGGAGCTAAGCTCTCATCTCCCGGTGTCATAGACCAGAGGAGGGATCCCTACCCGCTACCACGCTGCCTCGTCGCTACCCATGAGCGGACCAACGGAGTCTGACAGAGCAACTGCACACACCCTCCTGATGTACCACTAACCCATGAGTGGCAGTGTGTGCAGGCCATGTAACTGGCTGCAGGCTCAACTATAAAGGAACCTCGTCCAGCCAGCATGCAATCATGCAAAAATGGTGCATGATACTAAAGCATGTAAATCTTACTCAAAATACCTATCCGAATAATATGCACAATCAATAAGTGCATATCTATGATCCAAGTAACTATGATCCAAATAAAACAGGGAAGATATAATCATAACCTATCACATGCATGTATCAAGTAGGCACCCAAAAATATACTAGGCATATAAACATGAATATTATTGCAAGCTATCCTAACTAGCATATCAACATGACTATACCTAGGAGATAAGTCAAAATACCCGCCTGAAATAAAAATGTCCGCAAGAATGAAATCGTCACGACCGGGGACCTGCCTCGTGACCGAAACCTGCATATAACAACCATTATGATTAAGTACAATCATGCAACGACTGATAGAATCAAATCCTACATCGACTTCGTTGTCCGATCAACTAGATTGATCTAGTTATCCACGTAACCTAAACAAGACTTCATATCAATCCCTATCGACCATTAAACCAATTAACAATCTATTATGCATTTATAAACACTCATATATGAACTTACAAATTTCCATCTTAATTCTCACAGCCAAACAACTATGGGTTAATTTAGGACTCACCTTAAGCCCAACTGCCTCTACAACCTAATAGTTGCCCAAAAATCCTGTACAACATATCCCAAATCCTCAACCTTCAATTTCACAGCTGCACTAACTGTATTTACAGCCACATCAACACCCAATAAAGCCTCACAGCCCTCTCCACCTGTCAAAACCCCAAATCATAGCCACCACTACCTCTTCATTCATCCACTCATCACATATGACGACCTAAATTAACAATTTACGGCTATAGGAGAGGGAATAGAACAAGCTTACCCGCCCTGCACTCCATCGGTAGGGATTTTCCAATGCTGCCCTGTTCACCGGACAATCCAATCCCAGTTGTTGCCCTAAACCACAAACCAATTCAAACCGAGGTGAGTCACGGCAGGAAGAATCACGACAAGTCGACTTCGTCCAAGATAGAGACCGAGACCAGCCCTTACCTAGATACAGCGACCACTGGCAGAATCCCCAATTTTTGACCTAGATATCACGATCACCGGCGACGCGGAGGGCTCTGGCCCAATCCGGTGCTGCAGGCTTGAAGAAGAACATGGCGGCGACCACAGCCGGCAGATAACAAGTTCGAACGTCGCGGCAAGAAGCTTCCGCCGATCGCTCGCCGTCGGCATAAATTTCCAGCTGTGCACCGCCACCCTAACTTGTCCGAAGAGCCCATCCAAGCCGACGACCACTGCCTGCCGCAAGGAAGAGGAACGACAATTGATGGGAAAGAGAGGCGGCGATGGTCTTGGCGTGGGCGGCGTCGGACTGCTGGCTGCGGCGAGGAGAAGATGTCGTGATGAGAAGAAACCGCCCGAGCGGCACGTCGGGAAGGAAAAAGAAGAAATAGAAAAATCTATTTTTTTTTCTATTTAAAACCTTAGGTCAGATAATCCAAACAGGCCTTTTAAAAGCATGTTTTTCTTATCCCCGTAACTATCTCGTACAAGACCCGTTTAATTCCAGAAAAATTCCGAAAAAATTCCTAAAAATCCTGAAAAATTTCCAAGATTATTTTCTTAATTATTTGGCCATTTAATTTAGTATTTTAAATTTTAGTATTTAACAGTGTTGATATTTGTATCAAGATGAGATAATCTATAGATTAACGATCGAAGTAAATGATCCCACCATTTACTTAACCTATTTAAAAGCCAGATTACAATTCATGAGTTGAATTCATGATTAGACATTGGGAATGTCTAAATTGAAATTTGTATGATGTTTATTTGAGAAAAAACATGTACTTTTTTTTAGTAAAGAGAATAACATCGTAGCTTGTGATTCATACCACATGTGCTTTGATGACAATAAAGGTAGTAGGAGAATGGATCTTTGCTTCTTTACTATGTGAGTCCTTGAGATTATATGTTAATTTCACAATTTACCTTAAGTGATTATTTAGCTGTCTACTTGAAGTTTTAATCAGGGTCTACTACTTTAGCATGTAAACCTATTGATCATGGATGATTCAGTCTATGGAACATGATTAGGAAAGCGACTGATTAAAATGAATGAATTCGAGCTAAAAAGGAAGATTAAATAGATTTATATCTTTTGAGGTTTATTCATTAGTCAATTCATTTCTGGTTTTGTTTGGAAATGTATGTGAATAAGATATATGAAACATGCTCTTGACATAATGGTCACTTTGAGGGATTAAAGATGTTCATATTAATGTAAATAATTTAATCTGGATAAATAATAAAGCATTGATATATCCAAGAGAACGGTTATGTACAACCTGGAGAATGATTGTGTGTCACTTGAAAAATGATTATGTGTTATTCAGAGAATGATTATGTACCATTTAATGAGCAGCTAAGTAAGATATAATAATTTTCTTATCATTGATCACTTAATGAACAACTATGTAAGGTGTATCAACTTTCTTAGCAATGAATGCTCAGTATGTTTGCTGTCGCATGAACCATTTTCTCTAAGTATGAATTGGATGTTATGTCTAGTCATTGTGACTATCTAGTCTTAGTGACTATAAATATCTATTCTTATTAGTCTATGTACCTCTTAAACTCTATTCTTTATAATTTTTGTGACCGTTTATCTTTGTGGTATAACTTGAATGAGTGAAAGATATAAGCATAAGTTACTAATAAGGACAATAAATGTGCATACGTTGTGCAACTTCAGCAGCCACTGCAGCCAAAGTAACAAATGCTCTTGGTGGCACATTCATTGTGCAGCCAAAGCAATTAGTGTGCGGCTAATGCAATTAGTACAAAATGGAAATGAAAAGTCCTTAATTCACTATATAAGAATGTCCAAGATAAAAAACAAAGGAAGAGTAAGAAGAATAAGTGAGAAGAAAGAAGATTCAAAGTTCTATCGGGATTTAGTTTGTGAAAAATAGGAACGATTCGTTCGTAATTATTTTTCTGACAGTGAACAAGAGATCGAGATCTTCCTAGAAGATCTGCTTCATTCCACCAGTAGCAACTCGAAGAAATTAATGAAATTACTATGAATTTTTTAATTACAACATTTAAATTCTCACAAAAGTTACAAAGATCCATCGATTTTTTCTGAACATTCGACTGATTTCGTCCAAACGAAAATCCGAATGATTATAATGCACATACGATGAAGATGATTAAAAATAATTAAATATTGAATGAATCCATCTCAATTGGAGGTATGATGATTGATTTATTTGTCTCTTGTTTAATATAAAAATAATATTTAGAATAATAGAGAGGTAATTTTTTCTCATTATTAGATTGCTTTTTGTATTTTTTTTATTTCGAGATTTGATTTGAATGTCAGAAAACTCTCGTTGAGGATCATTCTTGGGCTCTCTTTGATCCTCTTTTATTTGCATAAATAGGAGTCCGTCCTTGCACTTCAATCTAGGAGAAAGAACATGTGACAAAAAAAAAACAATTGTTCATCAACCTGTAAAGAATCCACGCTTGAAAAGATATTTTATTTATCAATTACTGTAAATTCAATAAGTGATTTTGGCCTCAATTTGGCATATTGAGAGTGCATTGATAAAATCGTATGATAATTTATCGAATGAGTAGGAGATTTAAAATTATTTTTTAAATTCAAAAAGATTTTTTATGATTTTGTCAATCACATTGATCAAAGATTTTATCTATAATTTATTTCTCTCATAATAATCTGAAATGGATCGATAAAAATTATTAGATTAATCATTCTAACTCCACCGACTCGATAAAAAAGAAAATCAAATTCATGATCATATATATATATATATCGCTACAAAACAAATCAAGATTTGTTTAATAAAAATTATTTTTTATTAATCGTACTCCATAGACAATCCACGACACAACAAAACAAAGCTGTAAACATAAAATAAATGTGTTTTTTTTAAATAAAAAAATGAATGTACTCTGTTATAGATCTTCGGTTTTGGACGACGAGCAAATTAAAGGAGCCGTGGGCTCAGATGATTTTCACTTTTTTTTTTTATACGTGTCAAAATTTAAATTTTTTTTTTATAATTTATCTCTTTTATAATGATAAATCAATCAAGATTTTTAGATTGACAATTCCGATATTTTTATAGAAAACTTGAAATAAGATGGTGCATCGAGATGACTGTAGAGACTTTTTGATCCTGATTATTATATTGGTGTGATGATTAATTTACTTTAATTAATGGTCGTAGACTATATAAAATAAAACTACGTACTAAATATCAACCATAATAATATAAAAGTCTCATATCTCAAGAACAATATTATCCACTGTATATTTCAATTTAATCGGCGTGATTGCATATATTGTACCATAATCAATCAGCTAAGTACACGAGTGACATAATTATTAGCTTTCAGATAGTTAAGTTGGAGGATTAATTAAGAAAGGCATAAACATTAGTACAACTAATTAAGTTAACCAAAACCTTTAATAACTCCTCCGACGCCTCTATATAATTAAAGAATGAAGATATAGCACAGGCGAGAGGAAGTTTCCTTGTGTTAAACCGCATCTATTTTAATTTGCACCATCCTCCAATCCTTTCCATTGATAATGGCAATAATATAATGCAGGTTGTTATTTTCCATAGTTTCAGGAGATTTGAAGCCTGTCAAATTAACTCTGAATTAGACATGTTTAACGGATTGATTCGATTCCGAAATTAAGTCGGAATTAATTCATTAAATTCGAAATCAAAATCGATTCAAATGAATTAATTTTGGAATCGAATTGGAACCGCTTTGATTCCGATTCGATTCGGTTCTAATTAATTCCGGAATCGATTTTGATTCCAATATGATTATGATTTCGATTGTTAATTTAAAAGCGGAAATTTTTAACATGTTAATATATCTACAAAATTATTTTGCGATATAAAAAGAGAATAGGATTACCAGCACAATAGATGAATTTGGAAGCTCAAATTCGAGGAAGGTGGTCCGGATTGAATTGGTTCCAAAGTTAAAACTTTGAAATCAGAATCGGTTCGAAATCGATTTTGAATCGATTCAGATCGGTTCCAATGTCAACGAATTCAAAATCGATCAAAATCCAATTGGAATCTGAATCGAGAAACTGATAAACATACCTACTCTGAATACACTGCTCAGTTTCAGACAGAGTGAATATTTAGGTTGTTGTTTACTGAGTGTCCTTCCTCTCGGGGCATGGCTGAATGCGCGCGAGGAAAAAGGCATAAATAGCGAAAGGTTCATCTGTAATTCTGATTTATTTATTTTATCGATAAAGACAATCGAAAGAGATCGCTAATATAATAATTTTATATTTTTTTTATAAATAAGCAAAGACAATGCGATAAGGTCACATGTGACGGCCGACGAGCACGACGTCAGTAGCAAGGGCAAGTACAGGGGCAACTGCGACATCCAGCTTGAGCGGATCGATGTCCACTACAACGAGACCAACGACAGATGATATGTCCCTTGTGTTGGAATGAAAAACTTACTCTTGGATGGAAGAGGAAATAAGAAAATTTAGGAAGCATTTGATTTGTATTTTTTTTTTCATTTTGATTTTTTATTTTTGTATTTTCTAATATAGTTTTTAGAAAACAAAAAATATATTTGGTACGATATGTTATATTTCTATTTTATAAAAAAGAAAATTAGAAAATACATTTGGTATGGGAAAGAAAATTGGAAAATAAGTACACCTCATATTTTTCCTTTTTTATAAAATGTGTTTTTTTTTCATTTTTTTTAGAAAATGACTTTTTAGATATTTTTTATTTTTCTAGAAAATGATATCTCATTTTCTTAAAAATAGAGATGAAAATTGTCAATCAAATAATATTTTCTATTTTCTCCGACAAAGGAAATGGGAAATGAGTGTGCCAATGCTACCTTAACTTTCTTAAAATCCCTTGACCTTGTTACAATATGAGATCTTATACCCTATTTATACTAGTTTATCCTCTTAACAAATAGTTAGGATTATGTCAATACATATTTAATCTAATGACTATTAGAGTTTATCTAAAATTCTCTAAACTATTCTACTATAATCCACTACAAGATACATCAATCTAGAATATTTCATACTAATCTTTCATATGAATATTATAGATCATGGGCTCACTTATTTAATCCACTTCATTTTGATCCAATCATAATAGTCCAAAGCCCAAAATCAAGTTTAATTTTTAACACCCCTCTTAAACTTGATTTTGAGACTCCAAGTAGACTTCGCATTTTGATAAATTTTCAAATTTGAGTGGCTCGGTAAAGATGTCGACAACTTGATCTTAGGACATTATGTATACCATTATTCCACCTGTATTTCTTTCTCATGATGCATTCTTTGATATAGTATAGCATGTATCAATGTCTTACCTCTATCATGGAAGACTGGATTCTTTGCTAGTATTATTATAGACTTATTATCAACTTGAATCTTTATCGCCTCTTCTTGTGGTAAACTTAGCTCTTTCAATAAATTTTTGAACCAAATAACATGATAAACACATGAAGTTGCAGCCACGTACTCTGCTCCACAAGTAGAAAGTGTAATGATAAATTAGTTCTTAGACATCTAAGTTAAAGCAGTTCTCCCATAAAAGAATATACACTCTGTGATACTCTTTTTATCATTCATATCTCCACCTCAATCGTTGTCATTGTATTCTTCAAGTTTGAAATTGTTAGATGATGAATAAAATAGTCCAAAATCTATCGTACCTTTGATATATCATAAAATTCTCTTAGCGATCTTAAAATGGATAGTAGTTAGAGTCTCTATGTAGTGACTGATAAGTCTTAAAGAGTATCAGGTCTTATGCATGTTAAGTATCACATGCTCCCAAATAAACTCTTGAAGAGTGTTAGATCAATTATGTCTCCTTCATTATGCTTTGATAGCTTGACTCCACATTCTATCAGAGTGTTTATGGTCTTACTATTATCTATCTTGAATTTCTTTAATATTTCTTTGCATAACCTTCTTGTGAGATGAAATTTCATCTTCCCTTTGGTTAACTTCAATGCTCAAATAGTATGCCATGAATTCAATATCAACCATCTCAAATTCTTTAGTCATTGCTTCTTGAATTCTCCAAACATGTTTGGATTGCTTCCGATAAAGATTAAGTCATCGACATATAGGTAGACAATCAATATATCTTTATCCTTATTCTTGATGTATAGAGCATATTCATAGAGGCATTTGATAAAATATTTCTCTTGAAAGTACTTGTCTATTTGATTATTCTGTCTTTGATGCTTGCTTCAACCCATAGAGAGTCTTCTTTAATTTTAAGACTTTATCTTCTTGTCCTTTAACTACAGAACTTGATGGTTGCCGAATATAAACTTATTCTTCAATAATTCCATTTAAGAAGACAGACACATCCATTTAATATATTTTTTATTTATTTTGAGTTACTAAAGAAATAGTTAGTCTAATAATTTCTAATCGAGCAATGGAAACAAATATATTAACATAGTCAATACTAGCTCTTTGATTGTAGTCTTTGCCACTAATCTTACCTTGTATTTTCCAACTTATCCTTTGACGTTCTTTTTTATTTTGTATATCCACTTCACTCTAATTACTTTGTGTTTTTCAAGAAGTTGAGTTAACTTCCATGTGTCCTTCTTAGTTGCCTTAATTTCTTCATCCATAGAATCTTTCCGGTTCTTACTTTTTATAACTTTTTGAAATCCATGGGCTTGCAAAGTTGAAATCAATAAAGAGACAAAAGAGAGTAAGATTATTTTGATTCTTAGTTACCTCATAAAGTTCTCGTAAGCTCATGAAGCATGGTACTCTTGCACTCAAAGTTTCACTGAAAGTTGATGTAGATGAAGCTCCTCGAATACTCAAAGTTGGTGTTACTAATGGAGTAGTAGGCTCCTATCTTATTTGCTTCATCCTTGGTTGCTCCACTTTTTTTTTCAAAGTATGGGAAGAAGTCATAATCTTGATTATGTAATCCCCAATTTTATTCTTTTCTTCGTCAAATATGATATTCCAAGTGATGATTATCTTTCTAGTATCTGGATTGTATAGTGTTGGTGCAATCGACCCAGGTCACAATTGACCAGACTCGAGTGGGACTCAAGTAGAGTTTTGATGTTTGATAATTGATTGACATATTATTTGATATTATAAGTTTGATCATTTGTTGACCATATGATTAGTGGATGATTGGAATATCCAAGGTTATATGGGGAAGATTGTCATGAGGAAGATTATTGGAGCAACCAACCTCAGGTCAAAGTTCACCAAGCTTGAGTGAGATTCGAGTAGAAGTCCAAAATTGGATTCTTGGCAATGGAGAAATCTAAGTATGAATACTTGGTAAAGGAAGTCCAAGATTGAATTCTTGGCAATGGAGAGTTCAAGTATGAATACTTTACAAGGAAAAGTCCAATAGTGGAGTCTTGACAAGAGAAAACCTAAATACGAATATTTGGTAAGAAAAAGTCCAAGAGAGGAGTCTTGGTAAGGGAAAGTCCAAATATAGATATTTGGCAAAGAGAAAAGTTTAAGGGTGTGATCTTGGACGTGTAAGTCCAAGAGTGTAGTATTGACGGCGAAAGTCCAAGTATAAATACTTGACAATGGAAAGTCCAAGATTGGATTCTTGGCAATGGAGAAACCCAAGTTTGGATACTTGGCAATGGAAAGTCCAAGATTGGATTTTTGGCAATGGAAAGTCCAAGTATGGATATTTGGTAATGGAAAGTCCAAGA